>JAJHZJ010000096.1:12140085-12795085 GCA_023548195.1 Bettongia penicillata ogilbyi
TGGAATAGTCAGAGGCTCCAAAGAGGTTGAGAAGGATGAGGGGAAGAAAAAAACACCATTCACTTCAGTCATTAAGAGCTGGCTAATAGCTGGTCGCTGGAGAGAGACGTTCCAGTCGAATAACAAAATTGGAAGCCAGACTTCAGAGTTCAGAAGAGAATGAGGGAGAGGAAATGTCGCTAGCATTCTCAAGGAGTGTAGCACAGAAGGGATGGGATGATAGCTATGGGAGATGGGGGCCCTATGGTGAGATTTCTTCTGTCATTAATTTCTGAGCTTCCTTTATCACTGAACCCTAGCTAAAAGCACTGTGGCCTCCGTGTGAGCTTGACTCTATGGGCTCCAGAATCTGCTGCATCTAGGCCTGGCTGGTGGCCTCCCTGCCCAGAGACATTCTCTCCGTTCCTTCTTTACATTCTCCACTCCTGCTCCCCGCCCAAAGACCGTGTTTGTGCTATTTTCAAGGGAGAAAAACATCCCAATGCAGAAAAAACCTGCAGTTTTAAAAGCACACAAAAGAGACCTGGCCTGGCCTTGAGGGGCACTTAACATGTGGGCTTTCTCTCCTGCTTCCATTTCCTGCCTTCCCATGGTAGGGTGGAGCCCTGGCTGGGCATCACCGCCTGCAGTAGCACCTGGGCCAGGAGCACAGCCACTTTGGCCTTCACTTTCCTGACCAGGTGGGGTTGAATCTATTAGTAACATGAGGTTCGTTTTCTCTTAACCAAAAAACTAGGTGCTGCTCCTTCGTTCCTTACAGCCCCTGCTTACTGAACTTCCCAGTCTACTTAGAGCTCCTTGAAAGCAGGGGCTGTTTTTTTGCCTTTCTTTATGTTCCCAGCAATTAATATAGTACTTGGCACATAGTAAGCGCTTAATAAAGTGCTTGTTGTCTTGGCTGCACTAGGAACGCAAACAGACCAAGTGTTGTCATGGCCTCAATGTAAAGAATGGCCAAGTGGCACTACTGTGAGAAGCCCATGGGCCCCCCAGACCTGGCTTTGCCTGAGTCTGCTTCTTCCCGCTCACCCCCAAATCGACCTCCTTTGGCAAGGCTGTGTATCAGACTCTCAAGACCTGCCCCTTCTTGCCCTGATCAATACCCTCCTGGCTTCCCTCACACAGATTTGGGAAGGATGAAGGGAAATTCCTAGTCTTTTGTGAGCTCTGAGTCCTCCTGCTTCTCCTCCCACTGCCTTAATGGGATGCAGAAAAAGTAGATCAGAGTAGATTTGGCTCTGAAAACACTTTTTCCTATAGCTTGTTTAATACATTCATTTGGTTCTTGACTGTGAATGTAGCTTCTCAGTCCAAAGCAGGCTTGTTGAGCCCTGCTGACTTGACTCAGGCTGGTGCCTGGCTCCAGTGTTTAAAGCTCTTTGGGGAAGGAATTTCCACAGCCTTCCTCAGTAGCTAGCTGCAGTCGTAAATTGCCTTCCCTGTTGCCTTTTGTACTGAAGGACTCCTCTTCTCCACCGTTTCTTCCTGGACCATGTATACACAGAAGTGACGCTGTCACACCTGAATGCCCTTTCTTCAGCTGATGAGCCCATTGACTTTTCTGGACAAATAGTTCTTCACTACTTTAGGTTTTCTGGTAGGGCCTTGGTTTCCATTTCCTTGTTTTTGTGATATTCCTGATCCTCCACCACATACCTCAGAATATGGAATGTTCCTTAGGACCAAGTCCTTTAAGAAAATCAATGCCTGGCAAACACCAAGTGTGCCTGGAGGTGCTGAGAGCTTTGGTTGACCACACTGTGAACTGACAGTGCAGCGCTGCCTCCCAGGAAGGCTTGTGTCATCCTTCTTGCTTTAGGACTTGAGGATCCAAATAAGCCACATGAATAAATAAGCGAGGGGAACAACTAACCCTAAATGCGCCAACTTGGCCCAGGAGGCCCGGTGTTTGGAGGCGGTGGTCAGCAATAAGCCACACGTTCAGTGATGGAGTTTGGATGTTTAAGAATCTCAGCACAGACCAAATTAAATCTAATAAGATGAAATTATTAGAGATTGATGTAAAGCCTTCCACTTGGGTTCAAAAAACTAACTTCACAATCCAAGATGGGGGAGGGGTGGCAGTGTGTGTGAAAAAGCTCTTGGAGTCTCAGTGGACCAATAGGATTCAGTAGGAGTCAGCCCAGTAGTGTGGCAGCCCTGATAATGAATGATATCTGAGATTGAAGGAAAAGAGGCCTGGCATCAGCCTCAGCCTTGGTCAGACCACCTACCAGTGTGATTGAGAGTGGCATTTCTCTGGGCCTTATAACCTTAGAGAGTGGCCTAGAGCTCTGGGAGGGTCACACAAGTTAGGACTCTAAACCCAGTTTTCCCCAGCTCTGAGACCAGCTTTTTATCTACTATGCCACACTGGGCCAGTAGTTTTTTAATTTTCAATTTTTTTTAAAAAAATTAGGGGCAACTAGGTGGTGCAGTGAATGGAGCACTGACCCTGGAGTCAGAAGGACCTGAGTTTAAATCCAGCCTCAGATACTTGACCTTTTATAGCTGTGTGAGCTTGTGCAAGTCACTTAACCCCAACTGCCTAGCCTTTCCCCTTCAAAAAAAAAGAAAAAAAAATTATTAAATTTTTTTTCCATTTTTAAATTAAATTTATTTATTTTTAGTTTTCAATATTCACCTTTATAAGATTTTGAGTTCTAAATGTTTCCACCTCCCCAAGATGACATGCAATCTGATGTAGACTATATATGTATAATCATATTAAACATGTTTCCACATTAGTCATGTTGTAAAAGAAGAATCAGAACAAAAGGGGAAAACCACGAGAAAGGAAAAAAAAAGAAAATAGCCTTCTTCAATGTACATTCAGAGTCCACAGTTGTTTTTCTCTATGTGGATGGTGTTTTCCACCATGAGTCTTTTGGATTTATTTTAGGTCCCTGCATTGCTAAGAAGAGGTAAGTCTAGAGAAGTCAGTCATGTAACAATATGGCTATTACTGTGTACAGTGTTCACTCACTATCATTTCATGTAAGTCTTTCCAGGTTTTTCCGAAGTCTGCCTATTCATCATCTCTTATAGCACAATAGTGTTCCATTACATTCACATACCACAACTTGTTCAGCCTTTCCCCATTGATTGGCATCTGTTAGGGAGTCTGGGCCTGATCACTCAGGCCCGCAGGCCTTATCTGACCAGCAGAGCCTGCAGGCCTTGGTGGAGTGAGCAGTAAGCAATGACCGAGGGGGGAGACAAGATAGTGAAGAACTCCGTTTATTGAAGCAGCAAGCAGTGCTTTTATCTTTTTCCTGACACTAGAGCCCTAAGTGGACCTATCAGCAAATAGTTTGCCCTAATAAGGAAATACTATACCTATGACCAGGACTGCCCAGGACTGACACGTAGCCCCTAGAAAGAAAAACATCTTGGGCCTTCTTTGTTCTCCAAAAGCCTGGGAAAATAGCCTTGAGCAAAACAGGGGTGGAACTCTTCCTCCCAGCGCCATCTTGTTCATGCCTTACCAGTCTCCCCTCAGTTTACCTGAGTCGTGACCAGCAAATGCCGTCCAAGAGGCTGGGGGTTGGCAATTCCCTTACAGGCATCCCCTCAATTTCCAGTTCTTTGCCACCACAAAAAGAGCGGCTGTAAATATGTTTGTACATGTGGGTGCTTTTCTCTTTTTTATGATCCCTTTGGGATACAGATGCCAGTGGCTTTTTTAAGAGCTGATTTAAGGTTAGGGGAAAACTTCCAAACAATTGGACCTAGCCAAACATGGAAGGGAGGTTTTCAAGCAAAGACTGGATGACATCCTGCAGGGTAAGGCATAGAGGACTCTTACTCAGGTGTGGTCTGGACTCAGAGGCCTCTCCCAACCCAGAGATTGTGTGGTCCTGGATTTTGTTGGTGCTTGAGACCGCCCCTGGGCTTTGGTGGGTGGGCTTCATGTGCTGTATCAGCTAGTAGATCTTGATCTCTCTGGTCCTTCATTTTCTCATCTCTAAAATGGTGGCGGGGAGGTAGACTAGATGAGCTCTTTAAGGCCCATTTCAGCTCCCAGGTCTAAAATCTGATGAACCTGCAGACTTCCCCGGGCTTGTCTTTGGACCAGGGCCCCATCCTAAGCCTGTGCTCTGCCAGCAGGGTCTCCTTCCTTCTGGGTCATCTCCTTGGCATGGTGGAGAGGTAGCTCCTGCCAACTGGGTTTTGTTGATTTCTTAGGCAGTTTAATGAGATACTAGGGAGTATCATCATTTCATTACATTGTCAAGGCGGGTCCCCTGAAATCATTAGGCATTTTCTAAAGCAGGGCCTGACCATGAACAGCTCGCACCTCTCCAGTTAGCCAAGTCTTCCTTTACCTCCATAAAGAGTAGTTCGTAGTTACAATCATTGATAATTGATAAATGGATTTTGGATGAAATTTTTTCTATCTTCTTTTGCTGGATTTTGTTAATAATATGCAAAAAGGCAAATGAATTTTATGGTTTTCGTTTATTACATCTTGCTACTGAACTGAAATTATTCATTGTTTTAGTTTCACTTTTCCTTAGCAAGTACCTGATACCTAGTAGGCATTAAATCAATGTTTATTGACTGACTGACTGAACGACTTGAATCTCTAGGGTTCTTCTAACTAAACCATCCTGTCCAGGAAATTTAGTCATTTGGTTTCTTCTTTGCCTATGTTTATTCCTTGATTTTCTTGTCTTATGGTTATAGCTCTCTTTTCTAGAGCTATATTGAATAATGATGAGAGTAGACATTCCTGCTTTACATTGGTCTTGGAAAGACCTGTAGCATTTCTCCATTACAGATAACTTTTAGCTAGATCTCTTTATCATGTTAGGGAAAGTTAATAGAAGTATTATTTCCAGAATGAGAATGGTGGTAATGTTAATAGCGACAATAGAAACAATGTAGCATTTATACAGTCCTTCAGGGTTTGCAGAGAACTTTGCAAATATTAGATTCTCATGATGACCCCAGGAGGGGAGGTACTCTTACCACCTTCATTTTACAGATGAGAAAACTGAGGCAGACAGAGGTTAAATGTCTGACACAGAACATCAGCCACACCACCTTCCTGCTTCGGGTGGTGCTGACTTCTGTTGCCGGACATGTGCCAACTCCGTTCTCTCACACTGCCTTGCAACTTTGACCGAGTTGGCTTGCCTGCCCCAGAGGACACATTTTGTGGCAGTATCAGATCTTAAAATGATTAAAATTCTTTTTACAGTCAATGAGCTGGAAGTACCATTTAAATCCCAGACTTTCTAGAAGACTAGTTTAGAAATCAGTTGATAAAGAATAGTTGTGAATTAGTAGAAAAGGTAATTTGTACCCTAGATTTTGCTTATTTTAAAATACTATTCCTCTACTCACAATACTTCAGTGATCTCCAGCACCCACTTTATAACGTATTAACTCCTCATCCTCATGTCCAAGGCTTCTCTCATCCCACATGCTGAAGGTCAGGGAGATGACTTGAAAGGAGCCTGTGCAACATGTATCAAGTGCCTGTGTCAGGTGGGAGACTTCAGCCTGTACACAGACAAGCAGATAGCAGCTATCTGCAGAATCAGAGCCAAGTAGTAGGGGAGCCCAGATGTTAAAAGGCAGGGAGATAGAAAATGGCACATCCTGTGCAGGTGAGTAAGTGGAACCAGCATAGCAGAGCCTTCATTGGAAGGGCCAAAGAGAGAAGAGTTTACTGCGGGAATCTCTGAAGCTTTGGAGGTAGGCCTAGGCTTTAGGAAAGTCACTGGTAGTTGAGCAGAGGATGGGCTGTAGTGGGGAGATTCCTCCTTCCAGCAGCTACTGTAGCAGTGCTGGTGTGGGGTGATGATGGCCTGCACTGAGGGGTTCTGGGGCAGAGACAGGGATGGGTGAGAAGTCATTCCTAATCCCTCAGCCATGGACACCTGGCCTTCAGAAATTACCTTGGGTTATTTTGTATATTTTTTGTATATGCCTGTCTGTGCCCCTGTGGTCTTCCATGTTAGAATGAGAGCAGTACTGTTTGACTCAGGTCTTTGGGTCCCCAGCATCTGGCATGGTACCTTGTACATAGAAGGTACTTAAAGAATGCTCGTAAGTGGGTTGTGAAAGTGTTGTCCAGACCTGGTAATGAGAGTGGAGTTGAGGAAGACACTCCGATCTCAAGCCTGGGGGCTGGGAAGATGGCAGCGCCCTCCACGGTAATAGGAACATCGAGAAGAGGGAACGTTGGGGGAAGGGGAACGGACACGCTGAGCTTGAGAGGATGAGGGAACATGCGGAAGATGGCCGAAAGGACTTCCTTGGATTCGGGGACTGGAATTTGGGGGAGGAATCTCCTGCTTTTCTGTGTGCTGCTCTTCAGGCTGCCTCCAAATGGTGTCTGTGCAAAGGGCCCTCCGCTGTCAGCCAGAACTCACTTAGACCCTGAGAGAGGAACGTGAGCTCCCTCTCCCTGGGCTCTGGGGTCACCTTCCATCCCTGAATGGGCGATCACCACGTTTCCTCTGATGAGCTTTTAGCCACAAGTAGGGAAGCTCTGTGCTCAGCTGTTGTCATCTCCCCAACCAAAAGTATGCCAGTTGCAGGGCATGAAGAGCATACAGAGCCCTTCCCCTCCCCCCATTGCCAGTCTAGAAATGGGCATTTTAGGAATGTTCAGGGAGCATCTGTATGTCTTTAAAGAGGGTGATTTGTACTGTTGGCTGAAGACAACTTACCTTGAAGCCAAGGGAGGAGCTTTACTTAATGAGGCAGGGCAGGTAAAGGGCTGCTAAGAGATAACATTTTCAGTGGTTGTGGTTTAGAAATCATCTGTATCATACTGAGCTTTGAAATCCACTGCTTAAAATTAATTTTGACCTTTGACACTTCAGCTGGCTTGGGAAGGTTATTCCTTGAAACCCTGCTCTCTGTGGCACTGATAGACCTTCCGTTAGTCATGCTGAAATGGCTGTTCCAGGCAAGTCTGGCCACACTGTCTTCTCCTTCTCACCCCTTTTTCCACCCCCAGGTGCCCAGCCATACCCATGGAGTCCAAAACCCCTCATGACCAAGTGTCATGTCTGATTGACAAAGCACAGAATCCAACTCTGAGAGTGGAGTCATAGTGTCTTAAGCTGGCTGAGTCTAACATAGGCCTAGCTGGCTGTGTGTTGGCAAATGTGTCTTATAATAATATCACATTATGGTTCAACTTTGCTTTGGGAATGTGACCTTAGAAGCTTTGCTTCTTCACAGTTTGCTTCTCTTCTACCTCTGCCAGTCCCAGCCCTGCCACCTCTGAGCGTGTAACCTTGGGCAGATCACTTCATCCTCTCCAAGCTTCCATTTCCTTATCTGTAAAATGATACTATCTTCCCTGGCCACTCTAGAAGGCTTCTGTGATATTCAAATGAGCTCGGTCCTGGATAACGTCACACAGTAGACAGGTTAGTGAGTGCTGCAAAGGCCCAGTGGCATGCTGATCAGATTAGCAGGCGACACAAAGGGATAGCTAACACATTGGGTGATGTCAGACATTTCAAACTGGCCCAAACCCACCCTTCTTCTTCACTTCGCCATTTCTCTCAAGGGCACTGCCATCCTTCCCATGACCTCTCCTTGTCTCCTGAATTCTTCTGCTTCAGCTCACTTGGTCCCCATCCTGGTGCCCTTCAGCACCTACTTGGTCTCCCTGCCATCTTTCACACTTGTCCACCTGACATCCCTAAAGCACAATGGCTTCCAAAACCTCCTCTTTCAACCCTAAGCCAGTCCGTCATTGATAAAAATGTTGAACAACACAAAGCCAAACACAGACCCCTAGGACACTGCACTGGAGACCGCCTGCCCAGGTGACATTGTACCACTGAATGGTCTCTGTGGTGGGTGTGTGACCCCCCACTCCTAAAACACTAGACTCTTAAGCCAGTGGAGCCTAGGGACCTGGAGAAGTAGAAAGGCCTTCCTCCTCCATGGCTCCCTGAATCTGAATGTAGACCTTCCGATCAGAGGGAGTTCTTAAGCCTTCCCCACATCACTCTCGGATTCTCCCCTCTCATCCCAATAGAGTTCTCCGTTGTAAGAAATAAGCACAGTCAAGCTAAGTCAGTGTGTTGGCCATGTCTGAAAATGTGTGTGTCTGGTGCCATAGCAGCTCTTGTCTGAGAAGCAGGTGATGATGGCTTCTGGAGGCATGAGTGGTTGTTGCCTTGACCCACCAATCACAATTTGGAGGTATCTTCATGAACACCCAGAGTTCGCTGAATACTTGCTGACTGGATCACCCAGACTACTTTCCCAGTTGTTTGCTCCCTAGAATTAGGAAGCTTGTTGGAGCAGGCTCTTGCTACTCAGCAGATACTGAGTAAGTACCTCTTCATCATTAGGCACTGGGGATACCAAGGTAGATTTGAAACGGTGCCTGCCTTCAGGGAACTTGAAGTCAGCCTAGGAGAGGAGGCAGTGTGGACCTACTGAAATAGATAACTTGGAACTAGGAGGCCTCATCTCTGTCCCCTTGGAGACTGGCAAGCTTGGTTGTGGGCACAAAGGTGTAAGGAGTGGAGCCCTATACTGCCTGGCCTTTTCACAAACCAGCTCCCTGGGAGCCTCGGGCCAGTGAAGGCACGTGTTTAGAAATGGAGTTCACTTCATTCATTCTAGTTACTAGGCAGTGTTCTGGATTCTTCCTGAAGCCTTCTGAGCCCTGGTTGCTCTGGGCAGGGGAGATCCCTAAACTTGCTGGCCTCAGAGAACCAGGAATGCCAGCACTTGGTGTGCTGGCTGTGCTGAGCATGTTCTCATGCTCACTGTTCTGAGGGGTTACTATTATTCCCATTTTACAGATGAGGAAACTGAGGCAGGCAGTGGTTAGGAAGTTATCTGAGGTGGAGTTGGAGCCCAGGTCTTCCTGACTCTTGACCCAGCACTCTCTCCACGGCACCCCTCGTGTTCCACTCTCAGGTGGTCCAAGGCAGGGAAACGCCAGGCCGCAGGTTGTCCTTGCAGATTTGTCTCTGGGCTGGGCAGCCCAAGGGCTGTCATTATTAGTAAGGGCTTCAGTTGCTGCTGGTGGTGGACCTGTGTGTGTCTGAATAGGAGATTGGGGTCAGGGCTTCATTTTTGAGCCTTCCCTCTGCTCCCTCTCATTACCCTTTCCTGTTCCCTTGTCCCATTCACAGGCTTTGACGATTGCTCTGTGTGGGCTAGACCACTTTGTGCCACCGAGGAAATGTCATCAGGCTAGCTGAGTGAAATTCTCCTTCCTGCCTCCATTGCTGCCACCAGGCCAGTACTCCCCCAGAGCACCCAGATCACTCTGTTAATCATTGTAAATGGGGCTGCCCCACCAGGCAGGTAGTGTTACTAGTTCTGGAAATCTGCAAAGCAGGGGCAAGGATATCTTTTGTAGATGAATTTCAATGCTCTTCCCTGTTTAGTTTAAAAAAAAAAAAGGGCCCTTTGGACTGAGCTTTGAGCCCACCCAGCTGCAACCCACTTCTGTGCAGCCCCTGTAGAGGACTGGGATGGGTCAGGTCAGCAGTTGGGGCCACCACTGGTTCAGTGGTTGGTTAATTTGGGGTCTAGTTAGAAAGGAATGGAAGTGGAGAGAAGGCTTTGGAAATTTTACAATATGGGTAAATTGCTTTAACCAGAGCAGAGGAGGTGGGGGGGGGAGGGAGGCAGGAGTGGTCTTAACCACAGTAATTACTTATTTGGAAAAAACCTCCCTCTGGCCCCTGCTGAGGTCTCTGTTGCTCTGTGGGTGGGGTTTTCCAGAGCTGCTTTTATCCCTGGCTCCACACTTCTTTAGGATGTTTTGTTTTGTCCAATGTTGGTGCTGCAAATATTTATACATTGCATTCTCTTTGAACTAAAGCAAAGTTAAGACCATCTTAATGCATTGCAGCCCCATTAGACAGGGAAGGCCCGAGTCAGTGACCTCACAGGCCTGTAGAATATTATCCCCCAGCTTGTCACATTCTCAGCTCTTACCGTTTTTGTGGCTGGAAAGACAGAAGCCTGTGCTTACCACCCAGCCCTCAGGGCTGCCCAGGCCTTGTGACAACTGAGATCTGCTCTCTGTCCTGAGACTGGCTTCTCTTGCCCCCCTCTGCCAGCAATTCCTGAAATTAGTGCTTTCAGGGATATCAGTAGCCAAGCATTTTCTTCTCAACAAGCTCCTAAGGGAATAGAGAGCTCTTTGGGTCCCAGTGGCCAGTAGCCTTTAAATCTGCCAGCCTTCTCTTGGTTTAGAAAAGCGGTCGAGTCAGAAAGATAAAGGCTATAAAGGCTATGAAGACTGCCCTCCCTGGGTGGTGTCTTCCTGAGAAGAACATGAGCTCCTGGGCAGCAGGGCCATACCTTTTTCTAGTGTCCCCAAAGCTTTCCACAGGGTTTCTTCACACGTAGCAAGTGAGTTAACATAGGCTTCATTCATTCAATCAGTCAGTCAGAAGTAGTCACCTCTGGGAATTGGGTGTTGTGTGAGAAAGAAGTCTTTTTAAGTGACTGGATCGAGCTCATAGAAGGTATATAGACCAAACCCACTCCCTGCAAGCGGACTGAACGAAGCCTCTGTCGCCTGGTCCACATACACTTCTACCTCCCAGTCCTTGGAGTGGGCCACAAGAATGGGGTAAGGCGTGGCAACCTTGAAGTGTTATAGTGAAAAATTTCGTGACATTAAGCATCTATCTATCTATCTACCTATCTGTCTATCTGTCTATCTATACATATAAAACTCATATGTTTGTATATGTGTGTATATGTGTATATGTACATACATGTATATATATGTATATGGATGGAGGTGTATATGAGCATTTACATAGCACTTTTAAGTTTGCAAAGTGCTTAACATATATTATCTTATCACTCTATCACTGCACCTGCACTGTGCTCAGGACTGTTGCGATAAAGGCAGGAATGAGTTCACCTTCTCCTGAGAGGGTGCACACACACGTCCAAATAAGTATAAGATGAAGAAAACTGAGGAGGGCAGAAGCCCAAAGAGCTGTGTGGGCAAGTCTAAGAAGGCTTCACAGAGGAGGGGGCCCCAGAGATGAGATTCTGAAA
Source organism: Bettongia penicillata ogilbyi (assembly GCA_023548195.1). Taxonomy (NCBI): domain Eukaryota; kingdom Metazoa; phylum Chordata; class Mammalia; order Diprotodontia; family Potoroidae; genus Bettongia; species Bettongia penicillata. The sequence goes on from JAJHZJ010000096.1 coordinate 12,151,114, forward strand.
GATCAGTGTGTGGGTGAAGGGCATTCTAGGCAGGAGCCACAGCTTGTTCAAATGAATTGAGGTGGGAAACGGAGTTCCGATTTGGGGAATGGCTTGTGGAACTCTAAATGGGGGGTGGTATACAAGGAGCCTGGAAAGGTAGATGAGAACACGCTTCTGGAAGGATCAGGAAGGACACCATGTTGAAGCCACTGCTCAAACCGAGCCATGTAGGAAGCTGGCTTCCAGGTGTAGGTAAGAGGAAAGAAGGCTTTCTAGGTACCCTGGACAGAGGAACAGAGACAGAGACATGGTGCCTGGGGCGTGAAGGCCAGCCTGAAGAGACTGTGGTGTGGGAAGGAGGCTTTCAGAGGGGCTTTTATTTGGTCCTGGGGAGTCACTGCAGTTTATCAGATTGAGAGAATGACATGGTCAGATCTGCTCTCAGGAGAAATCCCTTTGGCTTCATTGACTCTCCCAGTTGTTTTGCTGGCTTTGACACATGTAGTTCAAAATAGCTAGTATTTCTGCTCTTTCTTTTGTAAACAAATGGGCTTTCAACCTTGATGTTTTGCTGTGTCTCTGACCAGACTTCTTCAGACAAGAACAGGGTCCTTCCTCTCTGCCAGAAGGCAGTGAGCTGTGACCAAGGAATCACAGGCCTAGAGTTGGAAAAGGCCTCATCCTTCCAGCCCTCTCATTTTACAAATGAGGAAACTGAGGCCCAGGAAAATCAAGATTGTCCAAGGTCAACAAACTTTAAAAAAGAAGGCTGATATCCAAGAAAATCTGAAACCGCAGCCGGAGAATCCCTCTTTTCCCGGCTGAGACTGATCATGGATTTGGCTACATGTTGTATTGGTTTCTATGTGGGCCTGGTTTGGGCAGCACTTTGCAGGAGCCAGGCTGTCTGAGGGCAAAGTGGTCATGTGCAGCATCCAGGGCAGACCCAAGTGTGGGGGCGTCCTTCTAGGGTCTGCTGCTGGAATGCTTCTCAAGGCCCCTTCCTAGGCCAGGAAAGCCTCCTCATCCCCATTCCCGCTGCATAACCCCCAAGAGCTCAGCACAGAGGGAACTTGCCAGGAGCGGGAACCATTTCTAAGGTTTGTCTTTGCTGGTTGTTTTTTCCTAGGCATCCTAGAATACACTTCCAGACAGGTCTTGTGGATGCCCATCTTTACTGCCTGAAGAAATACGTTGTAGATTTCCTGGTTGAAAACAGGTAAGATTGGGGGAGGTAGAGAGAGTCAGATTTTGAGTTTTTAATAATTATTAATAGCTTGTTAAAGCTTTAATTGCAAAGTGCTTTACAAATATTTCAAATTTACAAACATTTGATCCTTACAACAACCCTGGCAGGGAGGTGCTATTGTTATCATCCCCAATTAACAAGAGAGGAAACTAAGGCAGACAGGCACTTGGCTCGCTCAGGGTTATACAGCAGGTCGTGTCTGAGGCCAGAAATAAACTCAGATCTTCCTTACCTCAGGCCCAGTTGTCTCTCCCCGGCACTGCCTTCTAGACTACAAAATGCCATTTAGATGAAGCCCGGAAGTCAATGGTTCATGCTCAGTTTATGTAAAAGTTAAATCCATCCTTGTCTCAGAATCTCCAGTTAGCCATCATTCAGACGCTGTGGCTCTGAAATGCATGAAGTCTTCAACAGGTTAGGCTTTAAGCCTCTGAGGAGTGTGTCATGGTGTGCTTGCCGCTCCCCCCCCTCCCCCCCCCCCCCCAGCACTTAACCAGATTAATCAGATATTGATATTAGACTGCTGTGCGCCCCACCCTGGGCATACTGAGACGAGAACGATCTTGCCCTCCGGGACATTCGATCATTAGATCTAATTAAAGCAGGGGAAATTCTGGGGGCCTCCAGAGCCTCTCTGAAGCAAATGCAACGTAATTTAAAGGGGCAGTAGTGAGGAGAGAAGGCCAGGAGATGAGAAGTGCCTTAGCCACAAGGAGGCCTCCCAGCTGAGCTTGGGAGGAAGCTTGGGAATTCCCTAAGAAGTGAGAAGGAAGCAGCCCGGAGGCAGGGGAGGGAGGGGCCGTAGGGAGCTGGTTCTGCTTTTCTTTTGTATCCCCCGGACTTGGCACCTCTGCCTAATAAAACGCTTGTTGATTAAGTCCGTTTGGCCCAACCATAGGGGAACAGGGGAATTGTGTATAAGGAGCTGGGAAAGTCAGCTGGAGCTGGACCTTTTAATCCCAGAGGAGTGTTATTGGGAGCTGGGAGTGACAGGGTCAGACCCAGCCTCTGCTTGGAGCCTGGCTGCCTGGTCCTCCACGAGGCCCTTATACTAGAACAATATTTGAAGGGCTTGTAGGCTCGAAGGAGGCTTTGTCAGGGAAGGAGGTGAGATGGATGGACACAGCCCCATCATTCCCTTGTGTCTCCTTGCGGTGAAGCTTGTGATCTTCGCTTCTCCCCAGGACTCCATGGTACCTTGGGGGGTTCTGTCCTTTAACCCCACTTAAACTCGGGGTCTTGTCATTGCTCCTGCAAAAGTAGAGCCACCAGAAATGGGGGGTGAGAGAGAAGAAAGATTTCAGAAGATATCTTAAGGGATCAGCTTAGAGCATTTCAAGGATGGGGGAGATCCCGGAGTGCTTGTGGGCAGCAGGAGAGGAATGTGGAAACTGATGGAAGATTGGAGGGAAGGGAGATAATTAGGTTAAGGAGTGGAAACAGGATGGAATGGGATCAAGGGTGTATTGAGAGGAGCTGACCTTGGCAAAGACAATGGAGTTGGGGGGGGGGGGGTTGACATGTAGAGAAAGTTAGGAGAGAGTTCATAATCAGTGGTCTCAATTTTCTTTTCTGTGGTTGTAATTTTTTTTATTCATTTTAAACTTAAATACAAAATGAGAAAAGAAAAAAGATTGCCATGTACATAGCGGAACATGAGAGGATTCAATATAAAGCAATACATTTCCATTTCAAGAAAACCTAGATAATAAATACTATCCATTGTTTTCAAAACTTGATTTTCTTAGTAGAGTAGGAAGCAAATTCTCTACTGACAGTGGTGAGAAAGGAATGAGAAGCTTGAGGAGAGAAGAGCAGGTTTGTAACAGCCACTGAAGAGAATGAGAGAATGAATCACGAGGAAGGGTTAAGTGTTGGGGGGGCCCAGCTGGTAATAGATGACAGTTTGGGGTAGAACCCATCAGCAAGATTTTGTGGCAGTCAGCAACACGACACTAGGAACGGGGCAGATAGTGGAGTGCTCCAGCATGGATCCAGCCATAACCACCTGCCATAGGACAGAAGGGAGACACTCTAGAATCTAGGGTGTTGTAATGTTGATCTGATTAGCTGTAGCATGCAGGTGGAGAAGGAAGGAGAGTGCAGCCAGCTTAGGGAGAGCTGGGAGAAGAGAGAGGAAAGACCAGGTTTAGAGGAGGGGAGTAGAGGGAAAGAGGGATGAAAGGAGGTCGTGGGATAAAGGATTCCCAGAAGGCTGGATTCACGTGAATGGGACAGTCAGGGATGATTGTTAATGCCGTGCTGTCGCTGAGGTCGAGTGAAGGGATCAGTCATGGGAGCTGGGATGGAGGCGTCATCCCAGTCTTCTAATATAAGGGTGGGGGTTGGGGTGGAGAGAGGGGATGTTCTGGGGTCTGTCGATAATGGGCCCGCAGGATGTGGACAGGCTGATAAATTGGATAGAGTGTCTCTCAGAGGAGAAAAGATTGCTGAGTAATGCCCATAGAGGGAGTCCAGAAGTGAGGGTGGGGAACAAGAAGTAGGCAGAACCTTCCCCTGCCCGCCAAGACCAAGGTCTGTGTTTTTCAGGAGCAAGGGCAGTATTAGAGAAGGTGCAGCTGGTCAAGGAAAGCATGGACAGGATTTCTGTGTCTTCTGGGGGGAGGCAGTTCCCTCCGCAGTGAGGCCAAGAGGACCAGTTTTAAATTGGAGGGCCGTTGGTTAATGACAGCAGGAGTTGTAGAGGCCACGATGGAAGGGACAAAGGGCTTTGGGGGACTGGCAGGGCTAGTGCTGGTGTGGCCAGGGAAGAGAGGGTATGAAGTGGGAGGATATTGTGTCCCTGAGACTGGGAAAGCAAAGGTGAGGAGGGAAGGGGAAAGGGAGATGGACCCTGGAGATCCACTGATAATAACAGCTACGTGGATGCTCCTGGACAAACAATGTGAAAACAAACCATGGCAGTAAAAATAAGATTTTTTTAAAAAGGGTCAGTGCAAAAAAATCCTAATGTTGGTCTTCTAAGGCAAAATGCCTTCCACACTCAGAGAAAGAAATATGGAAGTCATTCGCAGAATGTAGCAGATCATGTTTGTGTGTGGGTGGGTTTCAATGTATTATGTTTTGATTTGTTATATGATTTCTTCCATTTATTTTAGTGCGACTACATAGCATGACTATAGTGAAAATGTGCTCAATAGGAAAGTATATGTAGAACCTATACAGAATTGTATGCTGTCATGGGGAGGGAGGGGGGTAGTAGGGGAAGGGTGGGGGGATAAAATCTTAACTTTAAGGAAATGATTGTAAAACATTAAACGTAAAATAAAATAAATAAAATATAAAAAAAAATAAAAAGAGTCAGTGCCAGAGAAGAGCGTCTTGTGCCCCCAACCACTTAGTACTGCTCCTAGAGTCAGGAGGTGGCCGAGAGGTCAGGGGTTTACCTTGAGGAGCATTTCTGATATGCTCGTGCTATCAGTGCCCAATATACCTGTCTGATAGATCACAGGATAAGTCCACAAGCACGGAAGGATTGCCTCTAGTCTCTAGTATTTGGATGCCTGACTTCATCCATATGAGTTGCTCCTTCCCCTGACACAGACTGAGACTCCTCAGGAAATGGTTTTCCTGAGCTGTGTCAGCCAAAAGAATGCTTGTCCTGGAAGCCAGCCTCCCTGGTGTTGTCCTGTGCCCACTTGCTAGCCAGCCTACCACGTGCTTTTCTAGCCAAGTGGCATCTGTACAGGTTTGCCTTCTGGGCTGATTTCCATCCCATGAGGGCAGATGATTAGTCTGAGACTGGCAGCTGATAGCCAGATGAGGAGATGTGGCCTGCTCCCTACTAGTAACAGTTGAAACAAGAGAGATGCCACACTCGGCAAATTTCCAAGCCGGGTAGGAGGGAACTGCAAGGGCAAATGTGGGGAATTTCTGGAGGGCAGTGTTCTGAAGGGACGCTCCTATGTGGATTTCCCTTCAGAAGGAAAGGGATCATTGAGGAAGCAGTCAAGCACAGAGCTTTACCCCAGGCTGTCATCCCATTCCTTGGTGGCAGCATCACACTGAATGCAGCAAGCTAGGGACAGTATTCTGACAGTCACATCTTTCTTAAATCGGTGCTTGCTCTTAGAAATGTGGCTGCCATGTCCAGGGCAATTTGTTTAATGTCCCGTAGCTGCCGGGTTGATATAGGAAGCCCTGTCTAAGTCAGAACAGAAGCCATTGAGAAGTGGGATCTGCTGTTGTGTAGAAACAGACGTGGTGTGAACTGCGAGTTACCCCCGTGCGCTTGAGAGATTGTCCAGAGTGCTGAGCCTCATCTGGACAGCCCAGAATGGATTTGGCAATCAGGAGCAAGGGCTCACACTGACCCATGGTTATAAGCTCTGCAGAGCACCTCCCAAGCCCTTCTCACATGATTCAGACAGATGGGAGCTGTATGAAGGGCAGGGCTGTATTCCCCTTTCTTTGTAACCCCAGCACTTAGCCCAGAACCTGGCACACAGTAGGCATTTAATAAGGGCTTGTTGACTGCTCTGTGAGGTAGGTGCTATTAGTATCCCCATTTTTACAAATGAGGAAACTGAGACTTCCAAAACTTATACACAAAAGTGTCCAAGGCAGTATTTGAACCCATTTTCCTAATTCCAAATCCAACATACTCCCCGCTGTACCACAGGGCCCTCCTGGGGAGGGTTTGTGGAGTGGGTGAATGAATTCATGGATAGATACCTACATAGTCTGGTCTATTTATTGAAGATCTGCTCCTGTGTGCAGAAGGACCAAAAGCCATGGTACAAACTCTTGACCCACAAGGAGCCTGCAGTCCGGGAACAGAAAACCCGAGGGAGCAGAATGTGTCTGCACAGGGCTCTGGGGGTCACGTGGCTGTCACAGCGTTTGAGGCCTCCCTGAACAAGGGAGCTAATGTGGGGCAGAGACCCAACTGTGCAGGAGGAAAGGGCAGTGGGTTTGGAGGGCTTTGGGGAGTAGGGGTCAGGCTCCTTAGAAGCCTAAAAGGCAGGCCCCCTGTTGGCTTTGGGGAGCCAGAGAGCATTCTGGGGCAAAGCACACAGTAGGAAGTCCAGAGGCTGGGGGCTGCCTGGAGTGGGGCTCTTCTCTCTGCCCCTTGCTGAAGAGTCCCTCTGGACCCCTGAATGCTGACGTCAGGTTCTTTTACCAAGGAATCAGAGAACATGGACCCAAGAGCTGTCTCGGATGGACTATGTAACATGGGGCAAATTCTCTCTCTCTCTCTCTCTCTCTCTCTCTCTCTCTCTCTCTCTCTTTCATCTCAGTTTTCTATTTAAAATGTAAACCTTTAACACCATCCCTGACGGTCCCCAAGACCCTGCATCTCAGTACAGTGGAACAAGGCCTGGGCCCAGAGGCAGAGAAGGCGAGTTCAAATCCCATTTCTGATACTTACTACCTGAGTAACTTGAGTACCTCATTTAATCTTTAAGGGCTGCCATTTCCCTCATCTGGAAAATGAGGTAGGACTTGAGCTCCCTTCTAGTCCTAGAGCTGTGATCCTAACATCCATTTACAACCTTTGAAATGCTCTGTCTGGTTCAGAAGTTTGAGCCCAGATGGGTGATGAGCCCTTGTGCCTCAACTTCCCTTCTAGTCCTCATCTCCCACTCCGTTTCCCAGGGTCTCAGGATCATTGAGCTAGTGAGAGAGCAAACTCTTCCCAAGCTCACAGGCAGGGGGCAGGAGGGGTTTAGAACCCCCACCCTGCCCCCTTCCAGGCTCCCCCATGGCCCTGACCCCAGCCAGGGGTCCGAGTGCATTGCTGTTCTTTCTCTGCTTCGAGCTGGGAGCTTCAGCACTACCACTGTACCCTTAGAGAGTCCTTGAAGAGTTTGCCAGAAAGAAAAACCCAGAGGGGGAGGAGGCTATTATAGAATACTGTAGCCCAAATACTTAGCTTTTAAGTCGATGCCTTGTAATCTAAATTTCCTGTTTACCATACCAGATTAAATCTGTTTTCTTTGAAGGCAAAAAAAAAAATTATTGAGAAGAAAGATGAGGGTGTGGCCCCATGTTCCCCTTCCCTTTCTCTTTATTGTCCCATTGGGAAGGGGTCTGTCTCTAAAGGAAACTCTCTGTGTGGGCCAGGCCTCAGTGCCCCCACTGTAGCTGGAGGAAGACGGCTCCCAGCTGGCCAGGGAGGGGAGTTTGCCAGGCCTGAACCCCTTTGCCTTGGGGCAGACCTCAGATAGACCAATTCAAGTATCTGAACAGAGGGGAAGTTTGGGGTTTCATTGCATCATTTAATTCTCAGAAGAGATCGAATTAATGAGATAGTGATGCTTCCCAGTGGAGGGTCACCCTGAGGATGGGAGTGAGTCAGGAAGCAGTGGCCGGTTCTCACACCAAGGCTCAAGCATGGGAAACAGCGAAAATATTAGAGATTGGAACAGTCAGACGATTTTCCAGATGTTTCTGAAAAATGTTAGTGGGCAATTAACTCAAGACATCCATACGTGGAGAAAAATGCTTTATGACTCCCCAAGCCTTACTTAGAGTAAGATATTTCTGAGATGATTCCATGTTACTCAATGCCAGAGAAACATATTAGCCCCATCCAGTTATCCGTTCTGCTGCCCAGGGGGCTAGAAACTATGGGTCCATCCTTGCCTCCTGCATCCCTCTATCCCAGGCTTTGCCAAGCTTCCTTAGAAGTATTCTGGATGGCTCAGTCTGTCAGTCCTCTAGAAAGCCTCTTCCAAGAAGGTGAGCTCCAGGCTGGCTACACCTCAGACCTTCCCCTCCCCCAGTCCAACTGATTGCCTTTGGGCCCAAGGTCTGGGATTTCCTCCCTGTCTCCACCTCCTCAGCCAAGCTTTGAAATTCCTTCCCTTTTTACTCTGGCTTAGTGAGAAGAAACATCCCCTGCTGTGCTCCACTGGGCCGCACTCACTGAAGGCCTTTGCGGACTGGGAAGGGGAAACGAGGTTCCCAGGTCTATAAGAAACAAGGGAAGGGGCAGCCAGAGCTGAGTGCCTGTCTCTGGCACTGGCATTTTAATTTACTATGACTAGAAATGCCATTTCCCCCAGAACTGGCCCATTTGTTCTTCAAAGGGAATTGATATTTCTTTCACTTTTTTAAATAGGGTGGGGAGGAGGCAGAGAAAGGGGAGAGACAGACAGATATAGACATTGGCTGTACTGGTTTAGGGTGAACTGGTAGGGAAGCAGAGAGGATCTAGGTCTTCTTTCAGGGTATTCATCCCCATGGAATTTGGATCCCTCCTGGAGCAGAAGCAAGAGAGATTGTCCCTCACATGCAGCCCCAAGAGCTTTGGGGAATTTGTTCTGGTACTTAGCTTAAACGGACACCAGCTAGCACCCTGAGTTATGCCTCAAGCTCCAGATGATCTTCCTGGCGTGTAACAACAGCACCAGCTTTTGGGGCCTGTGGTTGCTCTGCTCCCCAGGAGGCAGGGACACCATGGGACCACTCCCACCCACCCTTGAGCTTCAGCTCAGGCTAGGAAGCCAAAAAAGAGAGGCCCAGAGTGAAATGTCCTTCACTTGGAAGAGCCTCTGTGCTCAAGCCCATCATATCCCCAGCTGGACCAACTCCAGGCTTCCCTTGCCCTCTTCTTCAGCCCCCAACAGAAGAGGGAGGAACCTTGGACAGTGCCTCCCCTTCCATTTCATGTTTTATCACTGACTGATTAAAAAAGACACGAGGAGAACAGAAAATCAGAACTGGCCTCTTGCTGCCCCCCTCCCCCGCATCTTTTCACTGGAGGATGCCAGATATTAACTGTGGGGTGTGGTGGGAGCCCAAGCTGAAGAGGGAATCAAAGCAGTGGCCTCCTGGGCTTCTGCTCCCAAAGTCCCTCTTGGCCGGGCTATCTGCCCATGAGCTTTCCCCATGTTGTTAGAGCCACAGCTCTCCCTTCCCTAGAGAATTTCTCTTCATATAGTTGCAAGGTAGGGAGGGTCCTAAATGATCTTCTTATTCAGAGGAAGAAGATTGAAATGTCATTGGAGAATGTTCAGCCAAATATACACCTATAGGATGCACTGTAGATCATGTGCATTGGTGGTGTTATTTATTTGGCACGTGTTTTATTTCATCCTCAGAAGACTTGGAGAGATAAACCTGGAGAAGGGAAGTAGGGAGAGGCGGGAATGGGGAGCAGGAGGAAGAAAAAAAACCTATTGTGTGCAAGGCACTGTGCTAAATAAGCATTTCACAAATTGTCTCATTTGATTCTTACTCCAACTCTGTGAGGTGAGTGCTGTTATTATCTCCATTTTGTAGTTGAGAAAACTGAGGTAGACAGGGGATAAAGTGACTTGCCCAGGGTCACCCAGTTACTAAGTATCTGAGGTCACATTTGAACTCAGGTTGTCCCGACTCCAGGTCTAGCACTGTCGCCACTGTGCCACCAGCTGTCTTCAAGTGTTAGAGGGGCTCTTCTGTGGAAAAGGGGGTGGTAGGAGCAATTCTTCACCAGATATTGGTTAGACTCCGAGGCTTCTGAATCTCCTTCCATCTCCGGGCTTGCATGGTTTTGATTCTCTGATCCAGACACCTGTCCTCAAAGAGGTCACAGATAGAACATCATCTGTTGAGAACTGAAGGGGGTGGCTCAGGAAAAGGCAAGGCCCAGGCAAGGGAAAAGACTTGCCCAAGGGTTCAGACTTGTGACCAACCCTTTCCTACTTCTTGCCCTGGCCCTGTAAGTCCTGACTCTGGGAAAGCCAGCAGAGTGAGGAGAGTCTGCTTTTTGTATGGGCGAGTCAAGGAAGTTTTCCTGCAGAAGAGGTACTGTACGCTTGACTGCTACAGGCACAGGGAATTCCCTTCTCCACTCTGACTCCTCCAGTTGCTCCTTGACCCTGCTGCTGTCCAGTCTTTGTGCTTAAATTCGAAGTGCACAGGTATGTGCATTCGAGCATGCACACACACATGCACGCATGCGCATGAGCATACATGAGCACATGCATGCACACAGAGCATGCTCCTCTGGCCTCCTGGGTTATGCTCAAACTCATCCCTACCATAGCTTTTCATGTGAAAACTTCCTTTGGCCTCCACTTTCCATTCACACTCCCTGCATTTGTCCCCATCTGAAGCACACTCTGGCTGTTTCCAGGTGTCCCAGACAGTCAGTTCTTGGGCCAAGGACCAGAGGTGGGAGCTTAGAGAATCTGTACATTTGTCACTGCTGGGCCCAGGATTCTGCATACAGTAAGCATTTAGTGTTTTCAGCATCTTAATGGGAAAAGTATCAGATGTGGAATCAGAGGCCCTGGGTGGGAAATCCAGATGCCAGATCTGTGATCTTGGACCAGTCCCTTCTCTAGGATTCAGTTTCCTCATCTTTAAGATAAGGAAGTTAGATTTAATGACATCCATATTCCCTTCTGTCTCAGAATCTATGAAACCCTGGATATCACAAATCAAGCCTCCACCCCCTGAAAGAAGTAGGAAAGAACATATTGATTACAGGAAAAAGGAATGTATTTAATGGGAAGAGAAGGCCAGAGGGGAGGGGCACCTCTTGTCACCACCATGTCACGCTTAACCCAAGGCAGGGCTCTCACCCAATGTCTCCAGAGTGGGGCTGCTTCCCACCTGGGTAGCTTGACTCAGGCATTTGAAGATAGAAGATTGTCATAGATTTCTGCAATTATTTCTTCTTAGGTTGTTTAAAATGAGTGTTGGGGATTCTGAGCAAAGGGGATTTTTCTGAAGTGAATTCCCCTTGGCTCAGGCTTCTGGGTCACTCCTGCTACCCCATTGTGCCCTGGCTTCCCCTCTCTACAGTCAGCAGAATAAGGCCTCTTTTGTGGTCTTAAGGAATTTCTCAGAACATTTTAAAAGTATTTTTCCTGGGGATCCATTTCTCTTATAACATGGCTGCCCCTGCCTGGCCTTGCCTGGTAGTTGGCTGGGGACAAAGAAGGCCAGGGAGTCCTGTTCATGCCTGGGTGTCTTTTCCTGTGGAGCATGGGCCTCCCAGGGGACAGTTTGGATTGGCTGGTGCTCTCTGGTGTGTCAGATAACAGAAGCGGGTAGAGTTTTTCCCACGAGGTCAAACCCTGCTGAAGCCTGCCTTCTGCTGTCAGAAACAGAGTACCTAAATCCCTAGGGCTTCCCCAGGGGGAACATACGCTGATCAGTTTGGGAGGGAATAGCAAACTTTGCAGAAAGTCCCTACCGATAGGGCGAAGCTGGGCTGCCTCCACCCCACTTAGCAGCCAGGTCCTAGGCAGAGCTAGCACCATTGTGAGGGTGGCTCTGGCACTGGCCAGACTTCCCTGTCACCACCCAGGCAGAGGCTGGCCTGAGAGAGAGCAGCTGGTGCCATTGGCTTTGGTGTCTGAGCAGCAGATGGCAGATCCCCCTTTGCCCTGGAAGAGGCAGCTGGGAGAGCTGTCAGCCAGGCTAGCCCAGGACCTGCAGGAGAACGAGCTGCCTGCCGTGTGCCCTGGCAACGTGGGCCTGCACAGGACTGCATGCCAGCCAGCCCCTGTCTCCATGGGCGGCATCCTCACAGTGAGGAGCCTTGGCACAAGGCGCACATTGTTGGAGTGACTAAGTGTGACACAGTGCAGGTGCCCCTGAATCAGACTTGTGTTTTTAAGCAGAATTGTGAAGAAAACCAGGCAAGTTGTATAATCTGAGACCTGGGCCTCCTGGCCAACCAGAGCCTGCTTCCTTTCAAAGGTTAAAATAAGGAGTAGGAGGGGATGAAGGGGTGGCAAGCAGTTGGGCCCACCCCAGTGTGAGGTAGGGAGAATGCCCAGGGGTGCTTCATGCCTGGCTCTTGTTTCTTCCTAGGTCAATCACATCCATCCGGAGTGAGCTAATTCCCTACTTAGTTAGGAAACAGTTCTCCTCACCTTCATCACTACAGGGACGCATTGAAAAAGAGCGGACCTCGGAGAAGAAGGACCAGAAGTCTGGAGGTCAGTGATGCTATGTGGGCTGTAGGGCTGAGGCCAGGTCTACTGCTGAGCCCCTTGCTGAGAGGGACCCACAATTTGCTGCCCTGGTTTTTAAAATTATTATTTATTTATTTAATTTCCATTTTCAACATTCACTTCGTGAAGCTTTTGAGTTTTAAATTTTCTCCTCCTACCCGAGACAGCATGCAGTCTAATACAGGGTCTCCGTCTACATTAGTGTTAAACATATTTTCACATTAGTCACGTTGTAAAGAAAAATTAGGTCCAATGGAAGGAACTGTGAGAAAGAAGAAACGAAGTAAAACACCACCAGAAAAAGAGCAAAGATTCTGCTTCTATCATCATCCGGCTCTGAAGTCCTTTCTCTGGTGTGGATGCATTTTCCATCCTGAGTCCTTTGGAGTTGTCTTAGAATCTTGCATTGCTGAGAAGAGCTAAGTCTGTCAAAGTCTGTCCTCACACACTGTGGCCGTTACTGTGTATGGTGTTCTGCTCACTTCACTCAGCATCAGTTCATAGAAGTCTTTCTAGATTTTTCTGAAGTCTGACAGTTCATCGTTTTTTACAACACAATAGTATTCCATTCTGTTCATATACCACACCTTGGTCAGCCATCCACTTGATGGCTGCCTTGGTTTTAAAGTGAATCTCCTTGGCTCTGGGGCTCTCCCACAGGGTTTGGGCCATTGCCAGTGTTCTTATAGGCTGGGTCGGTGGTAGAGGGGCCTTGCTGGGGCTGGAGGCCCCAAGAGGTCTTTCTCCCCACCCCAGAGACAAATCCTAGAAATTTGCCCACCTTAGCCTGCTGGGCTCGTATTCCTTGCTGCCAATTCTCATAGTCCAGCCTTTGCTCTCGGGGCTCTGAGGCTAGTAGAAGAATGAAGGAGTCTGCATTGTGCTGGGAGGCAGCCGCATGTGCATACCAGACGGGGTCCTGCTAGTGGCCAGGCTGCCTGCTGAGTTTTCCCTTCTCAGAACTTGCTTTATTTCTTTAAATGAATCTTCATCCACGTGGGAGTTGATTTTGTAACCTTTCTTCCTTATGAAGGTGGAAGGTAAAGCTTTACTTGGAGGCAGGGTAGTGTAATGGACAGGGCATAGGACTTGGCATTGAGAGATGTGGGTTCAAATCCTACCTCAGACAACTTCTGTGTGGGTGGCCATGGACAGGTTACTTGTGCTGACCCCCTCCCAGGGATATCAGAAGGCTTCTTGTCCCTGTTTCCTTCTAAGAGGGAGACTTGTGGGCAGTCTGCCTGCTTAGAGGGATGAGGGGAGGAGTTCCCTGTGAGCACCTGCCCCACTCTCCCAGTTAACACCTTCTCTTCCCTCTGCCCTGTCTCCTGTAGATATTCACAGCTTCATAAAGGACAATGACCTGTTGGCTGTGGAGCCCAACGATACCTACTGGAAGGACTGTCATGGGGAGGGGCAGGGAGCCTTCACCCGAGGCCGAGTCAGCTGCTATGTCCATGTCATGAGAGGTGGGATCTGCTCTCGAGTGAACACCCTGGGGCTCTACATTGAAGCCAACAAGCAGGTGAGAGGATGAGTCATTGGCCTTCCTGAGGAGGGAGACATGTTTGCCCAGCTTCTTCTCCTGCTGAGCTCAGAAATCCCTGGCAGGCGTGTCAGGGCAGGAAGGGAGACCACCAGGGAGAGCCAGGGGCCGGCTGGGGCAAGGCAGGAGATGCTGCTTCTCAGCAGCAGCCGTCAAACCTGCCTGAGCCCCATACTCTATCTAGTGCCCCAGTGGCCTCCATGGAGGGGCCTTGCCTGCCTGGCGCAGCCAGGGCTCCTCTACCAGGGAGAAGAGTTAGGAGCAAGCAGGTTTAGCTCAGGTCTGTGAAGTTGCCCTAGCAAGGCCCAACAAGCTGCCTCAGGGAGGATTGAGGTCTCCATTGCTCTGAGGTTCTCCTGGCTCTGAAGGCCCTCAGAGGCCACCCAGGGCTGGTCTGATAGAAGGTTCTGACTGTTCATAGAATTGTGGGATTTAGAGCAAGAAGGGGCCTAGAAGACCATCTGGCCCAACCCCTTCGTTTTACAGATGAGGAAACTGAGCCCAGAGACAGATGGTGACAAGAACTACCACATGGAAGAGAATTTAGCCTTGTCCTGCCTGGGCTCTGTGGGGGGCAGAGAGGGGAGGGGAAGAAGTGCACGGGGTAGATTGAGGCTGCACGTCAAGAGGAGGTGACCCAAGGTGGCATTGAGGGGTAGGGGATACTGGACTCAGTCCCTTGGGTCCCCTCCAGCTCTGGAAGTTTCTGTGAAAGGTACCTGTCAGTGAACCTCCCCTCTTCCTCAGTCTCTCTAATCAGTGGGTCCCATCTCTGCACTGTCCAAAACTACACACACACAAGCACGCACACACTGACCTACCTGTGTTCTCACACTTGGCCTTGACCCATCTCTGCTCTGATCAGAAAGGCCAGTGCCCCTGTGATCAGAGAGCCAGGGAAAGCCTCCATTAGGGGGTGGGCGGAATCCCCCCCGCAGAAGAATCCCCCTTCTCATCCTGGGAACCTGAGTGACAGGGCATGTCTATGCAGAGAATGTCCACGACTGGGCACCAGCTTTCCTCTGTCTCTTAGAGACTCAGTTGCCTGCTCCAGGCTCCACAACAAGAGGCCTTTGATGTGAAGGTGGGCATGTTAGTCAAGAAACATTTATTAAACACCTGCTGCATGCCAGGGACTGAGCACTGGGTACACAAAGAAAGGCATAAACATGGTCCCTGCCCTCCAGGAGCTCACAACCTTCTCAGTGGATGCAGCTCTATACTGAATGACTGGAAGGGCAGTTGATGGCCTGGGGTCCAAGCCCAGCCCTAGAATTAGGCCAGTCTCACCAAACCTCTTTAGGACTCAGTGATAAGAGAGCTGGGTTAGATAACGAACCTCCAAGGGCCCTTCATCTCTTTTTAAATCTTAGTCTGATGAGCCATCACGGAAGCAGATGAGAGATGTGACAGGAGAGGTCTAGGGGGCTTCCAGCCTAGCAGCTGCTGTCCTGCATGAGTCACAAGGTGCTCCCTTTCCTTCTTCAGATTCCCAAATTGCTGCCTATTCTCTGCCCTGAGGAAGCCTTGCTTCATCCGTCTGCACAGATCTCAGATCAGGCCCTGGTGAGTGACCCTTGCCCCACCCCAGAGCGAGGGGCTATCCCTGGTATGGAAGGTCTCAGGCCTGGTACCCAGCTGGGTCCCAGGTGTAATTAAGCTGTTATGGAAATCAACCATCACCTAGCAGCCGTGACCCTGAAGCTCAGTGGGCAATGCAGCCTGTTTGGGGAGGCTGGGGGAAACCAGGCCCAACCCTGGACCTGTCACTTTTCTGTCCTGGCTGCAGGGCCAGTGAACAGAGTATGGTAGCTAATGCCCGCTGAGGTTTCCTGCCTAGCTCTCAGTCAATCTGACAAGTATGCAAGTATGATCCTAGGGAGTGAGAGGTCCTGGCAGATACCCCCCACCCCAGGATAGGGTGCTGGTTCCTAGCCTAGAGATGTGGTCAGGGGAGAAGGGGTTGGGGAAGATGGAAAAGGGGGGGATCAGGAGAATGTGTTCTGGAAGTGTGGGCCAGAGACTTCACAGGCTCATCCTCTGTGCTTCTGTGCAGGTCAGCCCTGACAACATCATTGGACCATCTGTGCAGGTGGGGGAGAAGACCTCCATTAAACACTCTGTCCTTGGGTCTGGCTGCCTCATAAGAGATAGAGTGAAAATCACCAATTCTGTGCTCATGAACTCTGTCACCATTGAAGAAGGGTAGGTCCTGTCCCCAACCTAGCACAGCCTTGCTCAGGACTGGGCACTGGGCTACCCTTATCCACAGGCTGCCCGCCCCCACTGGTTTTCTTGGTCTGGAGCCCTTCCTGGAGAGATGTGCAGTATGGGGGCCAGTAGCATCAGCATGGACCAGGGCCGGCCCAGCAGACTACAGTGAACCATGGGGGCACCATGGCAGACCTGCCTCCTCAGGAGCTGCCCGCCATGTAGCTGATCCCTATGAAATGTGCTGGCTTTCAAAGGAGAACCTTAGGTGGTTTAAGGGGGAGGCTGAGATAGATCCTCCTCGGGTGTGAAAGGCTACTGACTTCATAACAGGGTTTTAAAAGTCTGTTTTACAAGGGAAAGTACAGCTCAGTGTAAGAGGTTGGAGCTGGGCTTCCGAGGCCTGTGCCTTCTAAAAGGATTGCTTTGGCTTCTTGGCATCCTCTTTGGTGCTGACAAGTTGAACACAAGCAGGGGGATGACCAAGATGACCAGGGGCTCCGAGGGAAGGTGGCTGTTGGTTCCAGGCTTTGAAAGCCATTTGGGGAAGCCCCGGGGAGCAAAGCCAGAAGGGGCTTAGGGTCAGGGGGCTGCAGCTGGCTCCCCCTGCCAGAAGAGCTTCCTAGGCCCAGGCTGAAGGCCTGTGGCTATGCCCTCTCCATCCCCCCACAAGGTGACAGCTGGCTCTAGTTGGTTCCACTGCCGTGAGGAGCCCATTCAAATGTTTATGTAGCTGTCTGTGTAGAGGTACCTAAGAAGCACCATAGGTTGAGCTCTGGGCCTGCAGGCTAGAAGACCTGAGTTCAGATCCTGCTGAGGTAGTTACCTTGGCTGTGTAACCCAGGGCAAGTCCCTTCACCTCTGACTGCCTCAGATTCCTCATCCATAAAATGGGGGCAGTGATAGCACTGGCCTCCCAGGCTGGCTGTGAGGGTCATACTTGTGATGATATTTGTGAAGACTGTCCTTGTCCTCTGTTTTCTCCCAGGGATGATGCATGGGCATGAACCATGGAGCGCCACCCTCTGAAAGGATTAACATGGGGGTAGTTCGAGAGCTTGTCAGGGCAGTGTGTGATCTGAGAGAAGGGTGTAGATTGCACATGGAGAGCCCACATGTGAGCTGGCCCCAAAGGAGCCCGTCCCAGGTTTTGGTGGATGGTCTGGGAGGGCTGGGGGGCAGCACCTGGACAGACGTTCCACAGGGTGCTAGGGGTGATGCAGCTGAGCATGGCCTCCTCTTTGGTCAGGCTGTCAGTCCCAAGTCAGAGGCCCTTCATGGCCTACCGTCCTCAGGTGAACTAGAAGCCAGGTCAACAACCTCAGCCAATCAACTCTCAAGGATTGTTTCAGTTCATCTTGAAGAAAACACCAGCCTAAGGCTTGACCTTAGGAAAAGCCTAGATGCCAGGGCATGGGGAAATTGGGGGTTGTGTGCATAGGCTGCAGTCTGAACCCTGGAGACAGATGCCTCCATCTGTGCCATCTGAGAGCCACTGGACTGTAGAATGGTCACCCTGCTGTCCTGGCCTCCCCCAGAAGATTGTGTTCTGTTCTGGGAAGCTGTGCAAGCTGAAGGGCATCCCAAGCAGTTTGTGCCATGAGAGGCTCACTTGAAGAAACTGGGATCTTTAGCCAGAGAAGGAAAGACTGGAGGTGGGGTGGGGGAGTGGGTGGTGACAGGCTCCAGCTGTTTAAAGGGCTGCCACAGAGGACAGGCATTAGAGCAGGAGTTGGGGTTAGATTGTAGCTCCAGATAAAGAACACTGATGAACCGTTGGAACTGTCATGAAGTATAAAATATAATTAATTGCCTTGGGAGGTAGTGAGTTCCCCATTTCTGGAGGTCTTTGAGCAGAGAGTGCATGTGCTCTTGGGATGCCTTAAGGAGCACTTTTGCTCCCTCCTCATTTCAGCCTCTTAGAAGGCTCAGCTCTGGGGCTGCCTCCTTCCAGAGACGTCTTCCGTTGTTGCTCCTTCTTCCCCCCAAACCAAATTGTTGTCTTTGCACCATGAGCCTATTTCGGTAAGGTTCTCCTCCCTAATAGAAAGCCAGCTCTACATTTGACAGAGTTGGAGCCTAGAGGAGAGAAGGGGACAGACGTTTTTGGACGTGGCCATTGGATGGCATTTCTTGACTTGATTATTCTTACTGGTTACAAAGGAGGGTTTGGTTGTTTCTTTCGGGGAGTAAAGGAAAAAGAAAAGAGAATGTAGGGACAAAAGGGAGTTCAGCAGGAAAAAGACAAGCAGCACAGCTCTGAAATTCATGGGCTAAATGTATCTTAAAATCAGAACTCAGTAGGACATCCACTTGATTTCCTATCCATTCCTTCTCACATCCCAGTCCTGCTTCTTCTCACATCCCTTTCAAGGGGGCATCCAGCCTTGGCTTGAATACCTCTCGTGAGGTCTGCCCCTTCCCCTTTGAGACATGATGGTTAAGAAGTTTTCACTCAAACATCAAGTCTAAGCCTGCCTCTGAAACTTGTACCCAGTGTGCCTTGGAACTAAGCTGAATAGATCAGCCTCTTCCACAGGACAGCCCTTCAAACAGTCCTTTCCAGGTCTTCTCAACATGTCAGCAAGCATTTATTAAGCACCTCCTACTTATCAGGCACCATTTTAAGCACTGCCTTCAAGGAGCTCAGGGAGCACCTGGTAGAAACAACCTGTAATTAACTATGTACAAATGAATTGTAGCCAGCATAAATCGGAGACAGGCTCCAAGAAAGGCTCTGGGCTGTCCTCATGGCCACTCACCACCCTGGTTTCCTTTGTGGATCCTCCAGCCTATCAGTGTTCCTCCTAAACAATGGCCCCAGAACTCAATACTGCCTTCAAGGCGTGGCTTGACCAGAGGAAAAGGAATTGGTCTTGTCGACTCTCCAATCCTGGGCCCAGTGCCTCCTGCAGTGTACAGTCCTGTCAGTTGCCACCTCACACTGGGGGTTCCCTGCCCATGCAGGCCATCCCCATCTTGCACTTAGGAAACTGAACTTCCCACTTATTTCAATGGAGAGTCATCTCTCTCCATCTGTCCCAATATTCTAGCCGTGGGAGATCTTCTGGCGTGCACACTGACTGTCATCTAGTGCAGTAGCCCTTCCTCCAAGTGTGTGTCACCTGCACATTTGATGAGCCTGCCCCTGTGACTCGGTGGCCAGTCATTGATAAAAATGATAAACAGCCTAGGGCCAGACTCATGGTGGAGACGCTCAGGTTGGCATCCGAGTTCGTATGACTAGTCATTGGAGCTAAGCGTCCAGCCTACTGACATACGACAACTGGAATCTGCGCAGGGCATGACGTGATTGGCCAGACCATTGTCTTTTTTTTTTTTTAGAGCTCATATTTATTAGGGAGTTAAAATGCAAAGTGTTGTGTGAGGACAGAGAATGGGTATTGTTGCCCAAGAAGGAATCATTGCCCAAGAGGAGGGTTCTCCAAAAGGCTGGAGGAACATTTGAATTATATTGCTGAGGCTATTAATAATTATAACTGACATTTACATAGATCTTTTAAGGTTTTCAAAGCACTTATAGTTATTTATAAATGTAAAATAGAATATATAATTATTATAAATGCTTATAATTTAAAAATTATTTATAAATGTCATTCACTTTCCCACCTCTACTGTCTACCATACTATTGTCCCATAAAAATCAGGTGACAAAATGTCTAAATAGAGAATTTCAAAATTACTATGTCCAAAACAACTCATTTTCTTTCTCTTCATACTCAATCCTTTCTAAACTTTTCCGTTTCTGTTGAAGATACCAGCCTTCTGGTCATTCAGGTTTACCAAATATCTTGAATAGATCCCCTTCTCTCTACTTATACTGCTACCAACCTAGTTTATTATCTCTCTCTGGGACTATTCCATCAGCCATCTAATTGATCAACCTGCCTCATGTATCTTCCCATTCTATTCATTTTCCCTACAGCTGCTAGGGTGATTTTCCTAAGGTTTAGGCATAACAGTGTCACTGCAATACTCAGTAAACTCCCCTGGCTTCCTATTACCTGCAGATCAACTATATAGTCCTTTGCAGGCCATTGTCTTGCCTGGATCTCGGTGACCTTATCTGTGCCTGGAAGAGCTGTCACAGGGTGACTCTGTGCAGCATTCCATAACTGGGCAGCCTCTTCACTGCTCATGGCCCCTCTGCCTGCCATGTGGCTGAGATCAGCCAAACCATTTGGAAGCCAGGCCACTTCCTTAGCTCTTCTCCACATTTTGGCCAGGGTGTCTTCTCAACTCTAGATGGAGAATGTGTGTCTCTGACACTTGCTTCTGCATTGTGTTCAGTGTCTGTTTCACACATAGACCCCAGGCTTGTTGAGGGACTTACTTGGGGCTCTGCCTGCTCTCACCTCAGACACTGTCCCTGCAGGGCCTTGCAGAAGAATGCCCAGCGTACCCCATGACCCATTCGTTACCCTGTTGGTTGGAACTCAGTGTAGCCTTCCCTACCAGGCCAGAACAGGCTGTGACCAAGGAAGCAGGGGGAATGTCAGCTGGCTGCCATCTTTGGGCCTAAAAGGCTGCCCACAGCCCACACAGCTAATGGTTGTGATGCCCATGAAAGATTACCCCCCATTTGTACAGGATGATAAGATCAGGCTTTCTGCAGCACCCAGTGGGCTTCACTCAATTATTGGGTATCGTTTGAATTTTAATTACTCATAATTCTTATATAGCTCAAGTAATTTTGGAAAAAGTAATTAAAATGTAGTCATCTGAAGACTAATCACCCCTCAGCTATTAAATCTGGGCTAAGCATTAGAGAGAGAGGGTCTGGATTGGCAGAGAAGTGTGGTTCCCATAGCCTGCACTTCCTTGTCTCAATTCCAAGCTGTCTGACTCTCAAATGGGAAAGCTTGGGAAGTTTGGAGACCAAAACCTGGAGAAAGGATGCTGTAAAGGTCAGTGGGAAGTCTGTAGAATGGAAGAGGAGAGGGTCCTGTGTGAAGGACTTCAGGAGCATCTGAAGAGCCTGGAGGAGCCACACTGAAGAGTGGGCCGATTCCAAGTATGCCCATCCATGTGAGTCTGCTCCAGAGCCAAGGCTGGTGCTCGTGACACCAAACCTGGCCCTGACAGTCAGCAGTCACTGCCTCTGCCTAGAGCTCAGAGGCGACAGCAGAGGCAATCACAGCCATCTCTGCACAGGCCAACATGGAGAGTACCTGTTGGCACTGAGCGTGGCTGAGTGCAGCCTGCAGAGCCAGACAGGATGACGCTGTTTATAATTCCAGTGCATCCTTGAGCTGCCAGAGCAAGTTCAGACTTTGTCTCATCATCTCTTATTTAGACAATGGCAGCAGCCTCCTAATGTGCCACCCTCTCCACTCCAGTCTATCCTGCCAAAACTAATCTTCCTAGTGCACTACTGATCATGTTGCTGCGTTGCTCAAGCACCTTTAGTTGCTCCCCATTGCCTCTTGAGTAAATTGTAAATACTGGATTCCAGTATTGAAGCCCCACCATAGTCTGGATCCAAACAGACTTTTTTTTTGCCTTAACTCCTACTGTACTGCCCCAAGTTGTATCCAAACTGGACTGCTCACTGTTCCTTTGAACTTGATTTCTAGCCTCCTTTTTTCATATCTTTGTTCAGACTTTTCCCTCTGCCTGGAATGCTCTCTTCCCCTTTCCTCCTTGACTGTCAGAGGACACCAGTGTGTAGTCTCCTGGAAGTGAGCCTCCCTCCCCAGAACTCCAGAGCATTTTGTTCCTACCTGTCCCATGCTCCTTCTAGGCTGGCTAGAATGAATCTATTTGTGTTCACTAACCCCACTGTCTGCTGAGCCCAGGGCTTCTGCCTTAGAAGCAGCCACGCTATGGGCAGAAGCTGACAGAATCCCCTTTGCAAACAGATGAACCTTCTCATTCTCTTCTAACAGCCCCTCCTTCCCTTGGATGCCTATATCCCCATCAAGCATTTGAGTGACTGTAGGACACATTGTAGCCAGTACTCCAAATGGGAAACCTCTGCCAGCAGCCAGGGAGCAAACCAAACCAAATCTTCACTGACCCTAATTGATAGAAGACAAAAGGAAGTGGTAGGTAGCATCCAAGTCATCATATCACCGATTCTCCTCCAGGAGGTAAACAAAAGAGTTGCACAATAATTGTAGCCCAGGACACATGATTTTCTCTGATGCTATGACCTTGGCTTGCAGTTCCCATGAACATGTTTGTATGGTATGCACCAGCATCTGTTGTAGGAAATGAAGGAGAGACATTCTAGGAGTACTGACAAGATCTCCCAGCTGAGAGATCTTGATCGTCCAAGATTCTGGGAGAAGCTAGACCCAGGACAAGACAGAGGAGATAGGTTCTAAGTCAAGGGAGGAAAGAGGTCAGTGAGTATGACCTGTGCTAAGTGCTGAGACTACAAAGACAAGGGAGGAACAGTCTAGCGCCTAGTGTTAAGTCCTCATGTGGCTTAGGTTTCTCATAGGGGAGAAAGCTTGTACATATTAAGTATATGTGTCATATATATACATACTCAACTCCAAGCTTTGGGAGGGAGATCATGAGCAGTGGGACCAGGAAAGGCTTTGTGTGGAAGGTGGCACATGCTGAAGCTTGAAGGAAATTCCAGGCATTCCAATGGGCAAAGGAAAGAGGCTAGCATTCCAGGCCTGGAGGAATGCTGGTGCCAAGGCAAGCACATGGGCCATTGTGGCAAGACTGCAGAGAGCATTGACAGAGTAATGTATAAGGAGGCCAGGAAGAAAAGAAGAGCTTGTAGCCTACTGAGAAGCCTTGCGCTTATATACCATGAGAAAAGAGGCAGAAGATATTGGACAAATGGACTACTAGTGCAGAAAGTCACAAAAAATGAAATTGCTTGTTTATCAACAGACAAAAAACGATGGTTACTGAGCCAGAACTATTTGAAAATTAAGTCAGATCATTGACTGCTTAGAGCAATAGCAATAGAGGTTGAGAGAGTAAAGACAAGAAAATACTACCTGCATTTATAGCACATCCATCTTAGCCTGTTTAAACAAACTGCTCACCTTGAAAAATGAGAAATAGATAAAAGTAAAGACTTTGGATCCTAAGCTCTCCATTTCACAAAGAAGTTCCTTCAGAATCCCCAGTCAATGGGGAGCATTCTCTCCAGGGGTGCCCCCTCTCTGGGCCATCCTTGTCTTCCAAGGAGGATGTTGTGTATTGAGATGTTATGAAGATAGACGACAAGATTTGGAAACTGATTGAATATGTGACATAAGTGCAAGTGAGGAGATAAGGATGATACACCCGTCGTTAGCCTGGTTCATTTCTCCTCATGTGTCCCACCTCACCCTCTGCCCAACCTCCCAGGTGAGACTTTTCCTCTCTTCCTTATCTCACATTGCTCAAATGTCTTCTCCCACTATATCCTTTCCTCCTGCCCCATACCCTTGGCCAAGACCAACCCCTTTACAAGTGCCCTTGATCCGATTCCCTCATGTCCTCTCCACCACTCTCATCCCTGCTCTCACTAATCTTCAGTCCCTCCCTGCTGCCTACAAAATAGGCCCATTATTCCTCCATCTTTGAAAACTCTTAGTTGGTCAAGCCATCCTCACTAGCTATTCTGTCTTTCCTCTCTTTTATGGTCAGACTGGAGAACACAATTTTCATTTTTGCTCCTATCACACTCTTTTAAATCTTTTGGAATCTGGCAACTGCTTTTTGTCCAACAGGCATCTCAAACTCATATTTTTCCAAAACAGAGTTCCTCATCATTCCCCTCAAAGCCTCTCCTTTTCCCACCTGCCTGGTTACTGTCAAGGCCACCATCATCCAGTAACCCAGACTTGTTATTTCTCTGTCATCCTCAAATCCTCATTCATACTTACTCCACATGTCAGATTTTGTCATTTCTGACTTAACCACCCCTCTTCTTTATCTCCATGCACTTAGCCACGACTCTGATTACTTCTCACCCAGGTTATTGCAATAACCTTCTCACTGAACTCTGACGCAAATATCTTCCCACTAGAAGTCTTGCTGCACTCAGTGACAAAAGTGACTTTCCTAAAGCCTGGGTCTGACCATGATACGTTTGATATATTTTTGTAGTTTCTTGTCTAATCTATAAATTCCTGTCATTTCTTTCTCCTGAACCACGTTTTTCATCATCTTCATAGAATGACATGAGCTGTCAGTCATCAAGTATTTCTTAAATGCCTACTATGTTAGTCACTGTGTTAAGTGCTGGAGATACAAAGAAAGGCAAAAAAACAGCCCTTCCATTCAAGGAACTCAACATTCCAATGGGAGAGACATCATGGAAATAACTATGTAAAATATGTATCTGGACAGTATCATTGGAAGGTAATCTCAGAAAGAAGGAGCTAGTAGGGAGGAGAGGAAGGAGAGAGTCATGGAAAGGCCTCCCCCAGAAAGTGGTACTTGAGCTGAGTCTTGAAGAAAGTCAAGAGGTGAGGTGAAGGATGAAGGCATTCCAGGCAGAAGGACAGCCAGTTCAAAGGCCCAGAGGTGGGAGATGAAGTGTTATGTTCAGGAATATCAAAAAGACCGATGTGTCTGGTTCATAGTAGTGTGTGTGGAGTAATACGGGGAAGTAGACTAAGTAGGAAGGGGCCACATGGTAAAAAGCTTTACATGCAGAACAGTGGGCTTTATACTTGATTCTAGAGGTAATTGGGATTCCTTGAAGTTTATTGAACAGGAGAGTGACATGGTCAGACCTGCCCTTTATGGGAGACCAACCAGAGTGCTGTTGTGTAGTCCACACAAGAGGTGTGGCCACTTTGTGAGAGAAAGGAAGGAAACAAATAGGAGAGATGTAGTGAAGGTAGAAGGTAGCAAGAACAAGACTTGATAGCAGATTGGGAATGTGGGAATAAGGAGTTCAGCACAGGACATCAGGTATCAGGTTTATGTTCAAAGAGCAGTTGGTCATGTGGGAAGGGATGTCAGGGCTGGGAAGATATACACTTCTGGGAGTCAATGAGGTCAGTAAGTATGAGTAGAGAAGTAAAAGGGTGCCTAGGACAGAGCCTTGGGGGATACCCAGTGTTAACACTCATGGCCTGGATGAAGATCCAGCAAAGGAGACAGAAGGAGCCATCAAACAAGTAGGAGGAGAACCAGGGGAGTGGAAGGGACTTGAGAATTTGTCTAGTTCAACATCATTTTAGGGGAACTTGCCCAAAGTCCCACAGAGAATAACTGGAAGAGCCAGGGTTTGAACCTGAATCCAGGGGTCTTTCTCCTCTACCATGTTGTTCTTCCAGGCCTATTTTACATATAATAGGCACTTTTTAAGAGTGTTTGCTGGATGTAGTTGAACCCAGCACTCTTTCTAAAGGGTCTCGTTGCTAGTCTGAGATTGATGTTCAATGGCTACCCAAGGTTTTTAAGCAGAAGGGTAAATCCATTTATTCAATATGAATTGATTAAATGCTTGCTGTGGACAAGGCACTGGGCTGCTGCTGGGTGTCCTACTGGGGGAAAGAGCATGGATGCAGATAGGTCAGTACAAAATGTGTGCAAAGTAATTGGGATGGGGAAGGACACTAATGACTGGAGGTGGGGCTTGACCAGAATCTTCAAAGAAGCTGTGGATTCCAAGAGGAGGAGGTGAAGGAGGGTTGTTGGGGCTCAGTGAGGACCTCAGTTTGATGAGAATATTGAGGGAGCAGAGTGTGGCATCAGTGGGAGCCAGATTGTAAGTGACAAAAAGAGGAGAGTGTATTTGGACCTAGTGGTGATAGGGAGCCACCGAAGTTTCTGGATTAGGAAATTGACACAGATCTGTGCTGGTGGAATATCGGTTTGGGAAAACCTTTTGTATCACCAAAACCAGTGCAGCTAGGATAAGAAGGGAAACTGTTAATGGGCGGGGGGAGGAGGGGAATCTTTGCAACAGATGTCTCAGATGAGGGTCTGATAGCAGCTTATTGAAGGAACTGACCCAAGCATCCTAAGACCAAGTACCATTCTCTGGTGGACAAGTAATCCAAAACATGGATTTCAAACTACTAACCGTAGGAAAGATGGCACCAATAAGAAAAATGTAAATCAGATAAACTCTAAAGTTTCATCTCATACCCAGGAAATTGGCCAAAAAAAGACAAAAAATAAGAATGCTCAGTGTGAGCACGCACTAATACACTGCTGTTGGTGGAGTTGTGAATTGGCTGGACCACTCTGAAAAACAGTTTGAAGTTGTATTTAAAAAGTGACTGCAATGTCCAAACTCTTTGACTGTCACTGCACAGTTTAGTTCCATCCGAAGCTACACATACAATCAGATATTTATAGCAGTATTTTTTGTGGCAGCAAAGAACGGGAAACTAATTATCCGTTGATTGTTGTGGTTCATAAGTGGAATGGCATTTCCTGCTGAGCCATTGGAAATTATAAATATGAAATATTCCTACATGCATGGGAAGTCTCAAGAACTGATGGGGAAGGAAATGTGCAGAATTGGCTAATGACCACTAAGATTGTGGAATGAACAAATGTAACCTACATTCTTCTGCTTGAAGAAGGGTTGAGAAAGGAAAGCAGCCTTCTCTCCAGGAAGGGGACGTCCCATGGTGTACAAGGCATGGCTGATCTGACTCAATAACCATTCCCTGTTTTTGATCATTTGTTTCAAAGGGCAATGAGAGTAAGGAAGAGGAGGAATATTCAAAAACAGAGGTGATATTTTAAGAAGGGACAAAAAAAGAAGATGGATGGTTTTGCATGACTACATATATATGACCTTGCTTGCCTTCTCAATGAGGGTGGATGGGGAAGGGGCAAGGAAGAGAATGTGGAACTCAAAACTTTAAAAATGAATGTTAAAAATTATTTTTACAAGCAACTAGGCAGTGGGGTATAGAAGTCTATCTTGCTCTACAGGAAAATAGAAGGAATGGGGGGGATGATAGAAGAGGGGGCAG
This sequence comes from Bettongia penicillata ogilbyi, assembly GCA_023548195.1. Taxonomy (NCBI): domain Eukaryota; kingdom Metazoa; phylum Chordata; class Mammalia; order Diprotodontia; family Potoroidae; genus Bettongia; species Bettongia penicillata. The sequence goes on from JAJHZJ010000096.1 coordinate 12,177,949, forward strand.
ATTGAAGGAAGAATAAAATACACACTGTCCTGGGGTGGTAGGAGATGGGGAGAAAATTCAAAATTTGGTGGAAGTGACTGTTGAAAACTGAAAATAAATTTTTTTAAAAAGAAGACAGACAGCAATACCAATGTTTACACTAAAAATATGAGACTTTGACGTGTGTGTGGACCTGAGTAGAGAGGGGAGAGATTTGAGGCAGGGAGACTGAGAAGCCTCTTGTAGTTGTCCAGGTGAGAGATGATAGACTAGGGTATAATTGTATGAGGCTTTGGTGTCATGGAGGCAGTGCTTAGTGCAGTACCTGGCACATAGTAGGAGCTTAGTAAATGTTGACTACACCTAGAAACAAGACTGGGTAACCATTTGGCTTTGGGGAGGGAGGACGAGGAAAGAGTCGAGGATGACACCAACACAGAGAACCTAAAGAGTGTTCCATTGTTTTGCATGAGTTTCTGTTGGTCCTCCTTTGGGCTTCCGGACCTCACCCAAGGGTCAGTGTGAATTAAGACCGGGCGAGCATGTGTATAACCAGCCTAGCTTCCAACTTCAGCCCTTCTTCCCCCTGGCTGGCTGTGAGTCTCTGGATCTGCCCAGTCTTCCATTACGTGACTCACTCATTCCTGTGCCCTGTGGTGATGGGTAAGTAATTGTTTAACTGAATGAAACAAGCAGTATACCCAGCACTCAGAATCTCCGTTCCTACAAGGTCTGTCCCATAGCCAACCTGGGACCCTAAGGCCTCCCCATGCTTTTCCTTCCTGAGTCTAAGCAGCCTTAAGGTCTGGATCTCAATTCTTTGAGCCCCTCCTTCCAGAAATTCTCATCATTTTCATTGTAGAGCCCCAAACCAATGAAGGGAGGATGTAATTAGGGGTTGGGTTTGGAATTCCTGCTGGCGCTGCACATGTGGGCGCCACAGTCCCTTCCTCCCATCTCTGCTCTGCACACATAGCTTGCCCAGAGTTTCCCGCCTCTGCTTTCCAGGGTGGTCCTGCCCTGCCATCGACCAGGCTAGTTACAGGCCCTTGAGTCAGAATGAGCCAGTCCTTGGAAGAAAGGTGCAGGCCATTCTCAGTTGGGAAGTTTATCATTCTGCTTCCTGGACTCTTCTTGCCTCATATGGGGATTTTTTCAGGACCTGGACTGCATCCTTCCCCTTGCTCTCCATGGCCTTTGCTTTTTAGCTCTGCTGCTTTGCGACAAGGAGGCCAGATAGGGTTTAGGAGGCCTGGGCTCGCTCTCCCCTCCAAGTCCCAGCTTGTATGTCCTGGGATGGAGACTTCTTAGCTGGGCCTCCCCCCAGAACAGGCCAGGCACACCCAGCCCACACAAGAACAAGACTGTTGGGACTGTTTTCCCCTTTCATGCAATCTCTGACCTTTTAGAAAAACAAAACAGCGATAAAGAAGGGCCTGGAATGTTACAGACTGTGTACATTTGTCTCTGGGTTTCTTTTAAGGTTTGTTGTTTACAATGGTGGGAGGGAGGGGGAACAGGGGTCCCACCAGGCTGGCCAGCAAGCTAGGCCTTCCTGAAAGTGGCCATTTGGGGCCGGGGCGGGGTGTCTCCTTTGGTGGTCTGCACCTTCAGTCCTTGTAAACATCCCCTAGGCCAGGAGGCCTCTTTGCCAGTTTCTCCCCTTCCTTTTCTTCACTCCCTTACTGATGCCCCTTCCCCTTTTTTCCCCTTTCTGTCTTATATCTGCACTCCTGGTGCAGACCTACATCCTGAGCACTCTTCCCCTTTGGGAATGGAGCTGAAGGTCCTCAGAGGTTGTCTGATCTGATTCCTTCATTTTATAGAGGAGGAAACAGGCCCAGAGAAGTGTTACGTGACTTGCCCCAGATCATAGAGGTGTATGAGCTGGAATTTGCATCCAAGTTGTCTGGCTACTGATAATAATTCACATTTGTATAGCTCTTTAAGGTTTCCAAAGGGCTTTACATACATTATCTCATTTGTTTCTCACAAACCTGTGAGGCAGGTCCTACTCTATTCCTGTTTTACAGATGGAGAAACTAGAACTGAGCAATTCAGTGACCTGTCTAGCATCACAGGATCAGTAGGTGTCTGAGGCACAATGAGTGTTTGAGTCTTCCTGAATCCAACTGGGGTCCTACTTCCTGCCCACCTGAGATGTACCGCAGGAGGGCTACCAGGGACAGCCAGCACATCCAGGGCTGGGAAGGGCTCTGCAGGATCTGCGTTTGACCCTCAGCTTCAGAGGCACAAGTGTACATTCTGTTAGGAATCAGACATTGAGAGTCAGGTGGAAACATTCTTAGATGCGCATACAAGTCAGGATTGGGAGGGAGTCTTAGCTCAGCTCCTCTGAGGGTGGCGCTCTTACAATTGTAGTTGCCTGAGTAGCTCCGGGTCCCCCTCTGTGCCTTGGAGATATTGGGGTACATTTGGGAAGTGGCATTGATTCACACATGATAAAGGTTATTTCTCCTCCTGAAATCTGCTCTTGTTCAATGCCAGTAGGCTCTCCTGAGGTGGTTGTATGATAGCATGAATCTGGGGGGAGGGGGTTTGGCCTAGATGTAAAACTTGTTATCTCCCTCTTGCCACATATAGACAGGGCTAGATTGTAGTATTGGGTCAACTTTTGGGGTCCAGTTTAATTAGAGGGTAAGCATCTGATGGGCAAAAATTAGAATCCATCCCATTTGCTCAGTCTGCTGGTTCCTGGGGAATGTGCCAGCTGGAAATTCAGGGCCTACCTGGTCCTGTCTAAGTTGGGCCCCCTCCCCACTTGGGCTTTGACCATTCTTTATGCTGGTCAGCTGAATTTAGCCCTTTACCCATTGGGTCTGGTGCCCAGGTATGTGCATGAGCATACCCACATGGACATATACATGTGCACATGTATACAGGGCTTGTTTGGGTCTCCCCAAAGGAAGGAGGGGGTGCTAATCCTGAGTCTGGCCCAGGATGCTCCCAGGTGACCAGGTGTCTCTGTTACAGGTGCAACATCCATGGCAGTGTGATCTGTAACAATGCTGTTATTGAGAAAGGTGCAGATATTAAGGACTGCCTCATTGGAAGTGGTCAGCGGATAGAAGCCAAAGGTAAGGCCTGGGAGCAGCTTACAAGGGTTGGGGGTGGGGGTGTGGACCAGAGGACATGGTCGAATTACCAAATCACACAGTCCAGTGCAATAGCAGCATCAAAGGAAAAGGAGAGTGGGGGCCAGGCAGGGAAGCAGAGTATGAAGTAAGGGAGGTTCTGTTGGCAACAGGCATGCCTGACCTTCACCAGCCTCATTTAGAAAGTCCTTTAGGAATGTGGCTGCTGCAGTGTCAGAGACAGGTGCCAGAGGGGCTGCCTCTGCCAGGGAGGTAGCAAGGTGCTTAACCCCTAATCAGGTATATCTCCTGCCCTCCCAGGAAAGGATCCTAGCAATGTTAGTGTATTCCTTCTGGAGCTCCCCAACCTTCGAGAATTTCAGTCAGGACCTTCTTGGAAGTGTCTAATGCAGCTGGCATCTCCCCAGGAATCCCTCCACAACATCCTTATTGTCTTTCCCTTCAGTGCTGAAGCTGAATTTGTGTCCAGGGAGGGAGGACTAGATAACCTCAGAGACCCCTTCTCGCTGTGGTCTGATCTGGGAGGAAGGTTCCCAGAGGCAGAGGTGTCCTGAGGCCATCCCTCTGCACAGAGCCAGCCAGGGAGGTGGCGAAGGAGGCTTTGTGGCCTCTCTTGAAGTAGTAGTTCTTGAAAGTATAACGGGTTCCCCACATTCCAGCTATGGTTCCTCCACCTCTCATCCTTGGCCTTTAGGTGCCCTAGAAATGGAGGGTCTCTGATGCTCCAGAAATAAAGAGCATCATAGCTTATGTTAGGGCCAAGCATCCCCGACTACCCCCCGCCCCACAGCCTTGGTTTAGCTCTTGCTTTCTCTTGTAATCGTATTGAACTGCTCCATGCTCTGAAAAGCACTGCCCTGCCTTCCCAGGGGCAGCAGCTCTCTCTCAGTCTAGCAGAGCAGCAGCTCTGGGGCAGCCAAGGACTGTTTCCCATTTGGTATAAAGGGTTTCTAAATTAGGGGATGTAATGGAGTGAGTAAACACCATGCAGGGCTGCCTCCCAGGGCCCCAGCTCCCTGGTGGGCTACCCTCCCTTAGCCTCCTGTGCTGCCCGGAGCCCAGCAGCTGTCTGCCTGCCCAGGTTCACTTTCAGCATGCCAGAACTTTGGGGGAATGGGGGACCAAGCCTTCCTTTTTCCAGCCTGGGGCTGACCTCTCTGCTGACCTCTGGTCTCCCATCTCCAGCTGCTCTAAGACATCTAGAACTAAACTTCCTGTACACATCTTCAACTGAACTTGTCCAAAGCAGAACTTGTTAGCTTTTCCCCTGAGCTGCCTCCCTCCTTCCCTTCCCAGTGACCGTAGAAAACCCCACCCTCCTCCCATCCCTCAGGCTCACCCCCCCCAAGTCATCCTTGGCTCCTCCCTTTCTCTCACCCCCCACATCCAAGTTGTTGCCAGAGCCTACCGACTTTACCTTTGCAGTGTCTCTGACACTGCCCCCCACCCCAGTGCAGGCCTTCATCACTTCCTGCTGGGATCATTGCAGTAGCTGCCAGGTATCGGCCTGCCTTGAACCTCTCCCCACTCCAAACCATTCTCCATTCAGCTACTCAAGTGCTGCTCCAGCCTGCATTTCACCCTTGTACTCAATGGACTCCAGGGACTCCCTATGGCCTCCAGGATCAAACACAAAATCCTGTTTGTCATTCAAGGCTTTTCATTTTATAACCTGTCTCCCTACACACTTTTCCAGCCTTTTTATACCTTACATGCCCACTCCCTACACACATACACACACGCACACATACACACACACACACATACACACATAATGAAAGTCACTGAGCCATAGAGTGGAAACTGATGGCCAGGTCCCAGTGAATGCCAATAACGAATCTTGTGACGGGGCTTCGGCATTCGAATTTTTGCTACTTGAAAACATAATTAATTGAGACATGGTCATTGTTTCCAGCCTTATGAAAATATGACATGAAAAAATTTGAGGGATAAAACTACTTCATGGGATTCGTTATTCACACTGATCAGGACCTTGCTGTATTCTTGGTCAGGTAGAGGTCCCTCTTCCACCTGAGCTGCTGTCATTTTGTAACTGATCTGTAAAAACTGGGTAGGAATTCTGCTGCAACAGAAGCAGAAAGAGCATTACAGACAAGCCGGCTTGTGGGAGTTCTGCCTCCAAGCTTATTGTGGGGGCAAGAGGGAAAGAAGTGATGAGAGAAAAGGCTGCAGACAGGTTGTGACTAGCTGGGTTTTGGGAGCCATTGAAGGTTTTGGAGCAAAAGAGAAGTATAGCCAGATGATTCTGGCAGAACGTGAAGGCAGGACTGAGGGGAATACAGAAGAACAAACCTCTTCAAAGTCCCCAGGTGACTAGAGAGAAAGGCATAGGTATCAGGCATAGGTGGATGGATGGATGGATGGACGGACAGACAGAAGGATGGATGGATGGATGGATGGATGGATGGATGGATGGATGGATGGATGGATGGATGGATGGAAACCTGGATGGAAACCTGGATGGAAGGCTAGATAGAAGCCTGGATGGATTAAAAGATTTTGATTAGGTGCTCATTATGTAAAATAGCTTTGTATAAATGCTAGGCATACAAAGAGAAAAGCTAAACAGCCCCTGCTCTCAAGGAACTCCCACTCTGATTGAAGGAGGTGACATTCATGAAAAGTCTTTGCTTCAAGTCAGATGGAAAGATCCAGTGGTCCTTGAAATGTAAGGCAGACAGATGTGCTGCACCCTCTTTCTTGTCATTTCCACTGACATGTAAAACATCATCAATTCCTAATACCAAGTTGTTAATGGGGCCAGAGACTTTGGGGGAAGAACTTTCTTTTCTTAGTCATCAGGAAGAGTCAGGGGGATTCACCCTCATGGGAGAGTCTGCAAGGGAGAGCTTGGGAAGAAGTAGAATGGATTGTGGTTGGAAGGCCATCAAGGCATAGGGGCATCCAGGAGGCCAGTAAGGATGAGCCCATAACTGGACATCTAGCTGGAAAGTTCAGGCCAGAGAGCAGGGCTGGGGAAGGGAAAGAGGGCAGGTGCTCATCATCTCCATGAAGGGGATGGAGGGGTGAGGCCTTGAGACCCAGCAGTCAGGAGAGCTCCTCAGGGAGCATCCACATTGGACTCCAGGAGGGAGGAAGGGCAGAGGTCACTTTTCATCAGCAGCCCTGCTGACTTGGCCAAAGAAGGAGGCAGAGACAGCTTGCCCCATCTCATGCCGCACTAACAAGGGATCTCTTGGAGATGCCTGGGGAGAAGGGAGGAGCCAGCAGCTCACCCACCTGGAACAAGTCACCCCCCACTGGCAGGCTGCACCTGGAACAGCTGGAGGTGTTGCAAGTCAGGGCCAAGGCCTGTTGGCAGCTGTCTCTAGTGCTCAGCTAGGCAGTTGGAGGCCCTCTCTCTGTGTATCTGGGCTCCAGGCTCCCTCCCTTGGATCTCCCCTGAGAGGCCAGTGGCCTTCAGTTGAATTCCTTTTTCTTTATCTCCTGGCCACCCTGCTCTTCTCTCTGGTTAGTTTCAACCTCCAGGGCCCTTGCTGGGCCTCTTTTCAGCCCAGACCTACCCACCTAGCCCCATCTCCAGGCCTCAGAGTCAGGCTTCTCTTGAGACTTTCTTCCTGAGCCCCTGGTGTGATCTCTCCAGTCTTAGTGACTTAGGCCATCACCCATATATGGGTGGTACACTGTCCTTCTTTCTCCCCATCCTTCACGGACTCTTCTCTCTGCTTTGTTCCAGTTCTCTCGGGCTCCCTATGAAAGTGACCCATGACCTCATGGGCCAGACTTCACCCTAGGCTCACTCCTAAGTGGACAAGTTTGAGCAGAACCAGAACCAGTCTGAGTCCCTCAGGCTTCTCCCCCAAAGCACCAGTGCTAGAAAACACATCCCTCCCAGGCTTCCCGGGTAGTCTCTGAGGTCCCTCCCAACCACAGCTCCCCACCCTCCTCCCTATTCTAAATCTTCAGGACTCTTGGTCATTCCCAGAGGTTCAAGGATGCTTGGCCTCTTTGGCCAGGTTCATTGAGGGGCCAGCATCCAGCCTTGGATAGGAGCAATGTCCCTGGGAGGGGCAGACTTGAGATTTTCCAAGTCAGAGATGGAATAGGAAAGGATGCTTCTTGAACCCCTTGTACAACTGTGATTGTACCCCACTTGGGCTATAAAAGAGGGTTAACTCTCAACAAGCCTTTTCCCTTCCTTTTCTAGCCAGGAGAGTGAATGAGGTGATCGTGGGGAATGACCAGCTTATGGAGATCTGAGGTTGCCAGTGTCTGCATTCCTCCTCTGAAGTCTCCCAGGACCAGGCAGAGGCCCAGCCTTTGCCAACAACTAGTTTCTTGTCTGGCTTGGTTTGTGTTGATCTCCTAATAAAGACATGTCTCCAGTGGGCTCCCTTGACTCCTGAGGTTATCCTGTCCTCAGACACATGACCCTCGGCCAGTAGGCCTTCACCATGAGGACCACACAGAGTCTGCTGTTGAGCAGTGACACAGACCATCTGTGCCAATCCGAACAGAGGTTCTCCCTCTGCCTGGGGCCTGCTCAACCCAACCCCGCTAAAACCCAGCAGCCTTTGGGTTGAGTTTCCTTCCTGCTAGCCTAGGACTGAGCACTACCAGGGATTAGCTCTTAGCTTTCCTCCTTCCTCAACCAAGAGAAACCTCTGACCCTTTGACTTTGGGGTGGGGGCCCCCAGATCAATCCTACTGTTCCCAGTGGCACCTTCTTGAGCCCCATCACCCCCAGAGGCTACAGTTTAACAATGCCTGGCTAAACTGGTTGTGATCCAAGGTCAGGCTCTCACAGGACTTGCTGCTGATGGAGCCAAGTCAGAAAGGCCCAGAGGGGTTGGCTCGTGCCCTAAAATGCTCTATTCTTCACTACCCCCATCCCCTGTATTTCACAAAAGGCAGGTGGGCAGGGGACCCTACCCTCCTTTCTCCTTTCCCTTTTCTTCCTGCACAAGATGAAGAGTATAGGGAGGTTTCTTGTTCTCCACTTTTATGACCTGCAGGTGTTTGGTGGGAGATAAAAGTAAGTCCTGGGGTGAGATTTCATAGCCCAGAATTATCAAAGTGAAGGTCCTCCCAGTGGGTGGCAGTAATTAAGAAAAATAATTTGAAATAATAGTTTATACATTGCTGCAAAAATCCCAAGGCCTGGGGAGTTAACTCTTGCTAATCCAGCTTGATCTTAACTGTGGGATCTGGGAAGAAGTAGTGGAGGGAGCCTTGCTCCTGCTCCCTGGTGGAGAAATCCAAGGGCTGTGAAGGAACCTCAGAGGGCATCTAGCCCAACAACTATCCCTTTTACGGAGGCAGAAACTGAGGCCCAGAGAGAGAAAGTGAGCAGAAATGAAAGAGAAAGGGACAGCTTGCCACTTTAGTCAGATCACATTTTTTGCATTTCTGAATTCAGTTATGGGAACCATATTTTAGGAAGAGCATTGATATGCTTTGGGCCATCCAGAAGAGGGTGACCAGATAGGGAAGGGTCTTAGGATCCACTGGAGGCACTGAGGCTGTTTAGAGAGGATCATACTTAAGGAGACAGGATGACCATCTTCCATCTTGAAAGGCTGTCACACAGAAGAAGGATCCACTTGGTCCTGCTTGGCCCCAGAGGGCAAACCCTGGAGCAGGCAGACTAACAACCAGGAGCTCTGTCCCAAAGGAGAAGGGGCTTTCTTGGGAAGACTGTGAGCACTTCCTCATTGCTGGACTGTGATCCTTATGGGAGACACTCAGCAGGTTGGACTCCATGGTCCCTGTGCCTTTTTTGGGTCCTTGAATGACTACCTGTGGAGACCCAGACTTGACTCTCCCAACAAGGCCTCCTCAAGGGTCTCCCTTCTGTCCCTTGGGTTGTTAGCCTACATTCACAAGGAGGGGGCAGTGGTGCCCAGAGGGAACATTGGCATCCAGCCCCTGAGAAGCTCTTCCTCTCCAAGGGCACTGCTGGTGTAGCCTTTAACAGCATAGGGCAGTCACTCCCTAAGTGCCTCTCCTGAGGGTGATGGCAGTGTCACCCCATCTGCCCCCACACAGAGCAGGGCCAACTCTGTCCCTCTCCATAGACAAGCATTTATTGATCACCTGCCATGTGCACTGGGGCTTCACAGGTGAGAGGGACAAGTAACCAAAGATGAGCAGTTTGCAGAAGATATAAGGGAGAGGTCACTTCTGCCTGGGGAGTGCCTTGAGCTGATCCTGGGAGGATGAGGACGATTTGAGCAGGTGAAAGGAAAGGTCAGAGAGGTAGGAAAAGAAGTAGCAAGAGTTAAGCTGGAAGAAGATGGAAGGTCAATTGTAAAGGGCCAGGCTCAAAGACTATGTACTTCATTCTATAGGCACGAGAAAGCCATTGAAGATTTCTGTGCAGGAGAGTGACAAATTCATGCCACTTAGGAGCCTCTCAAAATATGCCAAGTAAGAGATCATGAGATCAGAGGAAGAAATAGCTATAGGAGATGGCAGAGCTCTAGAAGGCAAGACAGCGTTTTTCAATTGACTGAGTGTGAAGGAAAATTCAGAGATGACTTGGCAGTTCCGGCCAGACAGAAAAACAATCCTTGGCCATTCTATGTTTCTTTATCCAAACATGATCTCATTTGACTCTCTCAAAAGGCCCAAGTGGTCGAGAAAAAGAGTGGTGCTTAGATTGGCAGAACCCCTGATGTCAATAAAAGGAGGAGATTGAGGGAAGATGTGTTTTAGAAACATTGAGCTCCAGGGGTCAGCCTGAAATCCGGGGAGACATGTCCTGCATCAGGCTGAGCAACCTACAGGACCTTGTTGTCCTTGGGTCTGCCTAGCAGTCTCCCCAGCCCTAGGGTCCTCAGGTCCGGCTACACTCAGCAGACCCCTTGGTCTTAAGGATCTGGAGATAGGATAAGGCATCGTGGGGAAGGGATTACAGCCTGCCCTGCCAAGTTGGGCCTCAGTCAGGCCTGCTAGGGGCTGCCAGATGGGGCAGTGGCTCAGCCGGCAGTTGCTTCCCACTTCTCCAGAATTTTGACTCAGTTATTAACTTGATAACAGGAAAGATGCTGACTTCACTTGGGCTGCTTCCTCCCAGACTAGCTGACACACCTATCACCCATTTTGTGGATAGCATCCTGGGCTGGAGAAGGCCCGCTAGGAACGCAACTGTATATAGTCTTCCCTGAGCCTGAGGGTGGGGTGGGAGAGGAAGACTGGTGCATTTCCCCATTCTCTCTCTCCCTGCCTCAATCGCCCGCCCCTGGGGCCCATGAACTGCCTGAGTCAAAGGCTTTTCCTGGGACTGAATGACTGGGGTTTTCACAGCCCTTCCTGGGGTGAGGGGTAGCCAGGCTGCAGGGGAGTCCACCAGCTGGGCTCTGCAGGCTCCTGAGAAGGGGAGGGAGGGAGAGAACTTTTTCCGAATAGAGAGTGAGTAATTGCCCCAACCCCCTTCCCCAAAGTGGCTGGTGGTGTCTGCCTTAAGCTAGGCCTTTGTGCTCAGGCTAAATGGTTAATTGTGTCTGAGGAAGATGTCCCAGCTCCTCCAGGCAGCCAGACCACCCAGGCAGTGGGCTGGAGAGCATGCCGGCAGCATCCCCGGGATGTGGGAGTGGCTGGGGCCACCGAGGGAGGGAGGAAAGAAGGGAAAGAGGCTGGGAGGCCAGCGTTCCTGCTCGGGGGGCCCCCACCCCGTTGGCCAGCCAGGATGCCTGCCCACACAAGAACCAAGCAGGAAGTTCATAAAAAGAAAGCCAAGTCTTGTGGCTGCTATTTGTAGGGGACTTTTCTCCAGCTTCTTCAGCGGGCTTTCTTGGACTCTTTGATAGGAGTTCTTAGGGCTGAGCCTGACCAACCTTGGATGGAGGAAAAACCAAGACCAATGAGAAGTCCCTCTAGTCCCTGGCCCCAACAGGCAACACTCCAGTGGCCCCTGCTGCCTCCTGAGTGTCCTGGACAAGCGTTAGGGGCCAGGCCCAGACTGGCCATGGTGGCAGCCTAGCATGCTCCACTCTAAAAAGTTTCCTTTCCTGGAAGGTACATGTCATCCTATACTCCCATCCCGATGGCCTCCACTCCTCCCTCACACCATTACCGAGAAGCTGGCCCCCAAAGGGGACCCCACAGTTTTAGAACCTCTCAGGGTCTCTGACACTCCAAGTAAGGAGGAAAAGCCTGCTGCCTAGAGTCAGGGGAAGGGGGTTGACGTAGGCTGGTTAGATTGGACTCCTTCCCCCCCAAAGTGAGAGGAGGTGGGTATAGCTAGAAATAGCTAAATGGAGCACTGAGTTCATCCCCTCATTCCCCTTGGCATAGGTTAGTGTCACCTGTGCAAGTCACTGCCCGGAATCAGACCAAGACCTGACCAGATCTGAGGCTGACCAGGAGATGGGAGTACTGTTTCCTGGTAATCCCTCTATGAATATGGGAGTGGGAGTGGTTAAGTTTATCTGCTACTAATAAACTCTGTAGTCAGGATGGAGTAGGTGTCATAAAGCTGACCAGTGCCTGTGTCTGGGCCCAGCTGAGGAAATCAGAAGTCAACCTCCACTGCTCTGGCCCCAGGCAAATGGAAGGACAGACTCACTCCCAAACAATTTCTTGTTCTGCCTTTACACCTTTTCTCAAGCTGTTCCCCTATGTGGATCACTCTCCTTTAAGCCAGCTGGACAGATCTCCCCACCCCTACCCTGTCTGTCAAGGGATAGATGAAGAGGCTAGGCGTGAGAGCTTAGACTTGATCCTGGAGGCAGTGGGGAATGAAATGATCAGACTGGTACATTATGAGAGAGTACAGACTAGAGGCAAGGAGACCACTTAGGAGGCTAATGCAGTAGTCTAAACAGGAATGACGCCAACCTTATAGGGTGTTTGGGAGTAAAGATGTTTATGTTAGAATGCACAAAGTTCAGGACTTGGAGTCAGGAGAACCTGAATTCAAATCTAGCCTTACTTAGACCCTAGCTGTGTGACCCTGGGCAAGTCACTTAACCTCTACCTCAGTTTCCTTAACTATAAAATGAGGATTGCAAATAGCACCTACCTCCCAGAGTTGCTGTGAGGATCAGATGAGATAATTTGTAAAAGCACTTTGCACACCTAGAAGTTCTATATGGGTGCTAAGCTATTATCACTGTTATTATGTAAACAGGTAAGTATATACAGGATAATTGGAGGAGAGAGCAACAGTGTGTGGGGGAATCCTTGTGTTTCTCCTTCATTTTTGAAGAGGACCATGACATCAGGGAATGATGATAGGACTTGCACTTGACCTGGATTTGAGTGAGGGAGGGCTGTGCAAGGTCACCAGCCTCACTTTCTCCTCCTGAGCCATCTGGCCTGATATTCATCATGACAATTGGACATGGCCTAGGATGCAATGGGAGACTTTTAGGCTAAGGGCTTTTCAAGTTCTCACTTTGAGTGAGGTAAAGCCCATTCAGTGAATAGGCCTCTTCATAAAGTGAGTCAAGGCATGGATCCTTTAATTAGAAAAAAAAATCAAACTGGGAGGAGGAGACCCTCAGGGTTGCTGACCAAAGAGAAACAGTTACTTAAAAGACTTCAGGTAGGAAGGAGCCTGAGCTGAGCTTTGAAAGAAGCCAAGGCTTCTCAGAAAAGGAAATGAGGAGGGGGAGAATCCCAGGCATGGGGGAGACTGCACAAAGCCACAGGGGCAGGAGTTCGTTGTCAAGTTAGGCTAGAAAGTAGAGGACATTTGCAATGAGCCTGGAAAGATAGGCTGGAACCAGATCTCCAAGGGCTTTAAATATCACGGTGGTTTCTGTGCTTTATTCTGGAACTTTGAGTAGAACTTTGAGTCCGGAAGATGAGGTCGAGGGTCTCCCCAGCAAGGTGATCCCTTATTCAATAACATTCTAAGCCTCTTGTTTGCCGAGTTTTCTGTGGGGACCACAGGTGGATGAAATAGCGAGTCCCGGCCCTCCAGAATTTACCTGGAAGTCTCATTATAGTAGATAGCCCTCCCTTCCAGACTGTAATAATATAAATGGAAAGCAGAAGAAAAAGCATGAAAACAAACGGTGTGACCGGAGTTAGCCTCAAAGAAGAGATGACAAAATGCACCTCACACCATTCCTTGCAAAAGTGGGGAACTACGGATGGGGAGCGCTGTATTTACTACCCGACTTGATGCGTTGGTTGGTTTGATTGAACACATTGGATTAATTTATAACACGGGGCTGGAAGAGGGAGATAATTGAGCGATGAAAAGAAATAAAGAGAAGATCAGTGCAAACATTGCTTTGTAAAGAATTTTTTAAAAAAGTTTGTTTTGTTTAATTGAATTGAGATGCACTTAGTGGAATGGCAATGGATGGAGGCCCTGAGCCAATCAGAGACCGGACTGCTGGGGGGAGCTGTCCTCGGTACCGCCTCCCGGGTCTCTCGGGCCCCCTTCGCTTAATCCAGGCTGCGTCTGGGAGCACCTGGATGGGGCGGAGGCAGGGAAAGAGGGAGGGGGTCCCGGAGGAAGGGGGGAAACGGGGGAGGGGCTCTCCCTCCTCCGCCACCTGGGTGGTCCCGGCCACGCCCCGCCCCCCGCGGTGCCGTCGCCTAGCAGCGGGCGAGGCTCGGCAGCCAATGGGATCGCGGCCCACCCCCGAGTCAGCCCCCTCCCCTCCCTTTTCTGGGGCCGCGGCTGCTGTGGGCAGAGGAGAGCAAGCCGAGCCGGGCGGCGTCGGGCTGGAGCCGGGGTCAGCTGCGCACGGAGGATGGAACCCGAGCCCGATCCCGAGCTGCCGTGCCGGTAACGCGGGGCTGCCCGGCCCGGCATGGCCCCGGGGGAGCTGCTGACCTCCGGCCCCGCGCCCCCCGCGCAGGTGAGCCAGCCAGGGGAGCGTGACAGGTGGGCGCGCGTGGGCATGGGCCTGGAGAGGGAGGCATCTGCCGCAGCGACTGCCGGGTGGGCCTGGCGGGCACGCGTGGGGGGTGCCCACGCGTGCATGTGGCCCACCATTCACCCCTATGCTGCCCCATGGGGCTCTCTCTTTGCGTCTCCCCCGTAGGGCCGGGCCCCTCTCTGGCTGCGCGCCCACGTGGGCGGCCTGCTCTTCAGCCTGGGCTGCGCGATCCAGCAGCACTGTGGCAAGGTGCTCTTCGTGGGTCTGTTGGCCTTTGGGGCTCTTGCGCTGGGCCTGCGTGGGGCTGCAGTGGAGACAGACCTGGAGCGCCTTTGGGTGGAAGGTGAGACGGCCTGGTCTTGGAGGGGTGGGCTTGGGGTCGGTCCCAGCTGACTTGTCAAACAGGGCGTGGGCCGGCCAGTGTGGGACCTCAGCGGCTGAGGGCAGGGTCAGGCAGGATCAAAGCTGCCCTTCCTGGTGGAGCCGTCTGATCAAAATGGTGTCTTTGTTTTTAGTAAGTTCAGCTGGCTCCTTCTTTCTCTCCTTCCTGGCCACGGTGGTTCCCCCCACACTCCTCCTTAAATGGGAAGGTGGCATTCTTACCCTCCTTCCCCAGGTCAGAGTCTCACTATGCCCTTATCAATGCTGGGGTTCAGACCAGATGGTTCTTTCCCAATATGCGCCTGCCTCCTCCCAGCCTGGCTTGCCTCAGCTTCGGTGTTCACTTGAGCCCCACCGCTGCCTGGGTGGTCCCAAATGGCTCTTGGATTTCCTGCCACAATAGAAGCCGCCTTCCTCCCCCTCCCCTGCCATGGGGCTGCTCCCCTCCATGCAACTCAAGTGGCGCCCCCACCTGCTTCCCAGTCTCAGCAAGGGGCCTTGTTCCTAGAAGAACCTTTCCTCCTCCTGGGTGGCACCCAGCTCCAGGGGCTTTTCTGTCCCTGGGACAGGACCCCCTGAACCTCCATTGCCCTTCAACCTGGCTGGTAGGAGGAGCACAACTCTTGGCCAAGTGCTGCCCAGATTTAGAGGGTCTTCAAGACCCTCCCCCCTTGTCTCTTGTGTCCCCTACCTTCAAAGCTGTTCCAGCCCTGGGCTGAGGCTTTGCTCTAGGACTCCTTGACCTAAGGAGGGAGCCCCAGGGGTCTGACCTATCCATTACTGTCAAGGAGAGAGAAAGAAGCCACCCTGAGGACCAATCAGGGCTGATTCCTGGGGCCTCCTGGACTGGGAGGAGAGGCATCGAGTAGTTTCTCCAGCCACTTTCTTTCTGCTTGAGTCTCCTATATTCTTAGGGTACCCTACGCAAGGGCTGCTGCCCCTCATCCTCCATTTCTGAGTATACATAGATCCTTCTGTCTTTCCTTTACCATCAAAGTTAGCCTGGTTATGTGGCTTCCATAGCTGTCCCACACATCTCACACTTGGCCATCATGTTCAGGCTTTTATCTCCTTTGTATCACAGCTATCTCCATATGATAGGCCTTTCTCCTCTGACTCTGAGATCTCCCTTGGTGTCTCTGGCACATTGACTTTTTCTCACTCTCCCCAGCTTCTCAGTCCCCCATCCTGCTGACTTGCTCACACAGGGTCTGTCTTCTTTCCCATCCCCCACCATATACCCTCTGGCTCCTTTCTGACCACAGTGGGGCTAAGCATGCTGCCCTCTGGCTAAAAAACAAATCCCAAGAAAAACTGGTGATGTAGCACATGATGCTGGGGACAGATGTGGGCATGGAACACTGGGAAAAGGGAGCTCAGGATGGTCAGTAGAAGTGGCAGAAGTGACTTGGGGTTAGAGTGCTGGTTTCATTGCATTGGTAGCATAGATCCAGTTTGGTCTGGGGACCTTAAAGTGAATGAAGCATTAGGAGCTAAGACTAGCTAAGGTAGACTGAGGGATGGGAGGGCAGACCTTATCAGGCCCTAGATTGCCAGGCTAATGAGTCTAGATTCTGACTGTAACCAGTAAAAAGCCACTGAAGACCTGGGTGGAGGAGTTAAGTCAGAGCTGAGCTTTAAGCAAGGAAAAGCCAGATGGGTCAGGAATGTGTTCTGGGGTCCCAATGGTCGATATTAAAGACCCAAACTAGGATGGCAGCAGTGGGAATGGCAGATCTGGGTGGTCTCTCTGGGAGGGAGAGTGGCATTCCTAAAGCCTGGAGGCATAGGAGGGAGGGGCCAGAGAACACCCAAAAGCACTAGGGAGGTGGGGAAAGAGAGCTGGTTTGGGAGGCCCTGCCTATAAGAAGGCTTCTTCTTGAGTTATGTACTCCTCCTTGGTCCCTGTGCCCCAGCTGTGTCCAAGGCTCTAGTTGGGGTCCTATATCTGGGTGCTGGGGTAGTAAAGCTTGACTTGGGGCAGGGGATATGGTATCTCTCATCCTTCAGACAGAAATGTTGCTACCTACAACTGGTGGATCCATACCTTTCTGTACCTGAGAGCCTAACCTCTGTACCACTGAGCCCCATGCTGGGCTAGCCCCAACACTAGCTTATACCCTAGATTCTCAGGCATCTCTAAGATACGCAAGTTTAGTGAGAGTCATTGGTGTGAACAGGAGGCTGAGGAAGTGGCCAGTGTGGTGGGTCCGAGTAGGAAGGTAAAGGGCCCAATGACTGATCACAACTGGAGAACTGTGTCCACTTCTGCCACAGGTTAGGGGACAGGCTTACAGATGTGGCAGTTGAAAGCACCAGCTATCCCACCCCTCATTTTATAGGCAAGGACCTGAGGCCCAAAGAAGTCAAGACATTTACCTAGGGTCATAGTAAAGTGAGCACAGGTCCTCTAACTCCAGACCTTAAAGGACATCGCATAATCTGGAGAGCATCTCGAGGAGGGAGGGATATGAGCGTGCTGAAAGGCCTCACTGAAGATCAGACTTGGAGACATTTGTGAACTAGGGATCATAGCACACTCCACTTTACAGATGCAGAGATTGAGGACCAGAGAGAAGTTCTGTGACTTGCCCAGGGTCATCCAGCTAGTTAGTACTGAAGGTAGGATTTGAGTCCAGGTCTCTCTATTAATAGCATGTAGCACTTGTAAGATTTGCAAACTAATTTTCATATGTGCATAAACTCATCTGATTTTTACAACCATTCTATGGGGTAGGTGCTATTATTATGTCTCATTTTATAAATGAGGAAGTTGAGAGAGAGATTAAATGTTTTGTCTGGGCTCACACACCTAGCAGATGTCCAAGGTAGGATTCAAACTCATGCTTTTTAATTCCAAATTCTGTGCTCTCCACTACATTACCTTGGAAAAGAGATGGTCCTTGGCGTGAGGGAGTGAAAACTCAGAAGAACGTGGCAGCAGGACATGGCTGTGAAAGTTTTAAGGTTCATGAAAGTCTGAGGAGCGTAGATTCAGGGGCGGGGTTGGGGAGCAGTACAGAAAGGCAGATTGAAACGCTGACTCAAAGTGGAATTGACTGCCTCAGGAAGTAATGAGCTTCTCAGCTCTGGAGGTCTATCAAATGAGAGAATATTTGTACAATGCTTTGCAAACTATATAAATGCTAGCTAGTTATTATTTAAGCAGAGGTTGGACACTCACTGGCCATTCTAGAGAATGGACTGGGTTCTTCTGAGGACCGTAAGGGCTCTGAGGGTCTATTGCTGGTTCTGCCTTCATCATCATTCTCTCATTCATCCCTTCTCTTTCCCTACTTTTCAGTCTCTCCCTTTCTATTCACTAGTTCCTTCCCTTCCAATCAGGAGGGAAGCCATCTCTGGTCAGATTTCATCTGTCCCCCAGAGTAGTTCCCCGTGTGGTGGACTCTCCTGGTCTCATTTACCAGTCTTCTCTGGGGGGAACCTTGGAGTCTCCCCTTCCTCACTGCTATCTCACTGAAGTGTTCCTTAGCCTTTAGCATTCTCACTGCCATCCATCCACTAGCCTGGCTCCTAGAACTTTTCTAGAGCCCCCCGGTTAGTTTAACGGGCCCAAACTCACTAGGGCAGAACTCTAGACCTTCCTTCTTTTATCACCCAGGTCTTGGGATGCTCCCCAGATTAGCTGCCGCATCCCTCCCAGCAAAGCTCGGTCCAGGAGGATATCCCAGATGGAGGCTTTTTGGTCCCCTTGTGGCAGCTATGCCGGTGACTTTCCCCTGGTTTCAGTGACACTGTTCTCTGGGTTTTTCTAAAAATCACTTTTTCCCTACAGGTCCTAACCTGTTAGTTCTTCCCTCTTGTCCCCTTTAAGAAGGCTGGTACAGAGGGCCTTGCTGAGTGCTTTTATAATCTCACTCCCCTTTGGTAGCTCTTGGGTCTGGTCTCCTATCTAGCACATATAACTCATAGCCATTCAGATGTTTTGCAGACTTCTCACCACTTGCCACCTTTCTGAGCAGCCAGTTGCTCTTTGGGGGAGGTTTTGTGAGGAAAGTTTTCTTTACATGGAGCTCTTTCATCTCTGTTCAACTCTCTTTGCTCCCAGTTCCCAGCTTCAGCCATCATCAACTGCCTGTATGCCCAGAACACTTTCTCCTCTAAGCCTCTACATTACACCTGGCAGGCCAAGCACTATACCTGAAGTTCAGATCACTCCAGCTGTGCGACAATGGGCAAATGACCTCTCTCTCAACCTCAGTTTCTAGCTCTTTAAAAGGGGATTAATGACACCTGTGATATCTGCTTCCCAGGATTTGTGGCAGAATGGAAGGGAGTTTTTTAAATAATATTTTAATTTTTTCTCCAATTACATGTAAAGACAATTTTTAACATTTTAAATCATTTTTGAATTCCAAATTTTTCTCTCCCTCTCTTGCCCTCCCCCCTCACTGAGACAGTGAGTAATTTAATATGAGTTATACATATGCATTCACACAAAACATATTTCTGCAATTGTCATAATGAAGACACAGACCAAAAGAAAAAACCCACAAAAAAAATAGTATCATTTGATCTGCATTCAGACTCATTCAGTTCTTTTTCTGGAAGTGGAGAGTATCTTTCATCATAAGTCCTTTACGATTGTCTTGGATTATTGTGTTACTGAGAATAGCTATCATTCCAAGTTCACCATGGAACAATGTTGCTGTTATCGTATGCAGTCTTCTCCTGGTTCTCATCACTTCATTTTGTTTCAGTTTGTATAAGTCTTTCCAGGTTTTTCTGAAATCAGTCGGCTTATTATTTCTTAGCATTCCATTACAAATAGAAGAATTTGTAGAACATCAAGAAATCTTGAGGACTTGAGACCCTGGAGGTGCCCCACCCCTTCCCCTCCAGTTGAGTACTTTCTGTCCAGCCTTTTCCACACTCCTGCCCAGGTTCAAGCCCTCTCTGTGTCTCTGCTCTGGTGCGCCTTACTGACCTCATGAGCACCTCCAAACCCTGAACTCTCCCCCTCCCTCCACTTTCTTCATAATTCTGTGGTCCTAAGCATATGTAGACTTTGCTTCTCAGCCTTCCCTGGCCCTACACAGTAGAGAATAAAAGCCCTGGGATGGCTGTCTGAATTCCAGAGCCTTCCACAGTCTGGCTGTCCAGCCTCATTTCTTCCTGCTTCGGGCCCATTGAACTCCAGGATCTCCCCGGGAGGAGTCTCCTGTCTTTTTTCCCTTCCCTACTCTCCTTGGCCCAATGGCCTCCCCTCTTAGCATCCCTGCCTAGAGAGAGCTTGTGCTGATGCTCTCAGCCAAGCAGTGATCCTGGCCACACGGGAGTTTGGCATGTGGATGCTTTCTCTGGTGTTTATGGGGTTGTTGTCTGTGCTAAGCTGTGAATCTCTCCCACCCTTGTGCTTAGGGCAAGGTGCTTGCCATATAGTGGCACCAAGACAGGATTGGGGGGGGTGGTTGGGGCAGGCTAGTGTCACCTGGCACTTGGGGCTGACCAGTACCTTCCTCTTCCTCCTCCTCTGTCTGGAGACAGTGGGAAGCCGGGTGAGCCAGGAGCTACGTTACACAAAAGAGAAGCTTGGGGAAGAGGCTGTGTATACCTCCCAGACCTTGATCCAGACTGCCCATGGAGCCAGTGAGAGCGTCCTCACCCCTGAGGCTCTGGGGCTTCACCTTCAGGCTGCCTTGGCAGCTAGCAAAGTCCAAGTTTCCCTCTATGGAAAGTGAGTCTGGCTGGGGCCTGGGCCAGATTTAGGGTTGAGGGGGCCTGGGCTAGAAGGACTCAGAGTTGATGGTGGCCAGGGCCTGGGATGAGGGGATGCCTCAATTCAGGGATTCCCCCTCCCAATCCTTCCTTCTCTCCTTCTAGGTCCTGGGATCTAAATAAAATCTGCTATAAGGCAGGAGTCCCCGTCATTGAGAATGGGATGATTGAGCGAGTAAGTGGTCAGGGGAGCCGAGTGGGAGGCTTCTGGGAAAGGGCAGAGAAGGAGACAAAGGAACCTGACTGGGGGCTTTTGCTGGCAGATGATCGAGAAGCTGTTTCCCTGTGTGATCCTCACCCCGCTGGACTGCTTTTGGGAGGGAGCCAAACTTCAGGGGGGTTCTGCGTACCTACCGTGAGTGAGACTGTCCTTCTTCTTCCCCACCCTGGACTGAGGGGGTACCTGGACATTCAGGACAGGGGAGTGACCCAGAGCTGCAGCCAGGTCTCTGGGCATCCTCATCCTGGCAGAATCTGTCCTCCTGTCTGGGTATGGTTGGGAAGTAAACCAGAGGATAGGCTGTTGAACAAGGTCCCCTCTGTTCCCTGCCCCTGCAGAAGGGCAGCCCACACACCCAGTGCATGGCAGAGTCTGTCTCTGGCCAGAACTGTGGGCATTGGTCTAGGTGTTTAGGCACGTGTGCACATAGGTGGGAATGAGGGCCATGAGCCAGCCCCTCCCTAGCCAGGAGCCCCTGCCCCGTCTTAGCCGGTCAGGCCTCCACCCTCTGCCTTGTATCTCCATTGTGGGTTGGGGGCCTTGAAGGATCTGATCCCTGTCCCTGTCCCCCAGAAAGAGGTAGTCATGCAAATAATTAAACAAATGAATTTGAAGGGAGAAACCAGGAGCAGGAGGGAGGTCCTCGGGTATGAGTGCGGATTCACAAGCCTTCCTTTTCCTTTCTCGATATAGGGGCCGACCTGATATCCAATGGACAAATCTGGACCCTGAGCAGCTTCTGGAAGAGCTGGGCCCTTTTGCCTCCCTTGAAGGCTTCCGGGAGCTCCTCCACAAGGCCCAGGTGGGCCAGGCCTACGTGGGGAGGCCCTGTCTGCATCCTGATGACCCCCACTGCCCAGCCAGCGCCCCCAATCACCATAGCAGGCAGGTAGGTGAGGGTGGGAGGGCTGAATCATGAAAGAGGGCCCAGGGAGTCCCCCCCCAAGGGCCACTGCCCCCCCAGCTGTAGAGCCCAGGTGAGGACCAGTCCCTTTTCCCCTGACTTCACTTGAGTTTGGAACTTCTCACCTGAGATTTAACTGGGAAATTAAGAGAAAGGAATACGAAGAAAACCAAACTAACCTAAAAACAGACAAGTTTGTGGAACCTAGGCCTGGATGCCCCTGCCCTGCACCAGGGCCTACCCACCTGGCTCTCTAGCTCTAGGACACTCATAGACTATTTTGGTTACAAGGGCTTTCTAAGTGAGTCCAGCCTCTAAGAGACCCCCAAGTTTGAGAACTCCTGGGCTAGACCATCCTGGACAACAGATTCCCAAAAGAAAGGAGACTTGTCCCTGTGCCAAGTCCCTTGGTCTTCCACAGGTCCCAGACATTGCCTGGGAGCTGAGCGGGGGCTGCCATGGCTTCTCACGCAAGTTTATGCACTGGCAGGAGGAGCTGCTGCTGGGCAGCCCGGTGAGGAGCCCTCAGGGCCGGCTGCTCAGGTGGGGAACCCTTGAGGGAGGTGGGGCATGGGGTCCCTAAGGCTCAGGGGCTGCTCAGGTTGGGGAGGTTCACAAGGGCTGGGTGGGAAGGGGGGGCAAGTGGCATCTCTGGGCAGCCAGGTCTGTGACACCCCCTGCTCCCCTTCCTCTCACCCAGTGCGGAAGCCCTGCAGAGCACCTTTCTGCTCATGAGCCCTCGGCAGCTCTATGACCATTACCGAGGAGATTACGAGACCCATGACATCAGCTGGAGTGAGGCCCAGGCAAGCGCCGTGCTCCAGGCCTGGCAGAGGCGCTTTGTGGAGGTCAGTGGGTCAGAGATTTACTCCTGCCCTTTCCACTCATCCTTGGACATCCCCTCATATCCCCATCTGACCATTACCCCTTCATCTCTCACATGACTGCTGTTCCCCCATGCCCCCTCCATCCCTCTGTCTGACCCTCACACCCCCTACATTCCTCTGTCTGACCCCCATGCCCCCTACATTCCTCTGTCTGACCCCCATGCCCCTTTCATTCCCACCTATGACCCCCATGCCCTTATCCCTTCTTAGCTGGCACAGCAATCAGTTCCCCAGAATGCATCTCAGCAGATCCATGCCTTCTCTGCCACCACCCTGGATGACCTCCTACGTTCCTTCTCTGACATCAGCGCAGTCCGTGTGGCCGGTGGCTACCTCCTCATGGTATGTGAGGCCATGCTGGCTTGATAAATGCCCCATTGCTCAGGGTTTCTTGAATCAGGGATGGCCTGGTCCCTCCCTGACCCAGCCCTGACCCCTCTCTCTCTCATCAGCTGGCTTATGCCTGTGTGACCATGCTCCGCTGGGACTGCTCCAAGTCCCAGGGAGCTGTTGGCCTGGCAGGGGTTCTGCTGGTTGCCCTGTCTGTGGCCTCTGGACTTGGCCTCTGTTCACTGTTGGGTATGACTTTCAATGCTGCTACAACCCAGGTATGGCTTCTTTCCTGAGGGGCTGGAAGGTTTGGGCTGTCCTTGAAGTGTAGGTCCTGTCCCTGGAGCCTCTAACCATTGATGCCCACTCCTCTGTGACCCTCTCCCAGGTGCTTCCATTCCTGGCCCTGGGCATTGGAGTGGATGACATGTTTCTGTTGGCTCATGCCTTCACTGAGGCCCCATCAGGTATCCCCCTGCAGGTGAGTCCCTGGCTGGGTCCTGCCCTTCCCACCCTGATCCCAGCACCCACCCCCTGAGGTAGCCTGGTAACAGCTTCTATCCTGGCAGGAGCGGACGGGCGAGTGCCTGCAGCGCATGGGCACCAGCGTAGCACTCACCTCCATCAACAACCTGGTGGCCTTCTTCATGGCTGCCCTGGTCCCCATCCCTGCCCTTCGCGCCTTCTCCCTACAGGTGAGGCTGCTGGGGCGGGGAGGAGGAAGGAGGAGTGGAGCTCACGTGGCTCTGAGCCCCCTTTACCCTCCCTGTGCCCCTCTAGGCTGCAGTGGTGGTCAGCTGTAATTTCACTGCTGTCCTGCTCATCTTTCCGGCCATCCTCAGCTTGGATCTGCACCGGCGGCATCGGCAGCGGCTAGACGTGCTCTGCTGCTTCTCCAGGTATGTGGGGATGGGCCCTACCCACAGGCTTCCTGTTCCTCCCTCTGCCTGCCCCCCAGCTCATGCTCTTCCTGGTCCTGCCTCAGTGGTATAGTTGGGCAACCACATGCCTGCCTCCTGCCCTGTGTCCCTCCCCAGCAGAAGACATGGATGTGTCATGGGGACCCTTCCATGTCTCTTCCAGCCCCTGCTCTTCCCGGGTGATTCAGATACAGCCCCAGGAGCTAGGGGAGGTCCAGATGCCCAGAAGTGGGACCCATCTGACAGCTACAGTCCAGGCCTTTGCCCGATGTGATACTGCTGGCCAGCACGTGGTCACCATCCTGCCCCCCACAACACACCTGACACCTCTCCCCACTGAGCCTCTGGGCTCCCAGCTCTTTGGCCCCATGGGTTCAACAAGAGACTTGCTGGGCCAGGTGGCTGGGACAGGACGGGGGCAGGTGTGCCGACTACTGCCCTGTGCCCGTTGGAATCTATCTCGATTTGCCCGATGTCAGTACGCACCCCTCCTGTTGCAGCCCCGAACCAAGGTACCCATAGTGACAGCTGTGGACTCAGTCGAGCAGGTAGGGGGTGGGTGACCACTTCTGCCTGCCTGGCCTTCATAGATGTTATCTCCCCAGGGCCTGGTCCTGGTACTGTTTGGGGTGCTGCTGGGACTGAGCCTGTATGGAGCCACCTGGGTGCAGGACGGGCTGACCCTGACAGATGTGGTGCCCCGGGGCACCAAAGAGTATGACTTCCTGGCTGCCCAGATCAAGTACTTCTCCCTGTACGAAGTGGCCCTCGTGACCCAGGGTGGCTTTGACTATGCCCACTCCCAGCAGGCCCTGCTGGACCTGCACAGCCGTTTTAGTGCCCTCAAGTCTGTGTTGGCACCACAGCCTCCCCGAAGTTGGCTACATCGCTATAGCGCCTGGCTCCAAGGTAAGGTTCTAGGGATAATTGGGATGGAGTGGGGCCTGGAGGACTGGGGTGACCAGCCTTCCTGGACTTTCTGTCTGCCCTCCCTGCAGGAATCCAGGCTGCCTTTGATCAGGACTGGGCAGCTGGCCGCATCACACGCTACTCATGCCGCAATGGTTCTGAGGATGGTGCCCTGGCCTACAGGCTGCTTATCCAGACGGGAGATGCCAAGGAGCCCCTGGACTACAGCCAGGTGAGTGGAGGCCTGAGCCAGCAGGCAGGGATCCACATTTATGAAGGGCCTACTATGTGCCAGCCTCTGCACTAAGCTTCTCATTCAATGTTTGCTTGAAGCCTTCCTTCTGAGGAGGGCCAGTCCCAAGGGGAGTGGGTTTAGAATGTGGGATGGAGACTCTCAAGTCAGCCTCTCCATCTTTTCCAGTGCTGAGTTCTGGGAGGGAGGTTGGAACCTGCCTTCAGTCCTCTCTCCCCTCCTAGCTGGACAAGCGGAAGCTCGTGGATGCAGATGGCCTCATCCTGCCTGAGCTCTTTTATGTTGGACTGACTGTATGGGTGAGCAGAGACCCCTTGGGCCTGGCCGCCTCCCAAGCCAACTTCTATCCCCCTCCCCCAGAGTGGCTTCATGACAAATATGACAGTCCAGGCGAGAGTTTGCACAGTGAGTGAGGAGGGCCTGGGGGATGGGCAGGCCTGGGAACCTGCACTGACTCCCAAGCTCACCCAGTCTCCCTCCACAGTCCCTGCGGCCCCACCCCTGGAGTTTGCTCAATTCCCCTTCCTGCTGAGTGGACTCCGGCAGACAGCAGACTTTGTGGAGGCCATTGAGGGGGCCCGAGCCGCCTGTGAAGAGGCAGGCCAGGCCGGGATCCGAGCCTATCCTAGTGGCTCCCCCTTCCTCTTCTGGGAGCAGTACCTAGGCCTTCGTCGCTGCTTCCTGCTAGCTGTCTGCGTGCTGCTGGCCTGCACCTTCGTGGTCTGCGCCTTGCTGCTGCTCAGCCCCTGGACAGCTGCCCTCATTGTGAGTTACCCCTTCCCTCCCACTTGGGTCAGGTGTCCGGCCCAGAGCAGCATCGTTCCCCCACTTCCTTCTCCTTAATCCTCTTCCCCTTCCTCCTCCCTCCCAGGTGCTGGTGCTGGCCATGATGACTGTGGAATTATTTGGCATCATGGGCTTCCTGGGCATCAAACTAAGTGCCATCCCCGTAGTAATTCTTGTGGCCTCTGTGGGCATTGGTGTTGAGTTCACAGCTCACGTAGCTCTGGTAAGTCTTTCATCCTGGGGTCCAGCTGTGTGTTGGCCCAGCTTGGAACCATGAGATTCTGAGTGTGTGTGTGGGGGGGTGTCCCCCAGATGAGAGGGCACTGTCTCCTCCCCCTGCATAGCAGTGGAGTCTTCCTGAACTCAGAGGCTTTTTCTGTCATTGACTGGTGGCTGATAGGGTTTCCCTGTTTTCAAGACTTGTGTTCAGGATGGCTTTCTGAGCCATCCCAGTTCTGCTTGGCCCCAAAAGACCCCAAGCAGACTGCTTGAGTGAGGGTGGGCTGCTTCCGGGAAGGGTGACTTTCCCCTCTTGGAGGCCCAGAGTGGGGCTTCCCATTTGTATGGGATTCCTGAGCAGGCCCTAGTTCAGCTCGGTGCCCCCAAAGGCTCCTTGGGCTCTGAGATGCTGGGGCTTAGTCCCCTCCCACCCCACTGCCAGGCCCCAGCTCCCTGCCATGCCCTTGGAGTCTCCCTCCTCTTCCTGGGGCTCTCCAATAGCCCACGCCAGCTCAGCCTTTGAAGGCCTCCCCTCAGATTATCCTGAGAAGCATCCAGGCCAGAGGTTTAGCTCAGGCCCACCCTGGGCCCCTTCCTCCCCCAGGGCTTTCTGACAGCCACAGGCAGCAGGGATGTTCGCTCAGCCCAGGCCTTAGAGCACATGTTTGCACCGGTGATGGATGGGGCTGTGTCCACGCTGCTGGGCCTGCTCATGCTGGCTGGCTCTGACTTTGACTTTATTGTAAGGTACGGTTATCCCCAGCCCCTGTGGCTGTCCCCTTCTCTGACCCCAGCCCCCAAGACACATTCCCTCTTCCCCTGGCCCCGGGCAATGTGGTAACCACATGGTGCTCCCCTGGGTGGCACCATCCTTATACCAGGATCCCTCTGCCTCTTTCCCCAGGTACTTCTTTGTGGTGCTGACAGTTCTGACAGGCCTGGGTCTACTTCATGGGCTTGTTTTGCTTCCGGTGCTACTGTCCATCCTGGGACCACCACCCCAGGTGATTCCCCAGTCCTCCACTGTGGATTCCCCTGCCTTCTCCCTCCCCTACATCATGGGCCCTTATCCCAGGGAACCCCCAATACACACATCCGTTATTGCCCCATTCCCTGTGGGCATCCTGACATCTCTTGTCCACAGTCTGCAATCCTCTCTTGCCTGTCTCTGCTGCCCCCTTCCCCTCCCAGAGATGAATCAGGAACAGGAAGTGAGCCCAGCTCAGCTCAGCTCTAGACCCAAATTTACCTTCTGCCTCCCCCAGGTATCACTGCCAGATGGAGGCAGCCATCTGCCCCACCCTGACCCAATATCACTGCCCCTCAGTCCTCCACACTTCTTCCTGGGCCCAAACCCAGCCTTCAGAGGTCCTGAGGCAGGAGCAGGGGATGCCCCCAGCACCTTCATCCTGCCCCCAGCCCACTCCCATATCTTGGTGGAGGCCAGCAAGGACCCAAGCTTCCCAACCATCACGGTGAGAGTGCTTGGTGGGGGTGGCAGGGAAGGTGAATATCTTTGACTGATATCCTATCAGGACTCACCCTGCCCTCCGTTTCCCCTACAGGTGGTACAGACATACAAGGACAGCCCTCCTGGCCCTGGCCCTGGCCTCCCCTCCCTCACAGCCACAGCTGGAAGTGAGGCCCGCTGGGGGCCGCATGCAAGCCCGAGAGCCTTTACCACTCTGACAGCCTCAGTCACTGTGGCCCTGCACCCCCCGCCACTTCCAGGCAGCTATGTCCAGGAGGTCTCTGAGGAGCCCAGGCACCCTCTAGCCACAGAGTCCAAGGGATCTGGCCCCTGCTGCTAGGATTGACCTGGCAGCCTCTATGCAAAGCAGAGCAATGCTGTAGTGTCTCCTGCCTCCAAAGGAGGAGTGTGTATGAGAGTGTGTGTGTGTGTGTGTGTGTGTATATGTGTCAGTGTGTATGTGCACATATGTGTACGTAAATGCACCTGTGTGCCCACACATTCAGGTATCCCTGAGCACCTTGGCCTAGGCCCCTCCACAATTGCCCTAAGGGCTTCAGGGAAACCTGCCCAGAAGCCCATCCTTTCCACCAAAGGGTGGGAGCCCCAGCCGGGGTCTCAGTCTGTCCATCTGTGTCTGTGTCTGTACCTGCCCCTCTCCTGCCCCAGAAATTATTTATATGAAGAGGTTTATTTTTGTAAAGCTGATGGCTCAGCTGTAAATCTTATTTTTAAAGAGTAAATATATACATATCTATTCTCTACACCATCTGGGATGCCTCCTGATGCCAGGGGAGGGGGGCAAGTCATGGTCAGCAGCCAAGGTCTGAGCACCATTCCCTGGGACTTGGCCAAGAGTTGGATCTGCAGCCCCAGAACCAAGGCTGAGCCATGGGGGCCCCATCTCAGCTCTTCACAATGGGCCAGGAGGGCTGAGCCTAGTTACGGGGAGGATCAGCAGCCCTGATGAGTTGGAGATCCTGCTCTGCTGGCCCCCAGGGTTTCAAGTACACAGCCAGCTTTCCTCTGAAATCCTCTGCCCCAACCTTCACTCAAACCTCACCTGATGGAGGAAGAAACTGGGGCCCAAGAGAGGGACTGGGCCTTGCACAAAGCTGTCCAGCAAATCTGTGGCCTGGTACGGCTTCCTCTTAATACACATGATCCACATGCTATGGGGCGATTCCCTACTATCCACAGGAGTCAGCTCCCATGTCCCTAGCTGCCCTGCTGGGGCCACTTGGTTCCATACTCCTCCGGTTCAGAGCTCAGGCCCCGCTTGACCTCAGCCTATACCCCTAGTCAGGGAGAGGGGCTCACAGCTGAGCTTTCCAGCTCCCTAGACTGGCTTAAGGATGGTACCCAGGAGGTGCTGGCACCCAGGCTCGCTGCCTCTCCCTGGCCACCCCAACACCACCAGTCCCACAGATACACCCTCCACCCCCCAATAAAGCAACATGACTTAGAGACTAGAAGATCTGAGTTCAAATTCCACTTCAGACTCTAACTGGCTGTGTGACCCTGGACCTGTCAACCTCTCTAGCCTTAGTTTCCTCATATGTTTTAAAAAGAGGATATTGAATCTGGTGTCCTTTGAGTCCGTCTTCCAGCCTTCGAGCCAGGCTCCTTCACCTCTTGGAGCCTGCTTGTGGACAGGATTGTCGTACTCTTGAGAAGGTCTTAATTTGCTCGCCCGTTTCCATGACAACTGAGGTCAGTTCAAGAAGGAAGGTCTGGTCAGTGACCCCAGCACACCTACCTAGGATCTTAGCATCCCTGCTTAATACAAGGTGCTGCCTAATGGGCTCCTTTAAAAGAAGAGAGAAAAACAGTGTGAGTTGTCCCTGGCGAGGCTTCGGCCCCTGGTGCCCTCAGGGAGGCACTCCCTAGGCACAATTCCTGACAAGAAGCTGATGGGACTCAGGAGTGGGCACGCCTCCCAACCTGGACAGCGCTCCAAGTGCCTGCCCTCCCCGTTCCCCTCCAGCCGTGTCTCTGAGTGGTCCCCCTGCACATGCCTCCTCTTGGGCATTTGCGCACCTCTTGTCCCATCCGAGATGCTGTCCCCTGAGACCTGCTATCCCTCCTCCAGAGAACTGTCCTCACAATTATGTCCTCTCTCTCAGGCCTTTGATGGGACTTCTCCCCATCTGCTGGCTCCTTTCTCCCCTTAGACACCTCAGGGGACCCTGCCATCCCCTCCAGCTGGCATCCCCATCTACAGTGGGCACCTCCATTCCCCTGCTCTCTCCTCAACTCTGCTTCAGAGTTCATCATTCAGTGGAAACAGCCCTCACCAAGGTCACTAAGGGCCTCTTAACTGCCAAAATCTGTGGCTCTTTTCTCAATCCTTGTCCTGAGCATTTGGCACCCTGTCCTGGATACTCTTCTCCTCCAGGTTTTTGTGACACTGCTCTGTCTCTGTCCCCCTTCTCTCTGTCTCTCTTTCCCTCCCTCCCTCCTCCTCTTCCTCTCTCTCTGTCTCTGTCTCTCTGTCTCTATCTCTCTGTCTCTGTCTCTCCTCCCCACCACCATGTCTATCTCTCTGTCTGCCTCTGTGTGTGTCTGTGACTCTCTCCTGCCCTTCCCAGAAGGGCTCTCCTCCCAAAGAAACTGAGCCAGCTGGTGGTGTGGTATTCACTCCTACACATTTCCCATACACGAGGAGGCTGTGAAAAAAAATCCGTAACTCAGAGTCCCCACCCAGCGACCACGCTGGCCAATTCTAGTCTGTTTCAGTATCTCTCTTCTTGGACATGTTCCCTTATTCTCAGGCATCTTAAAATAATGCAAGTGTGTTAGCAGCTTAACAGTATCTTATTTACATAAAATATTTAACGGTATTAAGACTTAACCGTTTAAACAAGAAACTAAACTGAGAAAAAAAAATGAGGTTAACGGCCCACCTCCCAGGTGGGAAAGGCATTCATCTTAGTTCCCTGGGGAAAGAGGGGGAAAGGAGGTGGATATCAGCTCCGCCTGCCTCATACCGCCTTGGTTGTCCTCCCCAGCTTCTATGGCTCCCCCTGCCCCCACCTTCTCTTTGTCCGGCTCTGCCTGACTCAGCCTGTGAGGCATCACCCACTTCTGCCACTCCCAAAGACCACTGGGGGGACACAAACAAGGATAGAGGAGGCTGGGAAAATTTGCCAGGTTGGTATTCTGACTTCCTTTGCCCTCTGTGTGACTCTGGGCAAGTCATTTCACCCTGTTCGCCTCAGTTTCCTCATCTGTAAATTGAGCTGGAGAAGGAAATGGCAAACCACTCCAGTATCTCTGCCAAGAAAACCCCAAATGAAGAGAAGGGCATGATTGAAACCACTGAATGCCAACAATGATGTGGAGGTTATAAAGACAAAACAAACAGTTCCCAGCCTCCAGGAGGCTGGTGGCCCACTCCAGGTCCGCTCTTTTTAGAAAAGGTCATTCTCTGAGCTCATCGAGCCTGAGTGAACATGAGCCAAGGCAATGCTCCAGGTGCCCCCAAGAGAAAGGTTCAGGGCAAACCTGGGAAGGCAGGCAAATCCCCTGTTCCTGGAGGTCAGTGGAGGCAACCAGGCCTCCACTGGGAGCTCTTCACATGGCTCTCCCACAGCAGCCCCAGGACAGAGCCCAAGGATGAGTCAGGGGAAGGGACCTGAATCCCCTCTCTCCCATTCATCTCCTTTGTGTCTAAGCACAAGGCCTCCGACTCCTGGCATCTGTGAATGTGAACCAGGCGCCCCCTGGCCTGAACTCCATGCACTATTGTACCACCTCGATGTCCATGATAGCTGGCACATAGTAGGTGCTTCATTGATATTTGCTGGAGAGGACTGGATAGATAAGAAAATGTCTGAGACCAAAGGGTAATGACGGGAAGTCATGTTTGTATATGGCAAAAGTGCCCACAAACACCCTTAGGGTCATGAGAAAGGACTCACCCCTTGCTCCCAGGGGTGCCCTCAGACAAATGCAAGGATACATTGCAGCTAGAAGCAAGAAGTTTGGGCTTTAGGTTCCAGCTTTGCCACACTTTATTTTTGACATATTTATTTTTATTCATTTGACATTTTTATTTGTGACATTTATTTTTATTAAGCAAGATTAAGCAAGTCCCTAATCTCCCCTGATCTCAGTTTCCTTATCTGTGATATAAATGGGTTATACTCAGGGGCCTCAAAGATTCTTTCCAGCTCTAAGGTTTGGATCACTTGGCAGGTTAGGGCATCATAAAATCCTGCACATCAAGCTGGAAGTGACCTTAGAGGGAGAAGGGAAAGGAATGAGGATTTATTAAGCACCTAGTGCATGCCAGGAAGCTGAACACTCCACAACTATTATTTCATCTTTTCAGAGGTCACAGAGTCCAGCCCCTTCATTTTACATAGGAAGAGCTGAGGCCCAGGGAGAGATGAAGTGACTTGTCCAGGGTCACTCAGCTCTGTAGAACAGCACTTCCTCAGGCTTCCCCACCCTTCGTGTGATCCTCACCGAGGTAGGTGGGCCACCTGCCTGCCAAATAAGGAAAGAGAAATTAAAGCCCGCACAGGTTCATAGCCCCCTGGTGGCTGGCAGAACGAATGAATGGATAATGATTGAATGAAGCATTTACTAAGCCTCTACTATGTACAAAGCACGAAGGATACAAGTAGGAAAGCAGGCCACTTCCAGGCCTCCAGGAGCTCCCAATCTAGCAGGGAGACTGTCCTTAGGGAAGGGTTCAATTGTATTATCAGAAGGAAAGGTCCCCCAGGATGGAGCAGTCAAGCACATGGCCAGGCCTTGTCTTGAATGGTCTTCCCACTGATAAAATCTTGCCACTGTTGGATGTAAAACCATCTGGCAGAGCCAAGGACTTGTGATTTCTGGATCTTCCTGCAGAAACAGTTGCTAGACTGCTGGTGAGATGCTGGCAGCTTTGCTCCTGGGCTAAGGGGTCTGAGCTCTCTCTCCCTCAGGGTTGACTTTGTGGGCTCAGGTTACCTCCTGTCTACTTCTCCCTCCCCTAGGGATCTTGCTGCTTCAGCCATGGCCAGTCACGTTCCCTTCTCCATGCAGCATTCTGGAGCCATGACCACCAGAGCACTTGTCTGGGCCTGCTTGGGCCTAGCCCAAGGGGACAAACAGAGTTCAGTTAGCTAAGACCCTTGATCACAGTAAGGGATAGGGGACAAGCACCGATAACTAGAGCACAGCCTATAGTCTTCAGAAATGGGCAAAGTGTAAGGTTTGACTAAGCTGGAGGCTGTAGCATCTAAGATAAATGGGAGAACCTAGGATGGGAAGGTGGGAAAGGCAAGCTCAGTGGAAATACAGCCTGAGCAAAGGCATAGAAGCTAGAAAGCCCAAGATTCGTTGAGTGAGCAGAGAGTAGTTTGAGTAGGGGCAGAGAAAATGACAGGAGCAGGAATAGACAAAGCTGAAAAATAGGTGCATAACATATTATGGAAGTCTCTAAAGTCCAGAATGAGAAATATAAACATATTTGTAAACAATGTAAATATCTGTAAATAATATAAACTTGTTGGTAAGCAATAAGAAGTCATTGAAAGGTTGGGTAGAAAGGAGTTTCAATAAAAGCTTAATTGGAAAAGATCTGAGGGTTTTAGTGGACCACAAGCTCAACATGAGTGAACAGGGTGATGGGGAAACCAATAAACACCATGAGATCTTGGGGTACATGAAGAGGGGCACAGCTTCCAGGGGAGGGCCCTGTCAGACTGGGCAAAGTAATTGAAGAAGTCAGTGGGGGTGGGGGTGGAAGAGAGCTACCTGCTAGGGAGGCACCTAGCAAAGGGCTGGCTGCAATCAGTAGATGTGTTTAGGGAACTGGAGCTTAGAAGAGACTGAGGGACCAGCTGCTCTCTGGGGATAATGAGTTTGCCTGTCTCTGGGGGTGCACAAACAGTGCACCAGGGATAGGGATACCAGGGGTGCAGGAGGATGGTTTCTGGTCACTGGAGGGAAGATTTGGGGGCCTGGGAGGGACAATCTGAGGATGAGGGTGAGAGGGCTGAGGAGGAGGAGGGCAGCCCACCCCTTCCTGGGGGAAGATCAGGGGCTGAATTCTCAGAGACAGGAGGGAAACCCAGGGATGCTTCTGCAGCCATGGGTGGGGTGGGGGTGGGGGATGGAATTGCCGCCCAATTTGTGCTAGTAAATGTTTAACAACTGGCTCATCAAAAAAAAAAAAAGTATGCATTGGCAGACACACTTTTAAATTTAATTTGCCTTATTAAAAATTTCTCCATCCCCTTCTTCTAGTCTGGACTACGGATATAACTCCAATCAAGCCCTGATCTGTAGCATTTGGGGATTTCCCAGGTGAACATTTAACAGTGGGCTTCAGTTCCAGCTGGCTCGTGCACATCCCTGGCCCCGGCTGGCCGCTCTGCCCCTAGGCAGTCTGCACCCTGTGGCCAAGGCAGGTGTAGAAAAGAGCCCCATTTCCTTTTGGGATCCTGGCCAGGATTAAGCACCTCATTCCAACTGAGCATTCCTGTCCAAGTGGGGCATTCTTTTCTTTTTTAAACGATCGAAGACCTGGAATTCTTGTAACCGAATGCTGGAAAGGGGGTGTCCTGCTGTCGCCCGTGAGTGCTCACCCCACAAATCAGCCTACCTCCTTGAGAAAGCCTCTCCACCTGAAGCAACAGACATAGCCAGTGAAAGAGAGACCAGGAAACATGTTTGACAAAATAAACAAAAATACGATAAAACATAGATAACATTACATTTTGAAATTAAGTCAGTATGCGCCAGCCGGGATCCTTCCTTCCATAATCTCCATTTCTATTTCAGTTAGACATGTTGATGTCCACCACGCTGGGGGCACCCCATCTCAATCCTCTGCAACTTTTCGGTTTGTCAACATGCATTGATTAAATGCTTACTGTTTGCCAGGCATTGTGCCAAACGCTGGGTTCCAGAGTAAGGCTCCAGGAGCCTCCGATAGGGGGGAGCACGGAGGAGGGGGGCAGCATGCGGAGTGTGGGCGCTGCTCTGGGGCTCCCTATAGAGCAGAGGGGGCTGGATCACACAGGTGAGACTTCATTCCCTCCTTGTGCTGCCTTTGGAGATGGTCGGTGATACCTGCCTTGTCAGGTTGCACCCTGGGAACCCCTCCTCTCCCCCTCAGCCAGGGTCAGCCCCTGGCCCCGGCAGGCTTCCATGGGGGGAGATATGGGGGGAGGGGGCCAGCAGGCTGAGGCGGAGCTCGGGGCTGAGCCAGCTTCAGCGCTAAACCGCTCAAAGGCATCCCGGAGGGTCCAGGAGCAACGCAGTGGGAACTGGGGTGGGGGGAGCCAGCTGGAGAAAATCAGTGCGGCCGAAGAACCCAGGCTCAGGGGGCGCCCTCTCCCCAGAAATCTGATTCCGCCATCTATCCTGGACCACCCCCCCCCATCCCAGCCTTCCCTCTACTTTGAACCTCATCCCCTCGTCCACACTGAACCTCCCATCTACACTGGACTGCATCCCCTCCACCGGTTCAGAGTCCAGGACACTAGCCCCATCTACTCCTTCGCGCCTACGGCTCAGTCTTCCAGCGAAGAGCTCCAGGGAAACTCACGCCTGCCCCGGCCGCTGAGGCATGCGCAGTCAGTCACAGCTAGCTCAAGGCCTCTGCAGGGGCGGGACCGCCTCCCTAATTTACATACCCATGATGCCTTGCTAGGGGAGCCATCTCGTTCAGCCCGGCTGCTCAGCTCCATCCTCCCGAGTATTTTTCGGGGTTCTTGTTGTACAATGGAGTTCAGACCATAGTCTCTATCTTCTCGGATGTAGGCGGGGGGTGCGTACAGCGAGGGGGAACCGCCCTGACTGTACCCGGGCCCGGGGCTCCTCTGGGAGGGGAGCCCAAGACGTTATTGTATACTCTGGTTTCTCTTCAGATCGCATAAATCTTTCGCCTTTTACTAAAGATTTCCGTGGAGAGGAACAGTTATGAGTTTGGAACCAATTTTTTGAGGTCTTGCTCCGGCAAGACTGTCTTATGTTGTTGCAAAAGTTAGACGAGGGTTAAGCAAAAGTAATTCGTGACAGTGCATAGAAAAATTGTAATTGCTGTGTTTCGTATCAGTTTCTGAAGTTTCTCGTCGGTTTCCTGTTAACGTATGTCGTTAGGCGGTTATCGTTTTCTGCTTTTCCATTTTAACACTCCAAATTACTTGGTCTTAACGGGAGTTGTTCTCCTGGTCCCTAACCCGGTGCGCATCTGCTCACCTTTTAAAAGGCACCTTTTGTAGTTTCTCTGTAGGAGGTACTGCAGAACCGCCCCCTGGCGCGGACAGGTGGTCGTCGTGAGCTTTCTCGGTGTGCAAGCTCCTGGGTCCCGAAGGGAGAAAGCCGGAACTCGTTTTCTAGTTTATTTTCTCAAACTGATTCATCTTTTTACCGAAAGTTTTTCTGTGGTGAAAAGCTTGAAGAAGTTTTTATCTAAGTTTTGGGGTCTTGTTTCCCACATGGAGATCACGTGAGTCAAATAAGACTGAAGCGACTTAGCAACAAAAATATTATTAGCAAATGAGGTTTATATTCGTATTTAAAAGGCAAGTAAGGTTTTTTCAAAAACAGTTTCTTCTACACGGTTTCAGTTGGGAGTCCGGCAACTAAGCCTCTCAGTATGCTCTCAAGGTTTGTATACAGACGCATCTCTCACAGCTGTCCCTAGACCGACCTTCTCCTATCTGTTTGACTAAGTCACAGCTTTCTTGGGCTTCCGTTTTCTATTCTATAAAAAATAGTATGACTAAATACTGGGCAGAGATGGTAGATTCAAGAGGACCTGAATTCCAATTCTGCCTTAGATATTTGCTTTCCAGCTGCGTGTGACTGGCCAAATCACTTAAGTAACCTCTCTCAGCCTGTTTCTTCATCTTTAAAATGATGGTCACCCTATCTCTAACTTCCACAGGGAAGATCACATGCCGTTACCATGTAAAGCTCTTTGTGAACTTTCAAGTGCTGTAGGTTAGCTATCCTTATTAGAGAGCCTCAGAAACACTAATACTGAGAATGACAGCTAGCCTACTATGTGCCAGATACTGTGCTAAACGCTTTAAAAAATAAATATATACAAGTCAAAACTATGAATAGCAAATAAATAAAAAAGGGAAAACACTGGAATTAAGAGCATTTAGGGAAGTCTTCGCTCAGATGGGACTGAAAGGAAATCAGATTGGAGGACCGAGAGCTTTTCAGACATGGGGGACAATCAGAGAAAATGCCCACATGGAAAAGATGGAGGGTCTTGTTCCAGGAACAGCCAGAAGGCCTGTGTCACCAGATCGAGGTGTTGGGGAGTAGTGTAAGAAGACTGGAAAGGCAGGAGGGGGACAGGTCATGAAGGGTTTTGAGTATCAAACAGAGCATTTGTACTTGTTCTTGAAGGTGATAGGGAGCCGCTGGAGTTTCCTGAGTAAGCATGGTGACATGGTCAGAACTGTGCTTTAGGGAAATCACTTCAGGATTAAATGGAAGCTGAATTGGAGAGGTGAGGGAGGACCGAGGAGAGAGCAGGCAAACTCTCCACCCCTCAAGTTATTACAATAATCCAAGCATGGGGTGATGAGGGCCCACATTGGAGTGGAGTCTGTGCCAGAGAAGATAAGAGACTTGGCAAAGGTGAAATCACCAGGTCTTGGTGACTACTTGGACATAGCTGATAAGACAGAGGAAGGAGTCCAGGATAACTCCTGGGGATTTGAGGGATGTTATATAGTTATATGTATAGTAACAGAGAAGGGAGGGGGAGCAGATGGTTTGGAGGAAAGATAATGAGTTCAGTTTTAGACATATTGAGTTTAAGATGTCTACTAGACTGACAATTTGGACTGACCAAAAGGCAGCTGGAGATTGGAGGTTCTGACAAAGGCTGGGGCAGGAAAGGTAGATTTGAGAATTATCAGCATAAGTAAATCTGTAGAAGCTAGAGAGATCACCAAGTGAAGTATTATAAAGGAAAAAGAGAAAAGAGCTCAGGAGGACTGTGTTCATCCTTCATTGCTGGAGAAGACCATGCATCACAGAAATGATGACATGATTTGCACTTGACTTTGTTTTGAGGGAGGGAGGGCTGTGCGGGTCACCAGCCTCACTTTCTCCTGCAGAGCCATCTGAATCCAGTGACCAGATATTCATCAGGTGAGATGACCTAGGATGCAATGGGAGACCTTGACCCCTTTAGGTTAAGGTCTTTGTAGGTTACTCACTTAGGGTGAGGTAATGCCCATTGATTGAATAGACCTGTTTAAGGAGCCAGGGCATGGCCCCTTCAATGAGTCCAAGAAAATGAAAGACATCATGCTGGGAGGGAAACAGAAACAGTTATTACTGATAATCATTCTAAAGCCAGGAGAGTCCAGAAGAACCCCTAGGCAGGGGCCCATCGTCATCGTCCCAGCTTTGGAGGTGTAAGGTTTCAGGAAAGGAAAAGACAGGAGAAGAGAGGGGAGGGAAACGGAGGAGAGAGGAGGGGAGGGAAGGAAATTAGCCTGTAAAACCCAAATCAACTGGGCATCTTTTGGCCATCCAAATTTACCTTCCTTTGGAGAAGAGAAGGAAGGAGAGGGGGAAGCAGACAGGAGAGGAGGAGCTGAGTTACTCAGCCAGCTGCATCTACTCACAGGATTGTGTTCGTTGCTGAAGACCATACCATCAGAAAAATGACATGACTTGCACTTGACTTTGTTTTGAGGGAGGGAGGGCAGTGCAAGGTCACCAGCCTCACTTCTCCAGAGCCATCTCAGGCCCAGGAGAGAACCCTGAGGGATACCTATGGTTAGGATATGTGAGCTGGACGGGAATCCAGCAAAGGAAACAGAGGGGCGGTCAGAGAGGGAGGAGGAGAACTTGGAGGGGGGTGCTGTCCCAAAAACTGAGAGAGAAGAGAGTTTCAAAGAGGAGATGGTAAGCCATAGCGTCAACAGCTGCCAAGAGGTCAAAGAGAATGAGGGTGGGGAGAACACCATTGGACTTGGCAGTTAAGGGATCCTTGGTAACTCTAGATGTGGCATCTTCAGTGGAATGATAAGGTCAGAAGCAGGATTGTGAGAGGCTAAGTAGAGAGTGACAGGAGAGGAAGTGGAGGTGCCAGTTGTAGTTTCCTTTTCCAGAAGCTTAGTTACAAAGGGCAGAAGAGACATTGGACAATAGTTAGCAGGGATGGAAGGATGGAGGGAGGGCTTTTTTTTCCCCTCAGGATGGAGGAAACACCGGCATGTTTGTAGGCAGTAGAAAATGAGCCATTAGAGAAGGAGAGATTGAAAATACGTGCGAGGGGACAGTGTGCTGGAGCAGATGGAAGAACCTGGATCACCTGAACAGACAGAGAGGTCAGCCTTGTGAGGACTGAGGCCACTTGATCACGTGAGACAGGATTGAAGGAGAAGAAATGAGCAGGAGGCATCTGTGGTCCCTTCCAGCCCTAAGACAAGAAATGAAGGGGCCTACAATGTGCCTTTCCAGCCCTTCCTCCCTTCTCCACACAGCTGCCAAAGTCACCTTCTTGCTAATGGACTGCTCTGATCTCATTACTGTTCACTCAAGAAGTAGTCTTGGCTCCTGGCTTCTTCTACCGTTAAACTGGGGCTTCTGATTTTGACCCCTGACCCTTATTTATTATTCACTTTGGTCGAGCCAAACTGGCTTCTTTGTTGCCCCAACCGAGATCTGCTAAAGACCTTAGCCTGAAAAGGCCAAGGTCCCTCGTGGCATCCTGGGCCATCTCCAGTCAACCTGATCCACATCTGGCCACTGGCCTAGATAGCTCTGGAGGAGAAAGTGAGGCATAGCCCTCCTTCACTTAAATGCAATTCACTTACGTGTCATGGCATCACCTCCCTGATGTCATCGTCCTCTTCATTTAAAAAAAAAAAATAATTTATTTTAGTTTTTTACCTTCATTTCCATAAGATTTTGAATTTTCTTCCCTACCCTTTCCTCCCCCCTCCCCAAGATAGAGTGCAATCTGATATAGGGTCTACTTATACTTAAACATATTTTCACATTATTCACGTTATTCTAAAGAAAAGTTAGAACTGATGGAAGGAACCACAAGAAAGAAGAAACAAAACAACAGCAGAAAAAGAGCAAATGGTCTGCTTTATATTTCTTTGTCTGCATGTGGATGCATTTTCCATCGTTAGTCTTTTGGGATTGCCTTAGATCCTTACATTGTGAGAAGAACTAAGTCTGTTAAGGTCAGTCATCCAACAATGTGGCTACTACTGTGTACAATGTTCTCCGGCTTCTGCTCACTTTACCCTGCATCCGTTCATTCCAGGTTTTTCTGAAGTTCTTATAACATTCCATTCCATTCATATACATGGTCCACTTGCGAGAAGGAAGGACAGAGAGCAGTAACCTTGCTGCCCCTCTTTGCAAGCAGGAAGGTCTGGCCATGAGAACCCCTCGTCCTTCTCCTCCCCTTCCCTCCTTCCTCTCTTTATTTCTGCGCCCACCCCCTACCATAACCTTGTGAACTGAGGGGACTCCAAAGATCTGGAGGCAAAGGGAGGAAAGGCAGTAATCAATATTTATCAGTCCCTTACCGTATGCCAGACGCTGCACAACCCTGGGAGGTAAGTACTATCATTATCCCCATTTTACAATTGGGGAAACTGAGGCAGACAAAAGTTAAGCAACTTGGCCAGGGTCACCCAGCTGGAAAGTGTTTAAGGTCCAATGGGAACTCAGATCATCTTGACTCTATCCATTGAGCCGCCTGGCTTCTTGCTGACCATTCCCCTCGGGCTGCGTCTAGGAGATGCCTGAGAAGGCTCAAACGGGACAGGAGGCATTTGGTTTCGAGCCTGGGGGACCTAAAGCGAAGATGCCGGAGCAGAGATGGGGGGTGGGCTGGGATCGCAGGGAGGGCGCGAGAGGAAGCAGCCGGGACTGTGGACATGGGTCACCCCGTTAGCTGGGTGACCTTGGGCAGCCTCCGGGCCTTCTGTGGGCCCGTTAATTTTCCTTCCTGAGTCGGGGCTCATAATCAATAGACTGTGGCCCCAGGGAGAGGACAAGGAGAGTCCTAGAGAGGTGAGAGTCACACAGAGAAGACAGCTCTGGCATCTGCAGCGGCGACCGAGTTCATCTGCATACCCACAATGCAGTGCGCCCGAGTTCTCTTCATTCGGCCCCTGCAAGTGGCTTCTTCGGTTTCGAGGGGCAAGAGTCGGTCCTGAACAGAACCGACCCGCTAGGATCTTGAGAAGAAATGGACTAGCCATTGTCTCCTTGAGGAGAGAGAGGTCACCATGAGCCTACCCGATATGACCGCTGCAGGGCTGGGTAGGGCTGCCCACCAGCAACATACTCTGGTTTCTCTTCAGATCGTATAAATCTTTCGCCTTTTACTAAAGATTTCCGTGGAGAGGAACAGTTAAGAGTTTTTAACTAATTTTTTGAGGCCTCGTTAATTCGAGGCTTTTTATAAACAAGTATAAAAAACAGAAAGCTCTGTGAGAAGTGAGTAATGAATGATTTGTGGACGAGCTTTAGGTTTCTTAGGAAGTCAACTTTTTCTTCCGTTTCTAGAATTTAAGGTTTGTGTTGTGGGTGTAAACCGCAGAAACTAATGCAACAGTGTATCGATTCACATTCTTGATATTTTACAGTTTTGATAGCTGGTGTAACTGACTTTGTTTTTTGTAGTATCGGAAGTATGTGGTGGTAATTTGGCCTATGTTGTTCAGTTCTTTTGACGGTGAGGATAGTGAGGCAAACAGGGTTAAGTGATTTGCCCAGGGTCAAGCACAGCTACTAGTAAGTGTCAGATCAGATTAAAAGTCACCAACATAAATTTTCCCTCACTCCAGGCCTGGCCTCTCCACAGCGCCACCTAGCTGCATATATGTATTTTAAGAAGTTAATTTCTGGATTCTCTTCAAAGGCTACATAAAAAAGGGAGAGGTCAGAGGACAGGTCCAGAAGGGTTTGCTCCGAGTGTGTCGGTAATGCCGGATCACTGAAGAACGGTCTGATGATCTCCAACATCAACTACAAAACTCGCGTCTGAGACGGTAGCTTACGTATGTTGTAAAAGAAAACACACATTATTCCTGAAGCAGCTTTATTCGTAATAATGAAACAATTGAAACCACCCACGTTCCCAACTGGGGAATGTCTGAATCGAGAGGCCCGTGAGCGTCAGGGAATATTATGATTGTGCCAGACCAATGACTAACACGGAAGACCGATACGTGAAAGGTCATGGGGGAAGAAGACAACACGCAATTAGGACAAGCAGAGAAGCCGGGAGACGGAAAAAAGCAGGTACTTGACAGCGCAGACACGAGGGAGTTGGGGAGAGGCCCTGAGCCCGGGAGGCGGGGCTTTGCTGTGGGCTTTTTCCCATCAGAATAGACGGGACCCCTCCCTCTGACGCTGTCTTGGATCTAATGATTCGATCAGTGCCTTAATTGACTTTTGGTTTCTAGATAGTAACTGAGCTAATAAAATTTGCTTTAAAAAAGAGGGCAGGTTCCGGAAATGTTGTGGATGTAGGCACTGAGAGATTGATGGGTTGGTTTTGGTGTGGGAGGGAGGAGTCAAGGATTACTAGGGAAGTCCAGCATCTCCCTGGACCGTCAGAGGGAGGGAAGGCTGTTGGGGAAGGGAGATGACGAGTTCTCTTTGGGTCGTGTTGAACTTGAGATGTCCATGGGACATCCGGATGGAGATGTGTCTACAAGATAATTCGGGAGCAAGGGTGCGTGTGTAGATCCGGGAGTTATCTGCGTGGAATGGGCGATTGAGTTCATGGGCTTTGACAAGCTAGAATGTAGCGAAACAAGGGGAATGGGGGGGAGGTACAGATACACCTTTCTAGAATGGATGCAGGCAGTGAATAAAGGACCTGGCACGTAGAGTTCGGGGAGAGGGCTCGGCTGCAACAGTAGCCGCAGCCGCAGGCTGAGTCTTTATTGTGGCCCAGCTCCAGTTCGGGTCAAAGAGCCCGCGGACGGTGCTGGAAGCTGTAATCCTGGGTCTGTGTGTTCAAAACGGGGAGGATGCCGGGAGCTGTAGCGCCCGTTGGCGCAGAGGATGCCGGGAGCTGTAGTGCAGAACAAGGCTGGGGTACGAACCGGCCTCGCCCCGTCACTTGGGCTGCGGTTCCAGGAAGCGGTGGTGCTCGCGGGGCGTGGTCCCCTTGCGGCGGCGGCCCTGGATGCTCCGGGCGGCTTCTCCCCGGCGCAGGGCGTGGCACTTCCAGGCCTCCGCGATTTGCTCCACCTGGGGGGAAGGAAGGCAGGCTGTCACCTAAAGAGCGCTCCCAAGGAGAGGGGCTTCAGGGGCACGTTGGGGGGAGCTCGCAGAAGGGATTCCTTGAGGGGGAACTATTTGGGTCGTGTTGAACTGGAGATGTCCATGGGACATCCGGATGGAGATGTGTCCGCCCCTGGGGGGGCACAGTAGGAGGCCCATGGGAGGTGCACAGTAAGGACTGTGGAGTCCTCGTGGCAGGAGCAGGGCGCACGGAGGGGATGCCCCGCAAAGCCTGGGCGAGGGCGCAGAGTAGGTTTTCTGGGTGAAGGGCTCGGCCTGGCAGCCAGCGAGTTATCCCTACCGGTAGGAAGGGCTCGACCCGGTTCTGCTCCTCCAGCGCGCTCAGCTCGGAGGGGGACAGCAGAGGCAGCCGCAGCTCTCCCACCACGGGCTGGGCCACCTGGACCATGGGCTGCTCCAGCACGGCCTGAAACACAGCCCCACCCCCGCCCAGCCTCGCATCTCGGGTCCTCCAGCCCGGCCCGGACCAGGCCCTCCCCAGCTCCGCCCTGGGGCCGGTCTGCAGCTCCCGCCTCCTCCACTCCTGGCCCGGGTCTTCTCCGGAGATCAGCTAGTCCACTCCCCTTGGGGAAACTGAGGCAGCCTAGAGAGGGGGCTCACCGAGCTGACCCTCGCCCAGTGGCGAGTGGCCGCAACCAGCTCGAGCTCGTCCACTGCCAGGTGGTCGCTGCGCAGCACCGGTATCAGGGCGGCCGGAGACAGCTCGTGGAAGGCCGGGGTCCTCAGCACGTCCTACCAAGGCAGCCCGGAGTCAGGCCCCGGCCCTCCACCATACCCCGCTCCCCCCGGGGCTGGGCAGTACCTGCGCATGACGGTTGATGAAATTCAGACACCTCTCCCGCAATCTCCGCAAGCCGAAGGTCACTGCCACCTGTCCGGGACATCCACCCGTGAGGCTCAGGCCCGGGTTGCCAGGCAGATGGGAGACCAGGCTGCCAGCCTCTGGTGTCAGACACTAGCTAGCTACGCTAACACGAGGGAGATGGCGGTGCCTTTCCCACGTTGTGAGGGTCAAAGGAGATATTTGTACAGCAGCTCCTGGCACACTTAGCAAATGCTTGTGATTTCCTGTGAAATGGGGGAGGGAGTGGAAATCTGTCCTAGCAGGATGGATCGTGGGACATAGAGCCAGACGGAGTCTTTCTAGAACCTGCAGCTCCAGCCTGCAGAAGGAAACTAACCCACCCAGAGATGCTCCTGGTCCAAGCCAGGCCTAAAGGGTTCGTGGGAGGGCTGAGGACAGGCCTCTGGAAGACCAGTGTGCCAGGCAGGTGGAGGTGGGAATCATAGGGGGAGGAGCATCAGAGCAGCATCTGTAGCTGCTAACGCTGCCCAGGCCAG
Source organism: Bettongia penicillata ogilbyi (assembly GCA_023548195.1). Taxonomy (NCBI): domain Eukaryota; kingdom Metazoa; phylum Chordata; class Mammalia; order Diprotodontia; family Potoroidae; genus Bettongia; species Bettongia penicillata. The sequence continues at coordinate 12,221,503 of JAJHZJ010000096.1, forward strand.
GAATTATTCATAACCACCCCAGCTGTGGCTGAAGCTTTCTGTGTACTACTGTGTTTACCGAACTACAGGGGAGGGGGAGGAGAAGGCAAGGCTCTTGATCATGCCCATGACACAGATGGACCGAGATCAGAATGAGGTATCCCAACCCTTTGGCCCCTCTACACGGGGGAGGGGGGGGAGGGATGAGAAGGCAAGGCAAGGTCTATATATTACTTAGCAAATGGGGGAAGTGGGGGGAGGGGCAGCAGGCCTAGGGGCTCAGTTCACACAGCTTCAGTTCCAGCCCACAACCACCTGTTTATCACAACAGGAAGTAGTGAAAGGTGAAGGTCACGAGGATTACAGCTATTCTTAGCTCTCAGGCCTGAGTGCTTGACCCTTCTCTGGGACTTCCGGAGGTTCCCAGCCTGGGTGAGCAGTGATTAGGGTTGTGCTGGCCACAACAGAGGCCAGCCCCTAGGGTCCTCACAACAGTCAGATAGGCACACCCACACACCCGAGGGCTCAGCCAGAGGTCAAGTATTGACCTCATGCCTCTTTAGGCATGACCAGCTGCTTCCCGCCCTTAGGAAGCTGCTAGTCCAGGAGCACAGAGAAGGAGGCAGCCTCAGACCCTGACAGAAGAGGGCTCCCAGTCTGGGAGACAGAAAAACTGTCTTGCTGTAGTCAAGGAAATCAGAGCTCTGGCGCTGGGCTTCGAAGGATGAGAAATTACTGCCGGTGCAGACCTAAGGCACTCCAGTGCTGACCTGTCTGGGGCTCACAAATCCACCATTCAGACACTGGCAGCTCAGCGCCCTCCTCAGCCCCCCAGTGGGGGGTCCCTTCGCCAGCCACCAGATGATGTGCCCATCTGTGATCACTCAGTCAGACCAATCCCTGTGATCATGAGGCCGTCTGGGCCTCTGCCTTCTCTTCCCCACGTGGCTGGGGCTGGGGCTGGGGCGTGTGTGTGTGTGTGTGTGTGTGTGTGTGTCTGTGTGTCTGTGTTGGGGGAGATTGGGGATCTGGACTCACCTGTAGGGCTTCACAGACCAGCTCCACATCCAGGTTCTGCACCACAAATTCTACACACAGCTACGATACAGACAGAGGCAGGGGTTTGGGGACAGGGGAAGAAGACAAACCCTCTTTAGTGCCCCCCAGCTTTCCCCTCCCTCCAACACCATAGCATGTCCTAGAGGAAATATGTGCCCGTATTTAGGCAGTGACAGCTGTGAGTGGGTGACCTTGGGGGGGACTGCAGATCTCTCCCAGGCTGGCTCTGAGCAAAGGACCTGAAGACACGAGACCTAGATTCAAATCCTGCTCCTTATGCCACCTTGGTCAAATCGCTGCCTTGTCCCTCATTTAAAAAGGTCCTTTCCTGCCTTACACCTGTGATTCCCCCTTTTCAAAACTTTGTTACTCAGGCCCCAGCTGTGCAGGGAATGTTCTGTGTCCATGCTGAGTTTTCTGGGAAAAGGTAAAAGCACCTCCATGGAGTGAGTGGGGGCTCCAGAAGAGGGGCTGAAGATTGGGGACCCAGCTTGGCCAGACCATTAGGTCCTGTTGGTCACATAGGGCCCACATTGCACAGGGTGGGGGTGGGGTGAGCAGGGTCTGCCACAGGAAATGCTCCTGAAAACTGGTGCTCTTGAGTCCCGAGGCCTCAGGTTCACCTTCAGACTGAAGGAAAATGATTTAGATGGGCTAAGCCCAGGAGGGAGGTAAGAGGGTGCAAAGGTGTGGAGGTGGGAATTATTCAGAGAAGTACACTGACCAGGACTTCTAAATCTGGGGGCCCCAAAGAACCAATGGCAGTGGCTTCTCAAGACTTTAGCTTGGCTTTAGCTGCTGCATTTAATAGGTTTCCTCAACTTGTGGTAACCTATGATCATGGTAATGGGGGTCCATCAGTTCCAGCCATGGAATTTGAGGGTCTCAAATTGATTGGGGGGGGGGTCTTCTGTGCAGGAGTAGATGGGAGATGATGCTGCAAAGGCTGGCTCCAAGGTTGGGTTGCCAGGCTGAGTGAGTATTGTATCTGAGGCACTAAGGAGCCCCTAGTATTTATTAGATCAGACTGGAGCTACAGGAAATTACTAATTGTGTAGAGGATAGAGCAGAGAAGAATGAGGAAACACTGAAGCCCTGAGACCAGTGGTGCTGTTGTGAGGTGAGGAAGGAGGGCACAGACCCTGGGAAAATGGCAGAGGGGGCAGTTCACTGGCATCACCAAGGGAGTGAGTTTGAAGCCCTGTCTTCTACCTCCAGAACAATGCACTTTCCTGCCCCTCTGGACCCATCCCAGATCCCTCAGGCACATTCCCCTCCCTGTGCCCTCTCCCTGTCCAGCCTGACCAGGAAGTGGCTCACCTACCCAAGAACTGGAGGTTGCCCTACGGGGCCCTTACCTGGCATTGCCAGCCTGTCTCCCCATCCCCCCTACCTCTCGAAGCTCGGACAGCCCATATTCCAGGGATGAAATCAGCACTTCCAGGACCTGTTGAAGAGGTGGGTTGAGGTTGAGGTAAGGGAGAAGCAGAGTTCGGAATGGATGGCTTAGGAAAGGGCCAGGGATAGGACTCCCACCACCCCTTCCCTTGCTCCTGCCAGCCTCCCTCCACCTACTGTGCGCCTGTCCAGGGTGATGCTATTGGTATAGAGGAATTCCAGCACCATCAAGAACGCCTCAGGGGGCACATCAGCCAGAACTACAGGCTCCTCTGGGGCACCCCCACCGGGGTTCTCAGCACTCAGGAGCTGGCGGAAGTAGTCACATCGGGAGGTCAGGAGGCAGCGGTGGGCCAGAACTTCCCTCCGGTCTTGGCCCACCAAGAACCGCACATCACTAGGAGAGATGGAGAGACAGGGAGAAATAGGGGCTGGTCTGAGTTGGGGGCCCTGGGACCCCCCCATCCCCATCCCTGTCCTCCAGGCCTCAGCCCCTCAGGCTTGGCTGAGCCACCCTGGGGAACTGAGCCATCTCTCAAATAGGAGTTAGAATAGGATGCTGGGGAATTCTGGGCAGTGTGGGCCTGGGCAACCATGGAATGGTAACAGTCAGTGGTATGCAGGGGGCCAAGAGCTGCAGGCCTCCCCCAGGTCTGAGCTTTCCAGTCTCCCCAGCTGAGTGACTCACACCCATCCCCGGGCACCTTTGAAAGGCAGGATGCAGAGAGGTGCACATGGGGCCAGCATCCTGGGACCTGGGAGGCAAGAACAGCCCACAGCTTTCCTGGGGCTGCTAAGTCAGCATTTCCTCACTGGCTTCCTCCCTCCCCCTCCTAGCCAGACACTGAATCTTGTCTAAGGTTAAGTGGTAGGGCTGGGAGTGGGGTAGCTAGGCCCCAGGACCCAACATCCTCCAGGCATTCTCCAGACCCTTTTTACTTCATTCTCCCCCAGACAGGGCCCAGCTGCCAGCACTAGGAGTGGAGCCGTGGATCTTGAAAATCTAGGTTGAGTGACTGGACAAAATACCTTCTCCTCTCTTCACCTTGGATCAATCAGTTGTGAATGAGAGACTGGTCTCAAACTTCAGACCCAGGACAGAGTCCTTGGGGGTCAGGGCCTGGGTGGGATGGCCACTCCCTTCAGGGGCTCCTATGGAGCCCAAGGCTGCTGGGGGCTGGGGTCAGAGGAGGAGGGAAGGAAATGCTGAGGAGCTGGTAAAATTTGCCACCCACAGGTTTCCACCAGAGACCTGACTGGGCTACGCCCACTTTCCGAAAGGTGGGGAGGATGGAGAGTTAGAGAGAAGTCAGAAAGTCTGGGGTTCCGCACCACAGCCAGTGGGGGTGGTGCTGATGCAGCTGTAACCCCTGCTTGGGGAAGGGGAGGGGAGGGCCCCTCCATACTCTGAGCTCCAGGGAGTTCCCTTACCTATAGCCCCGGGAGGCCCAGTGGCCTGGGGGGTAGGCTGTGGGGGGTTGTGGCTCTCTCAGGCCTCAGCTGCCCAGCACTCATGTGAGCTGTTCCTCACATGTGTTACCATATTCCCCCTTCAAGAACTCAGGATCACACTCAAGATCCCAGAACCCAGACTGACTATTAGAATTGGAAGTCCAATCCACAGCCATAGGAAGGGCACCCAGGTGGGCATCCAGCCTCAGCCTGGTTCCAACCACCACCTGAGGCTGCAGTTTCCACCCTGGCACAGCTCCCCCGGCAGGAAGTTTTCCTTAAGCCCAGCCTCAATCAGCTGGAAGGGGCTATCTCATTTTACAGAAGAAATGGTCTGAGAGAGCCACGCTGACCTCCCTCCCTTCCAGGGATCTGGTTCCATTCTCTCTCTCTACCCTTCCCATCCCACTCCCATCCCAGAACTTCCCTGGAGTGGGTTATGCAGGTCAAGGACATTATGCCAGTAGCCTGCTCAGGGCACTACCGAATTGGACCCCAACCAGGAAAACCAACCAAGACCTGGGAGATAGCTGGGGAAAAGCACCATGGGGAAAGTTGGGGAAGCAACCTGTTGGCCCTGCTCTGCCCTGCCTCCTGACAGCCTAGCCTACACTGATCACCACTCTTCCTGGCCTGCCTTCAGTCTAAGGTCCCCATGGGGTCATGATGTGTACAGCCTTGAAGGACAGGACCAGAGAGGAAGGCTCAGAAGCCCTGTAATCCAACCTATAACTGATCAAGTTCCTATTATTTGCAGCCTCCATACAAGGGGACATCCAGCCTCTGCTTGCAGACCTCCAGTGATAGGGAGTTCACCACCTCCAGCAGCAGCCCTTCTACTCTGGGACAGCTCTTATGGAGAGAAGGTTCTTCCATAAATGGACCCTAAATTTGCCTCTTGACAATGATTCTGCCCTCAGGGGCCAAAGAAGTCTGACCCTTCTACTACAGGAGGAGGTCTGCCATATGTCTGGCCCCTTGAGTCTTCCCTGCTTCAGTCTAAAAATGTTCAGTTCCTCCAACAGGACTCCAGGTAATTCCTCTGGACACCTTCCTGGTCTGGGATGCTCCAGACTGACCACAGCACTGTTAAGATCTGCCCAAAGCAGAGCACAGGGGACCATGGTCTCCCTGTTTGTGAAAGCTCTGCTCATCAACTTCACCTGCCATGCCATGCTCCTGACTTATATTGAGCCTGGGGTCCTCTAAGACCTCCAGATCCTTGTCCTCACTGTATTTATGGCACTGTTTCTTAGAACTAAGAATAACCTCATTGGTGCCAGGTACAGAGCTGGGCACATGGGAGGAATGCAGAATGTGACAATGTCCCAGAATGTTAAAACTGGACAAGGATAATTGAGCTGAAGCCCCTCATGGTCCAAGCAAGGTAACTGAGTTACAGAGAGATGGATGACTTGTCCAGGGTCAGATGCTAGCAAAGCAAGCATGCTTCCTGCCTCTGGGCATGAAATCAAATTAGACTATGTGATCCTTGAGCGCAGGACATGGCCTCCTCTCAGCACAGATGTAAGACTCAGTCTTTGATGGCCCAGAAGAGTCAGGCACCCCTTGCCCTCTCATCCCTTACTGGTCCTGAGCTATTTTATTAGACTGCCTACTCCTGGTCCAGAGCACTCCCCCCACAGTCAATGACCCAATCAGGAAGCTTCCTGGGTGCTAGGCACCCCTAGACATCACGTGGTACCAAACTACTTTTCCTGAGAGAAGTGTGGGCAGAATCATCACTGGCTGGAGCAGGAACATGTCCCCTACCTAGGCTCCATCCGGACAACCAAACACAGGGTGTCTCTGCCTCAAAAATAGATGGGTCATTGGGTGCCTTGGTTAGGTTAGAGAGTAGGTAGGGAAAGGGTAAGCTTCTGCAGGCAGACCCAGCCATGTCCAGAGTCATTCAAGGTCAAGGACAAGGGTCAAAAGGAGCCCTCTCTGAATAAACTCAGACCGACATCCCACAGGGAAACTGGAAGATCCTGGAGTTCAGAAGCTTTGGAAGCTGCCTTAGGCTGAATTAGTGGGGAGAGAGCCAGAGCGGGACATTCCCACTCCCCCTCTCAGGAAGAACAACTGAAGTGAGAACAGAAATAACACAGGGCAACCCAGGAGCTGGCCAGTCCTGAGCTAGTCCAGGGAAAGGCTCTCAGCTTCTGGGGGCCTCCCCGGCTTAGTAGGGCACCCTCATCTCCATCCAGCCTCAAGCTCATTCTCTCCCTTCCACAAACCTCCTCCATCCTCTGAGTCACCAAGACTGAAACCTGAGTCATTTGCCTCCAGCCTCCAGTACTTTATCCAATCCTTCCTCCCCAGTGCCACCACACTGGTCTGTCTTCAGCACTAGCTTCATGATGTCACACCCCACTCTCCAACCTCCTTAGCTTGGCATTCAAGACCCACCCCCCAATAGGATCCCTTTGTCTCAAGCAAACAGGTTCGCTCTCCCTAAGCACAGCCTGGACATTTCTGCCTTTCCTTCTATGGTCATCCCCCTCCTCTGAGCTTTCTTTGCGTGCCCCCCCACTCCCCACCCCGATCTTGGTGGCTTCATCCTTCTTCATTCCTTCCTCCCTACCTCCCCCCAGGACAACAGACTGTCCCCATGACTTCTCACTCAGCACTGGGCTTGGCATTTGACAATGCTTGGACTCATACACAGGTGTCTCTGCCAAGGGTGGGGACATTCCCATTGTGCCTAACCTCTCTACTGCCCACCAGAATCCTGCAGAATCAGAACCATGGAACCAGAGAGTTAGAGGCACTTATCCAAGATGAATCTGAAAGAAATCCTCAGCTAGAACTGTTAGAACTCTGCTAGAACACCCCCAGGAAGGGGAACTCACTACTTATTCAGGCAGCATCCAATACATTCTCAAAAACAAAAAAAAGTACTCTAGACAGAAGGCTGTGGAAACAGCCCTAAGCCAGTCTTTGCAACTTAACTGTTTGTGTGGCCCTGACCAAGGCTTATTTCCTCTCTGGCCCTCAGATTTTCTGTATGTAAAATGAAGTGTTGACCTGGGTGATGTCTAAGGATCCTTCTTGCTGTTTAGAGTCTGAAGACCTGGGCTGGACTCAGGTCTGCTACTTATTGTGTAAAGCCTTTTCTCTGAGCCTCAGTTTTCTCCTCTGTAAAATGGGGAGCATAATGCTTTCCCTAGCAGTTCTATGAGTCAAATGCTTTGGCAAGTCTAGCTTCTCTAGGACGAAGAGCTGAGCAGGAGGCTCAGGGCAGAAATGCCAGGGACAATGAGGCCAGAGTAAGCCTTGTACATAACACAACCTGCCATCATGGAGGTCCTTAGGTTCACTTTGATCCCTAGGCAAGTCATGGGCGCTGGACAGCTCCTCTCCACTATCCATTCTGGGCCTGTCACTACCCCCTGTCAGATACCCATTGACCTCTTCTGCCTAGTGAGTTGACTGCTGTCCACCAGTCCCACTGTGCCCAGGCCCCATGTACCCCACTCTGCCTGGACTGGAGAACTTATAGAAGCCTAGATGAAATAAGCAAGGGTCCTATGCAGAACAGACAACAGAGCTGGGATTCAAACCTATGTCCCTGACTCTAAAGCTTATGCTCTTTCCCTTATGCCATCTGTGGAGGCCCCAAAGCTGATATTGCTGCCCTCTGCTAGTGGTCAGAGTACCACCTGGGTTTGAGCAGGTCACTTGGGATTGCCTGGGGGAAGAAGAGGGCCAGGTTCAAAACCCATGAGGGCTTGTAGCCTGAGGAGCTTTGAAGTCAGGGGACCCATCTTGCAAGTGTTTTCACACACACACACACACACACACACACACACACACTTCATCCCACCTGTGCTACCTCAAGCAAGTCCCTTCCTCACTCAGGTCTCAGTTTCTTGCTCTGTAAAATAGGAAAGGATTTGCTGACTTCTAAAATTCCTTCAGATTCAAATAAGACTAGGAGTTGGAGCTTGGGTTGATTTAAAAGAAGCCAAGTTTCCAGAAATAAAGAGAGGATAGTCCTCCTTATCTAGGCCTAGGGCCAATCACTCTTGGGAGACTTTGCTTGGTTCTGGGAGACTGGCTTTTTTTAAGGGCATTGATAAGCTGATCAGCACCTGGGGAGGGTGACTTAGATGGGCAGGGGAGAAGCACTGGGGGAAGGAGCTGGCCAGCAGAGAGCTGCCTTCAAGTAACCCTGGGAACTGCGTCAGGACCCAGAGGACAGAGGAGATATAAGGGGGTGGGGGGTGGGGGGCTGCAGAGACTGAATTTCCTGAGAAGCTTCCTAGTTTTTGAGAGCTGGCCAGAAGGGGAAGGGGGGCTCCCCAACGAAGAGAGTCTTTACTGGAGGGGTGGGGGTAATCTTAGGGAAATCCCAGGCAGCGCAGAGAGAGGCACACCTAGGGTCCCGTCCCCTCAGACACACATGCGGTGCACACGTGCACTCACACAGTACGAGGGACACGCGCGTGCCTGGCAGATCACTCCGGCGCCCAGCCCCGGGCCCCTTGCTCCTGGGCATGCCAGGCGTACACTCAGCCGGCGCCCAAGCTCCCCGGGGAGGGGGTACACCTGGCGCTGGCCACTCCCTCCACTGCCCCGGGGCTCACCTGAAGCGCGCACAGTTGAGCAGCCCCCGCAGGGCGGCCCTGAAAGTGGCTGGGTCTCCTTGCATCGAGTGGGGCGGAATCGGGGCCGGAGCTCCGCCCCGCGGCCCTCCCGGGGGTCCCATAATCCAGGCTGGAGGCGGCGAGGTTACCGGCCGGGTGGAGCCCGCGCCCGAACCCGAGCCGGAGCCCGAAGTTCGTACCCGGCCGCGCGCCCGAGACCTGGAGCCTTCCTGGCGGGAACGGCAGCGGACGCGGGCTGGCTCCACGCAAATGCTGCTGCCGCCACTGCTGCCGCGGGGGGTCCCGGCCCCAGACAGCCCCGGCCGGGGCCCCCCAGAGCTCCCAGCCCCTAGGCATGGAATCCCCCGGTTGGCGTCACTTCCGGTCACTGAGGTCCTGGCCAGCCCCTCCTGGGCGCTGTGCCCAGCGCTCCGGGAGCCTCCCTCCAGGCGCCCTCCTCCCCTGGGCAGCGCCGCAGCAGCCACCGGGCTGAGCTTCTCGGGCCCCGATGGGGCAGCCTGACCCATGAGCCGCCCGGCCCGGCGCCGCCGCCCAGGAGCCCAGGCGGGCCGGGCTCAGCAGCCTTGGACAGGTCCCCCGGGACCCTGGCCTGGCCAGGCAGGGGCTGCAGCCCAGGCCCCTGTGCCCCCGCAGAGCCCCCTACCTTGGGCTGGGTCCGGGGCAGAACCCCTGAGGTCACAGTGGGGGTAGTGGGGCTTGGCATCTCCTCCCTCCCCCACCCCTACCCTGACGGTTGACTCAGTCCAGTAAATGGGTAACTCTTGGCGCTGAGCTCAGGTGATACCGCTCTCTCTTTCCTGACTCATCCCTGACCCAAAGCTTAGTGAGGCCGGTCCCAGGGCACACACCCCTCAATACCCCAGGGTTAGAGTAATGGGAGGACAGGGAGCCTGAGGACCTGGGTTCAGATCCTGTCAGCCTAAAACTCCAGCGTCATTGCCAAGAAAAACGCACATGGGGTCACGAAGTGTTGGACATTATGGAAAAGGACTAAACAACGCCTTGCTGCTTCCCAGTACAAACAGAGGATTGGAAAAAATCCCCACCCCTATCCCCACCTTCCCTCCCATTTCAGTAGGACTTTAGGGTTTGAAAAGCAGAATTCTATCTCTGTTTTACAGACGAGACAACTGAGGAAATCCAGAAGTGGGGTGAGTTTCCCCAACGGTCAGTGTTGTGCACTCTACACCCATCCCATGCCTCTCTGTTCCTGTTTATGCTTCTGCTCCCCAGGCTGGTCAGGGAAAGCCCTGCAGGGGCTAAGGGTCTGGTGGGGAAAGCCCTAGTGAATTCCTAGGGCACCCTGCCCAGCCTTGCCCCACCTGCTCCCAGCCTTGTCCTAGCCCTTTCCCAGCCAGGCTAGAGTCCAGGGGTGCCTGAGGATCTCTGCTGAGTCACTGACCCTGACTTCTGACCCTAAAAACTCACTCAGCAGCCCTCCTTAGACTCTGGACTCTCCCTGGAGGTGATGAAATGAATGGTTTTGGCTATGTGAATAAAAGTCCCCCTCCCCTCATTTCCCAGAGGGGATTTTCCCTGGCAAACCACAGGGCCAAAACAGATTTGACTCTCCTTCCTAAAGGCCCTTTTGGTTTCAATAGCCCTGTGAAGTGATCCTGTCTGTCTTATAAGAGGAAACAGGCTGGGAAAGCAGAAGGGTCTGGCCAGGGTCACTCAGTCAGTTAAGGACAAAACAAGGACATGGGAACACACTAGGGCCTGACTCACACCAGTGTCCAATTTGCCACCTCTTGGTACCACAGGACCAGAGAAGTCCAGGACCCCCTGAGGAGGGACTTCAGAGGCAGCAGGTTTCCCCAACAAAGATTCCTTTCACCACATACCCAAGGGCTCAATTTACCTTTCCTCAAAAGTTTGCAGTGATGGGGCACTCAGCACTTCAGGAGGCATCTCAACACTTCCAACCCTGGCTACTACTTTGTACCTTCCCTCTACTATTTCTGAATGGGTCAGCACAGGCCCAAGTCATCTCCATCTCCCACTTCCAGAATTGTTCGACTGACCCTGATCAGACCTGGGTGTGGGGAGAGGATCCAGGGAATGATTCAACATTCCCAAGGGTCCTACATTCCTGATCTCAGGGTTCTCTAACACCTAGGTTCTAGGTTCTAATTCAAGTCCACTCGCTAGTTGTGGGACCTTGGGTAAACTGAGGTACCTCTCTGGGTCTCAGTTTCTTCCACTGTAAAGTGCAAGTCTTTAGCTTAGAGATGATTTCAAGTACTTAAAAGACTTACATGGAGAAGTTTTGTTCTTGTCCCCAGAAGGTAGGACCAGGAATGAGGAAGAGAGAAAGAGGAACAGGAAAGCTGTAGAGACCACTTTAGAACAGACTTAAGGAATAGTTCCCATACAATTAGAACTATCTATTTGTGGAATAGAGTGCCTGGGGAAATGAGTCCCCCCTCAACTGAAGTCTTCAAGTGAAGGCTGGATGCCCATATCTGGGTTCTGGAGGAAGGCACCCTTGTTCAAAAAACCTCAGGGTTGGAGTGACACAGGAGGAAGAGGACCCCTGCCCACTTCCTGCTTCTGACGCTAATTTCTCAGCTTGTTTTCTCAAGACATCAATTGGAGTTCATAACAAGACTCCAATGAGATCCCTTTGATAAATGTTAAAGCTTTCAGAAATGACCATTCCATCCCAGCAGCATTCCTAATACATGGGCACAGAAGTGAAGTGGGTCCTGCCCTCAAGAAATTGACATTCCGTAGGTAGGGGAGACATTTAGGACATATTAAATGCATCCTAAGTATTTAGGGTTAGTTTCTGGGATTCAGAATGGAGCCTGTTGTCAGGGTAACAAAGGTGACATTGTACAGTAAGTCAAAACCAATCAGTCATTATAAATTATCGTTATTACCCTAGGATTTCTAACTCTGATTCTCTGCAATAGAGCTGGTTGCCATTACCCTCCCTTCCCCCTTCCTCCAGGAAGCCTCTGGGACCCCCTCCAATCCCCAGCTGACTCTCCCATACGCCTCTTCACCCTCTGGCCTCCCACGCTGAACCCGAAGTGCCAACCCACCCTCACAATACACTCAGGCTTGTTTATGGTATTCAGTGGTGCTGGGCTGTAGCTATACTCTCCCCTTCCTAGACTGAGCTCCCCAAGGGACAGGCAGGGACTTGCCTCCAGTCTGATCTGGGGGAAATAGCTGGGCCAGGGAGTAGGAAGATGAATCAACCTTCCTCCTCTGAGCTCCTTGGATTCCCCTTCTCTAAAGTGGGGAGATGAGACTAGCTGGCCAAGTCTAATAGCTCCTGATGAAGGGAGCAGAGAGCACAGAGGGGGATGGGTAAATATTTCCTGACCTCATTGCAGATTTCCGTTTGGCTGGCTGGCTTCCGGTGGGTTTGGATTTGGAACCTTTGAGAAAGCTGCCGGCTTGGCTCCTCCCTCTCTTCCTTTCCCTGATGCAGGGCTTGAGGTTTCTTTTTGGAGCCCTGAACCCCTTTCTGTTACGTTTGATCCTAGCCTGGAAGTTGGCAGCTGAGCCCCTTGTCCTCTTCCTCAGCCCAGGCTGTCAGCCAGGGGCCTTTGTGGACCTTAAAATGCTACAGGACCTTTGAGGTGTGCTATCTGCCCTGGCCACCCCCGCTTCCCTCACCTCCTATCCCTTATGGAGAGTCTGGCTTCTCTCCAGGCTCAGAGCTAAGCATTGCTTAAGCTCCGACTCCTTTTGGATCCTTCTCCTGACCTCCCAGCTGCTGCCCCCATTCCCACCCCCGCTGCCTTACATTGGTATTGTATGGCCACGTCCTCTCCCCTTCAGAGACTAAGTTCTGAGCGAAAGATCCCCAGGTCCTAACACAGAGTGTTTAGCAAGTGCTGGGATGATTGACTGGGTAACGACTATTTCCTGCCTTGTACCTTCTTTGTCCACCTTCCCCAAATTCTCTCCCTCTAGGTTCTCTGCCCAAAGGGAGTGTCAATTTTTATTTCAGAAACTTTTTTTTTCTTTCTTAAAAACCAACCTAAGTCACTCAGGTTCCCATTGATTGGTCAACATAGGGCCCAGGCCTACTTGATTATTTGGCCCTAATTGGTTCAGAATGAATTTGTAAATAGAAATTGTTTCTGTTTTGGCCAGAAACCCTGAAGGTCTTCTCCTCTCAGATCAACTTATTTTTTTGACTAAAGAGGTCATTCTCTGCCTCATTTCTTATTAAACTTTAATCACTGAATGAGTATTGCCTCAGTCAAACTGAGATGCTTTAACCTGAAAAGGCCAAGGTCGAACTGCATCCTAGGCTGACTCCAGTTATCCCAATCTGGCCACTGGATTCAGATGGCTCCAACGGTGAGAGTGAGGCTGGTGACTGCACTGCCTTCCCTCCCTTACTTGCATGTCATGGCATCACCTCCCTGAGGTCATGGTCTTCTTTGAGAATGAAGGGCAATCAATATAACTGTTCTTTGAGTTCCTAGGGTCTCAGCCTGGATTCTTGAGGTTGGGAGACCTGGGGGTGGGGTAGGAACTAAGGCCAAAATCACCCAGGCTTTGCCTGAAGACTAGATGAGGTAGATGACTCTAGGAAAGAAAAAAAAAACCACCAGGGACATGAGGGAGGATGGGACTGGCTATTCCCACTGTCCTTGGTCCTAAAATCAGGGCACACCCAGGCCATCTCTGGGGAGTGGTGCATTCATGGAAATGAACCCTAAGCAAACCCCTTTCCCTCTGAGGGCCTCAGTTCCCTGGTCAGTAAAATGAGAAAGTCAGCTGGCTCCTCAGGGTCCTCTTCAGCTTGCCTGAAGCCCCTGAAGGGCCCACAGATGCTCTGATCCCTTCTGCTTCCCAGGGAGGGGCTGCCCTGGGCCGGTCCAGTTGGCAAAGCACTAGACAGGCAGCTCTACCTCCCTCAGTCCCAGCAGAACTGAGCAATGATGGGGGGAAAGGGGCAGGAAGAGGGAGGGGATGGCAGGGGATGACTGCACCCGGTGGGCAGGGGATGTTACCAGTCTGAACCCTAACCTAGCCCTGCCCCCAGCTCAGCAGTTCTGGGGCAGCAGGCTCCCTGGCAAGCCAGGTCTGCGGCCATCGCCTAGCGACAGTGGCCACAACAGCCCGTTTGGGCCGGGCCGCGGGCTCCCTTCGGAGGCTTGCTGACCAGCTGGCAGGTGACCCACCTGGCATGACGCTGCAGGTGACTCAAGTGCCCTTGGGGAGTTTCGGGGAGGTGGGGTGGGGGTGAGAAGACCCGGCCCAGCCCTCGTGGAAGAGCTGGGAAACGAGGGCGGCCTTGGGGCGGGGAGGGAGGCCGGGGACCCCAAATCCCTGCACGTGACTGAGTCCCGGGAGGGGAGCCCCGAGTCAGGTGGGACCCAGCGGAGCAGCTCCTGTCCTGGGGGCGGGCCCCTCCCGTCTCAAAGCGATTCTCAGGCTGGTAACGCCCGGGAGGTCGGCACTATTATCGCGTCCTTTCTACTGGCAGAGAAACCGAGGCACAGAGAGGGGGAGCTGGAGCTGCCCACGGCCGCCGCGACCCTCGCGGGGAAGGCAGCCCGCGTGACTTCCGCTCGGGCCGGCCCATCCCCCATCCCAGGAAGATCGCCCTGCCAGGCCGCAGCCGCAGGACGCCCAGACTCGGAGACGAGGCGGGGCTGGGGGCCACCCGTGACTCCCGGTCTCGCCATGGCCGGGAGAAGGCTCGCAGACACGGGCCGGCCGGAGGAGGACGAGCACCCGGCGCGCCTGCGCGGCAGCGGAGACGAGCGGGGCGCGGCGCGCCTGCGCAATGTGGAGGAGCCGCCTCGCGTGGCGGCCGTGCCGGGCTCCCGCCGGGGCTCCCAGATCGCAGCAGTCCCGGCTCCGTCTCGCCGCCCTTCGCTGGCTGCTGCCCTGGGGCCCGGGCCTCGGCGCTCCTCCCTGGGCCTGGCGCTCTGCCCTCTCCCGGGGGCCCGTCCTAGGCGGGCCCCAGAGCCGGCCTTGGGGGCGTGGCTGGGCCCCGGCCCCGCCCCCGGCGCGCGCTGGGAGGCGGAGCTCGTGCAGCGCGCCCTGGAGGCCCTGATGAGCGGGGCGCTGAACGGCGCGCGCTATTCGGCGGGCGGGGGCCGGGGCGCTGGCGCGCAGCCTCTGTGAGCTGGTGCGCAGGCGCGTGCGCGAGCTGCTGCCGCCGCGCTACAAGCTGGTGTGCTCCGTGGTGGTCGGGCAGCGCGCGGGCCAGGGCGTGCGCGTGGGGAGCCGCGCGCTCTGGGACGCCGCCAGCGACGGGCACGCCTCCGCGTCCGTGTGCGCAGGCGCGCTCTTCGCCGTGGCCGTGGTGCACGGCGTCTACTGCGAGTGAGCGGCGCGGGGCGGGCCCAGTGAATAAACCGGACATAGAATAAATAAAAATAATTATTGTCATAAATAACGCCTGTGGGGAGGGGCGAGGAGGGGGGCGGCCCTCCAGGGGCAGCGACCCCTCTCGGGACAAAGGCCCGGAGGCTGGACCTGACACTTGAGGGCCCGGCTCTTTAAGGTCCGTCTCCTAGTGGGGAGACCCTCGACCCTGCTTCCCTTCCTAGCCAGTTAGGGCAGCGTCTCCGAGGGCCCGCAGGGTGGGCGCCAGGTAGGCCCTAGGCCCCGCTTCGCTGCCGGAGCAGGCGCAGCACGTAGCGGAGCCGCAGCCGGAGGTCCGGAGCACAGCCCAGCCTCTGCAGGTGAGGCGCTCCATAGGTGCGCGCCCGGCGGTCCCGGGCCACAAAGGTGATGAGCAGGGGCTCCCAGCCGCTCAGGATCAGCTTGGTGTGGTCCACGTAGAAGTTCACCTGGGCGGGGCAAGGTGGGTCAGGGCGGATCCCCCTGCCCCACCTGCACCCCCAGCCCCACCTGCGCCCCCAGCCCCACCTGCACTCACCTGCACCGTGCCATCGCTGAACAGGAGAAGCAAGGCCTGGTCGGTCTTAACCCACTGCAGGAGCAGGGGGGCAGGGCCTTCAGCCTCATCCACACTGGGCAGGTCCCCTCCCTAGGGTGGACAAGAGATACCTGGTTGGTCAGGCCCCTTCTGGTGGGGCTGCTGGGGGAGAGCAGCTGGCTCAGCCTTCGATTTCTCCAATGAAATCTCTACCACCCAGGCAGAAGAGACTTGCCCAAAGATGGCTAGTGCTCCAATTTCACACCTCCCCCAGCACCCCAACCTACCTTCATGAGGTTCTGGTCCATGTAGGAGGCAAAGTATCGAAGGACCCCGAGCTGGCCCTGCAGCTGCTGAGGGACGGCCTCCACCGGGAAGGAGAAGTGTTTGGTGTTGGTTGGGTTGTAATGTACAGTCCTGGGGAAAAGTAGGGGTCAGAGCTGAGGGGACCTCAGAGAATAAACAACATAGGAAGAGCTGCTTTTTACACATGGGGAAACTGAGGGCCTTCTTGGAACCCTCAGGTAGAAAGGAGCTGGAAAGGGGTCTGAGTCCAGGGATCTTTCCCCACCAGGAGGGAGGGCTACTTACTTCCTGTTAGAGGACAGGGCCATGTGGGTGCCATCATTGAAGAGGACGGCCACCTGCCGGGTGGACAGCTGGTAGCCAAAGCCATACTTGTTGGAGTAATCCACCCACTTACTGACCCACAGCAGGTGCTCTGATGAGGCCAGGGGTGCTGGGTTCTGCTTAGCTGAGAAAGGAGCAGGAGGAACAGAAAAGAATGAGGGCCTGCCCTGACCCCACAGGCTTCCAGAGGTCCCCACCCTCAGCCCTTCCCCTTCCCCTGAGCAGATGCCTCCAGCCCAGGATCTCACTCACTCTCACCAGTTACCTGGAGGCATGAAGGCCAGGCAGTTCCGGAGGGCACACAGGGTAGACTCCATGACTGTGGCTGCTGTCAGACACTCCTCAGACCCTGGCAATGTGTGTGGGGGGAAATGAGAGTTCATCGAGAAGAGCTCAGAACAGTTTCCTAGGCTGCCCCAAACCAGGGCACCCCTGGGAATGTCCCATCTCCCCCCAGCTCACCCTCACAGCTGCTGCCCATGGCTGCTAAGGACCTGGGGGAGCCCTCCTCAGGGGCGGATTCTGCTAGGCTGGAGGCAACCTCAGCTTCCTCCTAGAAAAGAGGGAGACAGTAATGTGGGGGCAGGGCAGGTGAGAAAGAGGAGGAGAGGTAGCCCTCCCCAGCCACTCCCTGCCATCAACCTCTGGGGTCCCTGACTGTGACAGTCACACCCACAGCTAGGGCTTAATGAGGCAAAGGCAATTAGACTAGGAGGAAGCTGGACGCTGCCAGGCCCCTTTCATCCCAGGATGCTTCACCCAGCAGCAGAGGGGTGAGTCAGGCTGGGTCACCAAAGTCAGGAGGGCCAAAGGCACCTGCCCCCACAGCCCTGACTCCCCTCCTCACCTGGGCATGCCTTGGTTCCTTGGAGCTGCTCTGAGGGCAGATGGAGGTAAGCACAAGGTCACTGACAAGGCGGGAGAGATTGTCCTGTTCCTGGAGAGCTGTCTTACCTGAGCACAAGAAGGCCAACAGAGCATTACTGCTCAGCTCTGCCCAGGGCTCCCCTCCCCTAACCCTCCATGGCTCCCTTCTGCTACCCATCATACCCAGCTTACTCCTGTTCTTCCTTCGGCCAAAGAGGCTCTTGGTCACT
The DNA here is from genome assembly GCA_023548195.1 of Bettongia penicillata ogilbyi. NCBI lineage: Eukaryota > Metazoa > Chordata > Mammalia > Diprotodontia > Potoroidae > Bettongia > Bettongia penicillata. The sequence continues at coordinate 12,238,599 of JAJHZJ010000096.1, forward strand.
TTCGTAAAGAGGCTTTGGGCAGGGCTGGGGGGGGTCAGGTCAGGGACTGTGGTGCAGCTGCTAGAGGGCAATTGAGCCGGCGTGTAGCCCTGAGAAGAGAAACAGAAACTGTAAGACATGATGAGGCCCTGGCAATACCCCTGACCAAAGGGTCCCAGAGATAAGGCCATGTACCCCAGGCTGGGTACAGACCTTGGTGAAGAACTCATGCTGAAGGATCTCCTCCAGGGAGGGTCGGTCTTGGGGTACAGGGCGAAGGATGGCACCGAGGAGATGTCGGGCAGACACAGAGAGGTAGGTAGGCAACGTGTACTGAACCTGCTTGATGCAACGGTATGTCTCCTTCAGGTCAGCTGTCTCAAAGGGGGGGTTCCCACACAGCAGTGTATACCTGGGGGGAGTGGCCATGGGCCATAAGCTCAGTGGGTTCACATCCAGAGCCTCATTCCAAACCCAGGAAGCCCTAATTTCCCAAAGGTGCTATGTCCTCCCTGTCTCCCCAGCCCAGGCCCCCTTGAGGGTCACACTTACATGACACAGCCCAATGACCACACGTCAGACTCAGGGCCATGACCCTGGCGTAGCAGCACCTCAGGGGCCAGATAATTGGGGGTCCCACATATGGTCCTGAAGGCACACAAAGGATGGGAGGAGTTCAGAAACACCAAGAGTCACCTGAGTTCTTTGGTCTCCTGTTAGAACTACCAACCAGAGCCTTATCCTTTCAGCTAGCCCTTCCCCCACAAGCCCAGTAGGTCTTGCTGATGCCTGGAGATGGGGGTGGGGTGGGGTGGGGAGAGATGTTTGAAAGGATACAACTGCCTGCCTCCCCCGCCTGGTCCATTCCTAGCTGAGAACAAAGACCTAGACTGTCTCCAGGTCCCAGATAACACCCCCTTGTCCCAGGGACAATAGACAGCCATTAGAGACAGAAGGCCACACTCCCAGCTGGTCCCCCAGGTCCCTCTGGTTAAGAAGGGGCTCCCTGAGACCCCTGCCACCTACTTCTTCCTTTGATCCTGGGGTTCCAACCGAGCAGCCAGCCCAAAATCCCCAAGTTTCAGTTCCATGTTCTCCGTGATGAAAAAATTTCCTGAGGGCCAAGAGTCAGCAGGAGTGTTTTAGGGATAGGGCACAGTCCGACTGAGCCACGGTTGGCTCTTCCTATCTGCTCTCCCTTCCTGCCCCTTACTTTGGTGCTTATACCCAAGGAGGGGAGGTAAGACAGGACTCCCTCCTGGAAGTGGCCCTGCACATTCTCTGTCCCTCTCCTGTACTCACCAAGCTTGAGGTCTCGGTGGAGGACCCCTCTTTGGTGGAGGTAGCGCAAGCCAGCAATAACCTGTCGAAGGTAGTATCGGACCTCGGGTTCCAGAAGTGTGTGCCTTGCCTTCCAAATGTGTGCCAGCGACTAGGGGTGTAGAAAACTGTCAGGAACTTTAAATATGGAATTAAGGAAAGCAGGGGCCCATGGCAAAGAGCCCCAGATGCTCTTGTGTGGCCTTGAGGCTTTCAGTCTCCCTCTCTGTGAATCAAAGGAGTGGAGCTCCAGGCTCCACTTGGCTACTCCTTGGCTCTGGGATGGAAAGGGGACCTGTCTTCCTTTTCTCCCTTTAGGAAGTTTGGAATGGGAGTTTTTCAGGAGGCTAGCAGGCTAGAGAAGCAGCTCATTGGTCTGATCAGGCCCCCTACCCCACATGACTCCAGGGAAGAGTCCTTACAGGCTCTCAGGAGGCTGGAAAAGTAGATCCAGAAGGGGCCTTTGAGCCTAGCCACCCCCATTGACACAGGAGAAAACTTGAGACCCGGAAGGTGGCCTTGCCTTGGCCAGGATCCTGAGTTTCAAAGTCAGAACTCAGGCCCTCTGGTTAATACCGACCCCCCACTAGCCCTCCATGGGTGGTTGGGGGAAAGAGCACCCTTGATTATCCCTTTCTTTGTCCCCTGAAACCTAAGCTGGGTGTGCGGTGGGCCTCCAACCTTTCGGCTGCAGTACTCCAGAAATATGTAGATGCTGCCCTCATCCTCGAAGTGGTGTGAGAAGCGAACGATGTGCCGATGGTGGAGGCTGCGATGCAGGGCGATCTCCTGAAGGATCTAGGAGGGGAAAGAGGGGCCACTCTGGCCACGGGCTCCTCCTCCTCAACCCCCACTCCTCCCCTCCTCCAGAGTCAGTCCCGGACCAGAAACATTCCTCCCACCTGACTTACCTTCTCTCTCTGGTGTGGTTTGGCCACCCGGCTCTGGGGAATGACCTTGACCGCGTAGGTGTGGCCGTTGCTGGTGTCCGTGGCCTCGTAGCATCGGGCGAAGCCCCCCTGGATCGGGGACGGGGAAGCCGTCAGGGCGCTGGGCGCCCCGCCTCCCTCACGGCAAAGAGCCGGCTCTCACAGCCCGAGACCCTCCCCACGCTCCCGGGGTTCAGACCCGCGGCCTCGCCCCTTCCCTACCTTGCCCAGGAGGCGGCCCCGGTGGTAGGTGCGGCCGCTCTGCGGGTCCCTGATGAGGCGGGTGGGGTCCAGCAGCGGGTCGGCTCCCGGGCGGCCGCGCTCGGGCTCCTGGGTCCTGGCCCTGGGGTCACTGTCTCTGCGGGGGGCCCGGGTTCGGGGCTCCGGGCTGGACAAAGACTGCGGGTGCAGGGAGGCAGCCGGCTCCATGGCCGAGGCTCCGCGTTCCGGGAGGGCCAGAGCCCGAACCCGAGATCCGCGCACGCGACTCCGGCCCCTTGCCGTCCTGGGCCCGGGCAGCTACGCTCAGCTCTCAGCCGGAGGCCGGGGAAGCCCGGGCGTTTTTATCAATGAACTCCGGCCCCCACCTCCCCGGCACCGCCCACCGGGGAAACGTAATCGGGAGCCCCGCCCCCGAGGGAATGACATCTGCCAAGTTCCCGCCCCCCCTTGCGTCATCATGCACGGTCCCGCCCATGAGAGGAAATGACAGCAGGAAGCTCCGCCCACAATTCGACAAAGGGCGCGGCTATCCTCGGCTGGCCCATCCTGGGCCTATCCCCGCTGCCGCCCGGCTTTGCTCCGCCCGGCGCACTTGGGGTCTGGCTCCCAGAACCCGAGGCCAGCCCCAGAGGCTGGAGGTGCGAGCGCGACCAGGGGCGTGAAGAAGCTGAGGCGGAGCGATGCGGCTCCCTCTGTCTTCACGGGACTCGTTATCTCGCGTCGCGCGCAGTTTCCTTGAGCCCCAAGCCCCGCGTAACTCAAGAGTTGGGATTCGCTCCTGGAATCGGAGTACCCTCTAGCGAGCAAAGGGGGCACTGCAGTTTCTGGAGCAGCCGCGCAGGCGCACGGAGTCCCTCTAAGGCCGACCTGGGCTTGGCGGTTGGGACGTCTAGCACCATCTGGTGGCCAAAGCGCGTATGGCACTTGCCATAGCCGGGAAAATAAAAGCTACATTGTTTCTGTGGCAGGCCAGCTCAGGCCATGTCCTAGCTGCGGATCGGCTCCAGCTCAAGCAGCTAGCCAAGATGTGCTCATTCCAAACAGCCCGCGTTCGTAGCACAGAGGTGTTGGTTCCTCCTGGAGGACAGTGCGCATTTAGGGTTAGTGAATATATAGTATGTGTATATGTACAGTTATAAATATATAGTATATGTATATATAATATATACATATGTAATATATAAAAATACACACATACGTATTATATATACATCATGTATATCAGTATCTATATTTTTTGTTAAGCGTTCATCTCGAAACATTGTTCATTCGCTTTCTATTTAGTATATAAAGATATTTGTAAATGTTGTCCCTAATGGAATGGGAGCTCTTTGAAAAAAGGACTCTTTCCTGATGTCTAGCTCAGAGCAGACATTCAAATGCTTGAGTTTCTCGGTTTGCTTTTGTAAATGTAACACGATTCTAGTGTAGACCATCCTCATCATAGCTTCTGTGGAGTGACTGACCCTCAGCCTGCTGTTCATCATCATGCTCATTCTCATTTGTCCAAGATTCTGGGATATTTGGATATTTCCTTTTTAATTACTAAAACTGCAACCATTCACAGACTAATTAATCGATTAACTCCGTACCTTGTTTATTAAATATTTATGTTGTATCAATATTTATTAGTGCCAAATGTTTGTCTAACAAACTAGAGCATCCTCTTTTTCCCATAACCAGTTCATCTCTCTAGATCTATCAAAATCTGTAATCTTGTAAACTTGAATATACAGCAAAATAACTTGCTATACAGTTTGTTAACAACGTAGCTAATAACAAAACGTAAAAACTTACAATGTTTTATCTGTGAGAAAAATCAAAGCCAGTCACCTTTGACTATCACTTTTACTCTTGACTTCTTACCTCTGAAATACAGCCGTACAAGATTATAGCTAGTCTATTAACTTCTTATTTATTAAAAATATGTTAAGTTAAATTCAATTCTCTCAGGGAATAAGATCTTTTGTCTTCTCACAGTCTCTTTACAGATGTAGCAGAGAACTTTCCAGAACAATACAGGAAGCCTTTCTTAATCCCTCTTCTGGTGCCTTCCTCTAGGTGATTATCTCCCGTTTGCTCAGTTTATATTTTGTTTGTATGTAGTTGTATGTTGTCTGCCCCATTAGACTGTGGGATCCTTGGGAGAAAGTACTGTCTTTTACCTTTCTTTTTATCCCTGGCATGCAGTAGCACTTAATAAATGCTGAGTGACTGCAAATGCCCTGCTTGCGGAACTGTCTAGGCTAACTATAGGTTTCTTCCAAGACTTCTGTCTGTATACTCTTACTGGTGAGCTCATCAGCGTCCCTGGGTTCAATAGTCATCTCTTTGTGTATCATTTCCAGCCCTAGACTCTCTCCGGAACTCTAGTCTCGCATCACCAACTAATAATATATCATATTTCAGACTGGATATTCCACTGGCATTTCAAATTCAACACTTCTAAAATTGAATTAGCTCTTTGCTCAAAAAAATGAAATCCCTTTTCCCTAGCCTCTCTTTTAACGTGACAAATACCAACATCTTTCCAGTCACCAAGGCCCTCAATCTGGATCACCTTCCACTCTTCAGTCTTTTTATCTTCCTCCCATCCAATCAGTTCTCAAAGCCTGCTGCTTTTAATGTCTCTCCTCTGACACTGCTACTACCCTGGTGCAGAACTCACAAGGTCAAGAGATCTTCCAGCCTCAGCTGTAGCCTCGGCATTCCTGGTGGTTGGGGTTATAGACATTTAGCAGCAGGGCTGACTGATTATTCTTTTGAGAAGTATTCATTCATCTCCTTTGGTCACTTACCTATTAAGGAATAATAAGTAGTTACTGACTGATTGAGCTGTTTTGTTACAGTCCCATCTTCCAATATTTCTTTTTTCTTTTTCTATTCTTATGGGATTTCTCTCATAACCTATCCACTGTATTTCATAGACTTATAAATGCATCGTTCTTGTCAAGCCAATGGTTTTTAATGTATTGAGCTCTTTGATAAGTTGCTGCTCATTTGCATGTGATACTGATTTATTGGATATTGTTTGCCTGTCCACATGCTAATTACTAGGGTATGTTGCACAGTGAATGTCATCTTCAGGGCTACATGTTTGTTGCTTTATGGCACTAATTTGCATATCTGTTTTACAGTTTTGTTTGCTACATATTAACTACATTTGACGATTGCTTTATTATTTTATTACTGTGTGGTACTACACATTTGGTCCTGATTTAGCTTTATGGTTTACGCAATACACTTTTAAATAATACTTGAAGAAAATGGAGTATGAAATGATGGGAAAGTTTTGTGATATAAAGGATATAAAGACACACATATTCCTTGATCCTAGGAGTATATACCCTCCACATGATAACAGTGCAATTTCCCAATTCTCTTTCTCCCCATCTGTCCACTCTTCCTCAGTCTACTGTGCAGAAAATCCCTCTAAGTCCTGCCCACTAAGCATGAGTGTCCTCCAGGGAACCACCATCCTCCCAGTCACCCAGACTTGGAAACTTGTTTCATTCATTCCTGACTCGCACCTGGAATTTCCATTCTGTTCCTGCCTTCACAACATCTCCCCTGTACTTTCCCTGATCTTCACTCACACAGCTCCCACCTTGCTGAAAGACCTTCTAAAAGGTCTTCCTACCTCAAGTACCTCTCACTACAGGCCATCCCCCATTCTGGGGCCAAAATAGTTTTCCTAAAATGCATATCTAATCCTACTCAATAAACTCCATTAGCTTCCAATTGCCTCCAGTGTCAAATACAAAATCTATTACTTGGTTTTTAAACCCTTCATGGCTTAGACGTTCTTTGACTGAATCCAAACTTCACAAAACAATTTCCCATAATGAAAGGATCTGTTTGGTAAAACTTGGGCTCAGTCAAAGGGCCACACCCTAACCCCTAAATGCACCACATATGGCCTTAGCCCATTCCTATCTTTCCATTCTTCTTCCACTGAACTCCCCTCCATCTTCTCTACCCTGCGGTGCAGAGTAGAAGATCTTGCCTGTTCCTCCCATGAAAGCCTCTATCTCCTGACTCCATGCTTTTTCTCTGGTTGTCTCCCATGCCTGGAATGCTCTCCCTCCTCATCTCTGCCTCCTTTCTTCTCCGGATTCCTTCAAGACTCCTTAAGATGATTTTGCCAGTCTCCCCTCCCTGGTTTTCTTCCCCACCCCTCACTGCTACTGCCTCGAAAATTATCTTTCATTTATGCAGCTCTGTGTAACATGAGGGGCACCAGTCTTACTCTCTCAGGGGCAAGCCTGTCCTATCTCCCCTCAGGGGGTGATGCCACTCTTCTCTGCTGATGACAGAGCCCCATTTAGCTGACTCTTTCCCCAGTCTGGGGAGCCAGGGAGTAGCACACAACTTCTATTTAAGCTCTTAACACTGAGTAGTTTTTATGAAAGCACATTGAAGGCAAGAAAAAAAGTAGAAGCATTGCTCTCACTCCAAACCCTTGGGAGTATCCTCTTCTTGTACTACCTTGGTTTCTGGGGGCTTAGCCTTGAATTTAACCCAGTTGCCATATAGTGTTAGTCCCACTAAGTTCATGTCCAGCTGCAACCTGTCTGACAAATGGGTCTGCCTCTCAGCTCCTCTGGCCTGAGTGACCAAAAGCTACTCCTTGCTCCTAAGGACACTGATATTTCTCTGGCTGCAAACCCAGACTTTGGAAAGATGGGATGATAAGCAGTCCCCTTGACCTTTTGAACTTACAAGGTCATAGTTTCCACTCCCTTCAGTGGTCACCTAGCTCCTTCACAGAGTGAAGTCCAGGATAATGCTGAGCTTACAAACCATAGCCATTGGAAAGATGGTGGTTCCTTTGACCAGAAAAGTTTGAAAGAGGAGAAGATTTAAGGGAAAAATATCTTTAAATAAATCAATCATCTAAGTCCTGTGGAGAAAAGTAATCAATGAAGGCTACTCAGAACAGCAAGATTACTTTCTAGTGTAGCAATTCAAACATACTGCAGGTCCTAATCTTCCACCTGTATAGAACCTGGGGCCAGGTGGGCAGGCTAGTAGCTCAGGAGGGTTGAGAGGTGAGGGTGAAAGGAGGAACTAGTCTACATCTATGTAATATGAGCACCCAGTGAACCCTGAGAAAGCTTCTAAGAAAGCCCTAATAAACCATTCAGAGTACCACCTTGTGGCCACAGTGTATAGTACACTCTTAGTTGGTCATTTAATTACATTTTCTATAGGTTGAACAAAGCAGAGTAACAATACAGGTGTGGTAGTTTCAATAGCACCACCAAGTATACCCCTAACATCCATGTCTGGCTTATTTGTAATAATAATTCACATTTCTACTGGTAACCAAAAGACTCCATGATGTGGGGACGCTTTAGAATGGCTGATCTCTCTGCAGAGTTATGATAGGAACCAGAAATGTAGACAGGATATGTCCACCAACCCATACTACCTGCCTCCTTAGTTTGAGGTTTCACCTTTGCCATGACCTTCCTGCAGGGATCTCTAAACTCAGCCCTCTCTCCCGCTGCATGCAGGGTGGAGGGGAATGGGGGTTGGGGGAGGGGTTGCAGCCCAGAAAAGCTTACATCAAAACTTGGTTTGCCATAGTCTTGTAGGGGGGTTCTATCTTCAAGGATCACTCTCTGCTGATGATCTCTAGGGCAACAGGCTAAAAGTAAAGCCCAATTGATACTAGTCTGTACCAAGAAAGCCAGTGTCTGGGTGTAGGGGGCATTGACTCGCCAGGAAGGACATTTATATGCTGGAGAGGTAGTGTGGTGCAGCGGACAGAGTCCTGGGTTTAAAGTGACACTATCTGGCTTCCGCTCCCGACTCAGCCATTTTTTACCAGCCATATGAATTGGGCCAGTCTATTCCCCTCCCTGGGCATCCATTTCCTCATCTTCAAAATGAAGTGATTGGACTAGATCCCTCCCAGTTCTAAATCTGTGATTTTATAAGTGTCTCGATTTGGAATGACCAGAAAAGATAGAAAGCCTTGATTAAACATCTTCTACTTGTGCCAGGCGCTGTGCTAAGGGCTTTATAAGTATTATCTCATTAGATCCTTAAGACAGCCCAGGGAGATGGGCACTGTTATTGTCCTCATTTTACAGATGAGGAAACTGAGACAAATAGAAGTGAAGTGACTTGCTCAGGGTCACGCAACTGTGTCTCGGGTTGGATTTGAACTCGGGTTTTCCTGACTCCCCAGAGGCGGAAAGAAGCAAAGAATCTTAGCATTGAAAAGGACCTCAGAGGTTTTACTTTGCACCCTGCAAACTAGTAAAAATAACCCAAAGTGGCAGCCATCAATGTTGGAGGGTTATGGTTGAATAAGTCACCAGTATATTGTTGGTGGAGCTGTGAAATTGAGACACCCATTTTGGAAAGCAATTTGGAATCTTGCAGACAAAGTGACTAACATGCCTATACCTTCTGAAGCACAGACTTTATTACTAGGCTTACACCCTGAGGAAGCCACAGATAAGAAAAAAACTTCCAATGTTCCAAAATATTTATATCACTTTTTGTGATAGCTAAGAACTGGAAACAAAGTAGATGTACATCATTGGGGAATGACTGAACAAATTTCAGTTCATGAATATAATGGAATATTACTGCACTGTAAGAAATGATGTGTGTGATAAAAACAGAAAATCGTAGAAAGTGCTATATGAACTGATACAGAACCAATACACACCATACCCAGAAACTACAATAGTGGAAATGGAAAGAAGAAGAACACACCAAAAGCCCAAAACTAAGTAGAACAAGGATCCAGCCAAGGGAGACAAATGAGAAGACACCCCTATGTAGCCCCTCATTGAGGTGGGAGGTCCATAGGTTTACCCATGACACTTGTTTGGGGACTTTTTCAATATATTGATCTCTTGTACTGACTTATTTTCCTTTCTAAGAAAATACTGTTGGTCATATGGTGTGGCTTTCTGGGAGGGAGAAGGGATACTTGGGTTAACGATGGTGATGTAAGAAACAGAAAATGTGAATAAAAACTTTTAAAAAGGGGCAGAGGACTCAGAGACCATCTTGGGCAACAGAGACCTGAATAGGAATCCCCTTTACAGGATACCAAACTCAGATACTTTCTAGCTTCTATTTGAAGGCCTCCTATCACCATCAAAGGCCTATCATCTCTCTGAGTTTTAAACAGCTCTCATGTTTTGGGCGTTTGGTTTTTTTTTTCTGATATTAAGTCTAGATCTGCCTCTTTTTGATTTCACCTCTTTGTTTCTGATTCTGCCCTCTGAGGTCAAATAGAATAAACCAAATCTCTCCTCCATGACAGACATGAAGGGTGCCGTCATGTCCTTCCTCTCTTAATCAAGTCTCCTCCTCTCCAGGGTAACTAATTATATGCTGAGTTCTTTTAAGAGATCCCTGTGTTAAAGGCTCTTCTGGATCTACCTCCCCTCACATCTAAACTCACAGGTTTTCAGACTGAATCCCCTAATACAGGCATGAGTATGTTGGAAGTCAACTCCTATTCAAAAAAGCTGAATCTAAGTTTTCTGTGTGAGGCTTTACATATCAGAAATCAGCAAATACTATGAATCAGGGCTTGATTGATTTTTTGGTTCAATGTCTAGACTTAAGAAAAGGATGGAAACAATGTTAATAATGCAGATTAGGTTTTAGAAGGTTGCCTTTGAATAGTCTTCACCCAAAAAGTAGTTGTTAAACATTCACCAGAACACCCCAGTTTTGCAGGTACTTCAAGGTTCATGATTATTGGTTCGGGCTCCCACCAGTGTGTGTACCTTTATTCAGTCAGTAGACATAATTAGCTCAAAGAAAAGGCATTTCCCGAAATGGTCTAAGGACAGTACTTACACATCACTTCCCCCATAAACCTGGAGTGGTGTTCTTCCAGAAATACACACATCAATGGTAAGAGTGGGTACAAACTGAGAGTACACTGATACAGAGGCACTCGTGTTGGAAACGTGTCCAGAGCAACTAGAGTTTCCAATATGGCAGGACCCAATGTCCTTTTCCTGTACCTTCCTGGGTATGGCATGTTTTGTTAGGTGGGTTACTCAACTGGGTTCTAAGAGCCTGCCCTTTCTAAAACTCAACTCCCAAATTCTAGGGCTACTTTTTTCTTGAATCCAAAGTTAATTCTAATCTCCACTGCCAGGGATTCTCCCTGGAGCCACTGTAAAATTTAAAATGTACTTTAGTACTATTTTAAAGATTTAAACTGGCATGGGTTCAATTGTCTCCCATACCTGGAGAAACTAATGAATCAATTCTATTGTGAATTGAATCTCTATCTGTGTATTATCCACCTTTGTAACCTCACCCATTACCCACTTAACTCAAATTCAGTTTCATTCACTCAGAGTCCTATTGCAGACTACACCCATGTCTGCAGACTTATTCTGTCACCTGAAAAGTAATCCCATAGTCCAGTAAGGAAGTAATGAGGAGGAACTGAGGTGGCTCTTAACCCACTTTCCCGTTAAAATACCTACTCTTCAGAAAAAGACACACTTAATAGTGCTTGAGATTTTGCCTAATTATCTTCCTGATTGTTGTAAAAGACCCTGTCAGCTCTCACTGAGTATCTTGTTCGTTGAGAGAAGGCATCTACTCAATTTATTGGTTACCGCTAGCAGAACTATACACTAATTGTGCTTGTCTCTCAGTTTGCCTTAATTTTCAAACACAACACCACTCACCTCTGCTTCCAGCTGAATGCCATATTTCCTGCTGGACAAGATGATGTGGTTGATTGGGAAAGGGGAGAAGGGAAGAGAAATTCCCCTCCCCTCCCCAAACTGTTGCCTTCTGATAGAGACTATCACACCTATAAAACTGCTTCCTGCATGGATTGCCTTGACCGTTTCCAGAGCTGGCAAGCTTTGTGCATGTGCGGGCACACATGCACACACACACATATACACATACATATATGTATACACACTCATGTATAGTTATATACTATGAATCTCATAGATTGCAACTTTAGGGCAGCTGGTGGTACAACGGATAGAATGCTGGGCCTAGAGTCAGGAAGACCTGAGTTCAAATCTAGCCTCTTAAATCCAGTCATTAACTAGCTTTGTGACCCTCGGCAAATCACTCAGTCCTCTTTGTCTCAGTTTCCTCATCTATAAAATAAGCTGGACAAGGAAATGGCAAATCACTCCAGTGTCTTTGCCATGAAAACCCCAATGGGGTCCGAAAAAGTCTCATTGTCTGGAGGTCCAGTATGCATCTGCAGGAAGATGTGCCTGTAATGACTTATTTGCTACACCATACTATACAGTTACATGATGCAATATTGTGTCATCAAAATTTCAATGCAGGAAAAAAATCCCACAAATTTACAATAAATTATTAAATTTAATATGTGTCATTTAAAAATTTATATATTTTTCTAAATGCCACAAATTAAAAAAAAAAGAACATGAAAGGGTGAAAGAAAGTTGCTTGGGGGGGCATTGATTAATTTTTTTTTGGAAAAGCCAAATAAGTTTGGGAACCTCTATTTTAACCTTTTAAGATCTTGCTGCCTCCTGTCCCCAGCATGTTAGCTATTCTCTCAGGTTGGTGCTGTCTGCAAATTTGAAAAGTATATCAAAAATGCCTTTAACCAAATCATGAGTGATGATTGTAAAGCAACTGGGACCAAGCATCCCTAGGATGCTCCACTGGAAACGTTACTCCAAGTAAACATTGGACTTGGAATTAATGACTGCTCTTTGTTGTTGCGGCTGCTGTTCAGTCACATCTGACTCCTTGTGGGATTTTCTTGGCAAAGACACTGCAATGATTTGCTATTGCCTTCTCCAGCTCATTTTATATATGAGGAAACTGAGACAATGAGGTTAAGTGATTTCCCCAGAGTCACACAACTAATAAGTGTCCGAGGCTAGATTTGAACTCAGGAAAAGGACCTTTCCTAACTTCAAACCTAGTACTCCCTCCACTGCACTATCTTGCTACTGAATTTGACTGAGCAACCAATTCCAAATCTACTGAATTACATTTCTCTCTCTATTGATGGCTCCACCTCGGAATCCTTGCTTCTATCCCTAATTCACTTAACCATAATTCCATTCACTCAGCTTGGCTGTGTCATTCTTCTCCCTCACCCCAGTATTCAATCAGTTGTCATATTTGCTCATTTCTGCCTCCACTAGACTGCTCCTTCCTTCTATCCATTCCCTTCTCCCCACTCACACAGCTGCCACCACCATAGTTCACGTCCTCATCATTTTTCTCCTTGACTGCTACAATAGCTGCCTAATTTGGTCTCTCCCTTCAATCTCTAACCCACTCAGCTGCCAAAGTGATTTTTCCCTAAAACATCAGTCTGATCATGGCCTACACCACCTGCTCAAAAGCTTCAGGCCATTTTGCTTTCTACTGACACTTTGTAATTTGTGTGTGGACAGGACAGGTGACTGGAGAGGCAAAGAAAGAGGGCAGGTGAAACAGAGAGAGAGAGAAGGGAAAGAGAGGAGACCCATCCAATTCAATAACCATTTATTAAGTGCCTTTTGAGAGAAATGATTATTAATAGTCAATGACTTGGGAAGCTCTGGAGTTCTCCCCTCTTTCTGAAGTCCTGATTTTTAAAAGTTGAGTCTCTTGGAGGACACTGCTGATAATGAGATTGTACTTCCTCGTGGAGTAGCCATTGCATTCTGCTCAGGCTTGGGTAAGGCATAAATTCTTTGAATAGATTGCCCAAGGATGGGGGTGGTTTGGGTATAGAGAGAAGTCTCTTTGTTCAAGGGTGACATGACACTGAATACCCATTCTTCAGAGGATGAGCCTGCTAACATGATTGTCTTTGGCCTAAAAGAGATGGCTCAATGATCATCCTTCTACTAATAACATGTTGGCCTTAAATAAAATTATTAAATTATCGAAGAAGTATGTCTCTCAGAATTTTTTAATTTTTACTCATCACACTATAATGTATTTGGCAGAAACCAATATTAGAAAGACTTGGATTCATGGCCTGGCTCTAACACATACCGATGAAGGGACCTGGCATGCCACTAGACCTATATGCCCCTAGGCAGCTCTCTAAGACCACAGCTAGCAGAGTTGCTCATCTGCTTTGCTAGAGGGCATTTCTTCACCAGAAGTTACCTACCCCAGTGAAATCACAGGTTCCATCCATTCTACTCATTCCTTGTGTTTAGATGGAGGTGCGAAGATGATAAATTAAACAAACCCTGAAGTGAAAAAGCTTATATTCTACTTAAGAGAGAGGGGCTATCCAGAGGACAAGAGGTGAGTGCTCAGGCCATTTATCTATGAAAAGATCATATACTGAGAAGAAAGAGATGGAGAAAAGAGACCAAGGCAGAGGTGGAGAAGAGACTGCAGAAGGACAGAGGCAGGGAGAAGATAGAAATAGAAGTGACAGAAATGGAGAGGAGAGAGAGAGAGAGAGAGACAGAGAGAGAGAGAGAGAGAGACAGAGAGAGAGAGACAGAGAGAGAGAGAGAGACAGAGAGAGAGAGAGAGAGAGAGAGAGAGAGAGAGAGAGAGAGAGAGAGAGAGAGAGAGAGAGAGAGAGAGAGAGAACACAGGGGAAAAGAGAAACTTGGCAGCAAAATTTGGAGAAGGTTGGCAGGTCTTGGAGTCCACAGTGATTTACAGGTCTGGGTGGACCCAGGATCTACTTCCTCAGTCAGGTCTGAGTGACAGCAGAGATAAGGGTACAGATAAGGCATGAGATAAGGTTGGGAGGGAGGTACCTGGGCCAGAGGAGAAGAATTCCTATGACCTTCAGTACCCTAGGTTAGGTCTAGGATGAATGTCTAGCCTGAGCCTGGAGAGATCCCTATTCCCCTGTGACCCAGGACAGGCTACTGCCCAATTTGAGTGAATTTGGGAATTTCTAGTGAGGACTAGGAATGGGGCATACCCTCAAAGTAGAAAAAAAGGAGGAGGAGGGCATGGGAGGGTAGAGGGAGGGGGGACAGGACCATTGTCAGTGTCTTATACTCTCACTTGTTCATCTACAACTGCTCAGAGACCCTTTCACTGTTTCCAAGGCAAATCATTTAAAGGTGCTTCCAGATTTACGAAGCTCTTCACAATTTACAAACTTACCAATCACTTGGAGACCGGAATATGCCTGGTCATGGGACCCCCTCCTTTAGCACAGGTCTTGAGTCCAGTGTCCCTTAAAGGCCTAGAGGTGCCAGAATCACTAACAATTTCTTGTTAACTGACTAACAGATTGACTCAGCATCTGTTCTCATCCGAGGAAGAGCCATCCTCTGCCTTCTCTCTTGGGAGAGTTCATTCAGATGCTTGGAGAGGAAGTTTTTACTAAACTGTCAGTGCCATAGTGAGGTTGGCAAATGTTAGCACCACAAGCATAGGGCTGGCCCTGGGCTTCTGCTCACTGAGCTCATCTTGAATGGTGGGAACATCTAGCCCAGTTCCTAGTGCCTGGGTGGAGAAGATAGCTCTTGACAGCTTCAATCCATTCTGGCTTTATGGGCCCAGAGCAGCTATTTAAGGGGTCTGGACCACACCTTCAGTTCTTCTGCCCTCTGCACAGACTGGAACCAAGGCAGATAGGACCAGGAAGGTGAAGAGACCCAGGATTTAACCCTTTGAAACCTCCCCCCCAATACCTAGGCACACACATACATCTGATGGGGAGCTGCCTAAGGGAAAAAAGCGGGGCGGGGTCTGGCTGAGCCAGATACTCTCTCTAAGTTGCTGGTGCCTGTGTCCCTGCAGACTCAATGACTGTATCCTACACGCTGAGTGTCGCCAATGCCCGGTTTGGGGGCTTCTCAGCACTCCTGTTCCGATGGCGGGGGAGCATTTACAAGTTGCTATACAAGGAGCTACTGGCATTCCTGGGTCTCTATGGGATTCTCAGCCTCACCTACCGGTAGGGTTTTGCTATGAGGATGGGTGCAGGGAGGGAGATGAGGCTCCACCAGGAGTTAAGGGGAGCTCTGAGGCGGGGCACTCAGGAGGAGAGGGAGTTCAGGGGGGTGCTCAGGGAGGTGGCCTCGTAGGGGAACTCCATGGGGAGGCGGGAGCCGCAGTGGGAGACAGGCTCTCTAGGGACCTCAAAAGGGATGGAAAATTCAGGGACACGTCAGGGTCTCAGCTCTTTAGTCTGGGGAAGATTCTGGTGATTTCTACCCCCTTTCTCCCCCCACCAAGTCCTATCTCTCTAATGGGCTGTCACGCAGGAATCTGCTATCCCAGGAACAGAAGCTCATCTATGCCAAAGTGGCCAGATACTGCAACCGCACTGCGGACCTCATCCCCATGTCCTTCGTTCTGGGTAAGGCCCTCCAGCCTAGCTGCTCTCCACCTCCACCAATGCCTGCTCCCAAAAGAGTATTCCTTTTCCCAGCCCTAGTCCACCACTAGGACCCTTTCCCTTGTGGGGGCCTCTCTGAACCCAGGGTCCCTCACCGTGGGAACGCCACTTTGACGTTAACCATTTACCCGGTCCAACCCGAACTACTTCAGGAGGAAGTCAGCCACACCTCTCTTTGTTACTAGTTCAGGTTGTACGCCAAGGTCTCTGTCCAAGGTCCTTCTTGCCCACTCTCGGCCCTGCAGGCCCTTCTTCCTGCCCTGCCGTGGACTGGGCCAGCAGAGAACGATAAGGCAGAGAACCTTAGTCCCGTAGGCACCTCTGAGCCCTCCCCCACTCCCATCCCTTTCAGCCCCAGGGGCTCTCGCCCTCCCAGCCTCCCAACCTCTGCCTATCCACCCCAACCCCGTAGGTTTCTACGTGACTCAGGTGGTGAATCGCTGGTGGGCCCAATACCGAAGCATTCCGTTGCCAGACCGCCTTATGTGCGTGGTCACAGCCACAGTGCACGGGGACGACGAGCGCGGACGAACTCTGCGCCGGACTCTGCTGCGCTATGCCAACCTGTCCTCTGTGCTGGTGCTGCGCTCCGTCAGCACCCGAGTGCTTCGGAGGTTCCCCACCGTAGACCACGTAGTGGAAGCAGGTGATGAGGCCGGACCAGGCCCAGGTTTGGGGATGGGAGGGGAGAGACACGAGCCCAGAGCCAGGGTAGGCAAGGTCAGGCTTAGGGGGGAAGTTGGATGATTAGAAGCCAGAACTTCAGGTTAAAATTAAGGTACTACCTCTGGATTCCTGTGCAGAGGCTCCTGACTTGGTAGTGGTCCCTGGTCAGTCACTCAGGTGGATGAAATGGGGCAGAGTTCCCCAGTGGAAGGAAGATGGAACCTAGATTCATTTCCTGGCTCTGGGCCTCAGTTTCCCTCACCTGTAAAATGAAGACATTGGATGTTCTCTGAAGTTCCTTTCAGTTCTACATGGAGATTCCTATCTTTGCCCACTCCATCACTCCCTCTCACCTCCCCCACACACACCACAGTAGAGAGGTCGAGATGGGATGGAAAGGAGAGGCAGGAAGTCGCCCTATCTCTGCAGGTTTCATGTCCCAGGAGGAGCAGCAGAAATTTGAGAGTCTGCACTCAGACTTCAACAAATACTGGGTTCCCTGTGTCTGGTTCACCAACTTGGCTTCCCAGGCTCGAAGAGAGGGTCGAATCCGGGATGACATTACCCTTGGGCTGCTCTTGGAAGTGAGTGTGGATGGACCTGGACCTCCCCTCAGTCCCTGGACCCCGCCCCTTGCTGGTGACTCCCCTCCCAACCCCCTTCACTAACCCCATCCCCACCTAGCCCTTCCATAAGACTGCCTTGGGCCTTGCTGCTCAGGTGTGAACCTAGTGGCTGGGGCTCTCCAGGAGGGACTTGAAGCTTTTCTAATCACTCTCCCTGTGCTCATGCCCCTAGGAGCCCTCAGACAGAACCACCCAACCCAGAAGACTCTTCCTGCCTTCCTCCCACCCACCCCTGCTTACCTCCCCTACTTGAACCTCTTTCTAGGAGCTGAACCAATACCGAGGCAAATGCAGCCTCCTCTTTCACTATGACTGGATCAGCTTCCCCCTGGTCTACACTCAGGTAACATCACCACCACAGGGCAATTTGACAAGTGTGTATCAAGTATCTACAGTGTTCAGAGCCCTGAGCTCAGAGCTAGGGGAGTCACAGAGTTTAGCCAGGACTTGGCCTTTCCCCTCCTGGGGCCCTGGGACTGTGAGGGGGATAAGACCCTGGAATCAAGAGCTGTAATATGCCCTCTTCCAGGCTAACTACAGCAGACAGACAAGTAGAACAACCTCTGTGGTTTGGGAGAGATTGGGTCCTTAATCAAGCCGGGAAATCAGGGTAGTTTTGGAGAAGTGGTATTTGAAATGGACCTTGCGCTGGGCAGGCAAATGAACTGGGGAGACCAGTGCCCAAGTGAGGAAGGAATGAGCAGATGAAAAGTGGCAAGGCAGGACTGGAAAGGTAGGATGGCACAAGGTTAGAGAAAGCTGTGAATGCCAGCTGGCATATTCCAACTTGATTCCTTTACCCAGAGGCTTTTGAAGTCACATGAGCCTGGGCTCCCACACAGTACAACGGTACTCCTCACCCCAGCCCTCTCATGAGAGTCAGGAGAGCCAGGCACTGGGCTTGCTTCGGGAGGAGATGGCACTGATCTTGTCTTAAGCCTTGACTATGCTGTTTGGAAAGAGGTTAGATGCCTCCCTCGGTGCCAGGGATCTCTGAGCATTCTCTTTTAGCTAGTACCTGTGCTAAGAAGCTTGTATCTGAAACAGCATTCCTAGCCTATGGGTATTCAGCAGCTGCTCGCTTACCTCTAGGAATGGGGAGCTCACTCTGACCTCTCAAAGCACTCCATGGTACATTGAGGCAGCTCCAATTGTTAGGAAGGAAGCTTTTTTGACACCCTGGCCCACCTCCCCCTCTTCTGGCCCCACCCCACTGCCTTTCTCTTGCTCCAGTTTCAGCCCCTTGGAGCCCGGTAGAAGTCTAATCACTCTGAGCCTCAGTTTCCTCATGGCAGGGAATGATGAGTTCTTCATTTCACTTTGGAAATGAAAAGGCTGCTCCGAGGGTAGAGCGCCCTCAAGCTCTTACCTGCCCAGGGTTGCTACAGCAGGTGCCAGCTCCAGGCTCTGATTCCAAAGCCATCCTCTCCAATTTCTTTTCTTCATGTCTCTTCCCTACCAGGTGGTGACCATTGCTGTCTATTCCTTCTTTGCCTTATGCCTCGTTGGACATCAGTTCCTGGAGGAAGATAAACACGGCCAAAAGGGGCTCCTGGATCCCTATGTGCCACTCACCACCCTCCTGCAATTCTTTTTCTATGCTGGCTGGCTTAAGGTGGGTATCAAAAGGGCTTGGGGAGACAGCCTGGCTCTGTGCCCAATGGAGCCTTTTGGCTCCAAAGTTTCCCCTAGGGGAGGGGATCAGTGTATGCCAGGGACAAATAACCTCTCCTATGCCCCTTCAGGTGGCTGAACAAATCATCAACCCCTTCGGGGAGGACGATGATGACTTTGAGACCAACCAGCTCATTGATCGAAACCTGCAGGTGGGCCTTGAGAGAGTTCCCCAGGGCAGCTGCCCAGGGAGTCAGGGCAGCACCCCAGGAAATTGCTGCTTTCTTCTGCACAAGCCTTGGGAACTCACCTTCTGCTGGGGACAGGGGCAGATACCACCAGGACCTGGATTAGTCAGATAAAATCCAATTCACATTTACTGCTCCCCCCAGGAGATCCCTGTGCTGGTCTACACTGGGACTGGGTGCACTTGTGTGCTGGGGAGAGATGGCAAAGCTCAAGCCCATTCTGACCAGGCCTTGAGGGAGCTTGTAGTCAGATCATGGAACTAGGTGTGGTCCCCAAAGAACTACAGCCCCCCTCCGGGAGATTACAGTTAGGGTTACAATAGAAGAGTGAGCCTAGGATATTGAGCTCCAATCTGACAGAGGGTAACTCAGTGGCTCCTTGGCTAGAGGTTTCCTGGACACTTCCAGAGACCCTGAGAAGGTCAGGCAAGGATTACTCTCCCTATTTGACAGAAAAGGAAACTGAGACTGAAGAGGAAAAAGTGCTTGGGCAAGGTCACAGACTGAACTTCGTATGGAGGGAGGAGGCCTGGATAGGAACAATACACTTGGGTCTTGTGGGTCTCACTCCAGAGACAGGCAGAAGCTGGGAGTGTGTGGGGTTGGGGGAGGGGAAGCTGTCTATGGGGAGGCTTGCCTGAGGACCAGTCCAGGGAGAAGCCTCCAGCTATAGGCCAGGGTCGGGCAAGGCTTTCTAAGGAAGTCTGAGCGGCACATGCCCTGCCCACCTGGGACCTCGGTTGGAGACTACCTTCTCTCCAGCCCCAGGACTCTCCGGATTGCCTCATTTTCTCTTTTTGTACGAGGTTCATAGATAGCCTCGGTCTCTGATCCTGCCAGGATCCTTGGGTGGGTGGGGACTGGGAGTGATCCCCACACATGGGTCCTAGAAGTGTGCCTCTCAGTGTCTACCCCTTGTTCCCGCAGGTGTCACTGTTGTCTGTGGACGACATGTATGGGGACTTGCCACCTATGGGTCGGGACCGCTACTGGGGCGAGGCAGTTGCTCAGCCCCCCTACACTGTGGCTGCAGCAGCCGACAGCCTGCGACCCTCTTTCATGGGTTCCACCTTTAACCTGCGGTTAGTGCCCAAGGAGGACGGCGAGGGTTGGGGGTCCCGGCAGGGCAGAGGCAAGGGGCATGGCCAGGGCTGGTGAAGGTGGAAGTCGGAAGGAGGGGCGCAGAGGGTTTTTAGGGGTAGAGTGGAGGCAGGCCGGAGCCAGGTGATGGGCGTGGCCTGCCGTCTGCCCACCTCCAGCCCTCCCTTCCCTCCCCAGTATGTCGGAGGATCTGGCACCGTCTGAGACAGAGCTGGAGAAGGAGGCTGGGGCTCTCTCGGGCTCTCCCAGTCCGGCGTGGGCACGGACGCCGCTGCTCGGCCGCTTCCTGGGATCCTCCGCCCCGTCTCCAGCTATCAGCCTACGGGTTCCACGCACGCCTCTGATGCCGTCCCGCCTCCAGACCACGCAGGCGGCCACACCGGTTCCGGGACGTCTGCGCCTGGGTCGTCTCCTGCCTGTGCCGGCAGCCCGCATAGACGAGGAGGCTGCGGAGGTCCCAAGCTCCGACGCGGGCTCCCAAGAGGAGGAGGAAGAGAAGAATGTGGAGTCTAGAAGTGAGGCCCCATCCACACCCACGCCCTAGCACGTAGGCCACACCTGGGGCCAGGATCCCCGGGCCCCAAGTGCGTCAGACCACCCACCCCATCCTCGGACTTGTACTGGCTGTGGCCTAGGGATGCCAGGATACCTAAATAAACGTTCCCTCACTCCCCCCAACGCCTTAGGTATGATGCGTGGGAGGGGGCGTTGGGCCTTTGAAGCCTGCAAGGGAGAAAAGTCTGCCTGGAGGGACAGCGGGCAGTTGGCACAGCCCCTTCTGACTCCAGGTATATACCAAGGTCTTGAAGGAACCTGCCTAGGGTAGCTTGGAGAGGTGCGGATAGAGAGCCCAAACCTCTTAAGGCAGTCAGAGAAACAAAGATTCAGAACTGAAAGGGACATCACCCCCACCCCGGGGGACATTGTGTGCCACTCTATTTTAGAGGCAGATACAGCTCAGAAAGGGTCTATAAATTCCTACGTCTTGAGTTGGAAGATCGGGTGTCACGGGGTCCAAGCCCCTGGATCTTTATACGAACGAAGTAGAGTCATTTCTAAATCACCAGAAATGGATTTGCCCTTGCCCCAAATGCAGCGCTGAACTCCATGTTCACGTTGGTTCAATATTTGGGAGGGGTCCTAACCCTGGGTCTGCCGGGGGTCGAAGTTCGGAGGCAATGGTAACGGAAGGGCCAAAGGTGACCCTGAAAATGGGACCCTCAACGATAGAGTCCCTCTGGGAACTGGGAAACGAGGTGAATTCAGTTTAGCGCATGTTGACCTTGAAGTGCTGGTGGGAGAGACTGAGGCTGGATACATAGATCTGAGATTCCGATAAGCGTTTATTGGGCCATCGACACGTGCTAGGCACTGGAGATACAAAGACAAAAGGGGGAACACCCCCCCCCCCCTCCTCTTGAAATCACCCGGCCCTGAGAAGTCCATCGTAAATATAGGGCAAATGAATTTGAGAGGAGTGTGGGATCAGGAAAGCCCTCCGTGCATTTCTAAGTTCCACCCAAGTTCCCAATCGTTCATGTACCAATAGGGGCTTTTCCATCATCTCTTTTGGATCCTGGGCTTAGGTGTTATCCCCAACGGTCAGTCAACAAACATTTTAAACACTCCCCGGCTGCACGGTGCAAAGCCCTAGGAATAAAAACTTGACAGTCCCGGTCATCAGCAAGCTTACTTTTGGAGGGGTGTGTGTGCTGGGGGATGGGAGACCACACAGAAACAAGAGGGAAGAAAGTATATGGCTTCGGGCTATGGAAGACAAAAGGCCTGTGGCAGTCATGCAGCCTGGAGAGAGATGAAGACGTCTTGGCTCTCTTCCTTAAATTGGAGAATCTGGAAGGAGCTAAGTAACCAGGAAGTGAGCCCAGAGGGAAGGCGGGCACTTCCCACGTGAATAGTTCAGAACAAGCTTCCAGAGGTAACAAGTTTCTAAGATGTAGTAGAGATGGTCTTCTGTAAATGAGTCAGAATTGTAGTCTCGGGAGGGAAACTGGATAAACAGGGGGAAAGAGAGGGAAGGCACTGGAATTGAGGGATGGAGAAAGAGTTCCCGTAGAAGGTGGGATTTTAGCAAGGGCTAAGGCGGGGGAGGGGGGGGCCGGGGCCCTGGGGCCACGTGTGGCCTCCTAGGTCCTTGGCTGCAGCTTTTTGACCCTGTTCAAGTTTTACAGAACAAATCCTTTTATTAAACGGTTTTGTTCTGGGAAGTTTGAATTCAAAGGGCCCCACTTGAGGCCCTAGAGACTCACAGGTTTCCCACCCGTGGACTAAGGGGAAGTCAATAGAGGAGTTGAGAGACATAAGTCTTGTAGGTAGAAGGAAGCCAGTGTTACCGCATGGAGAAGTATGTGTTGGGGTGTCAGTCTAACACCAGCTTTGAATACCAGAGAATTTTGCATTCGATTCTGGAGGTGATAGGGAGTCACCAGGGTTTGTTTATTGAGCAGACGTGTGTGTGATGTGGTAGGAAGCCACCAGCAGGGGACTGCTATGGTCCAGGCATGAAGAGATGGGGCCTACAGAGACAGAATTCATAGGCACGCTGAACATACAGGGTGAGGGGGGTGGGGGGCAGACAGAGGAGTTGAGGATGACTGGCAGTGGTTAGAGTGGGTCTGGAGTCAGCATGGAGAGGGGTTCAAGCACAGCCTCAGACACCTAAGTGGCTGTGTCTGTGACTGTGGGCATATCACTCACCCCATCTATCTTGGTTTTAACTGTAAAATGGGGATAATAGCTTCTAACTCCCAGGGGGTCTAAGAACCAAATGAACTGTAAGAAAAAAAGGGGGGGTGGCATTTAGAGCAGCCTGGTACATTCCCCTTATCATCCCTGGCAGCAATAGGGAAGTTTAGAAGGGTTTAGGGAGAAAAGATGATTTTGAATTATGTTGTCTGCCAACGTCCAATCTGAGATACTCAAAGGCATTGGACACGTGAGGCTAAACGTCAGTCAAGGTAGAATGAGAATCATGGAAGTTACTTGGTGAACTGCTATAGGAGGAGGAGAGCCTGTGGGAGACCTGGAGTAAGGTGTAACCTGAAGGAGAATCCAGCAAAGGAGACTGAGGAGCGGTCCATTAGGTAGGTGTCCCCAAATCCTTAGGAGATGGCGATGGGCAGCATCAAGGTTTGCAGAGGTCAAGGAAGAATGAGGATTGCGAGTCCTAGGAGACCATTACAGACTTTTGGAGAGGGCAAGCTTGGTGGACATGGTCAGAAGCTAGACTGTAGCAGTGTGGAATGTGGACAAAGTGAGGGCATCTATTGTATATGGCTTCAGAACAGTGAGCAGAGATGGAGGGATGAAGCAAGGGTTCCAGGGTAAGGGAAGCCCTGAGTAGGCTTCTAGGTACTAGGGAAGGAGCTAGCAGACGGATAACGAAGGTAAGTGAGAGCAGACAGCAAAGGGAGTATGTTGAGGGTGGGATGAACAGGCTCACTTGGCCAACTCATCATGTCAGGTGGAGGTACAAAGAGGTAGAAGGAAAAAGCTGGGCTAGGAGAACCTAGCAAGGTAAGATAAGGGCCTGCACCAAAATGGTGGCATGATCAGATGAAAGTGGGGGGAGGTGGTATTGGGAGGGTGATCCCTGGCTTGCTCAACTGAAGCCTTTAGGCCTGGGTGAGCAGAGGGCATTCAAAAGTGGATGAGGAAGCAGCTGTGGGGGGGGGGGGGGGGGGGGACTACATACCAACACCATGCCCTGAGAGGCAGCTGGAGAAAGGTACTTTAAGCAGAAGGCTGGAACTCACAAGCATCTTAGTCATGGGAGCTGAAAGGCCCTTCCATGGTGAGACTCCCCTAGAGAACACCTGCCAAGTAAACTCTAATACAGACAACTGTCTTGCACCCTGGAGGTTTTAGTAAAATGCCTTACTATGTACTCAGCACTATGCCAGAAGTATGCTGCTGTCTCACCCTCCCAACTTACCCTAGTGGGGTAAGTATGAAGGAAAGGAGGCTGACTGGCTACTTGCCTAAGCAGCTCCATGCCCTCAGTAGGATACAGGGGTGTGACCAGTCACCTGTGCACTGCTGATTGCTCAGGGAGGTAAAGAAACAGCTATGACCTCTCCTTCTCCTTAAGTACCTCCCACTCTAAGCACTGTACTTCAAACAATGTCCAGTTGTATCCCCAGTCCAAAAGGGGCAGACCACAAGTAGGCCTGGCCCTTCTGCAGGGAGGGGAATTTCTCTTGCACTGTGATGAGACTCAGCTGGCCACAGCAGGGCCAGTGGGTCACTTAACAATGCTGAGCCCACAGGACTCGTGCAGCAGGTTGTGGCTGCATGTAGGTGATGCTGGTCTGAGTCTCCAGTCCCTCCCTACATCTCCCCTCCCAGCAATGAGCACAGGACAAAGAGCAAACATTTGGGGATTTATTCCAATAGACAACGTCCAAGTCAGGGTTCATTTGCCCTTTCGGGCTTTGATCTTTCTCAGGTAGAACTCAAGTTCTTTGCCCTCGAGCACATAGCCATCTGCTCGGCCACACTGGCCTGGTCTGGATGCAATACAAGCTGTGGAAGCAAGAGGTCAGGCTGTCAGGTCACTGTGTTCCCATACCCCCCCAGGGACACAAGTCTCTTCAGATACACCACTGTCGTCACACAAGCTCAGTAGCAGAACTGGACAGGGTTCTCATCATCAGGAGGCTGGGGTCCTTGTTGTGCCCCTCACCCCCACCCCTTCCCATTCTCACCAAGGAGCTTGCCCTGCTGAAACTGTTCCTCCAGAAGGGAGCTGATCTTGGCATTCTTCTTCCGCTCCTCATATTTCTTCTGGATCTTCTTTGACCGCTTTTTATTTAAGATTTCTTCCTCCTCAGGAGTCTGGAGCAAACGAGCAGATGGACTGATTAGCCTGGAGGCTGTCCCTCCCACTGCTGGGGATCCTAAAACCAGAGATGCCCAAGCTGTGAGGGACCTTCTAAAAAGGTACTTCATATCCCAGCATGCCCACTCCAGGCTGCGCATCCTGAGGCACATGCTTAGCCAGGGTTCCTTTCAGTCCACCTAGAACATCTTGGTTCTCTCCTGGTCAGAGTCCAGCTGCAAAGCTGCTGACTACTGAAGGGGTGGGCCGGCACACAAGCCAAGGTGGTCTCACCCTGAAGCATTCAGGATGCCCCCTGCCTGTTATCACAGGCTAGGAGTTCTAGGGTGCAGGGCGGCCTGGTTCCAACCCTGTGCTCCACCCGCCCCAGACCTTCCTCAGCACACAGAACTGTCATCTGATACATCAGCAGCAGAACTGGACAAGGTTCTCCTCACCGGAAGGTGGGTCTGCTCCCTTCGCCCACCCTGTCCCTCTCCTCCCAAGGATCTCGTACCAGTTTTGCTCCCTTCTTCCGGCCCAAGGGCAGCGCGTAGTGGGACTCGTACCACTGGCGGTACGGGGTGCTATCGATGAGCACAATGCAATTCTTCACCAGCGTCTTGGTCCGGACCAGCTCATTGTTGGAAGCGTTGTAGACCACGTCAATGATCCTGGTTTTGCGGGTACAGCCTAAGAGACAAGGGAAATCGCTTAGCCAAAGGGGCCCCCACTTCACCTTCCTTTCCCTGCGTGCCCACAAGCCTCCCCGCAGCTGCCCAGCGGCAGCCCTGCCCCGACCACCCCAAGGCGGAGTCCCGGGCGCTCAGCTCTCCAAGGTTTGCATCCCCACCAGGCATTCGGTGTTTGCAGCAGTAACCGAGGCGTCATCACGGCGCCCCCCACGCCAGCCCCACTCACACTCGGAGCCCCACGAGAAGTTGCCCACGTCCAGCCTCAGCGCCCGGTACTTCTTGTTGCCTCCTCGGACTCGCACGGTGTGGATGCGGCGGGGGCCGATCTGCGGGGGAGACGCGCCGGGTCAGGGGTGGGGGGCCGGGAAGGGGGCCCCGGGCTCGGCCCGGCCGCGTGTCAGTGTAACTATGACGAGCAGCCCCAGCATCGGCGGCCCCCGGGACCAGCACGGCCCGGCTCGGGCCCCTAGGGCTCCGGCGATCATCACCCACGCGGCGGGGGGTGGGGGAGGGGAGGGCTGCGCTCGGGGAGCGGGGCTCACCTTGGTGTTGGCCGGCGGCCGGCCCAGCTCGTACTTGCGCTTCTTGTGGTAGGGCTTGCGCTTTCCCCCGGTCTTGCGGCGCTTGTGCCAGTTGTCCCTGGAGATCCCTGCGGGCGGACGCGGAGGCGGCTCCGGTCAGGCTCCGGCTCGGGCCCGGCCCGGGCCCCGCTCCCCGCGTCCTCGCTTCCCTCCCCAGCCTGGCCCTTCCTCCTCCTCCCCCGCATCCCACCACCCCCGGCCCGGGCCCGGCACCCCCGGCCCAAGGATGGCGGCGGATGGCGGCGGATGGCGGCCGCCAAAGCCAGCTTCCTCACCCATGGTCGGCGCGAGCAGCAAAGAGAAAGCGCAGAGGCTCACGGGCAGGCTTGTAAAGGGGGGGGGGAACTGAGGGATCTATACGTCACTTCCGGGCGCCGCGCCGTGACGTCACGGCCGCGCCCGGGCCTAGCCAAGCCCGGAGCGAGAGGCGTGGTCACGTGGTCCGGAGGTGGAGCCTTAGCGGCAGCCGAGGACCAATCGGGACCGTTCGGGTCCCTTCGCCCCGCCCCCGTTTTATATCGGACTGCGGAGATGCTAACTTGTGCACGTTATACCGCTGCAGAAACTGAGGCAGCAGGGAAGAGAGTTGTTGAGGGTCGAACCCCAGGGCATACAGCCTGGCACACAGCAGGCGCTTACTAAACCCCCATAGCCCTACCGGGCCGTGCTGCTCCCGGCTCCTGCTCTGAGCAGCGGGGGTGGGGGGAGATCTGTCTGCAGTCAGGGAGCGCCCCCAGCCTGTGATTTCTAGAGCATGCTTCCTTTCTTCCACCTCCCATTGCCTGAGCAAGGTTCCCCAGGCCGGGCCGCCAACTCTCCCTCTACATCCTCAGAGCACCATCCCAGCGCTGTGTTTTTGTAGGGTGGACGCCAACATTAGCTCATTAGGGGTACTTACTCCTCAGGACCCTCCCACCTCCCCTCCCCTCCCCACTCCAACGCCAGAAACATCAGCTAGCAACCTGGGTCTTTCCTCTGCTCAGGGTCCCCAAAGAATCCTGATTGGGAAGCAGGAGGCTGGACTGGCACGAATCGACCCGTCCTTCTTTCCTTTGGGTGGTGGCTCTCATTCTTCATTTTGTCTTTTTTGAATTTTATTTTAGACTAATACGCCAGAACACAAATACAGAAGAACCAAAAATATATCAGACTTAAATACAAAGTTAAAAAGAAAATACGCATGTAATGTGCATAGCAGAAGTAACTAAATAGTAACGGTTTCTCTTTTACCCAGGAACCCTGATGGTCTTCCCCTCCCAGTTTGATTTTTTTTATTAAAGAGGCCATCCTTTGAGTAACTTAAAGACGCCTATGCATCTAATGGGTGTATCTCACTCAAAGCAAGATTGTGCTAAGACTTAGCCTGAAAGGGCCAGGGTCTCCCATTGCATCCTGGGCCATCTCCAGCCATCCTGATGAATATCAGGCCCCTGGACCCAGATGGCTCAGGAGGAGAAGGTGACGTTGGCGACCTGCACAGCCCTCCCTCACTCAAATCCAAGTCAACCCCAAGTCATGTCGTCATCTTGATGTCACGGTCCAGGACAGGATTAAATTATGTAACAATGAATTTTCATTTCAAGAAAGACTTTGATCAATAATACTTGTGTTGAAAATTGTCTATCTTTGTTTCCTTGTGAGTTCTGTTCTCTGCTGTGCACTTTTTTACTTGGTTCTTTTTCCCCCTCCCCCACAGGCCACAATAAAGTTTAAATGTTACTCTCTTTATCTATATCTATACACACACATATACATTTATCCATACATACATTTATAGACATATACTTTGCCGAACATATTCTACTTCTGATCTTAGTTTATATTTGTGCATATCTCCTTCCCTATCCCTCCTGTCTCCTCTATTTTACTTCTTTCCCACTACCTTGCCCTCCTATTATTTGCCTACCCCCCTCCAAGGATCCCTCCCTTATCCTCCCCTTCCCATAAATCCAAATACCCTTTTATACCCCCCTTTTATCTATTCCCTCCCCCTCCCCTCTAAAGATCCCTCCCTAGTCCTCTCCCTGCTCCCTACACCCCTATCGTTTTTATTTCTTCTAAATTTAGAAGACTTTTATACTCATGTATTGTATGTATTGTACCCTCTTGAATCCATTCCTGATGAAAATAGATTACCAGAACTACCAGCCCTCCTGCCCCATCTAATTCCTCTGTATGAATTCTTCCTCTTGCACCTCATTTATATCAAATAATTACTTTTTTAGCTATTTTTAAATGGCTTTATTTTTTACATTTATATCCTACTCAGGTTTTCCACAATTTTACTTATGAGCTACCCAATTATTGATAAGAATCTTAGACATACATTTTGTATTTCATATATATGAAAAGTAAAAAGTAAACAGTCTGTCCCTTATAATCCGTCTTTGGTATGTACCTGATATATCTCTTGGTTCTTGTATGTCAAATCTTCTATTAAGTTCAGGATTTTAAAAAATAAAGTCTTGAAAGTCTGAGAGTTTATTAAAATTTTGTCCATTTTTTTTCATCCAGGATAATACTTAACCTTGCAGGGATGATATTTTTAGTGGGAGTCCCAGTTCTTTTGCTTTTCAATATATTACATTCCAAGAGCTACGATCCTTTAATGTCTCTGCTGCTAGGCCCTGTGTGAATCTAATTTTGGCACTACCATATTTAAATTGTTTTCATTTTGACGCTTTTAACATTTTATCCTTGAGCTGGGGGTTTCAGAATTTGACTGATATTCCTATGACTTTTCCTTATAGGATCTCATTTAAGTACTGATTGATAGACTTTTCCTATTTCTACTTTGCCTCCTTGTTCTAATGCTTCAGGACAATTTTCTTTAGTTATTTCTTGTATTATTTGTATCAAGATTTTTTTTTTGATTATAACTTTCAGTCTGATTATTTTTATGTCTTCTCTTCTTGATCTATTCTCCAAATCTGTTGTTTTTCTTATAAGATGTTTCACTTTCTCTTCTATTTTTTCATTATTCACATTTTGATTAATTTTTTCGTGATCTCTTACAATTTCACTAGCTTCACTTTGCCCAATTCAAATTTTCAAGGTGTCATTTTCTTCCTTAGGATTCTGGATTTCCTTTTCTGATTGGTTGACTTTCCTTTCATAACCTTCTTGTTTTTCTTGGATTATTCTTATTTTTTTCTTTAGTTTTTCCTCCATCTCTGTCATTTGGGTTTTAAACTCTTTTTAAAGATATCCTAAGAATTCTTTTTGGGTAAGTGACCATTTGACATTTCCCCTTGGGGATTTCTTTACTTCAATATCCTCCTTTGAAGATAATCCCCATCTTCTCTATTCCCCTAATAGTTTTCTATGGTTGGATTCTTTTTCCATTGCCTGTGCATTTTTTTGTAGTGATAGCTAATTTTTGTATTCACCTCTAGCACTGGGGTATGGGAGATGGTGCCTCTTTCTTGTTCCACATTTTCAGTTCTCCCCTCCTGCCTGGAACCAAAGCCAAACCCTCCAACCTCCTGTAAATGCCCACAGCCAGAGGTTTTCTGCCCCCCTGCTTCTGCACTCACTGGGCATGTGCTTCTTCTCTCCCTGCTGCTCTTCACAGCACAGCTGGGTCTGGTGTTCCTTATCAGCAGAGATTCCCTCAATCTTCCCTGGCTCAAATACCCAAATCCTCTCTATCCAAGGGTAAAAGTTCCTGTGGTTGGGGCTGAGGCTGAGGCAGCCTCTCAAACCAACTAACCCCAAGGTCTGCCTGCTGCTTGTTAAAACAGACCCTAGCCTGGAGGTGCATACTCCTCACCAGGACCAAACTTCATACTGGGATTTTTCATCTCATCTTCTCAAACTGTCCCAGGAAGACCCTGGTGGTACCCTATTCTTACCTCCACCCACATTTTCTTCACCCTACGGTGCTATTTTAACTCTTTTGTTGGGGAAAATCTCTAGAGCTTGGAATTTTCTGACCTCGTCCACCATCTTCCCAGAATCCTTTCCATTTTTCATTTGCAAGGGGACCGATGGCAGACTTGCGTATGAATTGGATTTGAGGCAGAATTGTGCAAAGCCATCAGCCTCACTCTACCTTCCAGAGTCATGGAAATAGAGCGGCAAGACAAAAGTCAGGATGACTGGTGATGGCCGCAGATGCAATGGGTAACCTTGGCCTCTTTGATGTCTGGCCAAGCTGCAAGCGCTCCACAGCACCTAGTTTCAGCTGCCTTCATGGCCGTTGAAACAAAACGTTCTCATCTGCCCGTTGCACCAGGGCAAAATCTTCACATGCTTGGGGTAGACATCCCTTCCCTCACGCACCAATAAGTTACTCTCAACCTGGTTTAGTCCTTCTGCTGAGACTTTATTTACCAGGCTGTGGCCAATGGCCATGCTATGGCTTGGAGCCGCAGGTGAGAGCTGAATGATGGGTGGACACTGAAGGGGGATGAGCAGCCCTCCCACCAGAGGGAAAGTCCTCCTGAACACCTCACTGGTGACCTAGAGAGCTCAGGAAAATTCAGAAGCTGGCCCAACACAATAAGCTTCATGCTGGAACATGGACCCTGCAGAATATTCTGCCCCTTCACTGTCCTAAGAGTTGCTACATCACACTCCCCATTCCCTGAGGGCCCTTTTTTAGAACAGGGAACTCCCAATGTGACCTCCCCCCACCATCTCCACAAAGCACAGAGGCAAAGGATTCCATTCTCTTCCTTTATTGGGAGACACAATATTTAAATACAGACAACAGACAACAGTCCCCTTCACCTCAATGAAACCCAAGAGGGTTGTCAGAGGGACTGAGGAGAAAGGGTTTCAGAATCTTTTTTAAAAAAAATCCCCTCCTTGCCCCAAACCAAGCAGACATCAGGCAGTTGGATGGCAAGGCCCAGCTTGATCTGATGTGGAAGGCAGGCCAGAGTCCTGGAACGGAAGGGAAGGCTGGTCCTGCCTCATCTCCCAGCTCTGGGAAGGCTCTGGGTCAACCCTCCATCAGTCACACTCACAAATGCTCACTAAGACTGTATAATAGAAAACCCCATACAACAGACATGGAAAAAAGAACACTGGCTGGCAGCCCGGCCAGGGCAGAGGGTGGGCAGTGGGCCTTGGAGGCTGCCCAGGCCCAAACCCAGCAGTGGACCTAGACCCCCACACAAGGAGGGCATCCAGACACTCCTGAAGGAAAGCGCTTAACCATCAAACATATTTTATTGGCGTGTTACTGAGGTCGTTTGTGGCTGCTCATCTGCAGACTGGCCTGCTCTTCCATTTGCATGGCCAGGCGCAGGGCATGCAGGACATCTGAAAAAGAGAGGCCCCGGTTAAGCCTGGCCCAGTCTGGTCAGCCCCTTCCCAGGGCTGTAGGGAGGCACTGAGGATCCAAGGATCAGGAGCCAGGAGGAGCAGCATGTAAGGCACAGAAGCCAGCATGTACCACCAAGGCATACTTCCCCAGGACTGTCTGGGACTCTCCCAGTCCT
The DNA here is from genome assembly GCA_023548195.1 of Bettongia penicillata ogilbyi. Taxonomy (NCBI): domain Eukaryota; kingdom Metazoa; phylum Chordata; class Mammalia; order Diprotodontia; family Potoroidae; genus Bettongia; species Bettongia penicillata. The sequence goes on from JAJHZJ010000096.1 coordinate 12,270,200, forward strand.
GGCCAAGGGGGCAGAGGAATGAGATAGAGCTGGAGGGCAGAACCAGGAGCCTGAGTGTGGGGATGGGAGGGAGCACTGGAAGTGTGTGTGTGGGGTAGTACCTTGGAGGCTGTAGAAGTTCTTGATGCTCTCTGAGGTAGCATGCTGAGCTTTGTTCACAAAGGTCTCCAGGTCATAGTCCGGCTGCTCTGTGGTCTCCAGCAGCTCCACCCAGTTAGACAACTTCTGCAGGGACACAGGAAGAAGGGACCGCAATGTACTTCACTCCATTCTCTGCCTCCCTGAGCCTAGGGCCGTCTTGCCTGGGAAGGTTGGGAGCCAGTGTGTCTGGTAGGAGCATTCAGGAATTCAGCAGCAGCTCTTGCCCACCCTTCTGAACCAGTCTCAGCCTGTCCCCGCCCACCATCCTGGCAGCGTTAGGTGGCCAGTCAGGCCAAGAGCCTGGGCACAGGACAGGGAGGGCAGCAACATTCTGTCTCATTCCTCTCTCAGATGAGTAGTCTTGCCCAGAGACAAGGAGGTCTCTACCATCCCACCCAGCTTTCCTGAGTGATGCCATCATGGCCTGGGTCATGTGTGTGCCCCTATGTATCTTATGGCCACTAGAAACAAGTTAGAAAGAAGCAGACTGATCTCATGTATTCTACTCATAACAGTGACCAGAGTCTACACTGTACCAAGGCCAAGGCACCACAGAGAGGATCCCTGGAGAGAACCAGACATTGTTCTTCTGAGTCTGGGAAACCAGCTTTGTTTGGGGTGGTGGGGACTGAGCCAGAAAAATGAAGACAAATCCTCATCACTGCTGTGCAGAGGGGTCAGCTTAGACGCCATCCCCAACATGAGCTAATCCCTTCACTCTGCCCAGCCTCAGTTTTCTCCTCTATAAAGTGGGGACCCTTCCTTAGTGTTCATCCTTGCCTCTGTCACCCTATCTCTCTCACTCAGCTGAAGCAGAGCTACCTGCAGGAACTGTGGGGCCTTCATTTCTAAAATATATAGAGAACTGAGTCAAACTTACAAGAAGACAAGTCATTCCCCAATTGATAAATGGTCAAAGGATATGAACAGGCAGTTTTCAGAGGAAGAAATTAAAGCTATCTATAGTCATATGAAAAAATGCTCTAGATCACTATTGATTAGAGAGATGAAAATCAAAACAACTCCGAGGTACCACATCACACCTATCAGATTGGCTAACATAACAGGAAGATGATAAATGTTGGAGATGTGGGAGGGTTGGAACACTAATTCATTGTTGGTGGAGCTGTGAGCTGATCCAACCATTCTAGAGAGCAATTTGAAACTATGCCCAAAAGATTATAAAAATGTGCATAATCCTTTGACCCAGCAATATCACTTCTAGGACTGTATCCCAAGAGTTCATAAAGATGGGAAAGGGTCTCACATGTACAAAAATATTTGTAGCAGCTCTTTTTGTGGTGGCCAAGAACTGGAAATCGAGGGGATGCCCATCAGTTGGGGAATGGCTGAACAGGTTGTGGTATATGAATGTAATGGAATACTATTGTGCTATAAGAAATGATGAACAGTCAGACTTCAGAAAAACCTGGAAAGACTTATATGGAGCGATGCTGAGTGAAAGGAGCAGAACCAGGAGAACATTATACACAGTAACAGCCACAGTGTGTGAGGACTGTTTCTGGTAGACTTAGACCCTCACAGTAATGCAAGGACTTAAAACATCCCCAAAGGATTCTTGAGGCAAAATGCCATCCATATCCAGAGAAAGAACTATGGAATTGAAATGCAGAATAAAGCAGCCTATTTTCTCTTGTTATGTTTTGTTTTTTCTCATAGTTTCTGTCATTTGTTTTAATTCTTCTATGCTACATGACTAATGTGAAAATGAGTTTAATAAGAACACATGTGTAGAACCCATATAAGATTGCATGCTGTCTCGGGGAGAGGGAGAAAATTTAAAACTTATGGAAATGATTGTTGAAAACAAATTAAATGAAAACAAAACAAAACAAAACAATTGTAGGGCCTGGGGGAACAGCTGGGCCTTAAGAGGGCCTGACTCTCCTCCTTCCATGGCATCTGTGCCATGTAGCTAACTCAAAGTCAGAAGGTGAGGGAGGAGAGAACTGTAGCACAACTGGACCCTCATCCCTCACAGCAACTGAGAAGGGAAATGTTGCCAACAAAGCTTGAGCATCTGGGGCAAAGCAGGAGAAGGGCCAAGCTGCTGGGTAGGTTGTGGGTAAGGCAGGAGACAAGGATTCCTGTGGTGTGGGCACCCTGACGTGGAGGGCTGCTGTCTCATGGAGGGAAGCCCTGCCTCATGGTGGCCCTTCCTGGTGATACAGGATGGGACAGATTGTACCACCAAAGAGGTGCAGACTAAGCCTCTGGAGGAGAAACTGATGACTGGGGGGTGGGGGGGAGGGCAGAGGATGGCTTCATTTCTGCTACTCATTGTCAGGAAGGCTTCAGAGGAAAATGGTTGCCTAGGATGTCCAAGCAGGCACCTTCAGGCTAAGAGGCTCAAGGCTCCAGCCCCTAAAAAAATGGTATGGTTGCAGGGGAACAAGAAACTTGCTTGGCATTTTCCAAATCTGGTCAAGAAGAGGACTTAAAAAGAGAAGAGCAGCTGCCTGACCTGGTGTCACGGGGTGGGGGGGGGAGGGAGGAGACAGAGGCCCATACTTGTGAGGAGGGTCCATCATGGGCTCAGACAGTTCCTGGCATGATTCAGGGCATGGAGAACTTAATGTATCCTGCCAAGGATTCAGAAGCAGCGAGGGTCTCTGGGAGGGTACAAAGGACCTGAGCTGGGTGAGAACAAGAGCCACTTCCCACAACCTCCCCAGTCCATCATGGAAGCCACATCCACCACCTCACCAGGCAGTCCTCTCTACTCCTGATGTAAGGTTGAAGCCAAGCTTTTTAAACAGCTTCCCTCAGAAAGCTTCGGACCCCAGAGGACAAGGGTCAAGTCTCCTCCACAAGAGTTTGACCTCCAGGATGTAGAACTCCTAATTTCCTCTCCTCACAAGTTCCTCTCCCTGCTTCCTCAGGCCATCACCTTAGAAGGTAAGGCTTCTTGCTTCTCCCCTTGGACTCTCCTAGAGGAATGGGCCATGTCCTATAATCCATGGCCTACCCCATGGACCTCTCTCTCATATTTTCCCAAGAGAAGGAGGGCCAACTACAGTGAACTCCCCATCCGGCAGATGCCCTGGCTCTCACCCCAGGCATTCCTATGTCCAATCTCTCTGGGTCTGCCAGGTGGCCTACAACAACTACAACTCCCCATATTCCTTCCTAACAAACCTCCACTTTCCTTGGCCAACTCCTCAGCGGATCATCTTATATTTCCCCCCTCTGCAGTCACAGAATCTGAAAGATGGAAGAGATCTCAGAGGTCCTAAGCTCAACCTTCTCTTTGGACAGAGGAACTGAGGCCCAGAGGGGAAGTGACGCCCCCAGCCACAGAGGTATTAGTACCAGAACCGGGCACTGTGGCTCCCAATACCCCACATGGCCTCTGCCAGCCCTTGGGGAATCTATTCCATTTCATTTATTCACTACTTATTTTTGGGGGGAGGCTAGACGGTCAACTTTATTAAACACAGGATTTTATCAGATCATTATTCTGGAGCTAATAGAAACCTTTTAAATCATCTTATCCTAACTTCTCAAGCCTGTTCCATTTTAGAAAGACTCTCCTTGTTAGCAAATTTCCTACCCAATGATAGGGAACGGTTCAGAACCAAACAAAAGACAGAGAGGTTCAGAGAAGGCATGGGTAATCTTGATACATAAAACTGAAAGTTTTTGCAAACAAAACCAATATAGCTAAAATTAGAAGAAAGACAGGAAACAGGAAAACTCTAACAAAGGTTTAAGTAAAATTTACAATAAGAGCCATTCTTCAATTGATAAATGGTCAAACGATGTGCAAAGACATTTTTCAGAGGAAGAAATCTATGCCATCTGAAATAAAAGCTCTTAGTTGGAGGTATCAAACTCAAATAGAAACTGGGCAGCTCAGTGACTTGGAAAGTCACAAATTCATATTATCTGTGTTGTGTTATATTTTGGAGGTGGAGGTTAAATATTTCCCAATTACATTTTAATCTGCTTCTGTGAGTTTTCTGCTGGTACACGAGCTTAACACCTCTGATTTAAATCACTAATAAGTAAAGAAATGAAAATTAAAACAACTCTGCGATATCACTTCACAACCCTAAGATTGACTAAAATGACAACAAAAGGAAATGAAAAGTTCTGAAGCGGTTTCAGGAGAACAAGTACACTAATGTGCTGCTGATGGAGATGTGAACTGGTCCAACCATTCTGGAAGGTAACTTAGAATTATACCCAAAAAGCTCATTGAACTGTGCATAGCGTGTACTGAGTAGTACTGTTACTAAGGTCCATAAGAGAGAAAATATTTGTAAGCAACTATTTTTGTGGTGGCAAAGAACTGGAAAGTAAAGGGATGCTCATCAGTTGAGGAATGGTTGTACAAGTTATGGTATCTGAAGATGACAGAATATTACTGTACTATAAGAGATGATGGAGGGGATGGTTTCAGAAGACTCATATGAACTGATGCAGAGTGGAGTGAGCAGAATCAAGAAAATAATTTACATAACAACAGCGATATTTTAAAGATGATCAGCTCTGAAAGACTTGGGAACTCTGAACAGTGTGATGAATGACCACAAATGCAAAGGCCTCAGGAAATAGCTGTCTATCTCCAGAATGAGAAGTGAAGAACCTCAGATGGTTGACTAAAGTATGTTATATTTCCTCTTTCTTTTGCTTTTGTTATGGCTAATGCAGGGATTTATTTTGTATAACCACACATATTTGTAATGGGTTTTGTTTTTCCGGCCTCCTGAATGGGTAGGGAAGGGAGAGAACTTGGAATTGAAAATAAAATTAAAATAAAACTTAATTTAAAGAAAAAAGAAAGCCAGGGAGGGCAGCAGTCAAGACTGTGTCCTTCACCAGAATATACAGGTTCTGCTGAAAGGCTGGAGCTCCCTGGCCAGAGCTGCCTTTGTGACCCTTGAACAATACAGCACATGATACCCGGAGAGCAAGGTGGTACCAAAACACCAGATAAGACAGCCAAGGCCAGGCAAGGCCACAACAGTTCCATTAGAAGCTCCAACACAAAGTTCCAAGTGGAGAAGTAAGGCCGCAAGAATGAGTAAGCTTAAAAAAAAAGAGCTATTATAAGGCAAGGGATGCCCAAGACACAAACCAGGTGGAGATTAAGAAAATACCCACAAAAAAAGTCTCAAGAAAAATGCAACTTGGCCGCAAGCTCAATTAATATTCCTAGAAGAAATGAAGAAAGAATTTGCAATTATTATTAGTAATGCAAATATTATTAGTAAAATGAAGGAAATAGGAAGAATTGGAAAAGAAACGACTTTAGAAAGACTAGAAAGAAGTTCTAATAAGCTCAGGACTATAATCAAGTAACAGACTCCTGGAATAAGAATAGACCAAAGAGAAGCTAATGATTCCACGAAAAAACCAAAGTATTAAAAGTCAAAAGACTGAAAAAAAATAGGAGAAAATGTAAGGTATCTCAATAAAAAAAAACCAAAACCTGACCTGGAAAACATATCAAGGAGACAGAATTTAATAATCATTGGATTACTTGAAAGCCACGACCAAAACTGGAGCCTGGACATCATATTTCAAGAAGTCATGAAAAAAAGCTGCCTAGACATATTAGAACAAAAGGGCAAAGTGGAAATAGAAAGTTACTTTCTGAAAGAAATCCTAAAGTGAATAATCCCAGAAACCTCATATTCCAAATTCAGAATTTCCAAGTCAAAAAGAAAAAAAATATCATGAGCAGTTAGAAAGAGTTCAAATATTGGGAAGCTATTGTCAGGATCATGTAGGCTTTAGCAACTCTCACCCAAAAGGAGAAGCGAGCTTAGAATACAATACTCCAGGAAGCAAAAGGTAAAAGTTTACAACCAAGAAATACTTACTCAGCAAAACTTAAGTATAATCCCACAGGAGAAAAAAAAGACCTTGAATGAAATAGAAGACTTCCAAGTATTCCTGATGAAAAGACCAAAGCTAAGTATCAACTCTGAAATACAAACACAGGAGTCAAGAGAAACATACCCAGGTCCTTCCTGACTGCCTAGGGAGGAAAGAATACACTGGGGAAGGAAGGGTAACAGAAGTTACTATGTCATACAATAGGGGCACTCAAGTAATAGCCGAAATAAATGGTCCAAGGATAGAGGAGTGGGTATCACTTGAACCTCACTTTCATCTCAACTGGTCAAAAGAGGTTCAAATACACACATAAAGAGAATGGTGTAAAAATACATTCAATTCAATAGGGAAATAGGAGGTAAGAGGGAAGGGGAATGAAAGGAATACTAGAGAGGATAAACTCAGGGAGAAATTAGTAATAAGCAAAATAAACCCTATGCTCAGAGGAAGGATTATGAAGAGGCATTTGAAAGAAAAGAAAGAACTAGAAACTATGATTAAGAGTGATCAGGGAAGAGAGGAAAAAAAGGGAACAGGATGGAACAAAATACAAATTAATGATCATAACTGAGAACAGAATGAGTTTACCTATAGGAGACAAAAACTGGAAAGAAGAAATGTTGTTTACAAAAGATAATTAAAGACTCACAGAGGGCAGAAAAAGTGGCATAATTATGCCTCAGGTGACCAAAAAAAAAAGTGGGGCAGGGGGAGGGTAGTAATGATCTCAGATAAGGCAACAGTAAAAATGGACATAATGTAAAGAGATCAATATGGAAACTGAAAGGTACTGTAGGAAACCCAGTGAATTGTTTGAACGTAGTAGCCCTGCCTTGCAGAGATATGCAGAGATATTGTAGTTTAGGGACCAGATTTGTAATGCTTAACACAGGATGCCAAAAAATCTTCTTAGGGATCTGAAGATTGATGCAAGGAATTTCCAACTTTCTGAGATATACACCTTAATCAATCTTTGTGTCTTATCTGGAATCTGCTGCTGTGCTGGCCAATCAGCAGCTGTTTCCTTGCTCCTTTCTTTGGATTCTATATAATGTGTAACTCATTAAGTTTCAGAGGAATGGGCCACCTCTTTCAATTCTCCCCTATGATGGACAACTTAATTAACCTCTTTCTAAAACTTTTTCCAATTCTGAGTTTGTTTGGGACCAAAAGTATTAAGTTACAGGGAGAAATAGAGAGGTAAACTAAAATAGTGGGGGATCTCACTGTACCTCTTTCAAAACTAGACAATTCTAACCAAAAAAGTAATCAAAAATGAAGAATAGAATGTGAGAGTCTAAATTTTAGAAAATAAATAAATGTTAGAAAAGTTAGATAGAACTCTGGAGATTACTGGACAGACATAGAAAGTAGTACATATATTTCTAAGCACTTTTACAAGAACTGACTATTAGATGTACAAATTTCACAAACAAATGCAGAAAAGTTGTAATGTTAAACCCATACTTAACTGACTATAATGTAAAAAAAATCATGTTCAATAAAGTGCCATTGAAGAAAAGATAAAAATTAATTAGAAATTAAATAACTTAAATCCTTGAGAATTGGTGGATCAAAGAACAAATCAGAGAAACAATCTACAATTTCATTAAAGATAATGACAACACAAACTAAAATCTGTGGGATGTAGCTAAAGCAATTCTCAATAGCAAATTTATATCTCTAAACATTTTCATCAATACGAGGGAAAGAACAGATCGATAAGTTGGGCATGTAACTAAAAAAAACTAGATAAAATTTAAAAAATCATCAAACATCAAAACAGGAATCCTAAAAATAAAAGGAGATTAATAAAATTGAAAGCAAAAACCTTCACTGAATTAATAAATAAAAAACTAGGAGCTGGTTAGGATTTTTTTTTGGTTTTTTTTTTTGGGTGGGAGGAAGTCAAATGGATAAATGATTAGCTAATTTGATTTAAAAAAAATAAAATCAAATGACTAGCAATCAAAAATGAAAAAGGAGAATTTATCATAAAGAATAAGAGATCTTATCATAAACTATTTTACCCAACTGCATGTGAGTAAAACAACTCAAAGTAAATGAATATTTACAAAAGTACAAAATGCTCAAATTAACAGAATAAATAATGGAATTTTCAAACAACACAATTTCAGAAAACAAAGCTAAACAAGCCATAAATAACCTCCCCAAAGGGAAAAAAAAATTAGGTCCAGATGGATTTAAAAGCAAATTCCAGCAAACATTCAAAGAACAATTAATTTCAATGTCATACAGAATATTTGCAAAAATTGTTAAAGAAATTCTACCAATTTAACTTCTAATACAAATACCTAAACTAGAGAAAGAATAGAAAAAAAGCCAAAAAACTATAGATCAAAATCCTCAAAGAACATTGATGAAAATTTTTGAATAAAGTAATAGGAAGGAGGCTATCTCAACACATCACAAAGACTACGCGCTCCGACATGCTGCATCTGTAACAGGAGGATTCAGAGCTGCTTTACCGCCAGGATAATTACAACGTAACTGACCTGTTAACAACAAAAGTCACACTATCAAGAACTGAAGAAAAGGCTTTTGATAAAATGTAGCACCTGCTGGTGAAAACAGGCATACACGGACCGACTTTTGGTGATTCTGTGTGGTAAAGTACATGGTCAGCAATATAGATCAAAAACCAAGGACCAGCACCATATGTCATGGGGATAAAGTAAACCTTTCCCAAGAAGAAGATGGGTAAAGTCAGGAAATTCACTGTTACCACTATTATTGCAGATAGCTCTAGAAATGCCAGCCAGTGATAAAGAGAAGAAAAAGAAATTAAGACAATGAACATCACTTCTTGCACATGATCATGTACTTACACTTCAAACTACCAAAGGACTACTTTACAGAGCTAGAAAGAAATAACCAAATTGATCTGGAGGAGCAAGAAGGTCAAGAATCTCAAGGTGAATGATGTAAAAAGGGGGAAGGGAGCCCGGCAGCATAATGATTTCAGATTATACTACAAAGCTGGAATCAAGATGACTTGGCACTAGTTAAACAATCAGCGGATCACACTAGGTATACAACAGACAGGAAAAGACACACTATCAGACAAAAACTGCAGGGAAAACTGTACAGCACGCTGGCAGAAATGAAGTTTAGACCAGAACCTCACAAACACATACATCAAGATAAGCTTCATATATCCATTATATATGACCTACTTGTAAAATATCACATCATAAATGAGAGGAACAAAGAAATCACCTTTCAGAAGGGGAGAGTTCATGACCAAGGAAGAAACAGAGAGTATCACAAAAGAAGAAAATGGACAATTCTGAATACATAAAATTCAAATTTTTCACAAACAAATCCAATTCGGCTAAGATTAAACAGCTAGGAAAAAACTGTTGCAGCAAGTTTCTCTAATAGAAGTCTCATTTTCAAGATCTATCTATCCATTGATCAAATGTCATGTATTTTGTTATATTTATATAAGGAATTGATTCAAATTTATAATAATTTTCACTTGATAAATGGTTGAAAGATATGAATAAGCAGTTCTCAAGGGACAAAATTCAAGCTATCTATAGTCATATGAAAAAATGCTCCAATTCACTAATAACTAGATAAATGACAAATTAAAGTAACTCTAAGGCTCTGCCTTAGACCCATGTTATTGGAAAGGTTAACAAAAAAGGAATATAACAAATGTTGGAAAGGCTGTGGGAAAACAGGCACATTGCTGCACTAGTTGATGGAGCTATATGTACATTGACTGGTTCTAGACAATGGAAAGCAATGCATACCAAGGCCCAACAGTTACTAACCTGGGCACGTTACACTTGAATCCTGTAACGTCACTAGAGAAATCAAATAGAACAAAGTCCTATGTTTGCAAAAGTATTTACGGCAGCTCTTTTTGTAATGGCAAAAAACCTTTAAACTGTGTGTAGGGTGGCGTGACTGTGCATGCATGCGTGCCCATCAGCTGGGGGATGACAGAACAGACTATCATGATGGAAAGGGATTACGCTGTTAGAAATGAGGTGGATGGATTTAAAGTAACCTGGAAGACTTGTACGAGCTGATGCAAAGGGAAGGCAACAAAAGCAGAACAATTTATACTAGAATAATACTAGAAAAACAAACTTTGAAAGACCTAAGAACTCTGATCACCAAACAACCAACCATGACTCCAGAGTTCTCATGATAAAGCAGGTTATGCACTCCCCTCAAAACTGACAGGGGAGAGGCAAATATGCAGAACAAGATATAATTTTGTGGATGTAGCTAATGAGAGTTGGTTTTGCTTGAATATATATATATTTGTTACAAGGGTTGACAGCTTTTAAGAAACAGCAACAACTATGAACTGGAGAAAACTCCAAGTACCTAAAAGCCAGTCCATTTGACAGAACAACACTGTCTGCCAGATATGTGCCCCATTTTGTACTCAGGGTCCATACTCCTCTGCCAACAACAGAATCGTGGGGGTGGGGCAGTTTCTTCCTTTTCAATAGAATGTATTATCAGAGATGATTTATGCTCAGTTAGAAAATGTCTACTGCTGAAAGCCAGCACACTTCTGCCAGGACCTGACCACATCATAGGATGACTACACTGATAGCTCAGAGGACACTAGACAGACAGACTCCCCTGCCATCCTGCCATTTTCCTGGACAAGATGGACAGACATGGCCTAGATGCTGATACACTCAGGCAGCTTGGGAAGTGGCTGAATGATTGGTTTCCAAATCTCCCTGGGATCTGTGCTTGGGCATTCTTATCAATGACTTGAGGCCCAGAAACATCTACGTCCACACTGTAGAGAAGCCAAAGTTTGGAGGAAGGATGAACAGTGACTAGGTCAGGGTGGAGGAGCACATGGGGCCAAATTCACTAAGGTTAAATTTTACAGGGATAAAATATAAAGTTCTAGACTTGAGTTTGAAAATATAAATGTTACAAATGCAGAATGGAGTCCCTGTGCAGGTTTGTGAGAAGTTGACACTGCCTGATGATGCATGAGGAGAGGCAGTGTTTGGAACATGGGAGATGACAGTCTCGTCTGTGGTCAGGTCTCAGAGCCACATTTTGGGAAGGATGCTAACAAAACTGTGTTTCTAGGACAGGCTTCTTCCCCAGAGAGCCCAGAAGACATAGGTTTCTCACTTTGCGGCTGTGGAAACGCTTCCTCAGCTCTGAGCCAGGCTGTTCATCTGTGAGACACGGACAAGTGCCCCTCTCAGAGCTGCTATGATACAAATGAGTCTGTCCTCATTCAAGTCACTACCTCCCATGCCCAGGGTGCTGGCCTGACTGGCATGCTTGGTACCTGAACGATCTCCTTGAGCTCCTCTATGGCCTTCTCCTCAAGCTCCCCAATCTGAGTCATGGCCTCCTGGAAGCTGGACATCTGGGACGACAGCTCCTCTTCATCCTTGGACAGCTGGCCATGCCAAGGAAGGAGAGGCCCCACGATGAGATCAGGCCTCTGGCTGGCCAGCTCAGCCCTACCTTTTCTCTTCCCCTTCTGCTGCCCTAAGCCCCATGATCTGGCTTTGCTTACACTATGGGAGTGACTGGCACTGTCTGAGTTGGACCCAAGCTCTTCCCCCTCTGTTTCCATCTGGGTCTGCAGTTCCCCATTCCCACCGTTGTGAGGGCTCAGCTCTTTGACCCTGGGCAGAGAGGGAAGGAGAGAAGAAAGGAAATCAGGCCCAGCCCTTCTCCCAGGCTGGTTCCTAGGTGGTGGTGGGAGGGGGTAGGGTGTCGGGGGAAGTGGGCCAGGCCCAGCACCTCCACCCTTCCCCACCCCCTGCCCCACCGCAGATTGAGAAGTGGCACCCCACGTACCCACCCTCTATCCCTTGCTTGCCCTCTGCCTCCTGAGAGCCCAGGGCTCTGTCCTCCAGGAGAAGCCTCCACCCGTTACCCTTGTACCTGTCGGCATATCTCAAGGTGTTCAGAGTATATTCACAGGAGCTCATCCCTGGGGAGATCATGGCAATCTGGGGAGGGAGACACGGCCCCATTGCTGAATAGCTTGGGGCTCCCTCGGTAGAGTGGCCCCCCGAGTCCAGGGGCTGTGCTGTCCACCCCCACCTTCCTGTGATGGGCTGAGACCTTGCATGCCAATTTAGCGACCTTTGTCTCTTCTCATGGTTTTTGTAGGATAGCACAATATTCCTTTGTACCCACCCTTCCCTTGCCTCCCGAGGAACTCTTGGAATAACCAGGATCCTGGTGGGTCAGAAAGAAGCCCAGATATGCTCCCTCAGAGCAGGATGCTCAAGGAGGACTAGAGGACTTGGTGGGCCAAGGCTGCCAGAGGCACCAAGGCTGCAGACCATGCCCAGGGCTACAGCTTGGCCCCTGCCCTTCCCTTGCTCTTCAGAGCAGGAAACGTTCCAAGCCTTGGGCACCCCCTGGTGGTCCATGTCTATGGGCCAAGCACCTGTGGAAGCCCTTGGGAGCACACCTGCGCCTTACCATGCAAGTCCGGGAATTTTCCCCAATGAAGGAGTCCCTGAGCACCTGGGTCAGCTTGCTTTCCCGAAATGGTGTGTGTGATTTATTCTGCCCCAGAGCCCGAATACACTCCTGCAGGACAGAGGGAGCTGCTGAGGTCCTGGGACCCAGTGCCCCAACCTCTCCACCCACTGCACTGGCCTCTGGCCTCTACCTTCAAGGCCAGCAGACTCTTATTGATCTCGGCCCCTTCCATGCGGGTCTGCCGATCGGCACTGCATGTGTCAGCCCCTCTCTCGTTCCCAGCCAGATCCACCAGGGAGAACTTGCCATGCAGCTTCCCCTTGGCCCGGAGCAGGATCTGGAAGCAGGCATGGGATCGGGAAGAGCTGGCGTTGGCAAACGTCTGCCCTGAAGTCCTAGGGTACACAGGGTGGAGTACATTAGAGGGTTACCTCACCTCAGCCACCCTACCCAGGGGTGCTCAGGAAGAGGCAGAGAAGACCACCGTGGGCACCAATGTCCAAAGAGCCCATGTCCATCTGCATGGCCGGCCTACCAGATGAATGGCTGGTGTTCAGGGAGCATCTGAGGAGCCAGGGACGTAGCCTCAGGTTGTTTATCCTGTGACCTCAGCCTCTTGACCCCTCACCTCAGTTCTCTCCTAGGCATCACCCCTACACTAGCCTCTTCTCCTCATTTTGACCCCTTAGTGAATTAGTTCAACTTGAACTGACCAAGCCTCTTGAATCCCTGACTCCTTTATCACACATGGCCATGCCTCAGCCTTGGATTGCTCCCACCACATGCTGCTGAATAAAGGCAGAGAAAATCATGCCCATTCTTAATAGGTCCATGACAAATTTGAAAGTCAACTGGGCCCTCCCTGCTGCTTGGCAATCCTACCACTCCTTCCTCAGCAACTCCCTGTCCCACTGTCCACAGCAGTCAATCCAAACATTCTCAGCTAAGAAACCCACTTCTTATTTTACACAAAAAGCTGAGACCACTTGCCATGAGCTCCCTTCTCTCTCATCACCCCAATGCCCCCTTCCATTCTCTCCTCCTTCATATCTGCCCCTCATGAAGAAGTGGTTGAGCCGTCCTTCTGCTGTTGGTCGATCCCATCTCCACCAGCACACTGCCTCCTCTGTCATGTTGACTCTGATTTGTCTTCAATCTCTCATTCTACTGGCTCCTTTCCTACTGCCTGAAAACACATCCATGTCTCCCCGCCCAGAAAAACCCCTCCCTTGACCCTGCCATCATTCTGTCTCTTCTGCCTTTTGTGCTCCTACAATGGATACCTCCTCTCTTTCTCTATTCCTTACAATCCAGCTTCTGACCTCGGCATTCCACTGAAGATGCCCTCTCCAGAGTGACCAAAGGATTTCTTTGCTGCCATATCCAGTGGCCTTGCCTCTGTCCTCATTCTCCTTGACTTCTCTGTGGCCTCCTACACAGTTGCTCACTTTCTCCTCCATGAGATCCTCTTCTCCTGATTTTCAGGGCACACTCTCTCCTGGTTCACCCATCATCTCTGACTGCTCCTGCTCAGCCTCCTCAGTGGGATCCTGTTCTACATCACACCCTCTAACTGTACATATCCCTCAGGGCTCTTCTCCCTCTAAACTTCATCACCTGGTGCCTCATCAGCTCCCATGGACTTCCTGATCACCTCGTATGCTGGTAATTCTGCAGCCTACCTCTCCTCCCAACCTCTCTGCTGACCTCCAGCCTCACATGGTCAATCAAACACCTCAAAATGGATGTCCAAGAGACTCCTTAAATGCAACTTGTCCAAATCAGAAGCTCCTTTTCTTTCCCCCCAAGCCCTCTCCAGCCTCTATACTTCCCTAGTATTTGTGGGGGCAAACCATTACCCCCTCAGTCTCCTAAGTGGGCATCCTGCCTGTCATCCTTGGCTCCTCATTCACTGACTCCACCCACTTTCAACTATGGACCAGCCATGATTTCACCTTGGTGCCATGTCTCCAATATGCCCCATGCCCACTCCCACCCCCTCACACCTGGACTGCTACACCAGCCTGGAACTGGGTCTGCCACCTCAAGTCTTGGCCTGCTCTGCTCTGCTCCATCCTCTATTTAGCCACTAATGTGACTTTTCTAAAGCACAGGACTAATTCTGTCACCTTCCCACTCTAGAGCTAGAATAGTTCTCTAAGGCCTCTAGGATCAAATACAAGATCCTTCCCTCCACCCCTTTGCAGTCTTCTCTCACCTTACTCCCTCCTCCCTGTGCTTTTATATCCAGTGACACTGCCTCCTGGCTATTCTCCACACAGACCCTGCATCCCCAGCTCTGAGTCTTTTCTCTGGTTGTGCCTCATGCCTGGAATGCCCTCCCTCCTCATTTCCACCTCCCAGCTTCCCCTAAAACCACACTGTCTATGCAAGCCTTTCCCATCTGTCTTATTTCTATGGCCTTCTCTCTGTTAGTCATTTCCTATTTATCCTGTATATGGCTGCTCTGAATCTGTCTGCATGTTGTCTAGTGCTTGGCAGAGTAGATGCTTAATAAATGCTTGCCTGACTGAGCTGTCTGCCTTCCTTGCGAAAGGCAGAAGAGATTACCCTGACTTCATGGCTACAGTGCAGAGGGGAGTGGGGGTGAGGGGAGGGGACAGCAGCAGTGAGGAAGGGAGACTCTGGGCAGCCCCGGCCAGGCTCTCTCCCAGCCATGTGAATGGCCATGGCAAGCTGCTCCTTACCTACAGGCGCTGCCCATCTCGATCATCCTGATGACATCATCAGAAGAATTCACCAGGTGCTCCTGGAGCCCCACCACCTGCACCTGCTGCTTGCCGTCTTCTAGTACCCTAAGCTTGGCCTTCTTGTTCAGAAGGTCAAAGAGCTAAAGTGGGGAAGGCAAATGGGGCCCAGCTGACAGAAGTGGCCATGGGCACCATAACCTCCTCCCTCTTTCCCCTGCTTCCTCCACAGTGCTGGGAGCACAAGAGGTTGTTTTGCTCCTCTAGGGAAAGAAGCTGAGTCAGAAACAAGACCACCTGGGAAGAAAACCCCCACTAGGAAAGCTAGGTATCAGGCCAGCAAAGGGGCTACCCACCAAATGAACAGCTCTTTGGGGCACTGAGACTGTCTGGAGTTCTGGCCTGAGCCCCAAGCTCAGGGAGAGATGAGATGGTCTCTCAGTGGCTACTTGACTAGGTGACCTCCCCTCAGCTCAACACTGATGAGAAGCAATAGAGGGACAGAGGGATGGAGCACAGCAAGGTCCCCTGGCCCACTTTCACCTACATCTACTGACCTTCCCATTGTAGATCTCAAAGAAGGTCACGTAGACTTCCAGGCCGAGGTTTTTATATCGGGGCTGATTCTTTAGCATGAAGACATCTCGTGCTAGAGGGAAGAGAGAGGCAGGAAGGAGGGATGTCCTGGGCATGGAGGGCGAGGGAGCTCAGCTTGGCCAGGACAAGGTAAGACTTCTGGGGGACTTACAGGCAAAAGCGTAGATGCCCTTGGATGAGTTCTGGCTTTTCCCAGAGAAGTCACCGCCCATTGTCTGCAAAGGGAAGCAGCAGCCCCATCAGCTTAGAGGCCACACCCAGGACTCAGCATGTTCCCCCCACCTCCCCCACTGGGCCACTTCTGACTTTCCTCCCTTCAGAGACTCAAGGGCAAGACAGCACACTAAGAAAGCTCTCAGGCTAGGCTCTGCTCACAGGTCACCTTCCGGAGGGGCTCAGACTCACGTGAGTTTTGCCACTGCCTGTCTGGCCATATGCAAAGCAGGTTGCCTTTCCTCCTTCAAAGATTGTTTGTACCAACGGTCTGGCTGTGAACCTAGAGGAAAAGAAGGCTGGGAGCTGCTGCCATCTGAAGCACCATCCTGATCCCTCTCTGGCTAGGTCTGAAAAAATGCATCTTAACTCCCTCTTTAGGCTAAGGCTAACATGACAGAACAGTCCCAAGCTCCGGTGTCCCTCAGAGCCTGACTTTGGAGTGGCCGCCAGCAACAGGCTGGCCAGAAAGATTTTCTACCCATGGGCAGGGTTTCTGCCCTTGGATGGTACGGAAACATGGCTCTTGAGCCTAATCTGCAGACAATCTGGGGCTCAAGGCTAAAAGCTAGCAGCTTCTTTCCTGGCTGCCAAACCCATTAGCAGGATTTAAAACCTGACAATTTGTGTGGGGCAGAAATAGGAGCCAATCAGACCCAGCACATCAAGAAAAGCCCAGCATGGGTTCAGAGGGCCTTGAGCTCCCCAAGCTGGTTGGGGCACAGTAGGCCCAAATAAGGGCCCTAAGGCTTTGCTAAGATATGCAGAACCCTACCTGTAGACAACCTCATTGGAGGCTGTTTCGTCAAAGGCAAAATCAAAGTGGAAAGCCTGGTTCTCCAGGTACTTGGTCAGGTCCACTTTCAGCTTGGGTTCATGTACTAGGAGGTGGCGCTTGCTGGGAACTGAGATCACATCAAACTCCTTCTTGGCCAGTTCTGCAAGAGGAAAACACAGGTTTGTAGCCTTAGGAGACATGCCTTGGACATGGCCACGTGCATGTATGTGTGCATGTCCAGTGCAGCACAGGCTTACCTTGCTTATTAAGAGGGCGCTTCCTAACACAGACACATATTCGATGTTCCTCTATCTGTAAGGCAACGGGGAGGAGACAACAGGAAGATAAGTCAGCACCTCAATACCTGCCTGGAACCAAGGCCCTGGCCACCACCCTTGTCCACTGCTGCATGTGGCAGTGACTCGGCATGCATGCTCCCCATGCCCGGGGGCAGAGCAGTGCAGCTGCTGTCCAGCCAGCAGCCAAACACACTTACAGGGTCAGTCATGGTGAGTCTCTGACAGTCCAGAGTAGCTCGGAATTCCTTAATCATCCGTGCAAACTCCCAGTTTGGCAGGCTAGTGTCGTATTCCTGTTGGGGCAACAATGGATGGGAGAGGGACTACTGCACTATTTTTCTGGGACCTCCATCTGTGCAGAGAATACTGTAAAGCACCCCCTAAGTAAGCCCAGGTCCAGAGAGAGGGGACTCCAAAGGGCTCAGGGACTACAGACAGATAGGAAGGACCCAACCCCAAAGGGCTCAGGGTCTACAGAAGGAGGGTCTCCAAAGGGCTTAGGGCCTACAGACAGAAAGGACTCAACCCCAAAGGGCTCAGGAGCTACAGGCAGGAGGGACGCTCCAAAAGGCTCAGGGCTAAAAGGGAGGGGTGACACCCAAAGGATCCTAACAAAGGTCCTAAAGGACCTCAAACCCACATTCAATCCCACAGAACTAAACCCTTCACAGCAGAGATGCTAAGCCATGGCTCACTGCATCTAGGCCCTAGGAGTCCAAATACAGGGCACTATTTGCCTTTAGACCTCAGTCAGAAAGGGCATGATGTAGTTGGGATCCAAGACCCAAAGCAGGTAGCCTGGCCCCAGGAAAGCACCTGTGCCCGCTTGATCCGCATTTCTGAGTTCTGGGCCCTTTTTTCTTCTCGTTTTGTCTTCATTTTTTCCATTTCCTTCACTAGGCATGACTTCCTTCGAACTAGGAAAAAACCCCAGCCCATCATCATTTTTGAGAGCCTGTTCCTTAAAGGTGTTTAGCCAAAGCTCTGTCCACTGGGCTGTTGGGCAGGCTGGGCTGCTGAGTCTGCGGCCCCTCGCCTATCAGCTCTGTGGCTCCCAGGTGCCCTGAGTTCATGAGCTCAGGCAGAAGTAGCAGAAGCCACACAGAGTTGAGAAGTCACTTCAGAATAAAACTTGGAATCAAACCTCGCCATTCCAGCTGTTTCTGGGGGCACTTTGTACCCAATGTCCCCTCTTTAAAGCACATCTGACCACAGACCCCTAGTGCATCACTTCGGGGATGGGAGCTAGGAGAGGGAAGGCTTCATCAGCAGGGACTGCAGACCCCCACTGCCACTAGTGTGCCTCTTCCAGCCTTAGTCCTCACTCGCCTAGCCCAAGCCTTCTGTGTCTCAGTCCCTCCACACCCTGATCTTGCCTGGCACTGATGCCTCTACTCCTCATGCTATTTGAAAGGAGATGCGATCTGAGGTTATGGTTTTCTGGGGCTAAATGGTACATCCAGCAAGAAGGGACTTTCCTTCTGGCAGATCAGCCATGCTTCACCACTGCCTAATGAAACCCCTTTTGCTTCTGGGCCTAGGTTGGGGACCTCATTCTGTGGCTCTCTCTCTTCAGCTGCTTTTAGACTATGCGGTCTTGCTCACCTTGCCCCCCGACATTATTTCTTTGGAGCACTCTATTTAGGGACAGGATGTAGCAGGTCAACCCCTTGGGGGCAAGGACTTGGCTGTCCTCTTGGAACCCCTAGCATTCTCTGCTAGGGGATTCCCTAGAATCCCCATGATTCATCTGACTGTCTGATCTGAGGCCCTTCGAAAATACAGCCTGAACTCCAACCCCAATCCCATCCCCAGCTGCCCTATGAGAGAAAGGTTTTGGCCTCTGCTATGTATGAGTAAGAGGGTCTTAGCCTTCACCATTATGGGCAATGCCAGGAGGGTCAAAGGAAACCTGTAAGCCAACAGTGCATACAGCAGGTATCCCACAGGACAGATGTAGCTGGGCCAAGGCCCTGCCAGCTGCCATCTAGGGTGCTCTAGGAAGGAGGACAGACAAGTGGTATGTCTCCATGTAGCCCCATTCAAGGGATGAGCCAGTAACAAGCACTGAAGCCCAGCTTGGCTGTCTCACGCTGCCCCTCCCCGCCCAGCCAGTCCCTGGCACTACCTGAATTTGCTGGGTTAGCAGCAGAGCTGCCTCGGATGGAAGACGTCTGTTCTTCTGCAGCTTCACTGACAGTAGCCAGTGGGATCTCCGTCATGCCAACACGGGGGGCACGAGGGAGACCCGCTAGAGGGGAGGAGAGGTAAGTGTTGGCAGAAACCTGGCCATGAGCAAAAGCATGGCAAGCCCAGCGCCTGAGCCTCCAGGCCAAAGGACAACCAACAGCGCTTGGGCTTGAGAGTCAGGGTCCCCTCCCTGCCCTCCTTCACATACACACATGGGTAGCCCCAAATCTCAACCACCAAGTTCAGGCTGCTCTCCTAGCCCTCCCAGTCACCCTTCTTCCTTCCTGACATCTTCCTTTCCTTTGCCACATCTTCTGATCTTGGCTCCTGCAGTGCAGTCTGTCTGTCTTTCTCCCCATACAGCCCTGGCCCCAGGCCTTGCACGGATGCTCCCACTGTTTGTCCATTCTGCCTCACCATGCAAAAGCTCTTTCTAATGGGGCATCACAGGCCTCTACCACCACAGTCATGGGCATGGACTTCTGAAGCACAGGACACTAGTGATTAATCCTCAAGACGTTTCCCCCCACACCACCCTGGATCCTTCATTACCTCTCTTCCCCGAAGCTGAATCACAGAGCATTTAACAAATGCTCAGTCATTTATCCTTTCTTCCTCCTCTCTCCCTTATCAAGCCTGGCATTTCTCAGGGCTGCTCTCTACCTTTCTCTTCTCTATGGTCTTTCCTTAAGAGGGTTCATCCCTTCCATGGCTTCAGGCCCCTTATCTTAAAGGAAGAATTTCAAATTTCTCTCTATCCCAGCCCTCAACCTATTGCCAACCACCATCAGGACCCTTCTGCCTCAGACTCATGCCCAAAGTCAAATACTCTGCCCAGTAATGTCTCTTCTATCTTTTACAAACACCTGTGGTTCTACTGGTTACCATGGCCCAGAGCCTTGGAGCTCCCTCTGAAGTCTTTCTTCCTCACAATGGAGCCTTTCAGAATCAAATGTCCCTCTCCTTTCCATTCCCTGTCCTCATCCCTTCTCTCTACAGCTCCCATGTGGCCTCTCTGTCCTGGGGCTACTCCCTCAAGCCACCTCCATCCACATGCTGGCAGCCATCTTCGTAAAGCCCAGTCAAGGCTCAGAAACCTTCAGTTGCTCTCCATCACCCAGAGGAAGGGGTCTCAATGAATCATCCTTCAGGGCCTCAGAATGTCTCTACCCTAGCTTCTCTCCCCTCTACTGGTCCATATCTCCCTGCTTAGCCCCTGCCCATGATGATTCCAGCATACTTCCACCTAAGCCTGGGACCTCTGGTTCACAGCAATGTCTGCAGAGCACCTGCCATCTCTCTCGAACTTATCTTGGAGGCTCATCCCCATGAGAAGAGCAGGGGGTGTCTCAGCTTCTGAGATGCCCTCCACCCAGGGAACTTGGGGTGGTGGGTAGTTTCAGTCCTGAGCTCAGGGGGGCTTACTTCTCTTCCTGCCAGGCCTGGCACTCATGCCAAGGCAGGGTTCATCACCTCTGAGTCCCCAAGTTTGCATCATCAACAATCCAAATCAGGCTATTTGTCACTTACTTGGAATTGTATACTGGTTCCTGGTGTTGGTGGCTGAGGAGGGGTCTACCTCCATGTCATTCTCTTGGGTCATAAGCCTCTGAGTCTCTGCGATGGCAGACATCCGGGTAGAACGGCCACGTGGAGCTGGAGGAATGAGAAGGCCAAGACAGTTGGTGAGAGGGACTAGGTAGAATTGCAGCCCGGGTCTCAGGAAGGTGAAGGATCCCCATTTTCTGTCTGCCAAGCCAGGAGAAATGAACATAGAGCAGACTGTCCTCAGTCTCATCACCTGAGGAGCTCTGCAGCACCTTTCCTGGCAAGGCTGGCATCTCCCACTCTCCAGCACGAAGATGTGGGGGGATGGCATCAGTGAGGAGGCTGGTTTTTTGGCCTTCTCCTCCAGCTCCAGTCACAGGCACTGACACATCACATACTTTAGGGCTGGAAGGACCCTGACAGTCAGCTGGTCCAACCTGTACCCCAAAGGTGTTCATAGTATGGTACCCTCACATGGTGGTGATCGAACCTTTGCGTAAAGATGGGCACAGATCCTATGGATGATGCTCCCTCTAGTGACCTGCTCACTGGGGCATAGTTTCCAGGAATTCAAGGGAGAAAAATAGGGTAAAAGGGATAGGAAGTCTCAGAGCAAATCTGGGGAGCCCTCACACTCCCCAACCAGGTGTTGGAGATGCCACTGAGCTCTCTGCAGGCCTCTTGCCACAGAAGACAATAGCCAAGCAAAAGAACAAGTGAAAAGCCTGGTTCCCTAGCTAAGACCACCACAGTTGGCAAACACAGGGAACCAGAGGTCTTAACCCAAAGAGATAAGTACAACTTTGTAGGCTCTGTGACTTGGTAATACATAATGAACTCAAGGCCAGGAGGAGGGCTATGGAAGATGGCTATGGAAGGTTATACTACCTTATCCAAAAGGGAGAGATACTATGTTAAGTGTTACTCTAAGATCCCCTTTGATACAGGGGAAATGGTCACATTTCAGGCAGCATAGAGTAATGGATAGAGAATTGGTCACCTGAAACTAAGAAGATCTTCTGACACATACTGGGTCATGTTACTTATCCCTTAAGACAACTCTCTCCTAGGTTTAAAAAAACCAAACTCAGCCCACCAGGAACAAAAATGAAGGCACTTCATTTGTACTGTCACATTCCAATCCCTGGTATGCTAAACAAGAAAGCAGAAAGAGGACTGGAGAAAAAAATGGGGACAGCAGCTGTACTGTACTCATACCTGAGGCCAGCAATGACTGGGGAGGGCAATTTTTGATGGCATAGGGCAAGAAAAAAGAGGGACGGAGGTCTCAGAGAGCTATCATTGTCCACTAAAAGGAGTTTAAATCAAAACTAGCTATTATTCTAAGAATGCCCATTATCTGGAGGAGGCTGTGCAGCTGGATGGACAAACCACACAGTGGGCTCCTGAGCATGGAAATCTTGGACATATCTTTACAATGCTGCTCAGCTAGCAAGGCCTAGAAATCTCAGTCTCCAAAGAATTCAAGGTGTGGATCACAGGAAGGACAATGGAGGTCACACTGGGCACCAGCAGATGGCAGCATTTTAGCGGCCAAGAAAGATGCTAGACTATAGCAATAAAAGAAGAAGCAATGGCAGGAATCAGGATAGACCAATAAAACACACTCTTTGCAGCTGATATGATGGTATGCTGAAGAGAATCATAGAGAAGAAACTAAAAAACTAGTTGAAATAATTAACTTCAGCAAAATGTAGGATATAAAATAAACCCACACAAGTCATCAGCATTTCTTCATATCACCAAAGTAGGAAGAAATGGAAAGAGAAATTCCACTTAAAATAATTGTAGACAATATAAAATATCAGGGAGTCTACCTGCTAAGACAAACTCAGGAACTATATGAACACAATTACAAAATACTTTCCATATGAAGTCAGATCTAAACAGCTGGAGATATATTAATGGCTCATGAGCAGGCCAAGTTAGTATCATAAAAACTGACAATTCTACCTAAATTAATTTACTTTATTCAGTGTCACACCAAACTATCAAAAGTTATTTCACAGAGCTAAAAAAATTACAAAATTCACCCAGAAGAAAAGGTCAAGAAAATCAAGAGAATCATTGAAGAAAAATGTGAAGGAAGGTGGCACTACCGAGCAGCACAAAATTTCAAACTATATTATAAAACAGCACAGGATTTACCAGCACAATAGTTCGTCCACCTCTAAGAAGGCAGCATTTAATTCCATCAAAAGCAAAGTACAAGCAAAGCTTAGAGAGATGCAGGATTCCTGGCTCAGTAAGAAGGCAGATGAAATCCAGTTTTATGCTGATAGTAACAACCCAGACAATCCCTGAAAGCTATTTATGGACCAAAAACTTATGGTGCATCACAACTACTCAGTACGGATGGAGTCACACTGATTAGTGATAAGGACATGATCCTAGAAAGATGGGCTGAACACTTCCATAGTGTTCTCAACAGACCATCACCAATCAATGCTGAGGCCACTGATCATTTACCTCAGGTTGAAGTCAATTCCTCCTTAAACTTCCAACTGAAGAAGAGGTTTTGAGGGCCATTAGACACTTTTCATACAGCAAAGCACCTGGTGCTGATTCTATCCCAGCTGAGATTTACAAGGTAGGGGGGACCATTGCTCATACAAAAGCTGACTGAAATATTCCAGGTTATATGGCAAAAGGAGATTATCCCCAGGAGTTCAAGGATGCCTCCACTGTCCATCTCTATAAGGGTAAAGGGAATAGACTGTCCTGCAACAATCACAGGAGGGTCCCTCTCTTAGTCATTGCTGGCAAGATTCTTGCTAGGGTCCTCCATAATAGACTGACCCTTCACCTGGAAGATGGTCATATACCTGAGAGTCAGTGTGGCTTCAGAAAGGGTCAAGGAACAGTCGACATGGTGTTTGCTGCCCAACAACTTCAGGAGAAATGCCAGGAGCAGAACAGAGGTCTGTGCACAACATTTGTGGATCTGACCAAGGTCTCTGACACTGTTAATCATGAGGGCTTATGAAAAATTATGTCAAAACTTGGTTGCCTGAAGAATTTCATCAATATTTTAAGTCAATTTCATGATGGCATGTTTGCCCAGGTTCTGGATAATGGACAAAGCTCTTGTGCCTTCCCAGTCACCAGTGGAGTGAAACAGGGCTGTGTGCTTGCTCCCATGCTTTTCAGCATGATGTTTTCAGCCATGTTGACAAATGCTTTCAATGAGAATGAACACGGCATCAAGGTCATCTGCTATACTGATGGTAAGTTCTTCAATTTGAAAAGGTTACAAGCCAAGACCAAAGTGGAGTAAGTATTATTGCATGGTTTTCTGTTTGTAGATGATTGTGCACTCAATGCAGCCTCTGAAGCTGAGATGCAACAAAATATAGATCAATTCCCTTCTGCCTGTGCTAATTTTGGCCTAATAACACCAAAAAAGCACGGGTGCTCCATCAGCCACCACCACACCATTCATATGTGGAACCATCAATTACAACAAATGGGAGAAGTTCTGAATGCTGTGGATAAGTTCACTTACCTTGGTAGTATACTTTCCAGGGATGTACACACTGACAATGAGGTTGATGCACGCATTACCAGAGCTAGCTGAGTGTTTGGGAGGATCCGAAGAAAGGTTTGGGAAAGAAGAGGTATTAGACTGACTACCAAACTGAAGGTCTACAGAGAAGTGCTGACCTCATTGTTATATGCTTGTGAAACATGGACAGTCTACCAGCACCATGCCAGGAAACTGAATCGTTTCCACTTGAACTGTCTTAGGAAGACATGATCACCTGGAAGGAGGATCACCTAGCATGATAAGGTGTCCTTGCTCGAGCTGAACTGCCAAGCATTCAAACTATGCTTTAGAGAGCACAACTCTGATGGGCTGGCCATGTTGTTTGAATGCAAAATGTACGACTGCCAAAAAGACCATTTCATGGAGAACTTGCATGGGGCAAGCAATCACATGGTGGCCAGAAGAAATGATACAAAGACACTCTCAAGGTCTCTCTCAAGAACTTTGGATTTGACCGTGCAACATGGGAGACACTGGCACAGGACCGTTCAGCATGGTATCCACATAAGAAAAGGTGCTGTGCTCTTCAAGCAAAGCAGAATTGAGACAGCACAAAGTAAACGCAGGATGTACAAATTTGGGATATCCACCCCAAATATTCAAATGGACTATCTGTGCCCAACCTGTGGTAGAGCATTCCAAGCTCGTATTGGTCTCATCAGCCATAGTCAGACACACTGAAATTTCACTTTACAATGGTGATGTCATTTTGGTCCTCTTGGAAGCCTAAGGACAGCAATCAACCAATCAAGATAAGGACAAAATGGGTGCATGATTTAGATATAAAGCAAATTAGAAGAGCAAGGGTTAGTCTGCCTGTCACATCTATGAATAAAGGAAAAATTTACGACCAGACAAGAGAAAGAGAACATTATGGAATAAAAAATGAATTTTTGATTACATTAAATTAAAAAGGTTTTGCACAAACAAAATGAATGACGGCAAGATTAGAAGAAAAGTAGAGAACTGGGGAAAAAATTTCACAGCCGACGTCTCTGATAAAGACCTTGTTTCTCAAATATATGGAAAACTAAATCAAATTTATAAGAATACAAGTCATTCCCCAACTGAGGAATGCTCAGAGGATATGAACAGGCAGTTCTCAGATGAAGAAATCAAAGCTATTGACAGTCACATGAAAAGATGCTCTAAATCATTACTGATGAGAAAAATGCAAATAGTACTCTGAGGTACTATCTTGCAGCTATCAGACTGGCTGATAAAAGTCTGTCAATATGACAGAAAAGGGAAATGACAAATTTTGGAGGGGATGTGGGAAAATTGGGACAATTTGGGGACAATTCCCTGAAGGCTTTACAACCTGAACCAAAAAACCCCCAAATATCTAGGAGCCCTAGACTGACAGAGAGCCTAAAACACCAGACAGGACCCAAGGCTTTCTCTCACAAGGATGAGGGAAGACAGGCATCTTTTATCAATGCCCCCACAGAGTGCTTCTAGCACACTGGCATATGGAACCAAAATGAGAAGGTTCCTCAATTCTATGATTCCCCAAGAAAACCCAATTCTCATGACTTCCATCCCTTTCTGCATTTTTTCAGGGGACTGAAAGATGTCGTCAGTTTTGTTTTGTGGTCAGTTTTCTCTGGTCATAAAGGTGTTAACAGTAGGAATCCATGACAGGATAGTCAACAGACTTACAAATATACCAAATTCCCTAGCCTGATCCCCTGCCTTGGAAAGCAGTGAGGTGGGTCTGGCATTTCCTCCAGCAATGCTGTTGGCCCTTCCCCACAACCAGACACAGGGAACATCTAGAAGGCACATTTGGAGATTATACTTTTCCAAGAGATGGTGCTAAGCAATGAGAAAAGCAGACTGATACCAGCATGGTGATGGCCAGGGCTGGACACCACCCCTTCCCCACTCCCCCAAAGCCAGCTCTTCTAGAATCCTCCATGCCTGGAATGTTCCACCACCCCCTCCCCCAGGAGGCCTCTCCTGGTCCCCTCACGCTTGGTAGTCCACCCCCTTATCCATCCAGTATGTACTGGTTGGTAGCTGGTGTGTACCCCATGAGGGCAGGGCCTGCTTTGCTTTTTCTCTGTAGCTCTTGTGCCTGGCCAACTCCAAGTTGATCTTCTCGATTTATTGACCAGTCAGACTAATTGGAGAGCCCAGCATTTGGTGCCAGGCAGTAAGGGGCCTCCAGTGAAAACACTGGATTCCTGGTCAGAGAAGTGACCACAAGGACTTTCCTGCCAGGGACAGAGGAACCAATGCTGTCCATGCAGAAAGGCAAGAGAGGGGAGCAAGTTAGTGGGTGGCAGCTGCAGGGCTGAGGCCTGCCAAGAGGGATTATATAGCACACACCAGTCGGGGCTCGCTCTGTTTACCTTCTTTGGGAGCAGGGATTTTGGAGAGGGTTGATCGGCGCTTTTGTTTCTAGGGAGAAAAAAAGAACACAAAGAGGACATCAAGGCATTGGCCATTCTCTGCTTGGCTCCTTGCCCCATCCCGCCTGACGGTGACATACCTGGACAGTGACATTCTCTTGCAGAGGCAGGTTGTTCTTTGAGTGGACAGGAAGAGGAGACAGTTGCAGAAGTTCTGGGTTGATGGCTGCCACATCCTCAAAGTCAATCTGCAAAGAGCAAGCAAAGGGTTCAGTGGGACAAAGTCATCTACTCAGCTCCCATAGAGGCTGGAAGCCCAAGCTGACTGGAGATTCCCACCAAGAGCTCATTGTTAAGAGATGCAGGCTGCTACTCTTCATTGAGAGGTTAGAAAAGTACTTAGGGGGAATTTTCTGAATGGTGGCCCAAGGGCAGACATCTGTTGCTCACAAAAAACATGACTGGATGGATGGGTGGAATGAAGGTGAAATCCGGCAGCTGGCTAGCAGACTAAATCCACAGTTCCCCCAGAATGCCAGCAGCTGGTCAACACTCCTCCTCCTGGGGGTTTCCTGGGCAATGATGCAGGCCCTGTTAGCAGCAATTTGGCCTTCTCAGCTGGCTCAAAGTGTCCTAAGTGAGCCACCCCCGTAAGCTTTAAGGTTCAATTCAACACTTCCAGCAGCAGCACCCCCCAACACCAGAGGGTTGGGCTGTCCTTGTACCACACCAGACCTCTCTCCACAGTCACCTTAGCTCTTCTTTCTGCTGCTATCTGCAGCGAGGTCACAATCCCTGACCCTGGGAGGTCCCTGGCACGTTTGTCTGCATGACATCATAGGGGGTTCAAAAATGCTACACTTAGCCTAACTTAAAGAGCAAAAATACAGAACATTTCAAAGTGCAAACAGCCAAATTCTGTCTCATCCAACATGAAGACTTTCCTTCCCAGACACCAAAGCCCTGCTAGTCCTTCAAGGACAGTCAATGCCCACAAGGCCTGGTACAAGAGGATGTGCCCACTTGGGAGAGTGAAGGTAAGACACTATCCCAGTCCTTCAAATACTTCCAGGCTGGCTGAGGAATTGCTGCTAAAACCTGTATCCAGAAGGCCCCAGCTACAAGGGGTATCTGGTGCCTTTTCCCTCCAGTCCCCCCAGCTGCACAGGACGATATAAGGTATAGAATTAATCTCACTGAACAGAAGACAAAGCAGGGTTTGGACAGATCAGGGAGGTCCTTGAATATCAGGGAAGGGGTTTGAACTGAATTCTTAAAACTAAGAGGAGCTACTGAAGGCTTGTGACCAGAAACAGACTCTCTTCCAAAATTCCACCCAGTCTTTGCTTCAGACTCCTAGGATGGGAAGTCTGCCTCTGAAGACTTCCTAAATCACTGAACTGATGCCATCGGTCCTCTTCAAGAACAAAGGACAAAAACCAACAATTACCTCTCCTGAACATTAACTATGGGGTTGCTGAGAACTCCACTTTGGGCCAGGAGACATTGAGGTCTCCCAGACAGAAGCTGAGCTCACTAGGAAAACCCCAAAGCAGTCAGCATTCTCAGAGGGAATGAGTGGGAATAGCTTGCAGTCCTGTTAACCCAAGCTGCTGACACCATCTCTGCCTGATTCCTCCCTCTTCCTGAAGATCCTCCCAATCACCAAGCCCCACTGAGGCTTCCTTCAGAGCACCTGCTGCAGCATCATTCGTGACTTCCTTTCTGCTCCCAACTGACACCTCACCTCATTCCCAGGGACTGGTGACAGACCTGCCCTCAGCACCCTACATGGAGTAAGTACTCTACCCAGCCTGCAATACATCTTCACCAAACCCCACATGTTATCATCTTGTAGACAGTAAAGACTAGTTGTCTGGCCTGCAGTGCCAAACTTCAAAGGCCCTCTAAGATAAGCTAGTTCCAGCTTACCTTTCCTGCCCCCATCACCACCCACCACCACCTCAGATCCTAGAGCAAGGACTCTTCCCTTCTGAAATATATGGATCCCTTTGGCTTGTCATTTCGTGAAGCCTAGTCCTATTCTCCAAATGTTTTTAAATGCATTTAAAAAAATCTGATCACAAAGGACACCAATAAGAATACTGAAACTTACAACAAGGTACCAGACGTTAAGAAACAAATCCATGATCCCCAGGGCAAGAGTCCACACTTTAGAAGGTTTCCTGAGCTAGTGCAGTCTCCTCCCTATCCTTTTATGTGGGCCATACTTACCTAACCCTTCCTCCAGGTTTTTGATAACTAGTAGGTTTTCAATTCCTTTATATTTAATATACCCAAGATCATCATCCTTCTCTTTAACCAGAGAATTAAAACCCATCACATCTCTGGGCAAAGGGGAAGTACACACACACACACACACACACACACACACACACACACGTAAACAGGAGTGCATGTGGCACGTACTCACCTGTTGATGCATCTGGTCCAACACTGGTACCTGAATAAAAAATCCCCATTCCATCTCTGATGGGTGACAGTCCTACCCAGCCTCTCTTGTCAGACTCTCCCTGGCAGCCATTACAGCTCCTCCTCTGAAGCCAGGGCTGGGTCTCCAGCAAACTTCTTTTGTCACAGTAAGGTAACTCCCATGCCATCTCCCCAGTTCCTACAGTGCTGTTCAGCCTGAAACCTTACGCACTCCCTTCTCTGGTTCATGTGTCCCTGGCCAGGACAAATGCCCAGGTATATTAGCCAGCAGAGATCTGGCCCTTAAGGAGATGAGTGTAGTATGGACCTGGCCCTGGTTGTTATATAAAACACACAGGTAAAATGTCTGACAACTTGAATGGAGGCTCAGGCTCTAGCACAGGTCCCTTCTTACAGCCCAACGGGGATCCCTGTTGTCTGTATAGCATGTGGAGTTAGGGGATGAAACAGCGTTAGACCCAAGTCAGAATGCCACAGACTTGAGCCCTGGGGAGGAGGGGCCTCTCCATGAACAAGTCAGCACTGCCCCAACTCACCTCTTTGCCTTTGGTGGAGCCACCTTCTGCCCATTCCACTGAGACAGAGGACCTCTCCAGATTTACTGTCATGACATTGGCACTATGAATCAGGCCTAAAGAGAAAAGGGAGATGTGAGTGTAAGGATCAAAGGAATCTGTGCCATCCTCTGCAGGGCTCCAAGGCCAGCCAGCACTCCCCACCCTTTTCAAAATCATATCAAGAAAGAGGAAGTGATCCCCACAGGGGCTGGAGGAATGGGAGTGGGGCCAAGTGAAGCTCAGTGTTCTTTTTCTTCTCAGGGCACAAAGTCGTAGCTAGGGGGCCTTTGGATAATGCTATAAAGCCCTCAAAGAGAGCAACCTGTTAAAGGTAAGGAGTCTCTACCATCAACAGGGCTTCCTTGTCTCCTTCCCCTCCCCAGTTTCATAACCCTCCATGGCCCATCTCATTGGTTCAACATTTATTAAGCATTATTAAGCTGTAAAGCACTACGGGGAATCCAAGAACACCCTTCAAGAGCTTATGAAAGATGTAGCAGTGGGTCCATGGCCCATGTGCCATGCCAGCTGGCACTCTAACCCTGCAGGTACCCATAGACAGTGTGGTCACACTGTTGGTCACAATGGCCCCAGGCAAGCTATGGGGTGGGTCCCTGCCCCTTGACAGAGCCCTCCAGGCTGTGCCTGGAAACAACCCTTTTAAGAAAGGACCAAGCAAAGCCCTTCCCTTTGAGTGGGCCCTGCTGTCAGCAAGGCCAGCCCTCTCCCAGCCCACGTGGAAGCCCAGGCTGGGCACAAGGCACAATCTCCCCGTCTGGGGCAGACTGGCACCACTGGCCTGAGCCCTTAGAGAGGAGACCGAGACCTTACGGGAGGGGGTCCCCCATCCATGACAGCTTGAATGCCTGCCCCAAGTCCACTGGAAGGGGTCTGAGCCCCGCCCAAAGTAGCCGCACACGGGCTGCCCCGAGCCCGCAGGCCCGCCAGCCTATGCCCCGCCCCTCCCACAAGGGCCCGCCCCCGCGCGGCTCCAGCCCCGCCCCCACGCGGCCCCAGCCCCGCCTCCGCCTGGCCCCTGCCCCCTCACCGTTGCTTCTCTGGATCTTGATGGCTAGGCCCGGGAGCAGGCGGGCAAGCAGAGTAGTGTCCATGGCGAGCCAGTCGGGCAAGAGGAGTCGGGCAGCAAGGGCGTTCGGGGGATAGGACAGGCCTCCAAGCAGCGAGGCTGCGACCACAGCAGTAGGGTTGGCCGCCTTCGCGTTCAAGTCCAGCCTGTACCAACCGCCGCCGTTTAAATGCCGCGCGCCTGCGTCCTGCGTCCTGCGTCTTGCGTCCTACGTCTGCCTCCGCACTTCCGCCCCTTGCGCGACACCTTCTGGGAAATGTAGTTCCCGTCGGCCCCAAGGGTTCTCTGGGCTTCCCACCACCCCGTGGGGACAACAATGCGCCTGCGCGGCCCCGCCTCTTCCCTACCCATTGGACCCCCTGGGGTTGCGAGTTCGAGACCCGTATCTTCAGGTTGTTAAAGCTTTTCTGTAAACCCGGGGAATGGAGAAGAGTAGGTGTACCACCGAGCGCTGAGCCCTAGCGAGAGGCCAGGGTTTCCTGGAGGAGGCAGCATTTGACTTCCCCCCTCTAGACACAGGCCGTGATGTCACAGCCATTTGATAGCCTCTCTAGCCTCTGGAGGGCGGGGCCAGACTAAGGCTGGCCTGCTGGTTGGAGCTCGCTTACAAATAAATAAATACCCAATTATGTTAATAAATTACATTGGTGACATCAGTGGGGGACGCGGGTGTGGGAATGGGGTGTAATCAATAAACGCCCATTAAACGCCCACTGTATGCCAGGCACTGTGCTAAGATTTGAGTCCTTGGGGCACGTGCTCGCCAGAAGAGTGCCCGACTTCAACAGAACGGATAGCCTACTTATGAGCTGATGCAGCGCCACCTGATGGACAAACGGTGGTACTACTCGTGTCTGGAAACCCTTTAAAAACACTTTCTTGGTAATGTCTCTGCTTTTTATATCCCCTAGATTTCTCCCAATATTCCTCCTCCCCCTGCCCAGAGAGCCATCCCACTTACCAAACTAGTTCTGAGGGAAAACAAAAGTAGGGAAAGGCCCCGAAGCCGTGGCTGCCCCAGCCTGGAAAGGGATGCTTTGAGGGGCAGGGGACTGGCCCTCCTGGGAGGG
The DNA here is from genome assembly GCA_023548195.1 of Bettongia penicillata ogilbyi. Taxonomy (NCBI): domain Eukaryota; kingdom Metazoa; phylum Chordata; class Mammalia; order Diprotodontia; family Potoroidae; genus Bettongia; species Bettongia penicillata. Next base: position 12,302,106 of record JAJHZJ010000096.1, read on the forward strand.
CTTCAGGCAGAGAGGCTGGAGATCCACTTGTCCCAAATGCTAGAGCAGGGATCTTTTCAAGCATGGGTTAAATTAGATTAGCATTCTGGTCCCATCCAGCTTTAAATTTATCGTCTACTGAAACTGGACCCTGGGTGGTGTGAAAGACAGCAAAAGTTAAGTTTCCACAGTAAGCGATTGTTAACTGATGAAGTCATTGAGAATAAGATGGATAATAAGAAGGCCCAGACTGCAGGTGCACTCAACCAATCAAAAGACAGACAGTGGCCTTCGGAAAATTGCAGTTTTTGATAAAGGAACCAAATCTACACCTAGCTGGAAGGAGCCAAGAAAAATGACTTCGAGTTACCTGGACAAGGCTTTACTTCACTGCTTAATGAACTTCATGCACATAAGCAGACATATCCCGCATAAAATTGTCTCTTCATTTTCTGATCATGGGTCCTATATCAAAGCATGTTTGGGAGGGGGAAATCACACTAAGAGGGGTTATGTAATGGGAATGTAGAGAAGATGGTGACCTAATGGAGGATGAACCAATCCACCTCCTGGTGGGAGGGAGGATCTGTCTTGAACTAACAGTATATGTGGCTCATCTAGCTTCTGTATTCAGTGCTCCCTCCTCCAGAAAAGAGGGTGGGGGTCTGCTTTGGCCAAAGTGTTCAATTCCTCTGAACTCTGCTGCAAAAAAATTTCCTTGCTACCTTATTAGTGTCAAGTGTGTTTCTAACAGTAGTTTCTGCCCACTGCTCGTGGTTCTGCCCTTTGGGGCCAAAAAGAACAAGGCTGATCCCTCCTTGATGGGAAAGCCCACCCAGTACAGCTCTCATGTCCTGTCCCCCACCCTCACCCCCAGACTTCTCTTCTCCTTGATAAATAACCCCAGTTCCTTCAACTGACCCTTGTATGTGGCCTTTCCCCCCTCCTCTGGACATTTTTCCAGTTTCTCAATGTTCTTCCTGAACCATGGTACCCAGCCCCAACCACAGTGCTCCAGATGAGGTATGACCAGGGCAGCTGACAGAAAGATGCCTTGACTCCTGGAATGGAGTCTCCACCTTCCTTATTGCAGCCCATAATCTTGATAGCTTTCCTGGCTGGTCCATTGTCTGATGGCTCTGGAGGAGAAGTGAGGCTGGTGACCTGCACAGCCCTCCCTCACTCAAAACCAAGTCAAGTGCAAGTCATGTCATCATTTCTCTGATGGAATGGTCTTCTTTGGCACCGAAGGATGAACACAACCAAAATCCTGGTGGAGGTGATACATCTTTCTTGGGAGAACAGAATAAACACTTTCTGTTCTTACCTCGAGACGCCTCTTTATTTTATGAATTTTGGGATAAGGGTCTTGTACCCCGCACACCTCCTTCTTGATTTTGTTAGGGTTAGGCTTTGCATCCTTCTGCATAGGATGTTGGCCTGAGCTCCCCTCCTCTTACGTCCTTTTGCTTGAGGTTGGGGGGCCTGTACATTTTCAGCGTTCCCAAAGCCATGTGATCTGGGAGAAGGTCTGTTCACTAGCCTCCCAGTCTGGGCTCCGCAGGTTTCTGACCCCGGTGCGGTCTGTCAGCTTGTTTGTGGTTGGAAGTTTCAGCAGACTGTGCCTGGACTCAGCCACTATAGGCCTTCCACAGGTTTGGAGCAACTAAAGTGCCAGCCCCGCTTTGCTGTGAGATGCTGCTTCTGGGATCAGAGCCATGAAGCTAATGTTTCCTTCCCCACACCTGTTCCTGGCTCGGTATACAGCTGAAGCCAAGTGCTTGTGACCACTCCAGGTCCACAGCCCCCGTGCTCCTGGGTGATCCCCTCCCAGCCCCCATGCTCCTGGGTGATCCCCTCCCAAGTATCCTCAGACCTTTCCCTGTTCATCTCCTTAAGGCTGCCCTGGGCTTGAAAAATGACTCATTATGACTTTTTGGCTTCTGGTGCATTCTCCTGATCTTTGCTGAGGAGGTATGGGGGGAGAGTTACTGTCTAATGCTTCCTCTTCCCGACATCTTGACTAGCTCTCAGGCCTGATCTTTTTGAACTCTGAAGGGAGGGATTTGGGCCTTCACTCTAGCTTACTGGGAACATTCCAGAAGCCTTCCAAGAGTCAATCTCTGAGGGCCGGACCATCAATTATCTGGTGGCTTTTTGCCTGATAGCATCCAAGCAGCTCACCCATATTTTTATGATGAGCAGGTAGGGAAAGAGAAACAATTCTAAACCCAGAGGGCACAGCTACTAGATCTATTACCTGTCCAAACTGGCAGATGCTGGTCCATGGGAATACAGACAGCCCTCACAAATGCACACATCTTCTGAGAAGGGACACTTTTATTGGACTTCCTCCCATCCATCGAAGACCCAGAGGTTGGGAGGGGCTTGGAAGGACAGCCAAGGATCCCCATGGGAAAGCCTCCCCTCCTCTCATGCCCATAGCTGCTTCTGAGTCTCATCGGCCTCCGTGGCCTCCCCTCCCCCAGGCTGGTGGACAGCCAGCAGGCAGGGAAGAGCGTACAAGGCCAGGGGTGGGGTGGTTTCACTGGAGCATCATCTGCTTTTCTTCACCCTCAGTCATCTCCTTTTTCATGCTATCTTCCTCCCCAGACTTGGGGACTTCAAAGCCCTTCCAGGTAGTCATGGAGATGTTGGAAGAGTAGATGCCTAGAGCTGGAAGTTGGAGGCAGATGTGAGTCACCAGGCTGTACTCAGCCCACAGAAGCCCCTCCTCCAGTCTCTAGAGCCCAACTCACCCTCAGGAATGTTGACCTTGTTAGAAGCCAGGATGTCGGCTTGGACGCTGTCTATATTCATGTACAAGTCCTCTGCATTGCTCTAGGAAAAGGGGCTGTTAAAATGAGGCTGCCTTGGGAAGGTGGAGGGGGCACTGTGGGGAAGGGTCTTCAGGGAAGTTCCCACCAGGGCTGGGCTGCCCCAGGTCATGATAGGAGCCACAGAGGAGTGTGATGGCATTAACTGAACTGATCACCCAACAAGGCTTCCCTGTAGCACTGAGTACACAGGCCTAAGAGCAGAGAGATGCCTAGCCTCCAATACAGCCTGGCCTCCTGAGGAGGGCACACAGGTAGCCTACCAGAGGTTTCTGAGGGTGAGGACCAGGCTTCTGAGTTAGGAGAAGCACCAGCTGAGGCTGAGCCAGGGCTTGGGGGGGCTGGGGAGACCCGGGGGGAGGAGGGAGGAGGGGAGGGGAGGGGAGATCACCATGAAAAGCTCAAACAGTTTGTCTCCCATGGACATGTGCACATGCTCCTCCACTATGGGAAATGTTTGGACAAAGTACTGCAGAGAGTCAAGAGAATAAAGCCAAGAGATGCTGGTCATAGTCCCAGATGTCCTCTCCCTCTCCCTCTCCCCCACCCCCAGTCCCAGGCTCTCCCTCCCCTACCTCCAAGGTGAGGCTAGCTAGACGCTGCCCGTTGCTGTGGTCCTGGTTGCCCATGGCGTACAACAGGTGACTGACCACCTTCAGGGACAGCAGCTCCTCCGCCACAGCCATGGAGCTTCGAGCTATGACCCTGTGGGAAGGGGCTGTGAGCCGAGCAGGCCTGGCCTGGGCCAGGTCAGAGCCAGAGTGCAGGGCCACAGTCAGGGTGCAGTGGGACATGTATGGCCCCGGTGATCCTGCTGCGACCAGCCTAAGGTCAGTCACTAAACATATATTAAGCACCTAGTATGTGCCAGGCATGGGCACAAATCTTGGGGATACAAAGAAAGGCAAAAGAAAGTCCCTGCTGCCCCCAAGAAACTCATGGTCTAATGGTGAAGATAACCCAAATACAGTCCTGGACACCCAAGCTACCAACAGGATAAATAGAGATAATCTCAGACAAAAGGCACTGGAATTAAGAGAGACTAGGAAAGACTTCCTGAGGAAGGTGGGAGTTTGGCTGGGACTTGAAGGAAACTAGGGAAACCAAGAGGTAGAGATGAGGAAGGAGGGCATGCCAGGCAGGGGGCACAGCCAGAGAAAATATCCGGAGTCAGGAAGTGGAGTTTGTGGAGGACCTGAGTTCAAATCTGGCCTCAGACACTTACTAGCTGTGTGACTCTGAACAAGTCACCTAATCCTGACTGCCTCAAAAAAAAAAAAGTCAGGAAATGGAATTCATTGTTCAAGATCTAGCCAGGAGGCCAGTGTCACTGGATCACAAAGTACAGGTTGGGGAGTGAAGTGTAGAAAACCTGGAAAGACAGGAAGGAGTCAGGTCATAAATGGCTTTGAAGTCAAATTGATCCTGGAGCTGATTGGATGGGGGGTGGGATGGTTGACACAGTGAGGGGAGACTTGGGGCAGGCAGAACCCCCCACTCCCACCCAAGGGGCCATTGTATGAGGAGTATTGGATCTTATCGGTGTCCGAGAAGAGTAAGGGCCAAATATGAGAGATGTCATGAAAGTCAAATTGATAAGATTGGGCCAGTCACTGAATATGGAGATGAGGGATGGACAGCATCACCAGGAGGTATCCTGTATAATAAGGCAGGGCAGTAGAATTAGAATCCAAAAAAGTGAACTCACCTCCCCAAGTGATTTGGAGGAGGGATTTTTGTAGTCATACAAAGGCCTGCCCTGGAAATATGGAGGGGGAAAGAGCCATGTGGAGTGGGCAGCATTGCCTGTCCTATTTTTCCAGGCAATCTCATACAATTCTACACACTCTGTGTTCCCCAAACAAATCCTATACTTTCCTACCTCGGTGCATTTGCTCAGGCTGTTGCCTATGCCTGGTCTTTCCTCACTGCCTTCCTTCACCTGATAAGGAATGAGAGTTCCATCTACTCTGCCATGAGGCTTATGAGAAGCTACATGGAGACTGTCAGAGGAAGAGGGATTTTTAGCCTGGAGAAGAGACTTGGGGGCTGGGAAGGGACCTGAGACCTGTCCTTCAGGATATGGAGATCGTAGAACCAGGAGGACTGTGGAGAAAGTACAGGGAGGATGACTAAGTCTAGATGCTGGGAAATCTTTACTGCAAATGAAAGCAGTCTTAGAGGGCATCTGGTCCCCTATCCTGCTCAAAATTCTTTAAAGAGAGGCCCATTTGTGGGGCAGGCCAAGCTGAAGCTACCCTTTGGCCCCAACCCCCCACCATGGTCATTATTAGAACATATATTTTATGGGCCCTGCTGTTCCTGGAGCCATCCCCACCTGCACTCCACCAACCTAGGAGGAAGGCTATGTAAAATAACCATCCAATTTTACAGGGGCAGAAACAGAGACTCTCCAAGGGGATGGGACTTTCCCAAGGCCACTGAGCTAGTTGGTGCTAATGCTGCTTTCAAAACTAGTTTCATGACTCCTAGCCCTGGCTCTTCCGCTCCGGTCTGTGACGAAGCTCAGGGATCCAAGGTTTTTGGCAGTTATGGGGAAAGAGGTGGTCAGGGACCTTGAGGCAGGCCCAGAATGGGAGTGGAGATAACAAGGCTGAAGCAAAGCTTGAACCATGTCCCTTCCCTGCCTTCTTGATGCCTTCCTCTTCACATGAGGAGCTGATGTTTGGACAGAAGGCACTCTAACGCCAAGGACATTGGGGGGCAGTGTTGAAGGGGGCTTGCTTACCCGATGGACTTGGCAGCCGCAGCTTGCTGGAGAAACACGGGCAGGTGGCCAGAGACCTGAAATACTGTTGGATCTGCAGGAGGAAGGGAGGCGGGTGGGGATGGGCCCTGGGTAAGTGGACAGATCCTGCTGGGGGCTGCCCAGGAGGCCTGGCTCACCTTCCAAGATCTTGGGCTGAAGCTTGCTGGTGTCTTTGGCGGATGGCTTTAGGAGTGAAACCAGGCCTTTAAGCAGGGCCGACCGGACATCAGTTTTGATGAGGTCTTTGATCAGCTCGATGGCTGCATGGGGAGGGGCACAGGAAAGGAAGCATCTCAAAACTCTGATCCCAAAGGCAAAACCCCCATTTGGCCCTGGGTCACTGCTCTCACCAGGCTGCCCCAAGCCCAGAGAACTTTCCCTGAACTGGTCCTGCTACTTGGCGTCTTCTTCTCTCATGGCAACCAAGTGCAGTCCAGGAGAACAAAGGCAGCATCTGGGCCCATCATTCCCTTTGGCTTTTTGTCTGCAATTAATCTAGCTTCTTCTGGAAGGGATCTGGGAATGCTGGTGAGTTACAAGCTCGGTAGAAGCCAGCAGCAATATAGCATCAAAAGTCCTAGGCCTGTCATCATTAAAGAATGGGGAGGTGGCTGGCTTCTGTCCAGGTCACCCCTTGTCTAGAGGACCAGGGTCAGTTCTGACCACCAAGATTTCCGAAGGACATGGATGAGCTGGGAGGTAGCAGCCCGAGTAGTGGAGGACCTAGAGTCTGTAGCATAGGAGGCTCCGCTGAAGGAATAAGGCATGTTTAACTGAGAGGACAGAAGACTCAGGGGAACACAATTGCTGTCTTCAGTAAGACAGTCCACAAGCATTTATTAAGTACTTACTATGTGCCAAGCACAAGCTCATAAGCACAAAGAAAGTCCCTGTCTTCAAAGACATTCTGTTCTAACTGGAAGCTGAAAAGGGGGTGGGGTAGAGTGGTACAGTGGGGTGATGAGGTGTCCAGCTGGGAGCAGAGAGGAACACTGCATAGAGTATAGCCAGTTAGAAAATGAAGAGATGGTCGCCCTGAGGGTCCTACTTAAATAGAGCTTCTGGGAAGAGCTATCCAATCAGAGGGTGGGGTACTTCAAGTCAACCAATCACGGGGAGGAGGCATGAGTTTGTGCTGTCAGCCTTGGGGAGGGGTAGGGTCTTACATCTCACGACTCTGAACCAGCAGTGGGGGGAGGGGAGGGGTGGTTGATGTAAAGAAGAACTGTCCCAGAGGGGCTGAGCTCCCCTTCCTTAGAGCCCTTCTTCACTGCTTAGAGTGGTGATTCTCTCGTGTATGGGTTGGACTTCGACCTTTGGTTCGTCTCTGGTTCTGTGTCAGCCCCAAGCTGTGACTTAGGTCTGGGTGTTCCCTTGCCTGTATTCGGAATCATTAGGCACCAAAGTGTAGAATGGAATGGTCTTAAGACTGACAGAAAATGCTTGGATGTCATGTCTCCATCTGACAGAGTTTTATTTTTCTTTGCAGACATTTACTAGTGACATAGTAAACCCAATACCTGTAAAACATTCCCCCTATAAACCTGAGGCTCTTTCCAAAATCTACTCAAGAAGGAGGTATGTATTATTAAGCACCTGCTGTGTGCCCAGCCCTTTACAAGTGTTAGCTCAATTTGATTCTCATAACAATCCTGGGAGGTAGGTACTGCCATTTTACACTTGAGAAAACTGAGACTTACCCAAGGTCACACAGTAAGTGTCTAAGACCAGACTTGAATTCAGGTCTTCCTGACTCCAGGTCCAGCAGTCTGTCTGCTGCACCACCTAGCTGCCCACTCAGGATCCAAAGGAAAGTGAACTCACATTTGAATTTCAATGGTTGTGAGGTTGTTGTGTTCGTCCTTTGTTGCCAAAGAAGACCATGCCATCAGAGAAATGATGACACGACTTGCACTTGACTTTGTTTTGAGTGAGGGAGGGCTGTGCAAGGTCACCAGCTTCACTTCTCCTCCGGAGCCATCTGGGTCTAGTGACCAGATATTCATCAGGATGACTGAAGATAGCCCAGGATGCAATGGGAGACCCTGACTGAAAGGCCTGTGTACCCTTGCTATCTTCCTGTAATGCTCACATTGCTTTCCTTGGACCTAGTCTCCAGTTGAGTTCCCATTGTCTGCTTCTTTCCTTGACCCAGCTCTATTCTCTGCTGCTGGGGCTCATGCTCCTTGAAGATGCTTCCTTTCCTAGGCGACTCCCTTTGTATCTCTTTCTAGGTGGAGTTTTGTCTTTGCTCCCTGCAAGATGCAGTGTCTCTGACTGGTCTACCAGATCACTTTCAAAGTTACAATGCCTGTGTAGGGGGGTTGAAAAGATAGGAGGAAATTGCTTCAAAGCAGCTCCAAGCTTGTCATGTCTCTGAACCTCCAATTCTGAAATTCATTCAGCTATTAAAGCCCTTAGAGGGTCTTTTCCCCTTCTTGATTCAGTCAAAGAGGTCTGAAGTTCATAAAGGCATGGTGAAGCTTTCTAGGCATTCTAATACCTCATTAGCATTCTCTAACAACATTCTTTACTTTCAGTGGCTCCATCAGTGAAAGTATCTCTTCTTTAAGTCTGGAAATATTAGGACCACAAATACCCAGGTGAAGGGAGCTGAAGGGCCTGGGTAGTTAATTACTTGCATGATTCCCAGACAGAAGCAATTCTTGAGCAGAAAGGAGAGCTGGCTGTCCTATCCCCTCTTCCACCACCACCACCAACTGCTCAACACCCCATTCATTGCTGGGTTCACTCTTTCTGACGAGATGTCAGGAGACCATGTGGGTGGCACTAGCCCAAAACTGGGGTAGGGGAGAGTTTTCTGGAATCAGTCATAGGAGTACCAAGCAAGCCATTGGTCAGGTACTGGATACCATGGGGAGCTCTGGTGGGCATGGGTAGACCACATTCCTTCTCCCTCTGATGTTAGTGCCTTCCCCCTGAAATTATCTCCTGTATGTTTTGCATTTGTAACTAGTCTATTACATGTTGTCTCCATTACTACTTGAGGGAAGGGGCTGCTTTGAGGGTAGCTAAGTGGCACAGTGGATAGAATCCAGGAGTTAGAATCAGGAAGACTTGAGTTCAAATCCTTCCTCAGATGCCAGCTTAACCATTGTTTGCCTCAGATCCTTCATCCATAAAACAAGGATAGTAGTGCCTACTACCTAGGTAGTTGTGAGGATAAGATGAGATAGTGTTTGATAAATGAGACACAGCAAACCTGAAAGTGTTACATAAATGCCATTATTATCACTATTATTTTATGCTTACCTTTCTTTGTATTTCCAGCCTTAGCCCAGTGCCTGGCACATAGTAGGCTGCCAGGTGGCACAGTGGATAAGAGTGCTAGGACTGGATTCAGGAAGATTCCTCTTCCTGAGCTCAGATTTCACCTCAGACACTTACTAGTTGTGTGTCCCTAGCAACTGACTTAATCCTGTTTGCCTCAGTTTCCTCGTCTGTAAAATAAACTGGAGAAGGAAAGGGCAAACCATTTCTCTGCCAGAAAACCCTCAGTAGGGGTCATGAATGCTTGTTGTTTTGAATCAGAGAACCTTTCATCTTTCTGTTGATTCCCAGCAAGGTTTCAGGGCTTGTGGCCAGGTAAGGGACAAGGTAGGGGGAGCTCTTAAAATCTTGTCACTTGGCCAGGAGCCCTGGAGTCTACTGCATCTGAGCTGAGGGCTCTGGGTTGTTTTCGTTTGTAAATACCTGTAACTGAGTAGAATAATATAATAACTTTAAGCTGAGTGAATAGGAAAACAGGGGGAAGGAAAGGAGATTGGGATCCTAGTACAGAAATTAAGAGGATCTTGGGTTTTGGGGAAATGTATCCATTATTTTAGGCTTTAGACACAGTGTTGCAGGGGCGAGGGAGAAAGACTCCATACTTTCTGTGAACACACAGCTGGTGGGGGGTGGGTTGGTAGCGCCCACCCTTGTGCACACCTCTGGAATGAACAGTTTGAGCTTTGAGTGACACCTGGTGGCTTACACAGATATAGCATCCTGGAATTTGAGAATTGAAAGGGGCTTCGATTGTATCTGGTTCAACCCCTATTCAGAAGGAAACCTCACTATTACAAACTGGATAAGCAGTAGTAATCTGACTTCTGCTTGAAGATCTTTCAGGAGAGAGAACTCATTTCCCCTTGAGGCAGCCCCACCTACTTTGGGATAGTTCTGTCCTTAGGAAGTGTTTTCTGAATCCAGATCTAACTTTATATTTTTTAATTTTTTGAGGCCTGTTTTCATGTCCCCCACTACGTCTTTTCTTTTCCAGGAAAAACATGCCCAGTGCCTTCAACCAATCCTCATATGACATAGACTCAGGGCTCTTTACCCTCCTGTTCCTCCTTTGAACACTCTCCAGCTTGTAATACCTTAGATTTAGGTGCTTCAAAAAAACAATCTGGTACACAGTTATAGCAACACTGTGTGATGATCAGCTATGATAGACTTAGCTGATCTCAGCAATGCAATGATTTAAGACAGTTCCAAAAGACTCATGATGGAAAATGCCACCTGCATCCAGAGAAAGAAGAGTCTGAATGCAGATCGAAGCAGATTATTTTTTTTCTTTTTCAAGGTTTTTCCCTTTTGTTCTGATTCTTCTTTCGCAACATGACTAATGTAGAAATATGTGTAATATGATTGTAAAAGAGAAAGGCATACAAGCTATTAAAAACAAATCAACCAAGGTCATTTCCCAATATGGTTCCCCTTTGCATCTTCTTACACCAAAAAAAAAAACCAAACCCAAAAAAACTTGCCCAAAACCCATCCAGCAGTGACCACATGCGACATTTTGCGTAATATTCTGTACCCCTATTCCCCAACCTCTCCAGAAAGACAAAAGATGTTCCACCAAGAAAAGATGTTTCCTTTTCTTTAATCTGGAATCAAAGCTGATCCTTCAATGAGTCGCTGAGGTTGACTTCTGTTATTTACTGTTATTTACATTGCTGCAGTTACTGTGTACATTGTCCTGGTTCTGTTGCTTTTACTCTGTATCAGTTTATACAAACTTCCCAAGTTTCTCTGAGTTCCTCATATTTATCATTTTTCATAGTGCAGTGATATTCCATTGTGGTCAGATACCACAATTTTCTTATCTGTTCCTCAATGATAGGCAGTCCCATTGTTTCTAGTTTTTTGCTATTACAAAGTATTATTATTATTCAAGTTATATTATCATAATATAAATTGTTAAATTTAAATTATTATTGTAAAGAGTGTTATTATAATTAATATTTTGACACTAATCACATTGACTATTTGGGGGAATATACAGAGTCAAGGGATGGCTGGGTCAAAGATATGAAGAATATAGTGACAGTGTCTCTTTGTGCCTAGTTCCAAAGTATTTTCGAGTACCTGTATCTCCACAGGTAACGTCCTAGTATGGACTATTTGCTATTAGTGATCATTTTTGCCAATTTAAGGAATGTGGGGTAAAAATTTAGAATTTTTAAACTGGCATTTTAAGTACTTTTCACATTGCTACTGAAAGTTTGCTTTTTTTTTTTTTGATAATTTTCCATTCATATCTCTTTTCTACTAATTTACTGGAAAATGGCTCTTAGTCATATATATTTGTGTAAATTCTCTGTATATCCTGGATAGCAGGATTTTATCAGAAGAATCTGATGCGAAGACTTTTTTCTGTCAACAGTTCTATTGGTTTTGTTTGGGCAAAAACTTAAAATATTTTATGGAATTAAAATTGTCTACTTTATCTTTTGTAAGTTTATCTCTATCCCTTGTTATGAGTTTTCTATCTCACCATAATGGCGAAAAGCACCTCTCTTTGTTTTACTCTAATCTTTTCAGGACATAATCTTTTATATTTAAGTCAAGTATCTGTTTGGAGCTTAACATGTATATGGTGTAAGATACTGTTTTAATCTGTTTTCTGCCAAACTGGTTTCTAGTTTTCCCAGAAGTCCTTGTTGGAAAAGGAATTCTTTCTCCAGTAATTTAGGCTCTTGGGCTCAAACACTAGGCTATAGTTGCATATGGCTTCTTCTGAGTTTTTTTTTTTAATCCAGGGTATCCCACAAATCAGTATTCTATTTTTTAACCAGTATCAAGTAGTTTTGAAAATTAGCGTTTTGTATGTTGAGATGTGGTCAGTCCATGGCCCCTTCATTCCTGCTTTTTTCTCATTTCTCTTGAGATTGTAGACTTTTTGGGGATCAATTTACTAAAAATGATTTTTTGGTTATTCAGTAATGTTCTATAAAATAGTTCCTTAGTAGTGTGATTGAGATAGCAGTTAACTCGGAAATGACTGTAGGTTCCCCATGCCTTTCAACTATTCCACAAGCATTTAACTGATACTGGCAGAATTTTCAGCTGGACACCAAATGGGATGGAAATAACAGTGGATGTAACTAGAGCCCTGTAAGGTACTTTTTCTCTTTCCTCTCTAGGTTTGTGGACATCACTCTCTTCAGGTTCTCCTCCTACCTATCTGATTATTCCTTCTCTGTCTCCTTTGTTGAATCCCCATCTGGGGCTCATCCACTAGGATGCTCCCTAGGGCTCTGTCCTGGGTCCTCTTTTCTTCTTCCTCTAGACTTGGTGACCCACTAGATCCCATGGATTCATTGTCATTTCTTTGTAGGTGATTCTCAAATCCAATAAGTAACCTCAGCTTCTCTCCAACTTTCAGACTGCTTTCAGATGTCTTCCACATCTGGAACACACACACAGCCTCTATGTGAGCAGAGAGGAGCCCTGTTTGTGAGGGTATGAAAGAAGCTCCCCAGAGCCTCTAAGACTCAGTTTGGTGATACCTTCTCAAAGGAGGGTATTATTTGTAGATATTAATAAAGGTTGATGGTATACATTAAGTGTTAAGTCTAATGAGCTTCCTTGAACAAGTTAGCATATGTCAAGGTAAATGGACTCTAAGTAGGCATATGTAGGGCTAGGTGAAAGGCAGCTATGTAGTACCCTGGATAGAATTGGACCTGAGTTGGAATCTTGCCTCAAATGCTTACTAGCTATGTGATCCTAGGAGAGATACTTAATTCACCTATCTCAAGCCTCAACTTCTTCATCTATAAAATGGGGATAATTTTTTCTTTTTTTCTTTTTAATTAACTTTATTTTCAGTATTCTACAAACACTACCATATAACTTAGATTTTTTTCCCCTCCTTTCCCCCTATGTCTCCCCTCCCTCCCCGAAATGGTATACAATTTTATATAGGTTCTACACATACATTTCTATTAAATACATTTTCACCATAGTCATGCTGTGTAGAAGAATTAAAATGAATGGGAGAAATCATATAACAAACCAAAACATAATACACACACAAAAATTGATCTGCTACATTCAGTGATTGAATTCTATAGTTCTTTTTCTGGATGTGGAAGGCATTTTGCCTTAAAAGACCATTGGGAATTTTTTTTAAGAACTTGGGACTTAAAGACCATTGGGACTTTAAGTCCTTCATTGCATTGCAATGAAGTTTCAAGTCTACCAGAAAAAACTCTCACACACTGTGTTTGTTGCTATGCACAAAGTTCTCTTGGTTCTACTCCTTTCACTCAGCATCAGATCATATAAGTCTTTCCAGGCCTCTCTGAAGTCTTCCTGTTCATCATTTCTTATAGCACAATAGTATTCCACTACATTCATATACCATAACTTATTCAGCCATTCCCCAGTTGATGGGCATCCCCTTGATTTCCAGTTTTTGGCAACCACAAAGAGTGCTGCTATAAATATCTTTGTACATGTGGGACCCTTTCCCATTTTTATGATCTCTTGGGGATACAGTCCTAGAAGCGATATTGCTAGGTCAAAGGGTATGCACATTTTTGTAGGCCTTTGAGCATCGTTCCAGATTGCTCTCCAGAATGGTTGGATCAGCTCACAGCTCCACCAACAATGAATTAGTGTTCAACTCTCCCAAATCCTCTCCAACATTTATCATCTTCCTGTTCTGTCACGTTTGCCAATCTGATAGGTGTGATATGGTACCTCAGAGTTGTTTTGATTTGCATGTCTCTAATCAATAGTGATTTAGAGCATTTTTTCACGACTATAGATATCTTTAATTTCTTCCTCTGAAAACTGCCTGGGGATAATAATTATATTAAAACACTAATATATAGTAACAATAACCTCTCAGTAGGTTATTGAGAGAATCAAACACTTTGATGTAAAACACTTTGCAAAGGTTAAGGTGCTCTATGAATGCTGCTTTTAGAATGCTTCCCTTCTTTACTCCTGCTTCTTAAAAACTTGGGGGCAAGATGAGGAGCTCCCCTTCACAAATGTCCTGTTTGATTGGCTAACATGACAAAACAGGAAAATTATAAACACTGGAGAAGATGTGGGAAAATTGGAACACTAATTCATTGTTGGTGGAATTGCGAGCTGATCCAACCATTCTGGAGAGCAATTTGGAACTATGCCCAAAGGGCTACAGAACTGTGCATACCCTTTGATCAGCAATACCACTTCTAGTTCTGTAGAAATCATAAAAATGGGGAAAGGACCCACATGTTCAAAAATATTTATAGCAGCTCTTTTTGTGGAGGCCAAGAATTGGAAATTGAAGGGATGTCCATCATTTGGGGAATGGCTGAACAAGTTGTGGTATATGAATGTTCCGTAAGAAATGATGAACAAGTGAACTTCAGAAAAACCTTAGAAAGACTTATATGAACTGACGCTGAGTGAAGTGAGAAGAACTGAGAGAACATTGTACACAGTAACAGCTATATTTTTAGATGGCTGACTTCTCTAGACTTAGCTCTTCTCAGCAATTCAAGGACCTAAAATAACTCCAAAAGACTCCTGATGGAAAATGCCATCAACATCCACAGAAAGAACTATAGAGTCAGAATGAAAAATGAAGCAGACTATTTTTTATTTTGTTATGTTTTTGTGCTGTTTTGGTTTCTCTCGCGGTTTCTCCTATTTGTTTTAATTCTTCTATGCAACAGTGATTAATGTGAAAATGTCTTTAGTAAGAATGTATGTGTAGAACCCATATAAGATTACATGCCATCTTTGGGAGGGAAATAGAGGAGAAAATTTAAACTTATGGAGATGATTGTTGAAAACTGAAAACAAATAAATTAATTATAAAAAAAGAAATATGGAGTCTGAATGCAGATTGAAGCACGCTATTTACTCTTTTCTGTTTTTTCTTTCTTATGGTTTCTCCCATTCGTTTTAATTCTTCTGTACAACATGACTAATGTGAAAATATGTTTAATAAGAATGTACATGGAGAACCTATCTTATGGAGAACCCCTCTTAGGTAGGGGAGGGAGGTGGACGGAGAAAATGTAAAACTTATGGAAATGAATGTTGAAAGGTGGGGGTAGGGGTGGGGGTGGGGGTGTGGACCCTTCAGCCAAAAAGGCAAACGATCTCCTTGCAGAGGGAAAGCTGGGACTGGAAGAGGAGGAGGTCAAACGTCACTGAGCCCAAGTACGAAACTGAGATGCAGCGAGGGTCCAGTGGCTGCCCAAGCGTTAAAGTCAGTATTCGAATCTGGGTCCCTGATTGTCCGCCGGAGCCACGGTTGAGAGTAATGTAGATCTGGAGTGACTTCACTGCGAGGGAGACACCAGGCTCCAGCCGCCTATGGGCTCAGCACCAGCTGTAGGATCGAGCTTCCTGTCTCATCTGCATATTCACAATGCTTCGCATTCGCAGTGGAAACTCACCTTGAGTTTACCTGGTGTGGCGTCTCCTGGGCTGGTGGCCGTGGAAGTCAAACGACATGCTCTGGTTTCTCTTCAAAACGAATAAATCTTTCGCCTTTTACTAAAGATTTCCGTGGAGAGATACTAGTAAGAGTTCATAACCAATTTTTAGAAGTCTTGCTTAGCAAGGCATTGGTTTTATGTTTGAAAGAAAATGTGTTACACTTTACGAGCACTGTTCTGTGTTTGCGGTTTTGTTATACCGCAAGTAGTTCTGTGGTGTGGTTTCTGTATTTTTCGCTATTTTGTTACTTATTAAGGAGCATTACTTCACTGAGAATGCTCTCTGTTTTTTAGTTACGTTGCAAGGCTGAGGACTGAGCTGGATTTCGTCGGCAAACTTATTTTTTTTTTCCATCTGTTTCTTTTCGCTCGCGAATTTAAGAATTCTTCGGGCTCTACTCTAAACCAAAATTGTCACCTAAGGTGGGAAATTCCCCAATTCCTCCTTCTTTCCCTCTTCTCTGTCTCCTCCCTCGCCCTGCAGCTTTGGAGCCGAGCCTTTGACGTGTCTAGCAGGGAGTCCATCCAGGCTGGCTGGGGGTTAATCAGCTGTCTAGGATGATTTAAATCCAAATCTGATTCCGAATCCTGAGTCATTTCTGCCGGATCAGTGCTGCTTCTAACTCCTCTTCTGGTTCTGATTATTCAGTAGTGAATTCAATTCTCGCCACTGTTCTCTCCCTTCTAATTTATCCTCCACACAATTTTCGAAGTAATTAAAGCTCAGGTTCTGACCCGATCATTTCCCTGTTTGAAAATCTTCCGCTGTTCCCATTGCCTCCAGGATCACTTTACAAAGTGCTCGGCCTAGCACTGTGACCCTTTTAGTCTGACTCATCCCAGTCTTCTGCCTTGAGAGCCTCCGCACACGCCAATCTAGTTAAACTGACACGTCACATCTCCCACTTCCACGCCTTTGCACAGTGTGTCTCCTAAACTTGTTCTCTGTCTTTCCAAATTCCTTTCTTGTTAGACTCCTTCAAAGCACAACTCAGATATGGCCATCCACATAATAAGTTCTTCCCTAATCCTCTCGGTAATTAGTAAATCCTCTTCACACAACTTTGCCTTTAGGTCTGGAACTGCTTGGATGACTGGAACCCAAAGACTCCTTCATTGATGGTTCCACCGGAACGCAGTGGAAGGTTGTCTCAGAAATCTGGGTTTAGCCTTGTCCCGCTTCACATTTTTATCCATGACCTGGATGAAGGCATCAGACTGGCAGATGACACAGAACTGGGAGAGCTGGCTAACAAACCAGATGACAAAAATGCCAGGACTGTCACCTGCCCATTCCTGGAAGCCTGGCTCCTCTTGACACGATCCAAGATGACCCAATAACCTTTTGGCGGTCATGTCCCGACGCTGATGTCTCTGCAGCTTGCAGACCAAGCCCGGACCCCAAGCCCGGAGCTCCACGCCTTGCTGCCTTCCTGGGTGTCCTGAGCGCTCGGAAGAAAGTATCCCGTGACCTGGAGGGAGGGCCAAGAGTGGACGTTGGCGGGGTGGCCTGTGACATTCTGGCTGCGTTCCCTTCCTGTGGTGAAAAGACCGTGAGCTTTCTGCAGATGGAGCCAAGGTTTGTACGCAGCTCTCCTCTCCCAGGACCTCAGTTTCCTTCTCTGTGAAATGAGGAGATAGGAGTTCAGAGGCATTTCTAGGTCCAATCCTGGTCCGGCTGCCTTCAGACTCCGGCGCTCTGGCCCAGGACGCGCCCCAGGCGGGGAGGAGGGGAAAGTTAGTCCTGTTTTGCATACCCACAAGGCTATGCGGCACCTCGCGAACTCTCCCGGGGGGAGAGCGTCCTTGTCCCTGACTTTCTCATCTTTCCCTCCAACGCAGGGGCCTTTGGGGGGGGCAGAGCTTTTTCGGGCCGAGTTGCTCCCGGAGGACTCTTGGAAGAGATAAAGGCTCCCAGGACAGCATCTCTCACCGTCAGCTAAAGCTGGGATTTTGGTATTGGACTGGGTGGGGAGAAGACGTGAATTCATACTTTGGTTCCTCTTCAAGTCGCATAAATCTTTCGCCTTTTACTAAAGATTTCCGTGGAGAGGAACCATAATGAGTTGAAACATAATTTTTTGAGGCCCCACTTTGTGGGGCTTACAACTTCGTTTTAAAAGTAAGACACGATAACGAGTGTTTTTGGCGGGTGTTGTTTGAAGTTGTGCTGCTTGTCTTCTTTTTTGTGTTCTTATTTGCACGTGTTTTTTAAAGATGTGGTTTGAGTTATACTCGTTTACGGAGGAGAATGTGAAGATAGGGTTTCTACGTTGAAAATATGAAGATCATGAAGTGTTAGGTTAGCATAGCCAAAATGGAAGGTTACAGATTTTTAGTGAGGTTGTGTGTGAAGTTAGCGTTTCTCCCTGTCCATTTTTCTGTAAACCTTTGTGAAGAACCTGTCTTGGGGCAATTTATCGACTACCGTGTTCACTAAGGTAGGAAAGATGCAGGGAGCAGGCAGCAGCTCATCCAATCCATTCCTAAATAAGAATCCCTCTCAGTTAGCATCCTTCCTGCCTACAGCAGGGAGCTTACCACCTCCTCCCAATGGAGGTGATGCAGCCTGTTGGGATCTCTGAGAATCTGCATAGCTCCTGGCCCTGACCTCTAAGGCTAAGCAGAAGAGAACACTGATTCCCCTCTTTACAGAGCAACCTATTAGATCCTGGAAGATGAGCCCATGTCTCCCCCATGCCTTCTCTCCAAGCTGAACACTCCTTGTTACATGGCATAGACTCCAGTCCTACCACATCCTCGGTCACCCTCCTCTGGATGCTCCCCAAATGAGCCACGCCCTTAAATCATCATGTTCTTATCAAGATTCTCACCTCCTTGTTGAGGGGAAGCTCTGTCCCTTGCTACTGACTCATACTCATTTTTTGGGCCACTAAAACCCTCAGATCTTTTTTCAGACAAATCACTCTCTAACTATACTTTTCCCACATTGTATTTGGAAAGTTGAAAAAAATGCTCTAGAAATCACTGATAATTAGAGAAATGTAAATTAAAGCCAACCAAGGTGCCCAAAAAAGGGAAATTACAGGGGATGTGGGGAAACAGGGACTTTACTGTACTTGGAGAAGCTGTGAATGGGGCTAGCCATTCTGGAAAGAAATTTAAAACGATGCCCCCAAACCTATTAAACTGCATACCCTTTGACCCATGCCCTTTGAGGTCTATACAACAAAAAGGCCAAAGAAAGAGGTAAAAGACTCATATGTACAAAAATATTTATAGCAGCTCTTTTCAAAGTGTCAAAGAAATTGGAAACTGAGGGGATATTCATCAATTGGGGAAAGGCTGAACAAATAAATTATGGCATGTGGATGTGATGGCATACTAGTGTCTGATAAGAAACTCTGAAAAGGATGATTTTGGCAAAAACTGGGGAGAGTTATATGAGCTGATGCAAAGTGAAATGAGCAGCACCAAGAGAACAATTTATATAATAACAAGACTGTAAAAAACAAAATTGAAATATTTAGGAATTCTGAACAACACCATGATCAACTATGATTTCCGAGTATAAAGGAGAAATGCTACTCGTCTTATGACAGAAAGGTGATAGACTTAAATATACAGAATGAGACATATTTTTTGGATGTGGCCAAAGTGGCAATTTGTATTGCCTGACTATACTTGTTACAAAGGTTTTGTTTTTCTTTGGCAGGAGGAGGACAGTAAGAGGGAGGAAAACTAAATGCTTGATAATTGAAAAAAATTAACTAAGAAATCCCTTATCCGAGGAAGTAACTGAAAGTCACTGGAGTTGATTAAGAAAGTGACATGATCAGATATAACCTTAATGTAAATTACTTTGGCAGCAGTGTGGATGGTGGACTGGAGCAGAGAGAGATTTGAGGCAGGAAGATCCATTAAGACCTGGTTAAAAGAATCTAGGGAAGAGGCGACAAGGGCCTAAAATAAGGAGGGTGAGAGACAGCAAAAAGTTAAGTTTCCACAGAAGTTATTGTTACTTGATGAAGTCATTGAGAATAAGTCAGATACCACGAAGGCTAGCAGGCTACAGGTGGATTCAACCAACCAGGAGACAGTGACCTTCAGAAAACTGCAGAATAGGGACTGATCTGGCCAGAACTGGTTCAGAAATATGACCGGGAATAACCAGTTTTCTTCTTTTCTTTTCTTCTTTGCAGTTGCTTAATAAGCTACTTGCATATTAACTTCTCCACCCAGGGGGGAGAAAAAGCACAAAATTAGGCACATTTCATATGTTAGAGAAAGGGGGGAAACATATTAAGGAGGTATATAAAGAAGGTGGTAATCTAAAGGGAACAGACCAATCCATCCCCTGATGGGAGGATTTGTTTTGAATTAACTGTATATAGCTCATCTCGCTTCTGTACTCAGTGCTCTTCCTTCCTCAAAGGGTTGGGGGTTTGAGCCTGCTTTGGCCAAGGCATTCAATTCCTCTGAACTCTGCTGCAATAAAATTTCTTTGATACCTCATCAGTAAGAAGTGTGTCTCTAACAGGAGCTTTGTGAGTAGGAAGAAGGGATCAGATGAGAGAAATGTCTAAGTAGGAACAGTAAGATTTGGCATTTAATGGGGTGAGGGGGAGTGAGAAATTGAGAATAATGCAAGAAGTTACAGATCTGAGAATAGATGGTGATGTCTGAAAGAATCAGGTAAGTGTGGAAGAGAATTAGGTTTTGGGTCAGGGGAGATAATTAGCTCAGTTTTGGTTTGAAATAGCTCTGGGATATCTGCTGCAATCAGTCATGTGCCATTATAGCTCAGAGGAGAGATAGACAGATAGATCTGGGAGTTATTGGTGTAGAAATTAGATCCATGGGACTGGTGAGAGAGTATATAAAGATAAGATTAGGGGGCCTAGGACAGAGTCTTATTGATTATCACAAAGTTCATGAGAGGAAGTAATGTCCAACGAGGCTGGAACATACATTGGGGATATGTGGTACAGGGCTTTAAAAGCTAAACAGAAAATTTTGTATTTTATCCAAGAGCATGAATTCTTAAACTCTGTGTGTGTGTGTGTGTGTGTGTGTGTGTGAGATGGACTCTCCTTTTCAGAAAAAGATTTTAAAAGGAATAAAACAAAACACATAGGATTACAAAAGAAACCAATTACATGGAAATCGTTATCAAAGCATTAAAAAAAAATAGTCCCTCACATTGAAGGGACATAATATGGATGATGAACATGAGGAGACTGAAATGAGCGGTAGAGTCAGACAAGACAAATGTCAAAAAAGTCCAGAGAACAGAGACTGATAACTCAGGAGACAGAGAGGACATAGAGGAGGCAGAAGGTAGGAACAGCTTTCTGGCTGGGTTTGGCTGAGAAGGAGAGGAGAGGGTTTTGTTTTTGTTTTAGTACAGACAGTCTCTTTAGATAGATTTGTGTGTGTTCATCCTTTGTTGCTCAAGAAGACCAGGCCATCAGAGAAATGATGATATGACTTGCACTTGACTCTGTTTTGAGTGAGGGAGGTAACCTCCCTGGAAGTGAGTATATCAAAAGGCCTAGCCTAAAAAGGCCAATGTCTCCCATTGCATCCTGGGCTATCTCCAGTCATACTGAGGAATATCAGGTCTCTGGATTCAGAAGAAGGAGGTGAGGCTGGTGACCTGCACAGCCCTCCCTCACTCAAAACAAGTCAAGTGCAAGTCATGTCGTCATTTCTCTGATGGCATGGTGTTCTCTGAAAATGAAGGACTAATACAACCTGCCAGAGAGAGAGAGACAGACAGACAGACAGAGAGACAGACAGGCAGAGAGAGGGAGACAGACAAACAGAGAGGGAGAGAGATAGAGACAGAGAGAGAGGGAGAGAGAGACAGAGAGAGACAGAGAGAGAGGGAGAGAGATAGAGACAGAGAGAGAGAGGGAGAGAGAGAGGGAGAGAGAGAGAGGGAGAGGACAAATTGCTGGAGAAGCAGGTTGGGTATGAGATCAAAAGGGGAGACAGAAAATTTGGGTTAACTGAAAAAATGTGGGGAATTAAGAACAAAACAGAAAAAAAGGGTTGGTCTTGGTAAGGAGAAAGTCATGATTCGTTCAGATCTGGCCTCAGGCACTTACTAGCTGTGTTACCCTGGGCAAGTCAGTTAACCCAGATTGCCTCAAAAAAAAAAAAGAAAAAGAAAAAAGAAAAGTAATGAGATGGGGATTCTTTTTGTCTGTTTTTGATGCCGTTGAGCGAACTTTTCTCCTGAATTGTCAGTCTCTGTTCTCTGGACTTTGCTGCTTTCTCCTGGTTCTCATTTTACTGACTTCTCAGTCTCCTCAGTTTTCACATTTGTCAGAGAAAGAGGGAGAGGAAGGAAGAAAGAGGGGTCTCTGTCAAGGGGTTTGGGGAAGAAGGGGACAGGGGGAGAAGGAATCCAGGTCTAATGGCCCGATTTCCTTGTAAAGGGATGAGGTTCTCAGCTGAGAGACAAAAGGAGGAGGAAAAGGAGGCAGGGAGGCTGAAGGAGTGTCAGTCAACAATTGCCATCACTTTTTAAGTCCTCACTATGTGCTAGATCTGTGTTAAGGCCTGGGGATACAAAGAAAGGGAAAACAGGGTCCCTGTCCTTGGAGACTTCACAGTCTCATGGGGGAGAGAACACCCAACCGCCTACGTACAAGGATAAGACGGAGAAAATCCAGAGGGAAGGCAGCAGGGTTAAGGATGATTGCGAAAGGCCTCCTTTGGATTGAAAAGTAGAACTTGAAGCTGAAGAAGCCACGAGGCAGAGATGAGGAGGGAGAGTGTTCAAGGAATAGGGGAATGTTGTTTCTCTTTCATTTGTGAAGATCGATGATGTCCGGGTGAGGCCTGGACTCCAATCTGATTTGGATTTGGGTGCAGCAGAGATGTCAGCTTCGTTTTCTCTTTCACAGTCATCCAAGTCCAGTGGCAAGTCCAGGAAGGCTGGCAACGGCCCAGGATGCAGTGAATGACCTCGGCATCTTCTATGCCGTCTAAGTCACCCACATTGCCTGTTTCAGCTTCCCTCATGGCTGTTGGAACAAATTGTTCTCACTCACCCATTCTACAAGGGGATGTCTTCAAATGTGTTGTGTAGACATCACTCCAACTCACTGATGGGTTTGAGGCCCATCAACTAGCCTCAACCTGGTTTGGCTCATGTGCTGAGATGATCTACCAGGGTGTGATACACCTGCTTCCTGGAGCCACAGGTAAGAGTTGGGTGACAGGTGGGCACCAGAGGTGGGTGAGCAGCCCTCATAGCACAGGTAATGGCCATCCCTGAACATCCCTTACACCCACAGGGGACAGCCACTGAAAATGCCCAGAGCTGGGGACAGGAGGGTGTACAGTATACAGTCAGCCACTGGGATAGTCAGTCTGGGTGGCCACTGTGTTTTAACCTTGCTCAACCTTTGGTTACTGTGTCCAGTCAGCCTTCGAACTTAGGGCCAATGCCATCTCTACAGACTCCTCCCCTCACCTGAGGTCTAATGCCATCTCCCAATGGTGCTGTAAAGGTGTGTGTGGGGGGAGCTTGTTGTTCCATCCTGTTTGACTCTCCCTGACCCCATTTGGGGTTTTCTTGGCAAAGATATTGGAGTGCTTTGTCATTTCCTTCTCTGCCTCATTTTATAGATGAGGAAATGAAGGCCAACAGGGTTAAGTGTCACATTTGAACTTAGGTCCTTCTGACCCCAGTAACTAGGGCTCTACCCCTTGCTACACATAGTTACCTTGGTTAGTCAGCAACTGAGAGAGCCATGTCTGCTTTAAAGAAAGGAAACAAGCACCTACTCTGTGTCAGGAGCACTGTGCTAAGCCCTTTACAAGCATCTCACTTCCATCCTCACAGCAACCCAGGAGGTGGGTGCTATTGTCATCCCCTTTTTACAACTGAGAAAAGGTGTATTGGCAAGGGTCGGGGGACAGAAGTAAAGTTACTTGCCCAGGAAAATGGACTTGAAATTTGCTCTTCTGACTCCAGGTACAGATCTCTATCCACTGTCCAGTTCACCTGCACACCCCTCTCCCGCGGCCAAGGTAGATCCCCTCAGCACTCCACTGGAGACATTCATCACTGCCCCAGAATGACCATGTTCACCAGTTTGGACTCCATTCCTCTCTAACCCCTGGTCTAAGGGTGGCATGAGAGACTTTGGCAAATGGTTTGGTAACTTTGTGGTGAGCTGTCAGTGTCACCATCCTCCAGGACAGCATCCCGGTCCCAAAGAGAACCGAAGTTACTCTGGTCTAGCTGTTCCATCTCTCAACACCATATTTTATAGCGGTGGAAATGGAGGCCAAGAGACCAGCTCAGAAGATGCCAACTTGGACATAACTGCGGTGCACTTGTTGACCCCAGACCCAGGGCTCAGTGCTTTGCTGCCTTTCTGGGAGTCCTCTAAGCACTTGGAAGAAGATACCTCAGCTCCTGGAGGGAGGGAGGCAGAGGCAAAGGTGAACGTTGGCAGGGCTGTCTGTGGCTTGGGGGCTGTGTTCCCTTCCCTGTGGTGAAAAGGCCGTGCGCTTTCTGCAGATGGGGCCAAGGTTTTATACACAATTCTCCTCTCCCAGGGCCTCAGTTTCCTTCTCTGTGAAATGGGGAGATAGTAGTTTAGCTGCATTTCTAGGTCCAGTCCTGGACTGGCTGCCTCCAGACTCTGGCACTCTAGTCTGGGACAAGTCGAAGACCGGGACGGGGGGAAAGTTGGTTAGTCCTGCTTTGCATACCCACAAGGCTATGCGGCACCTCGCGAACTTTCCCGGGGAGAGCACCCCTCTCCCTGACTTTTCATGCTTCCACTTCCGACCCAGCGACTGTTGGAGTATTTTTGAGTGGAGGGGGCAAAGTCTTTGTCAGACCGAACTGTACCCTAAAGATTCGTGGAAGGGCGGGAGGCTCCCATAACAGCCTACGTCACCGTCGGCTAAAGCTAGGGTGTTGGTATTGGGCTGGGTGGGGCAGAAGACTACGGTATACTCTGGTTTCTCTTCAGATCGTATAAATCTTTCGCCTTTTACTAAAGATTTCCGTGGAGAGGAACAATTATGAGTTGTTAGCTAATTTTTTGAGGCCTCACGTAAGTGAGGCTTAATATTTGTGTTTCTAACAACAGATGATTAGCAGAGCATTAACTGGGATTGGTCTCATAATGGTGTTTGCGTGTGGTACATATTTCCAGCAGAAAATCTTGTTGTTTTTGTGACCTAGTTGGTATATGGCGTGAGCTCTGATTGTTTCCTATTCCTACATGATCCAAGTTCTCCTTAAACATTGATCAGAGCAGAAGACGCTGAATCTTCCTAATCCTCGGAGACTGTCCTGGTGGCTTCACAGGCATACGATGAGTTCAGAACGGCTCGGCAGACCATATTCCTCTTCTCTCTGACACTTTTCTTCAGAGCCTCCCAAACACTGAGCTAGCTCTGACAGTTTTTGAATCAAGCTCATCATCTGTACCGACATCCCAATTGGAGAGTACACTGCTAATCTAAACCATTCAAAATTTCTCCATTTGCTGTAACTAATGGTTTCACATATGGCTAGCGTGATCACGGTGGTTAGTGGAGAACCTGTATTTTCTTGGTGTTAACTGTTAGGCCAAAATGAGCACAAGCAGCAGAGAATGGATCACAGTGTGGCTCATCTCAGCCTGAGGCTTCATTGAGTGCACAATCACCTGTGAACAGAAAATCATGCACCAACTCTCCCTCCACTTTGGCCTTGGCTTGTAGCCTTTCCAAGTTAAATAGCTTACCATTGGTGCAATAGCTGACTGACGCTATTTTTGTCTTCATTGAGGCCTCCTGACAAGAATGCTGAAAACAGCATGGGAGCAAGCACATAGTAGGGCTTCACTCCATTGGTGATCGGGAAAGTGTAAGAGCATTGCCCATTATCCGGAAACCAGGCAAACATGTGGTCATGAAGCTGACGTACTTCTGCGGGCAAACCAAATTTTGCCATAATTTTCCACAAGCTCTCAGGACATCAAAGGCGTTGGTCAGACTGACAAATATTGTTGTAGAGACCTCTGTTATGCTCCTGGCATTTCTCCTGCAGTTGTCAAGCAGTAAATACCATATAGACATTCCTTGGGCCACATTTAAGGCACACTGGTTCTAAGGTAGATGATCATCATCTGGGTGAAGGATCAGCCTGTTAAAGACGACTCTGGCAAGAATCCTGTCAGCAAAGACTAAGAGGGACATCCCCACCCCCACCCCCGCATTGTCACAGGACAATCTATTTCCTCACCTTTATGAGATGGACAATGGAGGCATCCTTGACCTTTTGGGGGATAGTCACCTCTTGCCAGATAATCTAGAACATTTCAGTCAGCTTGGATCCCCTGCCTTGAACAGATTAAGCATCAGGTGCTTTGCCCTAGGAGAGGAGCCTAATGGCATTCAAAACCTCATTTTCAGTTGGAAGTTTGGCTAGAGAGGGATTGATTTCAACCTGAGGTATGTGTTCAGTGGCTCCAGCATTGGTTGATGACTGTCTGTTGAGGAACTATGGAAGTGTCCAGCTCATCTCTCCAGAGTCTTGTCCTACTTACTAATTAATGTGTCTCCATCAGCACTGGTCTTTGGCCCATAAATAGCCTTCAGGGCATCATAAAAGTGCTTTGAATTGTTGCTATCAGCATAGAACTAGATTTCACCTGCCTTCTTACTGCGCCAAAAACCCTGCATCTCTCTAAGCTTTGCTTGCACCTTACTTTGGATGGAGTCAAACACTGCATTCTTAGAGATGTAGGAACTGTCCTGCTGGTAGGCCTTATGGAGTTTCTAGTTTTTCATGCAGCAGCTTCTGCATTTCCCCATCATTTTCATCAAACCAATCTTGATATTTGTGAATGTTCTGGCTGGGATGAGTAAATGTGGTGCTGTCCACCAAATCTCTAAGTTGCCCCCTCCTTTTCTGCCCCATTCTTGCCAACCATGGGCTGAGTCAGCTTTCCCTCCAAGTTAGCAACGAACTGTTCCCGCTCTAATCTGCTGACATTAAGTCTTCTGGTGGTCACCTTGCCTTTGAGCTGCGACTTTTGATTGCCTCTTCCTGGGGTCTCAGTTTCTTCGTCTGTGAGATGGGGAAATAGTCATTCAGCTGCATGGTTAGGTCCGATTCTGGACTGGCTGCTTCCTGATTTGGGACCCGCCCGAGGTGGAGAGGAGGGGAAAGTTGATTAGTGCTGCTTTGCATACCCACAAGACTGTGCACCATAGAGAGAGCTCTCCCTGGGACAGCACCCCTCTCCTTGACTTTCCCAGATGTTGGGGGTATATTTTTTTGGTGGAGTGAGTCTTTGTCAGGACGAGCTGCTCCGCAGAAGTCCCGGAAGGGAGGGAAGCTCCTGGGACGGTATTAGTCATCGTCAGCTAAAGCCAGTGTGTTGGTAGTGGGCTGAATGGGGCGGGAAGTTCAAAGCATACTCTGGTTTCTCTTCAGATCGTACAAATCTTTCGCCTTTTACTAAAGATTTCCGTGGAGAGGAACAATTGTGAGTTATTAACTAATTTTTCGAGGCCTTCTTAAAGGAAGGCTTATACTTTTGTTGGCAAAAAAAGACAACTGAGCTTCGTAACGATTTGTTTTCACTTGTCATATGATTTCTGCTTTCTTTTTAAGTTCTATCCATGCTGGGGGTTGGCTGGCTATGAACGAAGGTTTAAGGGGCAAGAGGTTTTCCGGTTCTTGATATGGCTGAAAAATGATCTTCTTAGGCTCTGATTCTTTTCTTTTATCTCCAAACTTTGCTTGCATTTTATTTTTATAATGGAGTTAAATGCTGCCTTTTTAGAGACAGCTGATTTCTAGTTTTTCGTTTAGCAGCTTCTGAATTCCCCCATCATTTTCATCAAACCAATTTTGATGTGTTTGTGAATGGTCGGGCTGGGATGGGTAAATGCAGTGCTGTCCACCAAATCTGTGAAAGCTGTCCACTTCTTTTCTGCCCCACTGTTGCCAACCATGTGTTGTCTCAGCTTTCCCTCCAAGTTAGCAACAAACTGTTCCCGCTCTAATCCACTCACATTAAGTCTTCTTGTGGTCACCTTGCCTCTGAGCTGCCACTTTTGTCGAATGTGAATATTCAGAGAGGATAAGTCTATGATCAGTCTAGCACCACAGTGTCTTCCTCACAGACATTCTGTCTCATCCTTTGTGAGAGATGATTAATTAGACCCCTATGTTATTCCAATCAGTATTAATCAGTTTGATGTGATTCCACAGAGGAAATGATTATAAATTCTGTTTATTAGACCCCAGAGCTATGAGCTACAGATTTGAAGTTCACTTTTTTAATCAAAGGAAGCTAATTAGAGACCTTCACCCTTGTTTCCTTGTTATGGTGACCAAGTCCACCATGTTGAAGGTGACTCCATTACCCCCCCAGCTATTTTTGTAGCCCCTCTGTCATTGTCATCCCTCTATTGTCCAACATGGGGAGATGGCCACAAGCTGTTTGCTGTCTTTTGGCCTGCTTTTCCACGGGCCCATCAGCTCATGTTTTTATCAGTCCAGCCCATGGATCCTCTCATCGGCTCAGTAAGACCTCCTGAAAGTTCAAAATAGGTCTGTCAGGGTCTGCTCCTCAGCTCTTTGTCCACCAGTGGGATTCTGTTTTCCACAGACCCTTCTGAAGGATAAAGGTCAAACTCGATCATCCAATAGGGCTCTATATTTTACTTTTGACTCTTCTGTATTATCTTGGTATCAAGTGCTATAAAACTGAAGGCCCTGGAGGAAGGGAGCATCTCAGATCATGAGGAAGATCTGAGGTCCACTTCATTAAGGGGAGCCATTGAGTAAAGTGCTATTGACTCCGAGCTCCGCCTCAATTCCTTTTCTTGTAGATTGGGCAATTTTGGTCTCCATATTTTATATTGACATAGTCTATTAAATGGCAACATTTACTCCGAGGCTGCATCCATGAAGTTTTAGGTAAATGGAAGATGCTGTTGATGATGAGAAGATCATGAGATGCCAAGTCTTCAGGAGTAATTGACCATTACTGTTTCTGACTCCCTTCCAAGGTCTCCCTGCCATGTGTCTACTTTTGCTTTAAAGTCACCCAGAATCACAAGCTTGTCCTCTTTTGGTACACTCATGATGAGCATCTCCAGGTCTTCATAAAATTTGTCTTTGATCTCATCAGGACTTGTCATGGTGGGAATGTATGCACTGATGATGGTGGTCATGGTACTTTCCTGCAAGTGCCAATCTCGCTGTCATGAGCCTATTGTTCCCTCCTTTTAGGAGGAACACAAGCTTGTCTACTAGATTAGTTTTGATTGCTAAACCTTCACCAGTTCACAGTGCTTTGAAACATGTTTCTCTTTCAGATCTACTGGATTTTGTGTTGTCCATAAGCGTGTGCACATTACATGTTACCAGTGATGAATCATCTTTGCAAAAGTTTTTGTACATTTTTTTTGTGTGTGTTTTAATCACAGCATGAGATTCCCACCTGCTATGGTAAGCTGGCCAGTTTTAGGGGAAGCAGACAATTTTTAGGGCACCTTTCTGAGCCCCTTCCTCCCACCAGAAGGTGAGCATTCATTCCTTAGAAAAGGCTGCTCAAGGTGAATTTCAGAAAAACCTGTAAAGACTTACCATAAGTAAAGCAGTAAAGAGTAAAGCAGAACCAGGAGAACATTGTACACAGTGCCAATAACATTGTTAGAGGATAAGCTATGATTGACTTAGCTTTTCTGAGCTATACCATCATCCAAGACAGTTCCAAAAGACTCTTGATGGAAAATTCGATCCACATCTAGAGAAAGAACTGCGGGTTCTGAATATAGATTGAAGCATATTATTTTCACCATTTTGTGCTTTTTTTTGGTGGATTTTCCCCTTCAGTTCTGTTTCTTCTCTCACAATATGACTAACGTGGAAATATCTTTCCATGATTGCACCTATATAACCTATATGAGATTGCTTACTGTATGGGGAGATGGGGGGAGGGAGGGGAATATGGAACTCAAAATCACATAAAATGAATGTTGAATCTTTACATGTAATTGGAAAAAATTAAATACTATTTATAAAAAAAAAAAAGGCTGCTCAGACATGGGGGCTACTGAATCCAACTGCTGCATTGGGCTAGTAAGAAAAAACCCTATGACCTGTGTACAGGGTTGTGACTACAGCTCCCGGTGTATCTGTACTTGCTGCTCCGTCATTTGCCTGTCACCACAGGACTTTGAGGTAGGTAAAAATGGTAAAATGGTATGGGTGATGTCTTTTGATTTCTATGTAAATTGGATTTATGTGAGGCAGAGTCATGGGAATTCATTGGCCTCACTCTCTCTTCCAGAGTCACTGCAGTTCAGTAGCAAGACACAAGTTAAGACAGCTGGTGATGATTTGGGATGCAGTGGGTGACCTTGGCATCTTCAAAGTCTAACCAAGCTCTAAGTGCTCCACAGTTCCTGTTCCGGCTATCTTCATGGCCCACATGTGCCCATTCCACTGGGGAGTCTTCACATGCTTGGAGTAAATACTCCCCTCATTCACCGATGGGGTTGAGGCTGTCCATTACCCTCCATGTGGTTTAGTCGTTGGTCAAAAGGTTTGACCATTGGGTATGCCATAGCTTCTTGGAGCCATAGGTGAGAGCTGGGTATATCAAGTGGACACCAAAGGTAGAAAGCACCCTTTAAGATGGTTTGGCAAGCACTCACACCTGAAATACTAGTCTTTGCTGAACATACCCTATACCTCATATATATCTATATATATCTATATATATAATGTATATGTATATATATACACATATGTATGTAGATATATATACATCTCTATATAATATATGTAAATATGTCTGTGTGTATGTATGTATATGTATATATATATGTATACATATACATATGGCTTTCAAATATTTCTAGTGGGATAAACTAGCCTTGAGTATACTTTAATAATAACTTAAAAAAATTTGGATTAATGATTTTACATACAAAACTACATTAATGCTTATAAGGAAATGTTAAGTTTGTATTTTGAAGTATCTGTGTGATAATATTAAGGGACAGAATGGCTCATTTTCAAAATCAGACCCTCTTTCTTCAGTCTGTTGATGACAGTGTCCATGTTGGGCACAGGGTTTGAGTAAAGATAGAAACAAAACAACAAGTGTTATGTAAAACTGAAGCTCTCTGAGGTCTCAGGTCCTTATAACTCTGCTGTTCATAGGGTTCGTTTCATAAGGTTTGCGTTAGTTTTCGCCACAAGATCTAGTTACTGGAGGCAGTACTAAATTGTATTGTCATGTTACTGGCAGAGTTTAGCAAAATTACCCAGGAATGTCTGTAAGTGACTTAGAACCAGAGAAGCATATTGACTAGGAGGAATCAGGTGGACAGGAGGAATCCAAACTTCCCTGAGGTCTATTCCAGAATGTCTAAGGGAAGGTGTTTCCAGGACTAGACAGATCCCTGGAATATGGGGAATCCAAGATGGAATGTGCTGATTAAATGGACATTAGGAGCAGGTTATCAAGTTACAAGGAGACTTTGTTTCATTTAATACTGATGATCATTATCACTTCAGCTTTTTGTTTCATTTTGCTGAGTTGTCTTGGTGATTTTGGTGATACATAAATCTCCCCTTTCAAATTAGTACTTGGTGAGCCCCTTAAGTGTTTTAATCTGTAACCTGATTTTATTTACCTATACAGCTATTTATTTCCTTCCTTGGGAAGCTAGGTGGCGCTATAGTGCACAGAGCACTGGGCCTTGAGGCAGGAAGACTCATCTTCCTGAGTTCAAATCTGGTTTTAGACGCTACCTGTGTGACCCTGGGCAAGTCATTTGACCCTGTTTGCCTCAGTTTTCTCATCTGTAAGATGAGCAGGAGAAGGAATGGCAAACCACTCCAATATCTTTGCCAAGAAAACCCCAAATGGGGTCACAGAGAGTCAGACATTTCCTCAAAGAATATAAGAGATCATGACTCTGCTTAACTAAATTTGTTTAACTTTGGTGACATTGAAGGAAGCACAGGATTAGGATTTTTTGTGATACTCATGGCCACAGCACACTTGTTTCCTGCTGCAAGTTTAAGTCCCCAGCTTATAGTCACCAACGTTTACTCAGATTGATCTTGCAGGAGCAGCAGGGATTGGGACGGTGCTGCTGAGCACAATAGTGCCGCACTTTGAGCGCGGTTAGGGCCAAGTCAGTCATGGGGACAGAGTCTGAGTGACCCTCATGTTGTAACCATGCTCCATGACAGCCAGCCTGCAGAAGAGGGCTCCTGGGCCTCATCACCGGGAGCCTAATCCCTCCCTTCAGGACTAATCCTATCTCCCAAAGATACTGTAATGGCAAGGAGCCAAAGAGGCATTAATCCCACCTCCTTGTTCAAAGATTTTACTCTCATATATAAATTGCTTTTAACTTTGTCTAATAAAAGCAGCTAGGAGTTGAAATTCCACTGCTGGTCCCAGAACAATTACTCGATACCTTGGAGTGCCAATGAATTCCTTTTGTCTTGTTTCCTGAATTTGCCTTTAATTGCAGGGTGAGCCCCAAACCAGGGTTTCCTTTAAACCATGACCAGGGGGCCAATATCGCTGAATCCTAGGGTGGGATTTGGGCAGAAAGGTGTAAGAAGACTGGAAAGATAGAAAAGGATCAGGTGTTGAAGGGCTTTATACGCCAGAGGATTGGATCCTGGTGTTAAGAGGGAACCACTGGTGCTCATTGATGGGGACAAGGAGGTAAGGGTGAACTTGTCAGATATACACTGCAGAAAAGTCATCCTGGCCAGAGAGGGAAGGTGTAGTGGGGAGACACTTGGGGCAAGAATAGTAAAGAGATGTGATAATTAAGAGCCAAGATAAAGAGAAGGGAATACTAAAAGGACTGTTAGCACTGCAGTGAGGGCCCAGAGGAGGTTGGACAACATGAATTTGCAATCTATCGGACAAGCATGGTTGTGGGACTTCTAGCCCTTGCAGCTTGTAAGTAGGAGTAGAGGAGGTGGATGGTTGAGGTTTGGCAAGAGAGGTGGACAATAGGACCAGGGGGTGAGGGATTTGGGAGCAGAGGACAGTGTAGGGTTGCATTGGTTAACTGTGGGAGCAAGACTAGAAAGGGAGAAAAGTAGTCAGAGCTGCTGGCCTGAGAAAGTACTTCGGGCTGAGATGACTGGATGTCCCCAGTGGGATGGTCTGCAGGCCATGACGGCCCAGGACTCCCAAGTCCATGCTCCAGGGCAGAGCTGGATCAGAGCTGCTCAGGGTATTCAGTCAGTCAGGGGGGCACCCTTGAGCCTGGCCCCTGACAGAGAGTGTCCAGACAAGGGGAGGGGCAGGAGAAAAGGCTATCAGGGATGAGGCTAGAGGCCGATTGCTAAGACATGGACCTGGGGAGACTGAGTGACTTGTTTAAATTCATATAAGTGACAGAACTGATTCCAACGTAGGCCCTCTGATTCTGGACCACACCCCATAGTTTCTCTTGTTCCTTTTATTTTTTTAATTCTTTTTAAAATTCTGAATTTAACAAAACATATAAAACAGGCATTTCCATATACAAAGCAACACTCAAAAAGGGGGCTGCCAGTGGAACTGCAGGTCTCTATGATGCCCTGTTTGCTTTTCTTTTTAAATCCCACATGGCCCAGCTTCTGCCCAAACCTGTGGCAGGTTTTCTGAGGGATGAGCCTAGGACTTTTCTTGCTTTCTAAGTGGAGAATGGAATGAGTCACGATTGGCTGAGAGAATGCTGAGTAGACACAGCCTAAGTGGCGAGAATGTGAGAGAACAGGGGTGAGGGTGGTCACAAGAGGCAAGTGTGAGTGTCTTCAGGGTATCCCAGAGCTGCTGGTGGGTAGAGAAAACTGCACCTCCCCAATTCATTGGAGAAGGCCCTGATGTTGGGAAAGACTGAAGGCAAAAAGAAAAGGGGATGGGAGAGGATGAGATGGATAGGGACTCAGAAACCATACTTGGACAGACTGGGAGACAGAGAAGGAGAGAAAAGCCTGGTGTCACAAAGACTCAGGTCCATGGGGTCACAAAGACTCAGCCGTGACTCAACAACACAACAGTCATTGTTTGCAGCCCTAAGACTAATGACAGCATACTTCCTTTCCTCTTCCTTTGAGCTCAGTTGGACTTTTTGTCTCTCTCTTAGCCAATGGGCTCCTTCCCCTTTGAGTCTGTTCTGACATGTATAACTGCCAGGACTTCTGTCTCATCCTGCAATCTGAAACTGTTACTTCAGAAATATTAATTGCTCATGAGCAGGCTGAGTCAATATAATGCAAATGACAATGTACTACCTAAAAGAATTTACTTATTCAGTGACATACTGATCAAACTACCAAAAGATTACTTATAGAAAAATAACAGCAGAGCGATTTCTGCCCCCTCTCCTTCCCTCTCTCCTCTGCTTGTCTGTCTCCTTTTCTCTGTCTCTGTCTCCTCTGTCTCTGTCTCTCTTTCTCTCTTCCTCACCTTCCCTTTCTCTCCCCACCCCCTTCCCTCTCCCTTGGTGCAATATTCACAGCATGGACAACTTACTAGATGATGGCAGAGAGGAAGCTGTACCTGACTCCAAAGAGATCAGATAGCTGATGGACAGACAGTAGAAGACAGCAGAGAGCCACTGAATCATGGAAGATGCCCAGGAGAGATGACCTGATAGAAAATGGAGATGGGAGGCCCGGCAGAGATGATGCGATGAGGAGGGGGCTTGTGAGGGTCCAGCTCTGCAGTCTCAGACACAAGTTGCTATGCTCTGTGCAGGGCCTGGCCACGTGTGAATGCTAGATCTTCTCTGGTGATGAGGATTTTCTTTGTGTCTGCTGTCCCAGGTTGATGCAGTGTTAACATGTGGGCATGTTACATTATTGGATATTTTTTTTAAGTGTCCTTTGCTGTGAACTAGCGTGTCCTTTGGCTGGGCAGGTAAAAGGAAACACCTCCAGGGATATGTGAAGGGAAGGCCCAGGTTGGTTTGCTTACCAAGGAGGAGTCCAAGGGCTCTTTAAGAGAGACCCAGGGGAGACTCTGTCCTCATTACACAGAAAACAAGATGAGAAACTAGGTCTCAGCAATGTCATTTTCATGGAGGCCCTGAAACTCAGAGCTGGAAGGGTCCTCAGAGAGTACCAAGTTGACCTTGAACCCAAGCAGGGATAAAATGGCCTCTGATCCTGACCTCCTGCCTGCACTGGCACTAATAGAGAGGAAGGTTTTTTAGCTTTCATTTTAGGAGACCCCATTCTGGCCTGTTGGCAGCTGCCTCAGAAAATGCTATTAGAAGGTGTTAGGGAGGGAAGAGAGAGAGAAAAGGGCCCTCTCAGTTCTGCAGGTGCCAGGTGGAGGTGTCTGTCCTACAGGTATAATATTTGACATGGGATGTACTGCCCTTTTTGCATTTAGTTTAATTTCAATCCCACACTGGAAAACAAGTTAGGGACACTGAGACTGGACCAAAAATTTCAGTGTAGACCACAGATGAGGCTTCTACATTCCTACCTGGAATGATGCCATAGGCTTGCCACTACGCTTCCGAATATTTGGGCCAGAGCGATACCTCCCTATTGACTCACTCTGGGGTCTCTGATGGCGGAGAGGTTTCAGATGCTCCTAATAATGACACGGTGGGTCTGGATGGGGAGAGAGGCCAAGAGATGACTCCAGAGGCCAGCCCTCAGAATCTGGACCCAGTCTGGTCCAAGTCAACTTTTTAAATTTTTGCCCAGGACTTAGATAAAAGCACAGCTGGATAATAGCTCATCACATTAAGGAGGATACAAGCTGGGAAGGATAGAGCTCCACTGGACAGAGAGTCCCAAAAGACCCAGGCTGGAGCAATGGGAGAGGCCAAAGAAGATGAAACATTATAGCGCTAAATGCACACGAGAGCAATATTCAAGTATTTGAGGGAGGGCTAAATCCTGGCTAGAAATAATGACAATGATGACACATATCTTACAGCTTTTCACTTAGGATTAAATGAGATCATATTTGTAAAGCACCCAGCATGGTGCCCAGCACATAGTAGGTGCTTAATGTATGCTTATTCTCATTCCCATTCAGGAAGCTATTTTTGATTCCTTTAGTTTTAAGGGGTCTCTCCCACCCTCTGAAAATTACTGGACGGACTTCATTCTGTTTCCTTGGCCACTTCCCACCCCAGCCCAGCAGAAGATAAACTGAGGGCAGGGACACAGGCTTCAAAGTGTTTGAAGCACTTTTGGTTGCTGTTCAGTCATTTCAGCTGTGTCCAACTCTTTATGACCCCCTCTGGGGTTTTCTTGGTGAAGATGTTGGAGTGGTTTGCTTCTCTAGCTCATTTGACAGATGGAAATTGAGGAAAACAGGGTGAAGTGATTAACCCATGGTCCCATGGTTGGTGTCTGAGGTTAGATTTAAACTCAGGTCCTACTGACTCCAGGCTCAGTGTTCTATCCACGGTGCCACCTACCTGCTCTGAAGCACTTTAATTGCATTACTGTTATATCTCACACCAACCTGTGAGGTCTCTTCTATAGGGATTCCTTGTCTTTATTTTATAGATTAGGAAATTAAGGCTTAGATAGGCAGGCCTTGCCCATAGTCACATAGCTACTGTCAGAGTAGAATAGGATTCTAGGCTTTATTTTTTAAGTACCTACTATGTGCCAAGCACAAAGCCAAGAAGAGTCCGAGCCCTTGGTTTACATTCTCCTAAGGATGAGGTGGGGAGTAGCCCAAGAAAACAGCATGGAATCCATCCAATAGTTTTTAGAGGGAGGCAGAGCCCCTCAAATAGAGGGATCAAAAAAGGTTCCCTATGGAGGTGACTTGTGAGCTGAGATTCGATGAATGAAAAGATTCTAGGAGGGGCAGACAGCATTTCCCAGCTGGGCAAAGGCAGAAGAAAGACATTCTTGGGAGTGGGGGAGGTGCAGCCAGGTGGCACAGTGGATAGAGCTCGGGTCCTGCAAATCTAGCCTCAAACACTTAGCAGTTGCGTGACCCTGGGCAAGTCACTTCATCCCGATTGCCTCCAAAAAAATAAAAATAAAAGAGATGTGTCTGGAACAGTTGAACTCTTGAGTGCAGAAAAGGGAATACCATGAGTAAAACCTAGAGAGGTGAGCTGGACCCCCATGATGGAGGCACAATGCCAGACTGAGGACTCTGTGGCAGCCAACAGGCAATATGGAGCGTCTTACTTCAGGAAAGCTATTCTGGAGGAGACTGTGGCAGAGGGAAGAGACTGGAGGTGAGGAGGCCAAGGAAGACACAGCTGGATGAGGGTGGCATTGATGAGTGGTGGTGGTGGGGAATACTGACTGAAGACATGTTGTAGAAAAGATGTGGGTATTTGGAAGGAGGGACTGAAGGTGCCATGGCAGTTGTCAAACAAGGAGACTGAGAGGTGGCCATGCTTGTGATGGAGAGGCAGGCTTAGGGGAAAAGACAATTCAATTCTGGGTATGGAAAAGGGCAGAACTAAGGCAGAAGAGAGAATTTGCAGAGAGGTAGACTGAGGTTTGATGGAAGGTCTCCTCTTGGCCATTCCCCAGCTTGGTCCTGGCCCTTCCTGGCATTGCTGGGTCTCCTAATTTCACACTTTTGCCCCCCCACATCCAATTAGCCTCCAAGTCCTATTGATTCTCATTCACAGTGTTTCTTTCATTATGTCATCCCCTGCTCAAGAATTTTCAATGGCTCTCTATTACCTATAGGATAAAGTAAAGTCTCCTTACCTGGCAATCAGGAGCCCTTTGCAACCAGGCCATAATTCCTACCTGACTCCTTCCCCTCTGACCTAATTTTGGGCTTGCTAGCCTCTGGATTAGCATCCTATCCAAAATTTAAAAAAAGTATATTTCTATCACTATCTTTTGTGTTCTTTCTAATTTTTTTAAATTACCAAGCATTTTTTTCTTTTGCTTCCCACCTTCCACTGAAAAAAAGAAAAAGAAATACAGAACCCTTGTACTGTATAAATATAGTCAGACAAAACAAATTCCCACATTGTCCGTGTCCCAAAATTCAGTATTATACTTTCCCACCTCCCTGCCTTTGCTCATGCCATTCCCTTGATGTGAAATGCCCTCTCTTGCCTTACTCCACCTATTGAAATTTCACTCGTCCTTTAAGACCTAGTTCAAATGCTCTGTGAAGCCTTCCCTGATTACCAGACGGGACTTGCTCACCCTCCTCCATCCTCTTGAGCCCTGCCCAGTGTCTGTGACTTTGGTGACACTGGTCTCAGGCAGGGGCCCTGCCCTGCTGGAAGGGATCCATGGTCCAGAGCTAAGCTGGGATGTTGGTTTTTTTGTAAAGGGCTAGGCAGGTGTGGGCTACACCCCAGAGTCAGAGGCTGGGGGAAGGCGGAGGGGAGGGGGTGAGGACATTACAGCCCTTCCTTGCTCCTGAGGATCGCTGAATGAAGCCAGGCATTGGAGGGTAGGCAGTGACAGGGGTACCTTTGCCATACCTGGGGACAGGCAAGTGAGGGACCTAGATCTCCTTTTTCTTTTTCCTCCCTTGAACTTACCTCCCCCTGCTTCTGTCTATTACTTGAGCCCTAGGGAGGAGCTTTGAGGTATCTGGCTTCCTTCAGGGCAGTTCTTCATACCCTCCCCCAACCCCTGAGGCAGAAGTCCAGTCCACACTTGCTGAGCATCCCCAGGTTAGCTCTGAGCAAGGAATCCCTTCTAGCAGGGAGTTCTCAGTCCTTGTTGGCCTCCCTTATCCATCCCTCCAGCCTGCTTTCAGTGATTCCCCCACCAGACTTCAAGAGGACCCACATGGGTAGGCAAGTGCCCTCCTACCTTCATACTGGACTTCTAGGTGCATGGTGCGCAGAACCCCCAGGAGAAAGTCCACTATGGTGGGGTGCACTGTCCCCACAATGGCCTAAAGGGACAGAGAACAAGGCAAAAGGGAGAACCTTTGGACACTGATACAGCCCACAGACAGATGTAGGACAATGAACTTGAAGTTGGGAATCTGTATCGCAGACCTCACCCAAACAGTGTGCTATCTTGGATAACGCTGTGCCTCAGTCTGTTAAATGGGAAGAACAATGACAACCAGCCCTCTCTCACATGGTCATGAGGAAAGTGTGAGAAGCCTGGACTTCTCTGAGTGACTAAAGAATCCTTGGATTTTTAGTTCTTGGCTTCTTGTTCTGAGCACGTATGGATCAGAGATTTAAGTGTGTTGCTGCCCTCGCTTCAGTCACCTTCATGGCCACCATTGGAACAGATTTTTTCAGCCACCCATTCTGTTGGAAGTCTTAACATGCTTGGGGCAGACCCTCCCCCAACTCACCAAGGGGTTTGAGGACTGCCGGTTACCCTCAACCTGGTTTAGGCCATTTGTTGGGATGGTTCTACTGGGGTGTGGCCACCGCCCATCTGGGAGCCACAGGTGAGAGTTGGGTAAAGGTGGACCCAAAAGTGGGTGAGCAGCCCTGAAAAGGGCTCAGCTAGTCCAGAGGTGCTAGTCCTCCCTCAATACCCCATGTACCCCAACAATCCTAATAATCATACTGTAGTGCAAAGGGGCAAGAATCATGGAGGCCCAGATTCCCAGTGTCATGAACCAGACTCAGCTTAGCCAGATTCAAGAACACTTCCTTCAATCAGTCCCAGGCTCGAAGCGGGCACCCACCTGGTTGAGCACCAGCTGGGTGACTTAGCACTTGGGACTATGAGACAGCAACGAGCCCCCCTGTCCCACTGCAGCCCCATAGGAGGACAGCCTCAGAGTCACATCTGCATGAGGGCTGGCACCCTGACTGAGGAAACTGTGGATGGCATTGGAGTCCAGAATAGCCACAAGGACTTACCCAGCTCTCACTAGTTCAAATCCAAGCTGTCCGGTTGAAAAAATCAGGGCATTATTTAGCCTGGTTGTGGCTTTGGAGGAGTAAAGACTTCTGGAATGTTTCCTTGCTGAGCTATTGTGTAGGATAGGGGTGGGGAACCCATGACCTTGAGGCTACACTTGAGGCCCTAGTTTCCTCACCCCTAGTGTAGGAAGTAGCAGCCTAGCCCTTCTGTCACATTCTGTCACCAAACTGGACTCCTCTAACTCAGGGCCCAGGGCCCAAAGAACAGGGTCAGTTTTGGGCCCAATCCTCCCAAAAGGATCAGTTTCTCTCTTTGGCTCACTGCTCCCATCCAGGAAGACTCCAGAAAATCTCTGAATGTACATATATATATATATATATATATATATATATATATATATATATATACACATTATACACACACACACACACACACACTGTATGGCTTATGCCTAGTGCCCCCCAACACACAGGAGGAGGGGTCCCCAGCTCCTGCACAAGCACTTAACACATGTCCTCCTGAATATAATCACAAATGATTCTCCAGTCTTTCTTTACCATGTCTCCCCCTGGGTGACTCCACCTCTGGACTTCTCATGATGGAACCGCCCTCCACTCATGCAGTCCTTTCTTCTCACTGGCTGGTTCCTCCAAGGTCCAGTGTCCAGGCCCGACACATCTTCATTCCTTATTCTCATTAACTGTTACTATTTTTGCTTCTGTTTTCTTCAAAATGGAGAATGACTTTTTAAAATCCCAAAACAAAACTGATGAAGAAAGTTGGTAGCCAAGATAAATAAGAGGAGACAACAGAGGCATGTCCTGGAGGCATTCCTGGTCCCCAGGCCCAAGTGGACAACATCCAACGATGCTGAAAGAACAGGCAGATGGAATTACTGAAACCCTGGCAGGGAGATTTGAAAGATCATGGGCAATAGAAGAGGTACCATCAGGCTGGTGAAAGGCAAAGGTTGTCCCAGTTTTCCAATAAAGAAACAGAAGAGAGTCCGCAAACTTTAGGCCAGTGAGCTTTACACCAACTCCTGGGAAATTCTAGAAAGCATCATTAAAGAGATGCCTCTTTTGTTGGGACCTCAGCACAATGCTTTACTGGGAAGAGAGTGACAAATTCTAGCTGCGTGTCAAAAAAAACTTACAATGACAGTTGCCCAAAGTTGCCTGGGCTGCTTAGAGAGTTGCTGGGCTCCCCCTTCTCAGAGGTCTCTGTGCAGAGGCTGGATGATCACCTGTTGGGTATCTTGGGGTGGTATTCCTTTGTTGTACAAATGGACATGGAGGTCTCTTCCAACTCTCAAATTTGGTAATTCTGTGCTAAGCTGTATTTAATAAAACTAGTCATGTATGCCTTTCATCAACTTTTACCATTGTTTTGTGAAGTGAAGTCTGTTCGTTCCTAAAGTATTTCTATAAAATTTCATTTGATTTATCATGCACTTTGAGGAAATCTATCAGTTCTCTTCCTCCTTTCTGATGGAACATTAATTTTTTTATAGTTGCCTTGAGGTACCCGTGCTTCATTAAGTATTGTTAAGTTTTTTGTTTGTATACCTAGACCCATTTCACTTTTCCCAAAGCATACATTAAAACCCTATTGTAGAGGTATTG
Organism: Bettongia penicillata ogilbyi; assembly: GCA_023548195.1. Taxonomy (NCBI): domain Eukaryota; kingdom Metazoa; phylum Chordata; class Mammalia; order Diprotodontia; family Potoroidae; genus Bettongia; species Bettongia penicillata. Next base: position 12,342,857 of record JAJHZJ010000096.1, read on the forward strand.
TTTAGCATAATACCTGGAACACAGTAGGTGCTTAATAAATGCTTGTTAAACATGTTCTTTGACTATAGGACGTTGATCAGTCTCTTGACATTCATGGCCTCATCTGTCTGTTTTGTGACAAGATCACTATCTCCCAAGGATCCCCTCCGCAAACTGGTCTACCAGATCTATGTGGATTAGGATTGAAAAGTGATAGAGCTGTTCCTGCCACTTAACTGACCTTAGGGGCTAAGGTTCAAGGTACCTTGTGAATACAGTTTCCTTGTGGCCTCCAGCCATATTCATATAGATTCATGGTTGCCCAAGGGCACAAAAGGCTCACTTCATATGGAGTCAGGTCTCTTTAGACTTGGCAAATGCCCAAGGAGTCAGCATACCCTGTCCAGTTGACCAGACATTTCTATATAGGGACTGGGGAGGGGGGCTGCATCTACTTAAGATAGGTACTAGAAGATCCTTGTTGAATGATTCAATGAATGAAAAAGCATTGATAATGTGCTTACTGTGTGTGAAGCACCATCCTAAGAGCTGGAGATACAAACAGAAAACCAGAACGATCCCTTCCCTCAAGGAACTCACTTCTAATGGGGGAGACAATCTACAAGGAAGGTTTCAGCTGCAAGTCTGAGATGCAAGCATGGAAAGATCCCATGATCCTTAGGGTTCTGTTGCAAAGTAGAAGGTAATACATCTTTTTTTAGTGTCTTTTCTACTGATAAAATCATTTCATTTTCTGAAGTTGAACCATTTCACATTGGCAAGGACATTGGTGATGAGAACTTTTATTTCCTGGGTTTTAATAGCTGCTGTTCCTGAGGAGATGGGAGGTACGGCACATGCAGAAACAGTTTCCATGATTCATCTTCTCAGGCTGATGACTGTTGGTTTGGGGGAGGAGGAGGATGCCATTCCTAGGGCTCTTGAACCTGCCTTCGGGTTGTTGGCAATTTGTCAGAAATTGATATTAGTGGTGTCAAGGAAATTGGGGTTCTGCTCCACAGGGATTTCTCCCCTCTGTGATGACAGCTGACCCTGGCCTGGAGGCAGAACCATGGTCTGGAGGGCATTACTACCCACCAAGATGGTCCTGGGTCCTGGGCTCTCTCCATCATGCTTGCTGGGAGGGGGATGGTTAGTTCTTCCTGACTCATGTCTCTCATTTTGAGGTACCTCAAACAGTTAGGTTAGCTCGTGTGCCCAGAGATGGCATTTGAATATTTTCTATGCTACAGCTAAGCAGACTTCCTTTTGTTTACTGCTAAATGACTTTCTTTCCAACACAACCCATACTGACAAATGACTGGCTTAAGTCAGACCTGTCCATTATAGCCTTGTCCCTAACTTGTCAGAGAAGACCAATACATTGTAAATATCACTTTTATCTATTAGTTCATTTTGACCACCAAATTCAAACTCAAAGTCTTCACTTCTTGTTCTTCCTTCATGCACATTAAGGATTTTATACTTCCTGAGTCCAGATGACACTGGAGAAAGATTCCAGGAGAGGAGGGCATATTTGAGGTATTTTCGGTGGGATCCTATGGTGTGATATCATCTGTGTACACTGTCCTTCATACAGTGTTGTGGTTTGGATTCCCTCTGACTTGAAAGCCATCTTTGATGCTATTCAGGTTTGATACAAAGGGATAGGCAGAGTTCCAGCGCACTTGAGATGGCGCATTTAATCTCAACTTCTCTTTACATTACTGTGTTGGTGATGAGTTTTCCTAAAGAACTGTTTTCCACGTGCACATCAAACACTCAAACATTCTCACTATGCTTGGGTCTGTTTTCTGCATTTGCTGTAAGTGCCTAAGCCATGAGTGCAAAACTGAGTCAAAGGGCTGGCGTGAATCAGTAAAGGCAGTAGAAATGTTACATGGTTTTGGGATGGTTTGTTCAATAAACATTGAATCAATAACTGATGGGGTGCTTAGATGTATGCACTTGGGCCCCAATTCTAAAATCACATTTCTCTTAAAAAAATCACATTTCTCCCTAGCCTCAAAATACTATCCCAGGCAGTTTCTCTCCAGCCCAAGGACACAGCCTGTCCCAACGACAACTGTTATCTCCCTTCCTGATACAGTAGCCAGCTGCACCTGTAGAATTTATTAGTCTGAACCAGCTGTGTACCGACTGAACTGACTGTATTACTTACTGATCATTAATATGTATCCTACACTTAGACATAACGTATACTCCCTTACCTTTATCCTGTCAAATAACACATTAATGAAAGCAGCCTGGTATTTCTGAGCCAGCCCTGATCATTAGTTGACTTAGTGAAGTTTCAGGCCTAAAACACCTCCCCAGGTACGCCCCCCTTGGGCTATTTCCTGATGAACTCTGGGTAAAATACCTGCATAGTAGATACCAAAAGTGCATGTTCCTTTAAGAACTAACCACTCCTTAGCCACTCCCTAATCTCACCCCAAAACACCTAGTTAGCATATTTGGCACCTATATAAACTTTACCTGTACCCCTCTAAGGTTACAGGTTTCCTAAGAACTCTTGCCCACTGAAAAGCATAGTAAATCTTTACCTTGACCTCACCAAGGCTTGAGTCTGCGAATTCCTTCCAGGTGACCTGCCCCTGATACCCCAGTCTTTGTGGGGGGTCTCACCCCTTCCAGCCCTTATCATATTGATTTGCTCTTTGCAAGATTTATTGGAACACCCTTTTTGCTCCTTTAACAATATATTATTTCCTTGTAAGTATGTGTAATATTTTTGGGATAATACAAGCTATAAAAGCTTTATACAAAAACCATAAAACACATAATTGGTCTGTGTTTGTAAGGTCATAGGCATTCCCATTTTAATCAGGATTGTATCAGAGAGGAAGCTGGTAAAGTCTTTTGCTAGTAATTCATAAATCATTAATAAATGGTTATTAAATGACTGACTAGTAGTAATTCATGTACTCCTTTGAGGCCCTGAGTTAATAATTCTACATCTCCTATGGACCCATTGCTTTTCAGTTTTACATAGAAGGTAGAAGTTTCAGGCACCTGACTTGACATAATTTCTTCTGAAATTCATGATTATAATGGTGGCAAGCTTCCTGTCACTATGTAATCCAATTTGTCTTTTGTTGTGTTGGGTTTCTTGCCATCATATGGGTGACTAGTAATTTTTCATATCCTCCTTATTCTGGGGTCTTCTCTATTCATTTCTTTACCTCTCAAGCCTTTATAGTGTGATTTTTGATTGGCATTGAATTATTTTGTTTCCAGTGTTTTGATTTCTTATGTCATCTTAATTTTTGGTTTTCACTTTCAACTGCTGATTAAGATTGTCAAGAACTTTTTGTATTTTATCTTCCAGGTTTCATTCTTCATGTTTCTCTTTTCTGACCATTAGTTGGACAATACAGAGTTCACATACTCCACTGAACATATCAGACAGATATTGATGTAGGCTTCTACTTTGTTTTAGCACGTCTTCCATGTTTTTGTCAAGTCTCTTATGCTGTCATGATGTTTGTTCTCTTCTCTGAAGTGTTTGTAGGGATCTCCATCTCTCCCAAGGTCTTGTCATAGCACATACACACTGTGTATGCAGGTCCTGAAACGTTTTTACACTAGCTCAAAATCATTGAGAAACACGGATACTGCTTTTGTTACTCATTTTAGGTATCATTTCTAGAGTTTGCATTCAGTGATTTCCAGTGACCTCAGGGTCTTCAACTTTTCTCTCCTTAGACTGTAGTCACTCCTTGATTTTCTCTCTCATTTCATTTATTCTAGGTTTTTACTGTTGTTCAGCCACTTCTGTTGTGTCCAACTTTCTGTGAGTCCATTTGTGGTTTTCTTGGCAGAGATACTGGAGTGCCTTGTTGTTTCCCTTTCCAGCTCATTTTATAGATGAGGAAACTGAGGCAAACAGGGTGAAGTGATTTGCCCAATCATACAGCTAGTAAGAGTCTAAGGCTGGATTGGAACTCATGAAGATGAGACTTCCTGACTCCAGGCTAGGCAGTGTATCCACTATGCTACCTAGCTGCCCATAATCTAGGTTTTAGGGGTAAAATTATTACTATTTTTAAAATAAATTCTCTTGCATTGGTTGTCATTACACTGTTGCATTCCTTGGAATTGAGCCTGACATGGGGGAAATGAACACGATCACTCTCCCAATTTCTGTTTATTAGCCTTAGGTAAGGATCCAGGAGAGAGCAGAACTAGAGGGAAACTTTAATATTATTGTTACTATTTTGTATTTTAATTTCATGCGATTAAAGTACTAAATATCTGAATCTATGGGTGCCAAGGGAAGACACCTGAGACCGTGAAATATTTCATATGGTGGGAAGAACAAACCAAAATTATAAAGAGGAAATTGGTATTTAAATTTGTGACTGTTACTGAGTTGTGTCTGACTCTCAGTGCTATTTGGAGTTTTCTTGGCTTGCCATTTCCTTCTCTAGCTCATTTGACAGATGAGGAAACTGAAGCAAACAGGGTGAAATGACTTGCCCAGGGTCACACAGCTAGTAAGAGTCTGAGGCTGGATTTGCATTCATGAAGATAAGTCCTCCTGATCCCACCAGCATGCCATCCACTGTGCCACCTGGCTGCCTCCATATGTAACTATTTGCCCAATATTTCTCCTAGACTATTATAGCTAATAATAGCTAATATTTATGCGGTGATTTAAGGTTTGCAAAGTCTTTTACATCTTGTGAAGGACCCCTAGGAGAAAGGGGAAAATGCCGTGCGCTAAGATGCCGCATTAGAGATGGGGAAAAGACACTGAGGTTTGTTGGGGCTGTCAGCCCTGGGGTGGGAGGTTTGCTTGAGCTCAATTGTTACAGAAGAGGAGCTTGGGTAGAGAGCCACCTGGTGGCTATCGTTGATACTGCGGTCTAGTGAATTCAACTACCTTGACTAGATTGTTACTTAGGTGATGGCACACACATACCAATGTTCCAAGTGAAGACAGAATGACTGGTATTTTTTTAATGCCCTCCCCACACATGGATGTGATTTTATATATATATATATATATATATATATATATATACACACATATATTCACATATAGATCTATACATATATACACACAAATACGTGTGTGTGTGTATAAAATATCCCATTTTAGACCATCTGATAGGATCATACATTATTTAGAACTGGAAGATGTCTTTTTCTGGGTCCTCCTGTCCAGCATTTCCTGCCTTCCCTCCTATTTCTGCCTATCTTATGGGTCAGACATTGATGCCCAGAGAGATCAAGGGTCCAAGGTCACCCATGCACAGCATGAGCCCGACCCCAGACCTTGAGGACCAATTGAGCCACCCCCTTTCTGTATCTGAGGATACAGAAGCCAGAAGGGAGGAGGTGGCTTTTTCCAGGACCAGAATCCAGTTTAGTGCCATCCTCAACCACACCAAGCCACATCCTCCCCCAGACTGAGTCCTCTGTACCTTCTGCTCTTTCACTGTGCCTGTGGCTTCTCTAGCCTACTCCCAGGTGGGCTAAGGCAGGACCTGGGACTTACAGAATGTGACAACTGGCAGGGCTATTCGGGAATGTGCTTGGGGAGGCAGCACGTGTGCTCACCTGGGCTATCCTGAGGGTCTGAAGTGACAGCTGCTGGGCTTTGGGGGAGGCACAAGGCATCAGGGCGATCAGGCCTTTGTACACTTGGTGCTGGTACTTGGGATTCCCATGCACTAAAGCATCCAGCAGGATCTGCACCTCCTCCTGGGTGTCTTCGCATTTGGACTTGGCCATAAATTCTGCAATGGACCGCACGCCTGTGAGAGGTGAAGAAACACAAGCCTTGTGTGTCAGCAGTAGACTCTGATTCCCTGGGCTGTCCCAGGCAGCCCCCGGCAGCCCCTGGGGAGCCAAGGCCCAGGGTTCCTGGCTTGGGGCTGCCCAGGCCAGCTCGGAGCTGAGGTTCCAGGGGCAGCTGTCCATGGGCATCCAGGTGGCAGGCAGTCCCCCCTCCTGGAGCCCAACTGCCAGTCACTGCACAGGCTCTGCCTACCATAGCTCTCACAGATGAGCTCCTTGTACTTTCGTCCACAGTTGGCGATCATCTGGAGCAGCAGGATGGCCTCCTTTTTATCCTCTTCCATTATTTTTTCCAGCCCCAGTATTTCCAAAAGGGTTAAGACTCCTCCAACCTCAAGGAACTCTACAAGGTACCGGTTACTGCCCGGGACAGGTCACAAAGCACACATAGAAAAGGAAAGCTGCCAACTTTTCAGCTGGGTACCTCTCCTGAAGGATGCCAAAGGGGTTTCCAGGATGGCCTGGCCCTTCTCTACTGGGAAATGGCTCTAACTGGGGGCCAGAGCCTGGTTCTGGAGGTTGGTTCCAGAGTCAGAGGATTGGGGCTCAGATTCCACCTTTGCCACTGTGATCTTTGCTGTGTGATCTTGGGCAAGTCCCTGCCTCTCTATGGGCCTCAGTTTCCCCTTATGTAAAACAGGGTTGGGAGGGGGAAGGCAGGTTAGCCCAGATCATCATTCAGGGTCTTTTCAGCTGCACATCAGGGGACTAGCCCAGCCCAGCTCTGCAGAGCCCTTGTCCCTGGTCTCATTTGTGACATTCCAGGGATCTGGGTTGAGTTTCCAAAGCTTTTTGGCCCAGAACTGAAGATTTTTCTCCTCCCCTAGCCCCAGATCCCCTCCAGACTCACGAGCTCACAGCAGAGAGGAAGATTCCAATGGACCTCAGCAACTTTTTTAAGCAGGCCCCGGTCATGTAACTAATTTACTGGTTAAAGCAGGAACCTTGGGAGCAGCATTGCTGGTCACTCCTAGGGAGGATCACTGTGCTCCTAACCTTCCCACCCTAGATGACTTTGGCTCGGCTATCGACAGTGGGGGCAGCAAAGCTAGAGCCTCCCTGCCAAGGACCAGCCTCCACCGAGGGGCTCTGCTGGAAGGTGGGAAGTCTGGTTGAACCTAGTCTGCCATACTCCCTGCCCTGCATCGAAGGTACCTGATGCTTTACGTACTTCCCTTAATCTCAATCTCCAATATGATTTTTTTAAATGACCCTTTATAAAGAAGTCAACAGTGAATAAACAGGGGAGTGAGAGCTGTGTGGGATGGGGCTGGGTAGACAGGGAAGGCCAGCCAAGGATGCTTGACCACAGCTTTCCTAGAGAGCCTCACAGGCAACCCTGGAGCCTGAGAGATTATGGAACAAGGTTTGAGTCTTGGTATACGTGTGTGGTGTGTGTGTGTATGTGTAAGTGTGTGTGTGTGTATGTGTAAGTGTGTGCATGTATGCACATCTTGGCTGGTCAGCTAAGGACCTTTGGTTGGGGTTGCCTCTGGCCGGGCTAGGCTGGAAAGGAGAGTTTACTTGCTCCCTCAGCCCAGACTCTGTTCTAAGAAACCCCAACCCGTGAGGCCTCCCCAGCCTGGCTCCCAGACTTCTCTTGTGCCTTCAGGTTCCTATAGCACTGTCCTGTTACATATCCCATTTAATGAGGAGGAAGTTAAGTCCTGGGAGGGGGTGAGTAGCTTGGCACATGACTAATCAGTGTTAGAGCAGAAGTCAGGACTCCAAGGGAAGGACCTTCTCTGCTCTACTTCCCACCCCTGCCTTGGGGCCCCAGGTTCCTCCACCCCAGGGGTTAGTGACTAGTGACATCCCCATCTCACTGTCCCAGAGCCCCAGAAGCTCATATCCCCACCATTCCTGATAAGGCATCATCTGGCCTCTGCTCAGAGACCTCCAGACCTTCCAAGGACACACAAATGCTCCTGTGGGTACCCTCCCATCAAAGGTGACAGCCCCCTCAATTCTATTCTACAAAGATAGTTTCATGAGCTACATTGGCCATTCCCTGCTGGTCAAGTCCAGCTGGGCTCAGGACTCTGAGGGTTAGAGCCGGTGGGGACCTTCTGGACAATTAGCTTTCCTGTCCAGGGCTGGGCTAGGCCTTTGAGCACAGACATCCAGACCTGAAGCTGTTCCAGTTAATGGGATCTGCTAGAACTTGAAAACCTTTGGGAACATGGGGAGCACTGAAGGAGAAGGGCTCTTTTCCTTGCCCAGCCCATCTCTGGGCCTTCCCTGCAGCCCCTGACACTGTCCATCACCCTCCCCTGATGGATACTCTCTCTGCTCTGGTCTCTCCTGCCTCAGCTCTCTCAGTCTGGCCAAGGCCACTCAGCTTCCTTTGCCAGGTCATCATCCACATCATGCCCCTGACATCACAGTGGGGGGCAGGCCCCTCATCACCTCTCCTCAGCAGTGGCTTGCTGCTTAGCTTCTGGACCCCAGGCCTTTCCATAGGCCAGTCCATTTTCCACTCAGCTGTTAAAATGATCTTCTTAAAACATAGGTCTAGGGGCAGCTACATGGAGCCATAGTGCATAGAGAGTCAGGTCAGGAATCAGGAAGACTCATCTTCATGAGTTCAAATCCAACCTTAGATACTTCTTAGCTGCGTGACCCTAGGTAAGTTACTTTACCCTGTTTGCCTCAGTTTCCTCATCTGTACAATGAGCTGGAGAAGGAAATGGCAAACCATTGGTGTCTCTGCCAAGAGAAGCCCAAAGTGGGTCACAGAGAGCCGGATATGGAATAATTGAAGAATAAAAAAGTATAGGTCTGACCATGTAACGCTCCTTTCTCCACACCTCTCTCTCCACTCCCTTTCATTCAGTAAACTCTAGTGGCTCCCTAGTTCCTCAGCATCAAATACAAAAATATCAAGTCCTCTGTCTGGCCTTCAAAGTCCTTCGTAATCTGGCCCCTACCACCTTCCCAGGCTTCTTCCACTTATCTGATCCGGTGGAGCTTAGCACAGCACAAGCGCTTAATAAAGGCTTTCTGATTTGTGTTGTTGATTAGACCAAACTCCCTCCTTCCTCCTGCCTTAGGCTCCCTCCATATGAGGAAGATTATTGAGGGCATTCTATCGCAGCGCCCCACCAACTCCCTCTCAAGACTTCCTATCCTGGATGCTTCAGAGCACAATACCCGGTCCAGAGTAGGTGCTAAATAAAACTTTAGGGAATTGAACTGGCTTGAGTGGCGTGGAGGGGACCCTGCTTCTCACAGGCTCTGACAGTGGCACACAAGGCCTCTGTCCAAGCCCTGCAGCTTCAGCCTGCCCCTTTTTCCAGGTTCCCCTCTCCCCAACTCAGGGCTCAAGAGCCGTGCCAGAAAAGGATACGTTAGCCTCAGCCACGTGGTCAACCGAACCAGGAACAAGCTGGCCCCCTGGGAAAACTCCTGCTCCAGCTCCGGGGCCGTCTTGCCATGGTTGAATCTGATGAATTTGTCCAGGATACGGCTTCTGGCGACCTTGCCTGCGTTGTCCCACTCCTGGAGGAAGCTCAGCAGCCGGCTGATGGCCGCCTGCTCCTTGATGGAGGTCATAAGGGGCCTGCAGCAAACCTATGACCAAAGGGAAGCAAGTCCATGAGCCTGCTGGACAGAGCCCACTTGGGCACCCAAGGGCCCTGGAAGGCATCTTGCCATTGCTGAGGCACAGAGCCTCTAAAGGGCCACCCCATTTATGCTGTGGGCTCACAGGACCCTCAGGGACTCTGCTGAAACTAACAGCCAAGGGGACAGTCAGCCCCAGGTCACACACCGCACTGGGCTCCTTCAGAGAGGTGGGCGTGCAGGAGGGCAGCCAAAGGTTGTGAGGGGCTTCCCTGTGCTGAGGTGCAGGTTTCCCCATTCCCTTTTTTTTCTTTTTCTTTTTCCCTCTGAAGAAAGTGTATCTAAGAGAAGCGCTTGGGGAAAAGTTTCTGTTTCCTCGTTGGCTTAATGGACTGTGGTTTGTAGGAGGCTGTGTCCTTGGCAGTGTGTTTTCAGTGTATCCTTTGGGGGAGGGAAGGTCTAAAATAAACCCGTTTTCCAAAAATAGTTGTGATGGAAAGTGTTATTACCCATAACCAATGTTAGTGGTGATGGGTGTGAGGCAGGCGCTCCTCTAGTGTCTAACAGACGACTGAAAGTCATATTTCACATTACTGCGGGTCTGCCGGTGATTTACAGAATATTTGGGCAACATTCCTCGCAGGGGCCCTGGCTGGGATAGAAGGAACAGCTTGTGTGCAGGGAAGACGTGCATTGCGCTGAGACCGCTCCACCTTGAATTTACAGCCCCATAAACTGCCTCTGCACCCTCACCGGAGATCTAGTTAAAAGGACTTTACCGTCTGAAACACCCTAAAATTGATTCTAAATGAATATTTCCTTACGCGGATTTGAGATATTGATGGGGCCCTGTTCTCAGCATTTTACTCGGGAGCAATGATCTGCCCTGTGTGGAGGCACTCTGGGTGCACGGTCACCTGTCCTTTGCAGGAACAACTCTTGTTTCCCTCCTCCTGCCCAGAGGACACTTGGGAGCAAAGGGGCAAGAAACTTGAAAGCAGTGAAAAATGCACCCCCTCAAACACAAGCAAGAAAACCCCCCAGACACTTGGAGGCACAGAAAACTGGGAAGCCCCTAGGCACCTTGAAAAGTGGCTTTTAGGCAGGTGTGGAGAGAGCAGCAGCTGGTCTGGTCCCCAACAGCTGAAAGCAGGTGGGACAATATTCTTAGCATCTCCCCTCCCCTTCAGAAAACAGACTGATAGAAGTCAAAAGACAGAATCTTAGACTGGTTAGACTGGAGGCCACATGTGTCAACCAAGGCCAGAGCATCCCTGCCAGGGGGCTGTCCAGCCTGGGCCCACACTTGCCCAGCCTGCTGACCTGTTCTACTCTCGGACAGCTCTTAGCTACTTACTGTCTGTATGGTGCTCAGCCTCAGTACCCCATCTGTGAAATGGGGACAAAGTTTCCATTCATGGAGAAGGTTTGCTAATATCTGTTGTTTCGCTGACTCCTCCGCATGAGCCTGGGAGGGGGAGCTTCTGTGATATCAGTCCTATTGATGATGGCCTGGGGAGTAGTCAGTGAGAGAGCTGGATGGGCAGTGCTTTACAAATCTCAGGACACAGTGAAGACGTGAGCTATCCATCCTGTTTTTTAGGTAGTCTATCCTGACATCCAGCCTTAGTCTGCCTCTTTGTAGCTTCCCTCATGGTTCTTGGGTCTGCCCTTGGGGGAGCAGAACAAGGTTGACCCCTCCTCCACAGGAGAGCTCTTCATGCACTTGGACACAGCTCTCAGGTCCCCCCTTCCACAGTCCTCCAACAGAGCTCCATTTGTGACATGAACTCAAGACCCTTCTCTCCCTTGGTCCTCCTCTGGCCTCTCTCTGGCTCATCCAGGGGCTTCCAACGGTGTGTCAGGGTACAAGACTCCAGATGTGGGCTGACCGAGATGGAGGACATAGGAGCAGCACTTCCTTCTCCTTGGATGCTATATTGGGGGCAGCTGTCCTACCCTGGGACAGTTCTCTTGGTAGGAAGTCCTTCCTGATTGGTCATCCTGAAGTTATCTCTTTGCATGACTCCTTCTCCTGGTCCTGACCCCTGGACCCAAAGCGAAAAGGCCTATTGATCTCTCCGGTTTCATTTGCCATCAGGTCTTCTGCAGGGTCTTGATTTCACTATCACCTTCTTCACGTCCAATGAATGCTTGGGGGCAGGAATAAACTCATCATCCAGCAGACCGCTTCAAGCTTTGCTGCTGTTGTTGAGTGGGCTTGGTCATGCCTGAATCTCTGTGACCCTGTTTGGGGCTTTCTTGGCAGAGATACTAGAGTGGTTTGCCATTTCCTTCTCCAGCTCATTTGACTGATGAGGAAACTGAGGCAAATGGTTACTCAGGTCCTCCTCACTCTAGGGTTAGCTGTTCTATCCACTGGACCATCTTGCTACCCCTCAGCTTTGCTACTCACACCTCAGTCCCCTCAGTTACTTCTGCCTCACTCCTCCTCCCTCCATTGGAGGGTTAGGGGTCAAAGAACAAACTTCTTCCCACACCTCCATTTATAGAAAGCTAAAAAACACCAGCCAGCCCTTCACTCGCCACCAGCTGCTCTGCTTGATGTCCACTCTGCCATCATTTCCATCATGCCCCCATCCCCCATCCTCTGCCCCTCCCCTTCCCCCTTCAGCTTCTCTTTGCATGTTAGACTATAAGCTCCTTGAGGACAGGCATGGTCTTGATTTTATTTGTATCCCCAATGCTTAGCACAGTGTCTGGCACACAGTAGGCACTTAATAAATGTGTACTGGGTCACATCATAGTTCTGATGTCCCTCTTGAGTCTTCTCTGACTTACATGGAGCCAGTTTATTCACCTGATCTTTGTGATCTGGATTACCTGCTAACTAACCACTCTGGCTTTTAAAGGCCCGTGTAACTGCTGGCTTCCTGCTTTCCAGCCTTTTTCTTGCTCCCCCTCCCCACGCAGTGCCGATGGACTCCGCTATTCCTCACACAAGACACACCATCTCCCTACTGGGAAGTTTCACCATCTGTCCCTGTGCCTGGACTGACCTCCCTCCTCACCTTCGCCTCCTGGCTTCCCTGATTTCAGGGCTCAGCTCCAATCTCCTCTGGTGGGGTGGCTTGGTGGTGCCATAGTGCGCAGAGTCAGAGTGCTGAGCTTGGAATCTGAAAGACTCATCTTCATGAGTTCAAATCCAACCTCAGATACTTCCTAGCTGTGTGACCTCAGACAAGTCACTTCACCTGTTTTCCTCAGTTTTCTCATCCGCAAAATGAACTGGAGAAGGAAATGGCAAACCACAGTGGTATCTTTGCCAAGAAAGCCCCAAATGGGGTCATGAAGAGTTGGATTGACTGAAATGACTCAAAGAAAAATCTCCTCTTCTACAAGAAGCACCCTTTCCCAGTCCTCAATGTTGGTGCCTTCCCTCTATGGATTAGCTCCAGTGTATACTGTTTCTAGCTTGTTGGTCCATAAGTGTGTGTGCGCACATGTGTGTGCACGCGTGCGTGCGTGCATGCGTGTGTGTGTGTGTGTGTGTGTGTGTGTGTGTGTAGGGTTTCTTCAGCTCTTTACAGGGGTCTGTTTTTTGCCTTTCTTTGTAACTCCAGGGCTTGGCACATAGTGGAAACTTAATAGAAGCTAGTTGACTGAGTGGGAGGGTAAAGTCTGAGAACTCTTAATTTTCCAGGAGAGCCAGAGAAAGGAGGTATCAGGAATGGAAATGGGGAGTGAGGAGGGAGGTGAAGCTGGCTGCCTCGGGTTTTGAATCATGTCAAGTTTAATGTTTAAACTTCTAGAAAGCTCAGTGACATGGGGATCAAGGAGACAGATATGCTGACTCAGACTACTATGACAGGACAGTACCTCTGGCCTGCCCTCTATCCCTAATGGGCCAAGGACCTCCCAGGAACCCTCTCCTCCACTCTGATCCTAGGACCTGAGGAAGGTCAAGCTCTTGCCTGAAGGCCTCAAGTTGACCTTTGGACATTACAGCCACGTGTCTTTCTGGAATATTTAGAAGCTGCCCTGGCACTTGTCTCCTTGCTAAATCCTATGGCAGAGACAATGTTATCAACCTCATTTCATAGATGAGGCAAGAACGTTCCCTTCAGCCAGGGGAAGGGGCTTGTGCGCAGTTGCCATAAGTCCTAGAGCCACTAATCCAAGTCTTATATACTCTGGCTGCTGCCCCCTCCTCCCCATCTCCCACTGCACTGGCAGCTAGTGGTCTTCAAGCTCAGGACAAGGCAGCCAGGGGATGGGCCAGCCAAGGAGGCTTGGGAGATCGGGGGAGGCATCAAGAGAAAGAGGCACTAGCCTCTGTCCTGCTCAGGCCTCACTAACAGATGTGGTTCAGTTCGATAAAGGAAATGATAAGTGACCAGAGAAGGGCAGCTCCACCCTGGAGGTGAAGGACCTCAAGATTACCTTCATAAGGATTCTTCCAAAATCCTGAGGACTTTTAGCCTGGAGAGGGGAGGCCCTGGGCGGCACAGTAGCCTGTGGCACAGCAGGCAGAGTGCTGGGACTGGAATTAGGAAGACCTGAGTTCAAATCCAGCCTCCTGACATTTACTCTCTGTATGCCCCTAGGCACATCACAAAAACCTCTGTTTGCCTCAGATTCCTCATCTGTAAAATGAGGATAGTGGTCATGAGACCAAATGAGATAATAGATGTAAAGTACCCAGTACAGTGCCTAACACTACATGAGTATCAGCTAGCAATTATGGGGCCAATCTTCAGGTGTTTGAAAGTAGGTAGGTGGTGCAGTAGGTAGCAACAGGGCTGGAGTCACAAAGACCTGAGTTCAAATCTAAGCCTTGATGATTACTACTGTGTGCCCCTGGGCAAGGCGCTAACCTCTGCCTCAGTTTCTTCAATGGAAAAATGAGATCATAATTGTGAATATCAAATGAGATATTTGTAAAGCCCTTGGCACAGTGCCTAGCGCTTAGAAAATGCTCATTTCTCTGTCCCCTTCCCTTTTGTGTGGAAGACGGTTGGGTTGGTTCTGTTTGGCCCCAGAGGGCATGAGGATGATGAAGGACCCAGAGATCAGGTTGTGTGAGGATCAATTCAAGGAAAGGGTGATGGAAAGAAGGCCAAGAGAAGTTGCAGAGAGGACATGAGACCTGTCTACACTCTTTGAAGGGCCGTCATGTGGAAGGGGCTCCAGAAAGTGGGACCAGGAGGTATGTGGGAAGTGGCCAAAGTGGGGTGATTGCTCTGGAAGGGAAACTTCTGTACCACTCAGACCTCTCTCTCTAGCCCATTCCCCTCTCCTGAGCTCCAGCCCCCCATTACAACTTACTGCTGCACATCTCCCCTAAGATGATGGTGTCTCCCACAGGCTGAGATGGCCTTTGTCCATGACACATCTGTCGGCTGTATCTGCGTCTCTCCTGTCTCCTCCAGGAGCTCATACCTTCAATTTCTCTCTCTAGTTTTCAACTTTTTCTTCTCTACTGGCTCCTCCCTTGCTGCCTTCAAACAAGCCTCAGATCTTCTCTGGATTTAAACAACCTTTACTGAACCTACTGTTCTCTTGAGCCATCATCCCATCACCCCTCTCCCCTTCACACTGAAACTACTAGAAAGGGTACGTTACCGTCCCTACCACTTGACTGAAATGGCTCATTTCAAAATGACCAATCATCTAATGGTGGCTAAATTCAGTGGCTTTTTTCTTAGTTTTCATCCTTTCTGAATCTTCTCTGCAGCCTCTGATGTGGCTGAACACCCTCTCCTCCAAGACACTTTCTCTTCTCTGTTTTTTTTTTTTTTCTTCTCTGGGTTTTTAATGACATTGCTTTTATAATTTTTTCCCCCTATTAGACTAATCCTCCTCAGCAGATGGGTTGTATAAGGTATGGCAGGCAGGGAGTTGGTCTTTTGGAGTCCCACTTCAACCAGTTATTAGCTGTATGATACTGGCAATTCACTTCAGCTCTGTCTGCCTCAATTTCCTCATCTGTAAAATGGGGATAATAATACATCAACCTCGAAGGGTATTGTGAAGATCAAATGTGATTTGCAAACTTGAAAAAATATAAATCTTATCTGTTATGATTTTCAGTCTCCTTTTCAGCAGTATCACCCATGTCCCAGCTTCTATGCAGGGCTATACACTAGGGGACCTCTAGTTGTCTTGATTTGTATCAGGCCACTGGATCCAGATGGCTCAGGAGAAGAAAGCGAGATTGGTGACCTTGCACAGCCCACCCTCACTCAAATTAATGTCAAGTGCAAGTCATGCCATTATCTTGATGTCATGGTCCTCTTCGAGAATGAAGGACGAACACAGTACACTAGGGCCCTCTGCTCTTTGTCTTTGAGTGATCTCATTAACTCTCATGGATTCAACTATTACCTCTATGCAGATGACTCACCACAAGTCCAACCTCCTATCATGGAACTCTTGAGTTTCATGGTCTCCTGTCTCCAGATTCTTGCTTGGCATTTCCACCTGGATATCCTACAGACATCTCAAACTCAACATGTCTACAATTCTTTCTCCCAAACCTTACCTTCTAAACTTCTCTGTCTCTATCCAATGAATACTTTTAAGAGTCAATCAAATTGGATTTCTTATCTGGCTATTTCATTAAATGATTTTACTATGACCTAAATATGTTCTGGCCAGCTAGTAAAAGTAAAAATATTAACAAGGGCTCAGGAGCTATGTTTTTGGGTTTTTTTTGAGTGAACTTGAGTTAACTTGTGGGGAGGCATGTGGATAAGTCAGTCAATAAACACTTATTAAGTGCCAAGCACTGGGGATACAAAAGGAGGCCAATGAATGTACAAATAGACCTTTCCTTTCCATCTCCACAGCTTCCATCCTGGCCTAGGCCTTGCGTGACCTAAGGCTTTGAATGTCTTCTGGTGCCGCAGGATTATAGCTTTAGAGCTGACTATGGAGTTCAGGTCCACATTTTAGATGCTGAGGCCTCTTTGAGTCACAGCTTTGCTGACACTGTTTCATTAGTAGCTATTTATTACAGGTGGTAATGACTGAATAGGAACAGAGAGGGCAATAACTCTAGTGTTCTCAGACTTGCTGGGAGGCATAGCAGCTTTTCCCCTCTATTTACTTTTCCTAGGTCTTACACAGGTTAACAAACCATTCTTTCAATTTAGGTTTCAGCTGCAGGAAACTCTGCTGTGCTATTTTGCAGGGATTGGGGGACCATTTTTCTAGATTTCTTTTGATTCATGTTTGTATTTCAAAGTTCCTACTCAGCTCTGATCTTTTCATCAGAAATGCTTGAAAATACTTCATTCCATTAAAGGTCTATGTTTTGCCTCCAGTAGGATTATATTCATCTTTGCAGGGTAAATTATTCTTGGTTATAAGTATATATATATCGATATATCTATATCTATCTGTCTATCTAATCTATCTATCTATCTATCTATCTATCTATCTATCTATCTATCTTTTTGCCTCTGGAAGACTGTATTCCAGGATCTCTCATTCAAAAAATAGCAGCTGTCAAGTCTTGTGTAATTCTGACTGTGATTCTTTGATACTTGAACTGCTTCTTTTTGAATGCTGGAAGTATTTTTCCCTTTAAATGGGAGTATTGGATTTTGGCTATGACATTCTTGGGAGGGGGATTGGTAGGTTATCTTTACATTATTATCTGTTTCTAATAGACCGAGGCAGTTTACATTTATAATTTCTTAAACTATAATGTCCAGGTTTTTTAAATCATGATTTTCAGGGAGTCCAATGGTTTTTAAATTATCTCTCTTTGGTCTGTTTACTAGGCCAGTTGTTTTTTGGATAACACATCTTATGTTTTATTCTCTTTTTTCAATCATTTTGCTTTGTTCTAATATTTCTAGGTGTCTCATTGAATGCTCGATTTCTGTTTGGTCTACTAGGTTTCAGGGATTTCTTCTTACTTTTTCAGTCTTATAACTTGCTGCCATCCACATACTCTACTATCCAGGGATGCTGGTCTCCTTGATGTTCCTTACACAAGACAATGCATCTCCTAACTCCATGCCTTTGCATTGGAAGTCCCTTATGCCCAGAATGCTCTCCCTCATAATCTTTGCCTCTTAGCTTTTTCCTTCAAGACTAGGTTCTAATCTTATCTTGTTCAAGAGGCCTTTCTTGTTCCCTCTCACTGTTAGCACTTTCCCTCAGAGATTACCTCCCATTAACACTATCTATATATACATAGTTATTTGTATATAGTCTCCCCAGGAGAATGTGAGTTCCTTGAGTTTAGGGACTGTTTTTGCCTTTATTTAGAGCAATTAGGTGATGCAGTGTATATAGTGCTGCACCTAGAATCCAAAGATTGAGTTCAAATCAGGCCTCTGACAATTACTAACTGTGTGACCCTTGGAAAGTCTGTTAACTTCTGTCTGACTCAATTTCCTTATTTGAAAAATGGGGCTAATAAGAGGATCTTCCTTCCAGGGTTGATATGAGGTTAAAATGAAAAAATGTGCTTTGCAAAATTTAATGTGCTATATAAATGTTAGCTGTTATTATCATTTATAATAAATTACTTTGCACCTGCAGCATTTAATAAATTACTTCACACCTGCCACACTTAGAACATAGTTAATAAATGCTTGTTGACACAAATGCTTGTGAAGCCAGCCTCTTTCCAAAGCACTAAGTAACCTCTTTCCAAAGCTGCCAAAACAATTTTCCTAAGACACAAGCCTGACCAAATCACAGCCCTATTAAAAAACTTTCAGTGGCTCCCCATCCTCCAAAGAAAATACAAAGTACTCAGCCTAATTCAATACCCTCTTCCATTTGGCTCCAACCTATCTCTCTTGCTTCACCTAACACTGCTCTCCTTCATATGGTCTAAGATCCTCCTGGATTCTGGCCCACTTGCTAGTCCTAGATCTCTACCCGCGAACTTTCAGGGCTGGAATAAACCTTTCCACATCAGCCTCCACCTCTCTTGTTGCCATGGTGAGGCAGTGGGCATGCCCCTTCTTGGAGGCCATCCTGTTCTAGCCAACATTCATGTTCACATATGGGTTAGACTAGCCATCTCTGAGGACCCTGAGGTCCTGGGATTCTGTGAAGTCTTTTTCCTTCTTGGGTCCATCCCAAATGTTCTTCCAGCTGGAAGTGACTTGATCCTTCAAGCCCTTCTGCTAGACTTTTCTTCTTAACCCATAGTCATGGTACAGCTTCCATTAGAGTATGTTTCGTGATGGAAGCAGGTACCCACCATTGTTAATTGATGTCCCCAGTGCTGGTGCTGGGTCTTCCATAAAGTACTCAAGTACCTGTTGGTGATGGAGCCTTTCATCCCCTCCACCGCAGCATCTCTACTCATCTTTGTCCAGCTGGTTTCTCACTTTCTAAAGAAGCAAGGGTTCTTCTAACTCCACAGTTAGTCTTTTATAAGGTGAGGGAGACTCTACAATCCTTTGTACATTGTCACTGCCCATTTCTCTAGCCTGGAACAGAATTCCTAGCATCGGGTTCCTTGTACTTTGTGTGATTTCAAATATGATAAGAAGAAATCCAGAGACTCTGTCTAGATAGGTTTGCTGCAAAGTCTAGGTTCTACATCAGGCGCAGGGACAGCAGCAAAATGCACACTGGGGATGGCTGGTGCAAGGTCTGGAAGGTGTTTTATGACAGAGAGAAGGCAATAACCCTGCTGTTGGTAACACCGTTATCACTGGGCGTCAAGGACAAAATTGGTACTATGCATGGTCAGTGACATTGTGACTGGAGCTAACAGCTCTTCTGTAAACACAAACGCTCTTTTGTCACAGCCAAATGGCATTCAATAAGGCAAGAGCATTTTTTTTTGAAATGTCAAAGAAATTATTTCCAATTTGATGCTCACAACCAGAGACCCTAATGACCGGAGGAAATGAGAAACAAACAAATTAGCAGTAATGGGAAATGGCTTCTGGAAAGCAGGATTTAATTTATAGACAACTGATCACAACATGGAGCGTGCAGTAAAACCTGCTTCAATGGCTCCATTGGAAGAACCAATGCAGGGAATGGAAACCAGAGCAAAGGCCTCATTGAGAGTGGCTGCCATCAGCTCATTGGAAAGAAGCTGGTTTGAAAAAAGTCAAGCCCATGAAATGAAAATCTGTCAAAACTGGTGTATTTTTGGCCATCTAACCTTAGCCGAGTCCTCCTTGGGGAAAGAAGGACTCCATTTTGTTCTGTAGTCCCAAGCTTGTAGATCCAGAAGAAGAGAAAACTGAGACTGCTCTCTTTGTTATTTCCTCCCTGTCAGGCTGCTCCTCAGTCTTCTCTGCTGGGCCATTGTCCCTCCAGCCCCTAGCTGCAGGCAGCCCTGCCCTCCCCAAGGGTCTGTCCTGGCTTTCTCTTCTGCCTCAGAATGATCTCACCAGCTGCCATGAGTTCAATGATCTCTAAGCAGGACTCTCAGATTTACCATTCCAGCCCTGGCTTCTCCTCTCACAAGTCAGAGGGACCTCCTCCTTATGTTCCATTTCATCAAATGCCTATTGAATATTTTTAACAGGATGTTCTGTAGATGTCTCAAACTCAATATGTCTAAAAGTAAAACCCAAATCTTTCTCTTTTCTTAATTTTCCTATTTCTGTCCAGATCAACACTATCCTCCCAGTCAACCAGTTTGGCAACCTTATGTCCAACTCACCCCACATGCCCAATCCAAATCTCTAGTAGGAGCCCTCTTCTCTTTATTCACATAGCCAACACCCTAGTTCAGTATCATGTCATCTCTCACCCACATTGGCCTCCTATTTGATCTCCCTTCTTCCAGTCTCTCTCCTTCTCCACTGTGTCCAGACTCACAGACCTCTGTGATTCTATGATAACAACAAGGTGGGTGGGAGTCATTGCCTTTACATTCCATCCATCCATCCATCCATCCATCCATCCATCCATCCATCCATCCATTCATCCCTCCATCCATCCGATTAGAATGGGAGCTTCTTGAGAACAGGGAGAGGGGGTAACATATTCTAGGAAGGACAAATTACTACCTCAACCAACCCCCCCACTCCTCAAATCTTGATAGAATTAGTTAGCAAGGATCCTGAATCCCAAATTCTGAGGAATAAGAGTGCACCCAGATGAAGAGCCACACTTCTAGCCTGAGTCCCGCTGCCATCAGTGAGGGGAGTGATCACTGTGGAGAAGGGACCTACCTTACCTATCACCATCAACATCAACTTTCCACGAGTGGGCAGCTAAACCCAAGAATTCTAGGAGTAGCACCACTTTTCCATTCTCCCCTATCCCCCCACCCCAGACCACTGTTCCGGTAGCCAACCCAGCCCTCACAGGCAACATTACAGGGAGCAAGCCTGGTGAAGCTGTAGCCTGGCCAACACTTCTGTGGGTGCTATAGCCACAGTTACAGACTCAAAAGAAAGGTCCCACCACCAAAGTCCTTGCCATTGTCAAATGGTTCACTAGAAGCAGATAGAATTTTATTAGGGCAAGTGATGCTACAGAAGTGGCAAGACCATTTACTTTGCTGCTACTGCACCCCAAGGACCATGGAAACTTTTCCTTCTGACTTGTGTAAAGCTGAAATCTTCCCTGTTTTGTTTTGCCTTTAGAACAGAATCTCCTTGGAAGCAGGCCTTGCCTTGCTTCTCTATTTGAATCTCAGTGCTCGGTACAGTAAGACTTATTCAGTGTCTTTTCATTTATTCACTTTTTGTATCTCCGTTCCTTAACAGAGTGCTTACAAGACCTTAATAAATTCTTGACTGACTTTTTCCTTCATTGATTTCTTTGCATCTCCAGCACTTAGGACAGTGCCTGGCACAGTCAGTCCTTAATAAATGCTTGCTAATTAGATAACTAATTCATCTGTAAGTTGCCTCTTTGGAGGTCTAGCAATCCATGATCCTATAAGATTCTGGGACCTGAGTCTCTGCTTCATCTCAGGAAGTGTAAGTGTGGGGATGTTTTGGAGGTTCCAGAAAGAGTGCTGGAAAAAATGGAAGTACTCGAGGGGAGGTGGTTGCTGCTGCTGGGGATGCAGCGGATTCTCTGAGCTGCAGGGCTTCATGTCTGTCAGGTTCAGGGGCCTTCATGGTTCACCTCTACCTCTGAGATGCAGACTTGGTCATGGAAGCTTTGCCCCTAGACCCTGGGTGGGTGAAAACAGCAGCTGCCGATTCCTAACCCCTCATCTGTGAGTTGGTGAGTCTGATCCCTTTTTGTCATCTTTGGGCCAGTTCATCAACCTTAACATGTACAGCTTCCCTAGACTGACCAGGGAAGGGCTGGGTGAAGGTTGGGCTTATGGCCTTCTTTCTGTGGATGGTTGTGAGGAGACAACATGATTTTTCTTAGGCCACAGGAACAGGGGGTGTTTACCGTTGATGTATGTTCTTGATATTATGACATTTTTATCTAAACTGTTTTTGTGTTTATTATGATGAGGGGTAATGTGGCAATTCCTGCCTAGTCTAAAAAGGGGGAGCTTAAGTGGGTGGGGGTTCTGAGCATTATTATGAATATTTACTCTGTCACAACAGAAAGGAACTGTTATTGCAACAAACATTTATTAAGGGCCTACCCTGTGCCAGGTCCTGCCTTGGGCACTAGGGAACAATGCAAGTTCCTTGAGGGATCCTACCACTCCCCAAACCTGGCACCCTTCCCTAGGGCATTCACTTCACCCAAGTGAAGGCCCCTATGGTCTCCCCTTACCACACAACTGCAGGGGTTCTTATGAAATCAGAATAGACTTTGTACAACTCCTCCTGGATCTGACCTTGAAGTCAAAGACCAGGAGGCTCATCTCTGTTCCACATGACTTGGATCCAGTTTCTTCAGGCCCAGCCTGTCTAGGGCCTTCAACTGATGCCCACATGACACAGGGCCAAACCCTTGGGCATCACAGCTGCCCTCCTCTGGACATGCTCCAGTTTTAACAAGACCCTTTGTAAGCTTTGCAGCCCAGAACTGAACACAGTGCTGCAGATGAGTCCTGAGGAGGGCAGAGTAGAGCAGCACCCTTTCCCCCTTCTCCATAAGTCTGAGATACTTCATCAAAAGCTTTGCTCAAGTACAGGTAAGTCATGTCCATGACCTTTCTTCAATGCTCTCTCCATGTGCTACATATTATACTGGGAAGGTCAACAGGATACAGTCCTAGTGCTCTCTGTACAGTGGCAGAACCAAGGACATTTCCCAGGGCTTCATTTCCCATGACACTTGAAGGCCAGAGAACAGTGTTCCGTGTACTGCATGTCTAGCCCAGGATAGTGTATCTATGGGCAGGGAGTCTGACCAGGAATGTCCCGGAAAGGGAAAGATTTAGAATAGCTTGGAGAAGCCCAGGTGGCCAGCTGTGATGGGGATGGCAAGTGGAAGACTATGTTTGGAGAGATGAGGCTAAACAGGAGGGTCTGGAGATTCCAAGCCATGAATATCCTGAGACCCAGCCTCCCAGTGGAATCTAGAGGCCTCTGGGACTGGGCCTAGGAGTAAATGAAGAATTTATTAGGCACTTACTGTGTGTTAAGAGCTGAAGATCCAGATAGAAAAGATGGTCCTTGCCCCCCAGGAGCTCCTAGTCCAGTGGGGGAGATAACTGCTAGAGAAGCTTTCAGTTGCATGTCAGATGGAGAGGTCCCTTGGTCCTTGGGGTGCAATGGCCAAGCAAAGGCCTCTCCTTAATGTCATCTCCACTGATAAAATGGTAGTGGTTTCTGATACTGAACCACTTGACAGCGCCAAAGACTTTGGTGAAAAGAGTTTTCCTTTCCGGTTCCTCAGGCCCCAGCAGGAGCACTTGCCAGGCCAGGCTGCATCTCCACAGGAGGCTGGCTTTGGGCAATGAGCTAGAAGCACAGATACTCCCTTGGGCCCTTGGCTTCAGCATTCTGGCTTTCTCTACAAGGGCCTGAGGGGAAATAGGGGTCCAGGGGGGCAATAGTCCTTTGGCACTGCCTCCCCCAGGTCATCTCCTGCTTCACTAGGAGGTAGAAATTGCTGAGTTTGAAGTCAAGAGTTACATCCTTGGGGTTTTTTGGGGGAAGGAGCTGGTGGAGATTGAACAAAATTAAGGGTAGGTTAGTCTATAAGCCCCCTGAAACCTGTAAATGGCTATGGGGAAGCATAGAATGAATAAGTGAAAGATAATTTTAAAAAGCCTTTATTAAAGGATATTCACTGCCTCCAGTCTAATCCAGTCTCCTCAACTCAGCTGCCAAACTAGTAATCCTAAAACACAGGTCTGGCCCAGGTCACTCCATTGCTCGGTAAACTCCAAGTGGTTCTCAACTGCCTCAAGTTGGCTCAAATACAAACTCCTCGGCTGGCACTCAAAGTCTTTGGTGGACTGACTCCCACCTACCTCATCGTTCATTACTCCCTTTTGAGCCTGCTTTAGCCCAGGCAAGTGGGCTTTCTTGCTTTGCCTCACAGGAGTCAGTCAGTTAATAAACATTGATTAAGCACCTACTGTGTGCCAGGCATTGTGCTAAAAGAAAGGCTAAAGCCAGTCCCTGCCCTCAAGGAGTTCACCATCTAAGGGAGGAGACAGAAGGCAAACAAATATGTACAGACAAGCTATGGCCAGGACAGAGGGAAGTAACTGGTATGAAGGGAGACTGGGAAAGGGTTGTGGTAAGAAGGTGAGGTTTTAGCTAGGACTTGAGAGAAGCTAGGAGGCAGGGAAGAGGAGAGAGAGCCTTTCAGGCTTGGAGGAGAGTCAGAGAAAACCTTCAGGGGAGATAAAGAGTATTTTGTTCCTGAAACAGCAAGGAGACAAGTAAAACTGGAGTGGGGGCGGGGGCTGTAAGATGTAAGGAGACTGCAAAGATGGGGGATGCCACATGACACTCCATCTCCCGCCTCCAGGCAGGGGGCCGCTGGTTGTGCCCCCTGCCTGGAGGGCTCTCCCTCCTCACCTCTGTCTGTTGGCCAAAATCCCCCCCTTTACAGGGAGCCTTTCCTGTTCCCTCTTGATTCTGTCTTCTCTCCATCGATTATTTCCAATGCATCCCGCACGGCTTATTTGTACACAGGTGTCTCCCCCTAATGTTAGACTGGGCGCTCCTTAGGGGCAGGGATTTTTTTGCCCCTTTTTGTGTCCCCAGTGCTTAGCATCGAGTCTGGCATACAGTAGGCGCTCCGTCAAAGCTCACTGTCTGACTGACTTCTCGGTCTTAAATTCTTTTGCAGCTGGAGTTGCGGCTCTCACCACCGGAGGAGGGGCTGGGCCCAGCCCGACGCTGAGCCTCAGTTTCCCGGTGTGCACAAGTGGCTGGAGCCGGCGGGGAGGTCCCGGGGCCCGGCTGACTTCCTGCCCGCCTCCCTCCCGCCCCCCAGCCCCGAGGCCCCCACAATCCCAGGGAGCCCCCAGACCCGCTCACCTCACTCTCCCGAAGGTAAGCCTTCCGACGGGCACTCCGCACCACCAATCAGCAGTCTCACTGCCAGGCATCAGCCAATGGCGACGCGCTCTGGGGCTCTGGGGCGGGGCATCATGACGTCAGGCGGGGCGGGCGGGTGCAGTTGCTATGGCAGCGGACGCGCCGGCCCAGAGCGGGGGCGGAGCGGCGCCGTTGCTAGGAGGTCCGGGCAGGTCACAGTGCGATTCTGGCCTCTGATTGGGTAATTCT
Source organism: Bettongia penicillata ogilbyi (assembly GCA_023548195.1). Lineage (NCBI taxonomy): Eukaryota > Metazoa > Chordata > Mammalia > Diprotodontia > Potoroidae > Bettongia > Bettongia penicillata. The sequence continues at coordinate 12,367,807 of JAJHZJ010000096.1, forward strand.
GGGTCAGGGCGGAGACTTCCGGTTCCCCATGCGAGAGGCGGTACGAAGAACCGGAAAGGGAGGGTCCCACTGTGCGGGGAGCCCCGACCCAGTCCCGGGTACTGGGGACTCCGACCCGGGAGGGAGGGTTCCCGGGAGGGAATCCGGGCAGGGCCCCACCACCCGCGATGGGCTCCGACGACTTGGACGTGACCATTCAGATCCCGGAGCCGGTCTCGCGCTGTCAGGGTACGGGGCTGGGGCTGGGGGGCGGGGTGGGGGCGGGGCTTTCTTCAGGGGCTCCCCCATACATCCACAAGCCTCCCTCGTACACCCGCGGGTCCCTGTGCAGATGTTTCCCCTGTGCCCCCTGTGGCTCCTGTCCTTCCCCCGCCCCGCCGGGATCTCCCCACACACCGTGGGTCCCGTGCAGGGGCTCCCCATACACTCTTGGGCATGTGCCCCAAGGCACCCCACTGCTGTGCAGGGGCTGCACCCACACACCGTGGGTCCCGTGCAGGGGCTCCCCATACACTCTTGGGCATGTGCCCCAAGACAACTCCCTGCTGTGCAGGGCCTCCACCCCACACACTGTGAGTCCTGCGCTGGGGCTGTCCATGCACACCTGGGGTTCGCTTTGCAGGGGCTCCCCCATTCACCGCAGCCCCCCTGGGGTCCCCCCCATACCTAGGGTGGCCAGTTCAAGGTCTCCTTGCATTTCTTGCCCCCTCGGTGCTTTGCTGAGCCCCACCCCCCATCTCCCCTTCCTCTTCCTGCCTGGTGGCCAGGATACCTGCCTGACAGGTTTCTGGTCAGCCTTGGAGCTCCACGGGGGAGGGCTGGAACAGCCGCTTACATCATGACACAATGCCTTGAAACAGGAGAGCTCAGAATTAAGACCGAGCTCTAGCTTCATGTCTGACAGGCTCCCTGAGATCTCCGGCAGTTAAAGCTGAAAGGGTCCCCAGAGGTCATCCAGTCTTCCCCTAATGAGGAATCAACCCCAGAGAGGGCCAGAGACTTGCCCAGAGTCACACAGCCAGTGAGGGACAGGTGGGATTCCACCCCAGGGCCTCTGCTGTCCAATCCGGTGGCTCTGTCCACCACACCAGAGGTCAGCTTGGGACAGACCTGGTCTTAGTCTCCTGACTGCCTGACTTTGACCCAAGACTGTTGTGAGGAGCACAACTTCATGGACCCCTGATGCCATCTTGGTCAGCCTAGTTCCTTTAGTGGTGCTGGCTCCGTGAGTTCTGAGGGCATGACAGAGTGTCAGACCTGAGTATCACAAGGACTCCCTGTCTCTGAGGGAGGCTTGCTGAGATAGAGGGAGGGAGACTAACTGACCAATCACCAGATCTCCCGGTGGGAAGAGACCTGAGCAGGCAGGCATCGAGTTCCCGGATGTCTGACTCGGGAAATTTGGGCCTTTCCCAGTGTGCTTTTATGTATTTATTCTTTTTGGAACCCAAGCATTTGATTTGACATTTACTCCGATTCAATCTCTTAATAAAGTCAGAACGTCACTCTAGTCTACTAAGCTCTTTTCGGTCTTGACTTTATCATCCAGGATGTCAGCTATCCCTCCCAACTTTGGGTCATCTGCAGATTGGACAAGTTGTGATCTGTCTCTGATCTCTGATTGGGTGATTCTGGGTGAATCTAGTAGAATTTCCAGTTCCTTAAGTGAGGGGACTTCAATGCAGAGTAATTGACTTTAAAATGTTAAAGTTAAAAAATTTTTTTTTTTGAGGGGGAGAGACCTGGTTTCGAATCTCCCAACCCCCTTTATTCCACAGATCACTCAGTCATCGAGCAGGGGTGAAGCTCCTACTTATATACTAGACAACTAGAGGCACCAGGATAAAGATTGAAACAATCTTGAAGCAATTCTGCCTGCCAGGAGCTGAGATTTGAAGGAGACGGCAACTAGGACATGGATACATAATCAACAAAATCCCTAGCAAATAGAATAGTAAAATAGGTGTGTGGCTTGGGAGGGGGGATCAGGAAAGAACTTTTATCAAAGGGGGATGATGTATCAAAGGCGTTCCAAACATAGGGAGCACGGAGACTGGAGATGGAATGCTGAGTTCAAGAAACCAAGGCAGGGCCAGTTTGGCCTGATCTCTGAGTGTGGAAGGGTAGGGGTGGAGGGAGTAAAGTCCAGTGAGGCTGGAAAGGTAGGGTGGATGCAGGTTGTCAAGAGTTTTAAAAGCTAAAGGGGAGGTGAGAGAGCCACTGGGTAAATATGGAAGATAAACACAGGGAGAGTGGATGTTTTGGGCACAGGGAACAGGCTGACCAAAGGCCAAGCCAGTGATATCTTTGGGATGGGGGCAGAGAGAGCACCCTGTGAGTTTCTATCCTCCAGTTCACAGACAAATTCTGAGAAAAAGAATGCTGATATCCACTTCCTTGCTCCCCCTTTATGTCTCGAGCCTTTCCAGTAGGCTTCCAGGCCTCAATCTCTATCATCACCTGGGACTTCCTTGTGGCCATCCCCTGGCTCCCCCTCAAGCTCCTGGCAGGTCTTGACATTGGTTGTCCCCTTCTTCAGTGACCTGTATGGCCATCCTCTTCCTGCTAGTCTGACCACTGCTGGGAGACCCCTTGGGTCACCTGGGTTCAGAGCCTGTCTGGGACCCCTAACTAGCTGGGTGACCAGGGCAAGCTGCTTGGCCGTTTCACCTTTTTCCTCTTCTCTAATAATTGTAGCAGAGGATCTCCCTCGTCTATAAAATGGGGATAATAGCACCCATGCCAAGGATTGCTGTGAGGATTAGATGAGATGATGATGGTGAAGCTCTTAGCACATTGCCTGGTAAACCTACCTCAGTTTACTGATCCCTCTACTACAATCTAGATTGAGCCTCTACCTTTTCACATGTAGTTACAAGCACCTGGGGGTGGAAAGAGCTTTACGTAGAAGGGGGCACTTAAGTTTAGCCAGGCAAGAAATTAGGGACTCTGAGAGGCAGGAATGAAGAGAGAAGGCATTCCAGGCATGGGAGACTTGGGTGAAAGTGTGGAGATGGGAAATGAAGCGTTTTGGCTGGAGAGCAATGGGAAGGCTAGTTTGACTGTGCCAAAGAGTATGGAAAGGGTATAATAAGCTGGAAAAGTTGGTTGCAAAGGTTTTATTTTTGACCTTGGTGGTAATAGGGAGCCAGAGGAGTTCTTGGTCAGACTTGGACTTTTAAGAAAATCCCTTTGGCAGTCGTGTAATGAATGGGATGGAGTGGGAAAAAAGGAAGTTAACAAACCCAAAGTCTATGGCAGTAGTCTGGGCAAGAGACGATGAGGCTCTACATCAGAGAAATGTCTGGGGTGAAAGGAGAGGAGGTGATGATGTTGGGGAGGGATGGGAAGGTAGACCTGCATTGCAAAGATCTGACAACACACTGCATCTATGGAGGGAGTTAGGACGGGCCAGAGAACCCATAGGAACCTTCTCTGGGGTGGACAGGTTGGCAGCTGACCAGAGGGAAGGTCGAGCTGCTCCATTCCTAGTTGGCTTCTGTTTTCTCTATGAAGGAGAATGAATGACTTGGATTGGGAAAGAAAGAACAAAAATGATGTAGAGGGAGCTGGCACCCAAGGAGATAGGTTGCTCTGAGCTGCCTGTGTGAGTCCAGGGGAACAACATCCCTCAGACCAGGGGCTCTAACTGCTAAGCCACCATCATTCACGTGAACATGGGGTAGGGAGAGGGAAGGACAGACCTCTTAGTGTTCAAAAAAAGGTAGGAGAGTCGTCTTTGCGGCTGTGAGACAGTGAGCTTGGCTTTGATTCCTGGGAGAATTGTGGCGTGACAGCGACCTCAGTAGCTGGGACAGTTTCCTCAGGAACCACTGTGACAGGCTGCCGACTACCCTGATAGATCAAGGAAATGCTAGTGCTAATCATTTACCTGGAGTTTAGCAGAATGTTTGATAAAGTAGCCAGGACCTGTTCTCTTGGGAAAGATAGAACACAGTTGGATGGGTTCCAAACTGGTTGTGTTGCTGAGCTCCCAGAGTTGCTGTTAATGGTTCATGTCAGCTTTGCAGAGGTCTGCCAGGGATCTGGGCTTTTTCACTTGCTTATCAGTGATTTGGTTAAAGGCCAAACTGTGTACTTATCAGATCTGTAGCTGAAATAAAGCTGGGAGGGAGCCCACACACCTGGGGATCTTGACAGGCCAGACAGAGCATTGGGCTACATTTAATAAGAGGAAACCTAATAGGAGTAAATACACAGTATTAGGTTGGATAAAAACAAAACAAAACAGAAAGCAAACATCAGCTGCCCAGGGACAGCACAGGGGAGGCTTGGTTAGACAAGTTGGTCTGAGTTAGCAGGGGGCGGGGCTGCCCACAAAGCTCAGAGGAGCTTGGGCCTTATGTCAGGTGTCCAGGAATAAGGAGGTGGTGGACTCTCTGCCAGCAAGGCAGATCTCATGTGGGTGGTGATGTTCATTGCTGGGGGGCACCTTAAGTAGGCTGTGGATCAACTGGAGTGTCCTGAGGAAGGGAGGAGTCAGTGGAAGCCAGAAGGACCTGGAGTCCTTGCCCCATGAGGATTGGGAGTGCTGCTCCTGGAGAAAACATGTCTTGGCCCAGGGTGAGGAAATGGCAGAGTGCCCTTTGGATATGTGAAAGCCTGTCACTCAGACTTGGGGGCAGAACCAGGGCCATGGAGGGAAGGAGCAGAGAGGCCCACTGAGGCAGCTGTCACTCAGACTTGGGGACAGAACCAGGGGCCATGGAGAGAAGGGGCAGAGAGGCCTACTGAGGCAGCTGTCACTCAGACTTGGGGGCAGAACCAGGACCATGGAGGGAAGGGGCAGAGAGGCCCACTGAGGCAGGATGGAGAGCTGTTCCCAAGTGGAGCGGTCTGCCCTCTGAGGGGCTGGGCTCTCCGGTGCTTCAAGCTGAGGCTGGTGGGCCACTTTTCCCGTGTGTATCAGGGGATGGGTGGGACCTGAGGCTGCGAGGTCCCTGACAACTCCCACATTCCTGGCTCCTTCTGGGATCTGGTCTTGTAAGAGTGTCTGGGTATCTTTCCTGCTTGTCTTTTTTCCTGCCCTGTTGTTCCTTTCTGTGAAATATGCCTCCTCAGTTTTCTTCTTCTCTCCTCCTTTTCCATTTAAAGCCCCTTTGATTTGATTTTCGAGACAGTTGGAAAGTGGATTCTCTGTTGCCTTTGCTTGGTGCCCCTGCCCCTGGCCCAGAAATAGAAATCCCATTGTTGTGCACTTTCTTTGAAATCAGCTGGCTGCTGTTGCCTTTCCAGATGCACCTTTCTGTGTGAATCCCTTCCCTTCAGTAGGCAGCAGGGATGGAGGTAGCACCTGTGTCTCACAGGGCATCCAGCTTTGGGCCAGACGGTACTGAAGCAGGGCCTTCTGGGCCCCTGCTGGCTGCTGATCCCCAGCAGTGGGGGGAGCAGTCCGGCTGGATGAATCTTGGGAGATTGTGACCTTTCAGATCCATTCTCAAGTTGTGGCAGCTTCTCTGGGCTTATGGGTAAGAGAGGGAGCCTTGGAAGTGACTGAAATGGCCAAGGACAGATTGAGAAGGGAGTGGTTGGCTAGAGGAGGGGGAGGGATCCTGGTGATTGTCCAGCTCCCCTCCCCCTCGATTTTATAGATGAGGACCCTGAAGCTGAGGCCAGAGCAGCAGCTGCTTAAGGTCAGGGACTGTCACTTTGGTCCTTGTGTCCCCACTCCCAGGAACAGGGCCTTGCACATAGTAGGTACTTAATAAATGCTTGTTGATGAACAAGTAAATGAAGTAAATGACCCAGCAGGTAGCAGGTCATTTAGCTGGGACTTTGCTCCCAAACCAGCAAGGCAGCTACTGTGGAAGTATTCAACAGACTGAGGAATGTGAAGGCGACCCTTGAATTGGGATTTTGGAGGTCATGCGTGGCCAGGATGGAAGGCAGATTGCAGGGGCCTGAGGAGGGATCAGCCCTTGCCAGGGATCAGATTGTAACAGTCAGCCAGTTGTGAGCTGAGTCTGCTTGGGGGCAGATGGAAGAAGATACAATGGGGATGATGCCTGAGGCAGCATTGGGCCTAAAGCTGCAGACTGAGAGGACAGAGGAGGGACATCTCAGCCTGTGTGCCCAGAGTGGGGGATGCTGTGGAGGCCCCAGAGCCATGGGCAGGGCTGCAGTCCACCTGTCTGGGTACCCCTGCACCCCAGTCTCAGCCCCATCATGTGAGATCATGCACCTCAGATGCTTGCTCCCAGGAGGCTTTCTTGGAGGAAATCTGGTTGCTTCTGCAGTGATGACCACCTGCAGGTTTGGGAACAACAGGGAATGGGGAGGCCAGAGGCAACTTTGCCTGCAGTTTTGTGCCCACCCCCTGGGGGCTGCCCAGCCCAGAGGTTGACAGAGTCTGTGATGTATGAAGTGCCAGGACCTCAATGTGCCATCTCCAGTGGTGGAGGGCAAGATGTGGGCTCAGAGAGGGATGTGATTGTCCAGAGGCTCACAGCTGGTAGCAAGTGTCCAAGGCAGGATTAGAGTAGCATGCAGCTCCCAGGGAGCTGAGTGGCCCCTATGGCATTGTTGATTTCACAGTTCCAGGGAGGGATGTCCAGCTGGAAGGCCCAGAGACAACCTTGGCCTTGCCCTCCTGGAGCTTAGTCTGATAGAAGGAGACAGGGCCCAGCTGAAGAAGCCCAGTGACTACATAAGAGAGGGATGGATGGCAGGTGCCAGGGGGCTTTGGGAGTCTGGAGATGGGGATGAACCAGAGTCGCCCAAGAAGGGAGCAGGACTCAGAGAGGGGGAGCAAGGAGTATGAACAAAAGCCCTGGGACAAGTGCTGTGATATGTGGGAGACAGTGAGGAGGCTTTGGGGTTGAGCACAAGAGTGTGCTGGGATATGGTGGGCCCATGCAGGAGAAGGCCTTGAATGCCAGGCTGACAGATTTGGACAGCGAGGCCCCGGGGAGTTTCTGTTGTCCAGGATTTGGGGCTCTGTGTGATCACATTGTACCCTAGAAGGAGAGGCTAGAGCTGGTCTTTGTTGGGGTCCAGCCCCTTGGAAGGGCACAGGATGGAGTCAGGGAGCTGTCTGTGGGCAGGGGCAGGTTGATGCCAGCCGCCTGCCCTGACTGCCCTTAGCTTGGTCAGGATAGACTTGGAGGGTAATAGAGTACCTTGATTTGTACCTCCTGGAAAATCTCCAGTCATGTTCCCACCTCTTTGATCTTGATGACCCCTGGGATGAGTGGTGTCATGTGGCAGAAGGGCAGACCTTGGTATGTGTGTGCCTGGAGGTGGGAGAAGGGACTGTTTGAGTGGCTTTCTAGAGTCCAGCCCTGATTCTGTATCACCCTGAGTGGTGTGAGAGGGAGAAGGGGTGCTATGTGGAGCAGGGAGGTGGGTTCAGATCAGATGTGTGACTCTGGATAAGTCCCTTCCCCTTACTACTTCCTCTCCTTTCTTCACTTGTAAACTAGGGGTTCAAAGGAAGGAGGTTTGACTCTGGAGTTAGAGGACCTAGGTTAGAGTCATCTGCATGTCTGGATGTTTCTTCCTCTCCCTGAGCCTCAGATGAGAGGGTTGGTCTTCTTGGCCTCTGGGGTCCCTTTTCGCCCTACATCTGTAAGATTCTCTGACATAACTCCCGGTGCTCTTCCTAGTGGGGCTGTGGACCCAGCTCTTTGTCACACTGGTCAGTGGAATTTGCCAAACTGGGACTCTCCATTCCGGGACATAATGGGAGATTTCACCGAGGGCCCCAAGGCGTGCCTCAGGTTTGCCTGCCTCCAGTTGTGGTGACCAGATGTGATTCAGCTAGAAGGGCCCAGGCCATTATTCCTGGGCATCCCTGGCCAGGGCTGAGCCCTGCTCCAGGGAGGACTGGAGACAAGGCGGGTCATAGAATCATGGACTCTTGTTGGGGTCTGCTCCTTATTTTATGGAGGAGGCAGCTGAGGCACCATTCCCAGCCTCTCATGCCCTCTGGTGAATGCTGGATATAGGATTGTGCTTGCTTCATGTGGGAGGCTGTGCTTCCTCACCTGTGCAGTGGGCACAGTCACAGCTGGCCATCATGATCCTGAGCTGTAAGGTACTTTGTGTACTGAGGAGGGAGCCTTGCGCCTGCTTATCACCACCACACGCTCAGAATTCAGAGCTCCAAACATCCCTTTGCCTATGTATGTGGGCTGGCCAGAAGCTTCGAGAAGGAACCTTGGAAAGAAGGCAGCCAAGGAAAATGTGTCCAGGAGCCCGGGTGTTGGCAGGGATGGGATCAGGGGTGTGGGAGGCAGAGCTGCCCCCTCACCCCGACACTCTGGATTCCATGAATTTCTCTAAGTGTACTGGCCTTCCCTGGTCCAGGGGTCAATGAGTCACCTATGAACTCTCTTCATAACAGAGCTTTGAAGCTTACAGATTACCATTCCTGGTTCCTAGAAACTGGCGTCCTGTCTTTGTCCCTTCTGGTACAGTGTCCTTGCCTGCCCTGGGAGAGCCACCAGAACTCAGTAAGGGAAGGACCCTTCCTAACTCAGGGGAAGCTGCTTTGGTTTCCCCAGGAAACTGGGATAGGGGTGTGTGTGTGTGTGTCTGTCTGTCTGTCTCTGTGTGTTTGTGTGTGTCTGTATCTCTTCTCCAAGGAGATGTGGGGTGGGCTTTTTCCCTGATGATGATGCTCTCAGAAGGGTTTGTAGGACAGGGTCTTGGGGTTTGTAGAACAGGGTCTTATCTTCTCTCCCTCTCATCTCAGACGGTGTGAAACAGAGAGGTGACTGCCCCTCTCTGCCCTCTGACCTCATCAGACTTAACCTGGAGGATTGTGGTCAGTTCTGGACAATATGACTTAATGAGGACATTGAGAGACTAGCCAGAGGAGGCCAGCAGGGAGGGGGAAGGGCCCAGAGTTTATGCAGTGTGAAAATTATTGGAAGGGATTGGGGAGGGTTAGCCTGGAGGAGGGAATAAGGGAGGCCTTGAGCATTCCATTGGGCTGTCCTGTGGAGAAGGGGTCCTTGTACTTGACCTCAGAGGACCGAAGCAGGGGCAGTGGCCACATGGCCACTGAACTCGCCCAGGGAATGGCGGTCATCCTCTATTCACCCACCACAGTGATATTCCTAAAGACAAATTGAGGCTTGTTAGGAAGAACTTTCTAATAATGAGAGCTGTCCCAGGTGGTGAGCTGCCCCTCCTTGGAGGTCTGGGAACAGAGGCTGGACGGCCATTTGTGAGGATTCCTGCCAGGTGTGGGCTCCCTTCTGCCCTTCTGATCCCGATTCTGTGCATTGTTTGGAAAGAGCCAGGTGGAAGAAGCACCGGAGATATTACTGGAGGATATGGCCATAGGTTGAGGCGGATCTTTTCCTAATTGACTGCTTCTCAGCTCCTTCCAGGCTTCAGCAAGCTTTATTCTCAAGAATCCCCTTCTTCCTTATCAGGAGAACATTAGGAAGGGCCTGACCTCTTTTCTGAGTCCTCCTATCCCAGGTGCCTTGCACATCTCAGGCATGACCTTCCATGTTTCTGCCATATTTCTTCAAGGGATGGGCAGGGAGGGCAGATTACAAGGCAGGCACAAGGTTTTCCTAGAGGACCCTCTTCGGACTCTCCATTTAGAGATAGAAGAGATGGAGAGGTCATCTAATCCACCCCTCTCACTTGATTGAGAGTTGAGGAATCTATGGACCCATGATACCAGTTCCAGGGCCACATGGGATACCCACATGAGATGCCCCTCATGCTCCTTTTGTTCCAGACAGACCTATAGCTGTTCCCCATAGCTTGTCAGGTGTCTGCATTTCATCTCAAACCTCTGAACAAATGCTTCCCTCCCCTCCCGTCTGGTATGTCCTCCCTCCTCCTTTCCATCTGGCTCCTTTCCAAAGCATGATTCCAACATCACCTCCAACACGAGGCCTTTTCTCAGTGACCCTGAAGTTAGGATCCCGATCTGCCTTCTGAAATGTCCTTGTGGGCTGCCTCTGTTTACCCGTGTTCTGTAACCTTGTGGTGGAATGTGAAGGAGGTTTGTTTCATTTTCATCTTTATGTCACTAGTGACTCACATACCAGGAACTTAATAAATGTTTGCTGAATTGAATTAAAGAAAGTCAGGTGTGTGATCGGGGGGCACGGGATGCTCAGAAGGGAGCCTTTCACAGGAGTCTGTTGGCACAGCCGCAGGACACCTCCTGAATGTGGACGACGTGTTGCCTGTTTTCCGTAGGGCCCCTGGACTCACCCAGGGAATGGCAGTCCTTCCCTCATTCAGCCCCCACGTTGATGTTCCTGAAGTCGTGCCCCCTCCTCAGTCAACTCCAGGCACTCCCTGTAGCCCCTGGGATTAAATCCAAAATGCTCCTTCGTGGCCTGGCTCCATCCTCCCTCTCTGGTCTTCTTAGACGTCAGTCACCTCCGGATGTGGCCTCCTTACTGTCCCACAAACAACGCCCCCCCCCCTTGGCTTCAGGCCTTTCCTCGGGCTGTCCCCCAAATCTGGGATGCTCTTCCTTATCTCTCCCTCTCGGTTCCCTCTAAGTCCCAGGTAAAGTCCACTTTCTCTTGGAAGCCTTCCCCAGCCCTCCTGAATTCTAGCGCCTCCCTTCTGTTAATTGTCCTTTGTGCACATTTGCACTTTGTCTTCCCCATTCGACTGGGAACAGGTCCTTGAGGGCTGGGACAGTTTTGCCTCTTTGTATCCCTGTGGCTTAGCACAATGCCTGGCACATGAGAGGTATTTAGTAAATGTTTATTGACCCACTGTCGCTGTGATTGATGAGGATGTGTGGATGGCTCAGTGCAGCCCCTGGGGAGGAGGGATATGAGGAAGAGCTGTCCCCCAGTGACACAGGCCCCCCAGGTGGAGTGGGATAGGCGGGATGGTGTAATGGACAGTGCTGACCAGGGGCGGATCTCGGCACCCTTCCTCACACTGACATGTAGTGTGACCTTGGGCAGATCTCTTTACCTCTTTGAGAGTTGTCAGAGGGGATGCTGATGCTTGCCCCTCCTGGCTCCATTGTGCTTGGCCAACCTCCAGTTTATGGTTCTGGGTCGGATGTGAAGGCCTGGAAGGTCCCTCTCAGCTTTAGGTACTGGGTACACTGATGAAGTGCCCAAGGCTGGTGGGAGGAGGGACCAGGGCCACACCCTGAGACTAATCTCTTTTCTTGAGGGGAAGCTTGACCTGCATTATATTTCAGAAGCAACTGCAGAGCCTGAGAAAAGGGAGCGAGGGAATCAGCAGCCAGTGGTGATTCTGCTGGGCTGGGGAGGTTGCACAGACAAGAACCTGGCCAAGTACAGCGCCATCTACTTCAACAGGGTGAGTGAGGGGCCTTTGCCACTTTGCCCCTTCAACTCTAGCCTGGCAGCTTCTTTCTGTGCTGGGACGGCAGGAGCAGGAGCTCATGTCAGTGTGTGGACAGCAGTGATGGTGAACTTGCTGGACACAGGGCCCTGCGCTTAGCACCGTATGGAGAGGACAAGAACAGACCCTGCTTCCAGAGAGCTGTCAGTATAATGGTGGGAGGCGATCCAGCCGGCATAATAGCCAGGGCTCTGAGGGGACGGTGGGGGCATCTCTCATCTCAGTTAGGGGTGGGGGAAGGAGAGGACAGTACCTGAGCCCATGCCAGAGACAGAGAAGGTGGTGGCTTGTTGGGCAAATGACCAAGAGTTGGGTTGGCTGAAGGCTGGTGGGAGGAGACGAGGCTGGAGCCAGAAGGTTGGCCTGTCTTAAGAGCCAGGCCAAAGGGTATTGGAGAGTAGCTTGACCTCCTCCTTAGAAACAGGCCTGGGTCCCCCAGGGAACCTGGAGCCAAGTTCACAGGCAGAAGCTCCATCATCCTCTGCTGAGGATGCCTCCTGGCCCTGGCAGCCAAGCACAGCCAGCCCCTGCCCTTGACCCTGCCTGGCCTGTTCCCAGGCTGGCAGCCTCTGAGCAGCAGCTCCACTGGAGGATCCCCCTATCCTGGATCTCCACCACTTCATGTAGCTAAGAGCATTTATGTTTGGAGCTTCCTGCCCAGACCTGGGCTGCTTCTAGAGGGGAGAGCTCCCCACCAGGAGCTGCTTGGCCCTCATACGACCCAGACATGGCAAGATTTTTGTTCTCCTTGACCTGCTGGAGCTTTGTGAAGCAGCTTGTGTTTATGTTGGTAATGAGGTTTTCTCTCTTCCCGGGCTGGCCCAGCCTCTGCTTCTTTGACCCTGCCCAGTGTTTTTCTCCTGGGTCTTCCTCATATCCAGAGGAGGAAGTTGGCCCAGAGAGGGCAGAGGCTTGCTCCTAGTCACCCAGCTCATCAGTGATGGGGCCTGGGTAGACCTCAGCATATCTGACCTCCAGTCCCAGGGGCTTTGCTTTCCAGTTCCTCATTTGTCTTGGACAGAGTCAGAACAAAGCTCTTTTCCTCTGAGCTCCATTGAGGCAAGATTGGACTTTTTTTGAAAGGCATTTTTGCCAGGAAACAAATAAAATGGTGAGGCCTAAGGGTGGAGCATGGAGCCCTTTCCTCAGTCACTGTGGCACTCCTTGGACCTTCGCTCTCAACTTGGCAGTGGGACCCTGGGGATGCCTGCAGGCCGCCTTCCTGGTACCTGGCCCTCCTGGTAGTCTCCCTGCATCCATCCTGTTGCTGGACCCAACCTCATTCACTGGTTTGCTGTCCGCAGCTTTTTCTCATCAGGCCCTGGACTGGAGGCCTCTACTCTGCCCCTTGGGCAGGTGGACTGACCCCATCCCCTTTCATGCCAATCCCTGTCAGAACCAGGACCCATTGAATGACGCCCCCCTCCACAGAGGCTTTCTCCTTACTGGGCAGAGCATTGATGATTGAAAGGCACTGAGCCCACTGAGTCCATGGCCCAGCCCAATGCCTGACAGGAGGCATTTCTGACCCCCAAGTCACTAGTTCTTCTACCTCCCCAAAAGTTACCTTGTACACGGTGAATCCCTTGATAGAATGGATGCTCCTTGAGGTCAGGGCCTGGTACACAGTAGGTGCCTAATAAGTATTTGTGGGTTGATTGGGCACATCAAGGACTAGGAAGGCTGCCTTGAAGCCTTCCTCAGAGGTGGGCTTGCAGCACTTTGTTCTGTCTAATTCAAGGTCCAGAAGTCCTGGTGGACTGCTGGCTCTTTAGGAGCCCCAATCCCCCCATGTGATAGCAGCAAGAAGAGGAGCACATTGGGAGCCTGGCTTCAGACCTAGCTCAGGGATGGGAGAGGAGAGACCCTCTCTTCTTCCTTTCTGCCTCATTTGAAAAGGAGAGTATAGTGGGTTCGTGGGAGGGTGAAGGGATTCCCGTGGGGGTCATTTGAGGAGAGGAGGATATTGAGCCCCTAGAAATGGGGATGGTATGGCCCTAGGGGTGTGTGGAGGAGGTTTTATGGCCCCTCTGTGGGGACAGGTAGAAGCTGTAGCTTGGTGGCAAAAGGGACTCAGCCCCCACAAATAGGCTGGGCTTCCCCAGGATGTGATGAACATGAGGCTGCTGGCCCACGAGGGCCTTATGTGCCAGGCCTGCTGACGCCTCCCCCTGTAGCTCCCCTTGTCCTCCCAGACCACCCCAAACTGAACTGCTGCTGGGACCTGAAACCTTGTGAGCTTTGGGAGGACAGACCCGCTTCTTATTTTGACTTTGTATCTGCAAAGAGTAGGTGCCTAGTGTTTGCTGAGCTGAACTTGTGAAAGGCTGCCTCCTCAACTTTCTGATATCATGGAAACAAACTTACCTCTCTCTCCAGCTTTCTGGCACCTCTCTTCCCATCCTGGCATGGTGGGTTATAGTGAGTCCTTAGCCCCTGGCTCAGTGTGGAGGCCCAGCAGTTTGGGGTGGTCAGTGTCTGAGCTGGCCTCTAGCTCCAGGCTTGTGGTTCTGGCCTTCTAGGCTGATGAGTTCCCTTGGGTGACAGGTGTGTTGTCCCTGCCTTCCCCATCGATTGACTGATTCTGTGGAGCAGTAAGCAGGAGCTGAACCATAGAGCTGACTTTTTTTTGGGGGGGGGTCTCTGTGCCCCACAGGGATGCATCGTGATCCGCTATACTGCCCCCTGGCAGATGGCCTTCTTTGCAGAGCCCTTTGGCATCCCTTCCCTGCGCAGCCCTGCCAAGAAGCTGCTGGAACTACTCTTTGACTACGAGATCGAGAAGAAGCCCCTCCTCTTCCACGTGTTCAGCAATGCTGGGGTCATGCTGTACCGCTATGTCATTGATCTGATCCGTACCCACCGCCAGTTCAGCCACCTCCGGGTGGTGGGCACCATCTTTGACAGTGCCCCTGGCAACAGCAACTTGGTGGGGGCTGTGCGGGCCCTCTCCACCATCCTGGAGAACAAGCAGCCTGCCCTACGCATCTTCCTCCTCCTCACCTTTGCCTTGGCGGCTGTCTTCGTATGGCTGCTACTCTCCCCAGTCACCGCCATCTTCCATGTCAACTACTATGACGCACTCATGAAGCAGCCGTCACGCTGGCCCGAGCTCTACCTCTACTCCAAGGCCGACCGGATCATCCGGGCCTGCGACATTGAGCACATGGTGGTGGCCCGGCTGGAGCAACAGGTGCTGGTGCGGGCCGTGGACTTCTCGGCCTCGGCCCATGTCAGTCACCTGCGGGACTACCCCACCTACTACACCAGCCTCTGTCTCTCCTTCCTGTACAACTGTGTGCACATGTGAGGGCTCCACCCCCTGCTTTGTGTCCCTTTCTGCCCAGAAATAAAAATCGACTCTCCCTCCAACCTGGGCAGCTAGCTTTCTGGATACCTGCGTCTTGTTTCCTTAGCCCAGAGGCTGGGGCTCCCCTCTCCTCCCCAGGGGCCAGCTAGGCTTTCTCCCTTTTCTTGGCAATCCCAGCCCTGGGGGTGGCAATGAGCACAGGCTGGGGAGGGTATGGCCTGGTTAGGTTGGTGACCAGACTCCCCCAGCTGCCTCTTCCATCCCCAGGCAGCCCCAGGAAGAAGGTACACAGATGCAAACCAGAGGCCAGGTTTGGGGGTGATGACAGCTACACCTGGGTGGAGCCTTGGGTCAGCCCAAGCTTGCAGAACAGGGATGGGGGGGACACTGGCTGGCATTTACTCACCCCAAGCCCCACTGACTCAGTTTTGGCTTCCAGCAGTAAAGGCAGCCTGGCGTTGTAGCCCAGTGACTTTCCTGGACCAGGTAGGGGAAGGCTGTCCCTGATGCATGTGGGATTCAGGTCTGGGAAACTGTGGGTGCTGGCCAGGCTTCAGGGGAGAACAAGGGGCCTTTTACCCTTCCACTGGTTGACTCCACACTGGACTGCAATTGGGAGTTCAGCAATGCTGAATTGTAGTACCTGACCCAATTTTGGTCATAGAGGGCTCAGGAGTGCTCAGAACTGGACTAGAATCCTTTCTCTAGCCTCCTCTGCCAAGGAGTCATCCTGTCTCTGATGGAGATATCCACTTCCCAAGGCAGGCTCTTCCACAACTCTTGTTAAAGCCTTTCTCCTGACATCCAGCCTCACCCTGTCTCTGCATTCATTCCTTGCTCCATTACCTTGTGGCCTGTCTTCCCAGGATTTAGCTGATTTTCACAGGGCCTGAGATTGGCTCTAGCATCTTGCTCTGGACATGTTCCAGTCCATCCATACCCTTCCTCACCCCGTGCTGTCCAGCACTGGGCACGTTCTGTAGATAACTAGTCTGGCCAGAGTGTTGCAGTGATCACCTCTGGTGGGGATGTGGCACCTTGGTTTTCTTGGCTGCTGTGTCCTCTAGACACCTTCCTGTCTTGGGCATGGTGAACCCAGGTAGACTTTCTGTTTCTTCTTAGGAAATTCTAACTAGATTTGTCCTAACCCTGGCAGGGTGTTCTTGGACCGTCATCCTTCCAGTGTGTTCCCTCCCTCCCCGTTTCGTATAATCTACAGATTTGAAGAGCATGTCATTCATGCCTTTAACAACTCAGGGCCCTGTAAAGATCCCTGGGGCCCTCCACTGGAGACCTTCCAAGGTGCCACGAAATCATCTGTGATCCTTTTTTTTTGCGGGGGAAGGGAAGGATGGTGAGCAGCTCTGAGGGAGATGTCTGTCAGCACTGTGTGGGGAAAAGACTAAGGATCTGAGTTCTAGTCTTTGCCATGTGATGTTGGGGGACTCGAATCCTTGAGCCTCATTCCACATCAGTGAAAGGAGGGACCTGGGCGGCCATGTTGGAGTCTGGGAAGTGAGCTGGCCCTCTGGCATCCCTTGGCTTGTAGTGTCTGGAATCCTGTGATCCCCGCAGACCCCTCCCTTGGGTGGGGTGTTCCACATTCTGGAGCTGGACTCTGCCCACGCCTCTGCCATGCTGTTCCCAATATGGCCAACAGGTGGCAGTGCTGCCCAGTACAGGTTAACCTAGGCTTGCACCGGGGAAGTTGTGGTCAGCCAGGGCTGGGGATGGGTGTGGGTGCCTTTTGGGCCTCCCCCTCCCCACGTGGGAAAAGGTCACACCCCACAGGAGTTTTCTCTTGGGGCACTGGGCCCATCAGTCTATCAGGGAGCTCAGGCCAGGGCGGGCAGTGGCTCAACCCTGGAGGACAGCGTCCGCTCCCATCCAAACCCTAGGAAAGGCAGAGGACTTGGGGTTGGGGGACTGGCTGTCAGGAGAGAGAAAAAAGATGCCCATTAATACCCATTCATGGTCAGTGGGGTGGAAAGGTCCTGTCCAACCTCCTACAGATAGGGAAACCGAGGCAGAGAAAACGGAAGACTTGCACAAAGTCATAGATAGGATTAATTCCCCGCCCAGAAGTGAGGTGGGGGAGGGGAGTTTGAGGGAGAGGGACTGGGTCCTACAGGGAAGCAGCTGGAACAGGACCAGTTCCTACGAATGAAGCCTCAAGCTGGAGCTGGCACAAGCTGTTGAATTCCAACTGAACCATGCCTGCTTATGGGTGCTGGCCAGCATATGGGCATATCTCCCCACTGCCACCTGAGGCACCCAACACACCAAAATAGCCCCCCCTTCCTCCCCCACTCAGGGCAGCCCATGCATTCTGGGATAGCTTGGACACTGAGTTCTAATCTGCTTTTTTGCAACACCTCCCCTACCTTCTCCCGAGTTTAATGTGACTTCACATGGCCTGTACTTGAGCCCCTGAAAGCAGCTGTAGGGGTGGGAGGGCTCCCTCCTCAGATATCCCTTATTTTACCAGTGCCAACCTCTTCTCTGTAGATAGGCTCAGAACTCCATAGAGGGCCTTGGGCCAAGCCACTACTTACTGTTCCCTCAGGCCATCATATGGTGAATGGCATGGACAACCAAAGCTTGTGACTGTGGCTTGGCACCTTGCTTATGCCCACCTTTATCACGAGGATGTCCAGAGCTTTAGGCCTCCTTAACTCCCAATCTATCTGAGGTGGTTTGTCTGTTTTTCTCTCTCTGGCTCAGATGACCCCTGGTGGCTAAGGTCAGGATCTTCCCATCCATCAGGCTGCTCCCAGGCTTCCACTGACCTCTCACCCCAGACCTGGGCAACTCAATAGTAATTGGGTTTGGACTTGGCCCAGATGGGAAAGTGGCGCCTCTGACCCTTTGGGGTGTGTGTGGAGTTGGACAACTGCAAATGTTTGCTTTTTTGGAGGCAGAGGGCAAAGCAGTGCAGTCCCTGGGGCAAGGCCCTTCCCCCGTGGCTAGTAACCCCTTGGCTTCCATTTTACAGATGAGCAAACACATCCAGACGGGGTAAGGAGTTGGCCTGGTCACTTATTGAGCTAGTGGCTGTGTAAGGGGCTGTCAGCTGCCCAGTCAAGAGCATGGTGGGCACAGTTGGGCATTCAGATGCCCCTCTCACTGGCCTGGACTGTCCAGTCAGGAGCAAGGTGGGCACAGCTGGGTTTTGATACCACACTTGTCACTGGCTTATCCAGAATTCCCTCCTGATGGGAGTCTCCAACACCTCAGAAACCAGACCAAGAGCCCTGAACGCACTTGAGCCTAGACTTGGCCACTTCTTTCAAGCTTCTCCTGGATGATGCTGGCACCTGGGAGTAGACTCAGCCCTTGGGCCCCAGACTGGAGTGAAGAGATGGCCCCAGAGCCTCGCTGAGAGAGAGGCTGAGGCTTGGCCAGACATGGGCGTACACTGGTTTAATTCATGTCAAATGTAGTTTACAAACAGGAAGGACAAGTACCTTGGCAGAGGATATACAGACACAGCATCACAGCACAGCGTCCGAGGCAGCCGGCAGGCAGGGGCTGGCAGGCCAGGGCCAGGGCCGTCAGCCCCTCCCCTCTGGAGGGTCACTGCCCCGGAAGGGACTCCCACTCCTTCCTTATAAGCAGCCCTGGTCCCTGGCATTGACCAGTGACGGATGGGGACAGAGCCCACCCCTCAAGCCGCCGGCCCCCGGGCTGAATGAAGAACTATACACCACTGAACATGAAACCACCGCTGGCAGACACAGGGGACCAGTGTGGGGAGGGGCTGGGGCCTCTACTCCCTGCCTCCTTTAAGAAAGAAGAAAACATACAAGCCAGGGAAAGGTGGGGCAGGGCCAGGGCCAGGGGCAAGGAGGGTCCATCCCTTCTCTACACAACATTGTAAACATACAGGGCCTATGTTACATGTGCTTGTGTGGCCTGTGTGCAGGTCCATCTGTGGGTCTGCCCAGACCCAGCGCTCCACCCCACCCAGTGGCAGACACACAGAGAAGGCCAGGGTGGGTGGGGCAGGGGCAGGAGGGGGGCTGGGCTGCTCCACACCCTCCACTCTGGCTCCAGAGTCCTGTGGACACGTGTCTGTCTCTGCGGGTGGTGAGTGAGCAGGGCTGGGGGCAGACGAGCCTGGTCCTGGTGTCTGGGTTCACAAGTAGATGCGCCGCAGGTCCCCGGGGGCTGTGATGGTGTTACACTGAGGGCACAGCTTCTTGGCTCCCTGGGAGGGCAGAAAGCATGGTCAGTGGCCTTGGCTAGAAGCCTGGGCTCTTCCTCAGTCTCCACCCCTACTCTCCCAAGGATTTTCCTTCTGAGAAGATCCCCAGACAGAGAAGCTGGAGGCCTGTATGAACACTAGGATGGTCTGCCTGGTCCTGATTCTCTGGCTATTCTCCTGGCTGGCCTGAGCCATCCCCCCTCCTCTCCTCATTCCCCACGAGTCAGGTGCCTGATTGTGTGTTTAGGAGGGCAGCAAACCTCAGGCCCTCCTGCTGGGCTGCAGGGCCCTTCAGTGGATTCTGGCTTGCCAGATCCACAAGATTGGCCCAGGTATCTTCGAAGAGGGGCCCTGGACCTGCAGGAGTCTGAACCAGGTTTGGCCTGGGCCCCTGGGTTAGGCATGAGCACAGAAAACCCAGGGCTTGGTGTTGTCGGTCAGCCACATGGACAGATGTTGACCTTCCCTTGTGGTCTTCAGTGTGTTGAAATGGAGGAGTGGGTGCTAGAATAAGGCATTAAGAAGTAGGCAGGGCTGAGTGGTGGGGATCAGGGACTGCTCGGGCGCCCTGTGCTCTGAGCTGAAGTACCAAGCAGGCCTGGAGCAGGACTGTCGGGGGCATTTGGAAGACAGGCAAAGTGACAGTGAGACCAAAGTCCAGAGGCCAAGTCAACAGAGGCCTAGCACTCAGGGCTGGCGAGCAGGGTCTCTGGCACAGGACTGTTACTCCACCTCCCCAGGAAGCTCTGCACCTTGAGAGGGGGGATGATGACAACTCCCACAATGTTTCTGAGCAAAAAGCCAGCTTGGTCCTGCGTGTCTAAAACCTATACTGTGATAATGACTGAGGGGCGGTGGAAAGACACAGACTGATGAATGGCCAGGCCAGGATGGGAAAAAGGGCAGAGAAGGCAGAACAAAGCCACTGCCACACCAGAGGGAGACCAAGGAGAAGGGAAGGTGCTGCCACAGCTTTGGCCAGAGGAGACAGACCCTGACACTGAGCCCCGGCACCCCTCTGCAGGTGGAAGATCACAAGTGCTTGACGATGCATGTAGAAGGGTGCATCTCCATGCATGATGGTTGAGGCCCCCTAGCTGTTGGACGGATGGCTCCCCACGTCCTCTGGGGGTGGGGAAGGACTAGCTGAGATGAGATTTTGGCTCCAATACAAGGCCCCCTTTGTGGGGAGGAGTGGGGCTGTAATAAGAACAAGGCAAGGTTGCCAGGCCCAGCTGGGCTATTAAACCCCATGGGTCCAGCCCTCACGCTGGCTCAGCGGCCCTAACGAGATCACACGCCTGACTTTGATCAGGCCACAAAGACCCAGTCGCTCCTCTCCAGCTTTTATTGCGGCTTCGGGCTATGTTTTAATGGTCACATAGAACCCGCCTGTGCCGGAGCTGGAGCTGAAGCCTGGACTGCAGGGCCTGTAATAACCACTGCGTGGTCATGCAGGGAGGGCTGGGCAACAGATGAGCCGAAGCTTTCTAACAGCTTCTCCTGACTAAGCAGCACCACCCCACATGGTGGGGGGAGGGGGTGGTGGCACAGTGGGTTCAGAAGGTGCAGCTGGAGTGGGACTAGGGAGATGAGCTCGGGGGCCAAAAACTAAGGGGGCACTGGAAGCTCAGGCCAGTGGTCTGTCTGACAAAGAGTTTGGGGTTTTGTGGCCTGCAAGCTCAATGAGGCAGCAGTGGGATGTGGCAGCCAGAAAAGCCAGTGAGAGTTTAGCTGCTAATTATGAGGGGGTAGAGCTCCCAGGACCAGGAAGCTGATCTTTCCTCTGTCCTCTGCCCTCAGACATCCTCTCTGGGGAAGATGTTGCTGAGCTGGAGTGCATCAAGGGGACTGGCCCAAGGTGATCTAGAGGTGATGTGGTATAAGGGCACTTGGAAGATGCTGGAGGTATAAACCCTTAGACCAGAATTCTTGGTGGCTCCCCAAAAGAAGGAACCTGAAAAGTTGTTCCAAACAAGGGGAATTCGAGTGGTCTGTGAATGACTGGCTGTAGGCCTGGAGTATGCTTGGGTTGGGGGTGGATGCCAATGTAAGACAGGTTAGTGTGGAGGGAGATGGCAGCAGTGGGCTTGACCCGGACATCAGGCATCACCTTTTGAAAAGGGAAGAGGCGTCAGCAAAGGTCCCAGGGAGGAATGGAAGCCTAGAGTGTCCCCGTCTCCTCACAGAACTGACTAGTCTGATAGGCTGGCCTCACTAGACAGCCCCAAGTGGAAGCTGAGTGAGCCTTGGTAGGAGGCAGGAGACCAGACTAGGCCTTGGAGATTTTGCAACACTGAGCACAGGGCGTAGCAGCCAAAGTGTGCCCCAAACTTAAGGGAGCGTTCTTGTGGACAAGAAGGTTTAAGGAGTGCAAGACAAACACCTACGGACCGTCTACAACGTGTACCGGACACTGTGTCGGATGGCAGGGGACCTGGAGGTCGTCAGTAACGGCCCACATGGAAGAGGGTTCCAGGGAGGACCCCAAGGATCTGCCCCCTTGAACATTTCAGCAGGGATGTGGATAAAGCATGCTCCTCATGCTGCCTGTGACACAGAGGAGGGACGGCTAAGACACTGGCTCTCAGCTGAAATCCACAAGACTTTGGACAAGCTGGAGCAACCTTACAGAACGATAAATGCAGAGTCCTAAATCAGGTTCAAAGCATCAGTCTTGGATCCAAGTACAAGATGGGGAGGCAAGGCTAGAATGTTGTTTGTGTAGAAAAAACTGAGAGATGACAAGGCATTAGCTGCAAGGTCGAGGACTTGGCTGGGCCTGGCAGCCAACGAGATGTGACGAGCTCCAGTTGAGGTAAACAGGGCTGGGCAGGGAGGCTTGGACCTCTAACCACCTCAGTTCCCCAGGCACAGATGCAATGCCTATTAAATGTCAGCTGTGCAGTCAGGCACAGAGGACACAAAGACCAAAACTCTATGGGGCCTGCCCTTAAGGAGCTTATATTCAACTGAGCTGAAAGAACATGATGCCATGTGTTAAAAATACAACATACATAAAGTCACTCCTGGGAACGTGTGTGGGAGCCAGCACAAGGGAATCAGGAGGAGGCTTTTATGTGGCAAATGAACTGAGCCTTGAAGGTAGCTATGAATTCTGTGAGGCAGAGGGGAGAAGGAAGGACATTACAGGCATGAGGCACAGCTACTACAAAGGCACTGAGACGGGAGGTGATGGGTCCACTCTGCTGCCGTTGATGTAGCACAGAATACACACTGCAAAGCCTGCGGAAGCCATGCTCTGAAAGCTTTCAATGCCAACTGGAGGAGTTTGTACTGGATCGGAGAGGTAACAGTGCCACTGGCGTTTGTCTAAGAGAGGCAGCCGGGTGCCAGGGGTTAAGAAGGAGGGACTGGAAAGAGACTGAGGCAGAGGTTGCTTAGGAGGTGACTGCTACAAAGTGAAGGAGGGTCTGAGCTGGGGCAGGGGCATGTGAGTGGAGGACAGCACCCTGAGGCTGGAAGCCGGAGGGCCACACTGGGAAGCCCGGGTTGGACAGGCTGAGCTGGAGAGGAGAGTCCTCTTGTGAATGATTCTGTTTAGATGTGCGCCCCCTCCCCTGATAGCTCTCCAGGCCAATGTTTCTGGGAGATACCCTGGGGGCATCCGGGGGCACAGTCACCAGGCAGATGGGGCTGGAGCGCAGAAGAGAGATTGGGGGCAGGTGAGGAGGAGACTCCCCCAATCCACAGAAGGCTCTGTCTGCACAGGGTTGATAATTAAGCCTATGAAAGCTGACAAGAAGCTAGAGGCTTGGAAAGCCACCATACATGGAGGGTGAACGAAGGACAAAGATACAGCTGAGGAGCAGTTAGTGGTCAGGGAGCCTCAAGAGCATCCAGAAGAAGGTAACTGAGAGCGTGACCCCTCAGAAAAGATGAGATGTGCAAGCAGCTGGTTTATCTGGCAATAAAAGCTCCCTGGTCCCTCTGCAGCAAGAGTTTCAACTGAGTGGCCCAGGGTCCAGCAGCCTGAACAGTCACAGGAGAGGAGGTCAGGAGGGCACTGGGCTGTGGAAGGATGAGCCACCCATGGAAAAGGCAGAATCGAGCAGAGGTTTGTTTTTTTAGGGGGTTGGGGGCCAATCTGGGCATGTTTGTGGTGGTGGTGGTGGTGGTGGGAAGGAGCCATGAGATGGGATTAGGCACAGGAATGCACGTGGCAGGAAATGAGATCGAGGACCTAAGCACTGAGCTCATCCCCTTCTAGGACAGAAGGGAAGGGAGGGGACTTTGAGGAGATCCAGAACATCCAGCTGAGGGAAACAGAGGGAGTACACAGTGGAAAGATGGCCAGGTGAAATCTGGGGTGCTTGAGTCAGCTCTGGGAGCCACTGGGTTTAAGGCCAATGACTACTTGGAGAGGGTCCAGAGAAAGATGATCCAAGACTGGGGGGGAGAGGGGTTAGGAGAGAGCTGGCCAAGTACAGGACGGGTTGACATGTGGGAGAGGGGCCCCAGCGTGAGAGGCCTGAGCTCCCACTCCTCTCAAAGAGTTTCTGAGATACTTCAGAAGCTTTCTTTCCAACTCAGAGTCTTTGGGGCCTTGTGATCTTTTACAGATGGGAACAGAGGCTCGGAGAAGCTAAATGGGTGGAAATGCTGGCTTTGTGAATCTGGAAGCTTGCAGAGAAAGCCTGGGTTGGAAGCCAGGTCTTAGGCTTAGGAGGCTTCATCACCGATTCTGACTGACCCATGGCACATCTCTCCCCTCTCCATTTTGAGCCTCATCTTATCTATCAGATGTGAGGCTTAGACAAGACAGTCTTTGGGGCTCTTGTGTTCCAGGGTCAGTGATCAAGGTTGGGAAGGAGGGCAGCCCAGCGCAGCCGCTCAGGCCATGGCCTCCCCTCAGTCAGTGACCCCTGTCTTGTGGCTATGGAGCCAGGCTTCGAAGGGCTTATCTGCAGCATAGGGACCAGCCAGGAATCCCAGAGGTGGGGGGTGTGGTGGTGGTGGTGGGGAAGCTGAGGGGAATGGCTGCTGCCATTCTCCCCACTTCATTTCTTACCAGGGTCCGCAGCCAGCATTCCTCACAGTGCACGTGCCAACACTGGATCGATGCCAGAGGCATTGTGTAGGAGTCCTGGAGGGTGAGAAAAGAGAGTTATTACTCTTGCGCCTGGCTCTCCCCACCAGCACCCAGTCTGAGCATGGTACTATCAGATGGAGGCACCTATCTCCCTTCCCATCATCCAACCCTTCTGACTGATCCTGGGCAGACAGGCCTCTCACCATGCAGATGAGACATTTGTATCGATCCCCACGGGACAGCTGTCGCTCCAGCTCCCGAACACGGGCCTTCAGGGCCTCAAACGTGGTCACAGCAGAGTCCTCTGTGATCCTGTAATAGGGACAGGGTGAGTCACTGACATAGTCAGAAACTGCTGCAAGAACCCCTTTTCCCCACACACAGAGACACTCTCCAGTTCTGGCCCCTGGGGGAGATAGATGGTGGAAGCTTTGAAGCCCAGATTACATTCCCCCACCTCCCTAGTACTGTGGAAGCTGTTGGCAACTGAGTCACCTCTTGGGTTAAGAGGACTAGGTGGAACTAGTGGGCTGGCCAAAGAAAGGATGGATGGATGGATGGTAGGCTGGAGTTTGGGGCCTCGTTGGCTAGGAAATGCCTGCCCTCCTTGGTGAGCAATAAACACCTACACTATTGATTCAGTCATTATCACTTCCGTAGGAGAGGAAGATGGGTAGTCAAGCTCTCATTTATTCCCAGGTTTGGGGGTCCCTGCCCTTCCTGGGATGCCCACAGGCAAAGTCCACATTCTTCCCAAATTTTAGCCACTCCAAAGAAGGAGACCAGTCCTTGCAATCAGCCTCCAGGGATGGGGAAGGCAGCCTCTTGACCTCCAAACACCTGCCTGACTCAGCCAAAAACTCACTCTGGTCCCTAAAGACCCTTGTGTTTATGGGGTCACCCCCTTATGCTTCTCCTTACATTGACTGACACACAACCTAGGCTTGTGTCACTGGGTCAGCCCCACTTGGGTCCCTACCCCACAGGGAGGTCCTGGAAGCCTGCCCTCTGATTATAGCCTCTTCCATCCCCTCCAACACCCAGGCCCCATCAGTTCCCCAGCCTAGAAAGAAGAGCCCTTTGGCCCAGGGGAGAAAGGGGTGGTTAAGCTCAGGCCAAGCGTCTTCTGGCTCTTTCCGGAGAAGATGTGGCCACTGGGCAGGAGAGCAGATACCCCAACAGACCTGGGTGATCTTGTCACCCCGAGTTCCTCCTCTGCTCAGTGGCACACATGGAAGGACTCCTTGGGGTTATAAAAGCTTCTATGCAGCAGGGCTGAGCCTTGGTGGAGAGCTCTAGGCTCATGGGCCCAGCCCAGGAAGGAGCCTGCCTCTGCAGCCCCAGCTGGGGTCACCCCTTTGCGGCTGGGTGCCAATTACAGTGTAATTAAACTGCTCAGTGCTCCCATGTAAATAACAGGGTCTGACATGGGATTTGTAATTTAAAATGTTAATGATGCTATTTATCCCCAGATTTTGCCCAGGGAGAGAGAAGCAGTGCCATAAATCCTTTGGCCTGTCCTCGGGAGGTGGCAGGTCCTCCCAGCAACGTTTCCCCCCTCTACCCTCCCCCCCACCCCTAGCCCCACCTCTGGGTCCAAGGCAAAGCCCTATTAGCTTGGATTCTCACCTACTGGCCAGGAGCATGATAAGTGCGTGGGCCCACTCCCATGGGATCCCAGGAGGGAAAGCCCAGCTCCAGGTGAAGGGCAATGGGGCCACCGAATTGAGACAAGACAGGTGTTTGCTGGGCAGACAGAACATGGGCCCTGGAGCCCTGAGTGGGGGAGCTAGGAGCCCCAGGGGTTGTGCTCTCCCTAGGCTCACTTCTCCTCACACCCCCATCCCCCAGAGGGAGCAGGATGAAGGGATTTCTTGTGTTTCCTGAGTTCTCTCTGGGCCCTGTTGTCTACTGAGCACGGACACTGCAGGCACAGGTCTCCAAACAGCTCAGCTAGGGACTTTAGGGGCCTCTATTTGTCCCTCCCAGATGTCTTCCTGACTCCACTGGCAAGGCTGAATATCAGCCTGGGCTGGCTTGTTTCTCCTACAATCGAGAGCTAACGGTCCCCTCAAAAGAACAGGTGTCTATAGAGCCCTGCATGTTAGACAGAGCTGGGGGATGCTCCCGGTCTGGAGAAGGGGCATGTGATGCCCTACACTCCATGCCCCAGAGTCCCCAGGCAGTAATGCAGGGGGAGGATTGACCCACCTGGGCCACTAGTCTCCCCAATAGAGGTTCCATTATTACCACATCCCTTTGTTAGACTTCCGTCTCCTCTCCCACTGGGCCAGTGTAGCTGCCAGTACTAGGTTCCCTCAGCTTGCCAATACCAGCACTGCATCTGCCTCAGCTGCTGGAGTTCCTCTTTACAGCTGTTAAGTCAGACCTGTCCCATTTAAAAGACTAGCAAAACTGAGCCCTGAATTGAGGGCACTCAAGGGTCAGGAGACGTGGAGGCTGATTTTGAAGATCTGCTCTAGGATTGAATGAGGGTCAAAGAGGCCAAGGGAAGAGCACGGCCCAGCAAGAGGGAGGTGGGGACTGCCCCCCTGCCCCGCCAGCTCTGGTTTACTGTCTAACAGAAGGAGCCAAGAGGCCCTGTTGCCTCCCCCCCTCCCCCTGCTCCCGTAAGCTGAAGCTGGGTGTCTGTCAAGAGGCTCCCTCCTTCCCTTCCCCTCCCTCCCTCATCCTCTCCCCTGGGCTGGCTCAGAGCATGGAGCTCGGAGCTGGTTTCTACGGGAACCATGTGAGCAGGATCCCAAAAGGAGGCCCTGGTAGCATGGCTGGGATGGAGCTGTGCCCACACCTGGCCCCTGGGGTGCCCTCTCTGCTGAAACACCAGCTGTGCTCAGTGCCCCTGGCCCCCAGGGAGATGGTGGGACCAACGCTTTGTCAAACTGCCATTTTGGAAGAGAGGAAAAAGCCAAACCCGAAGCAGCATCTCCTGCTCTCAAACCTTCTTAACCCAACGAGCGTTTCGACCGCTGAAGCATGCCCGGCATGAAGTGTTCTCCAAAGGAGATAATTACAAGCGGATTGAATGCTTGGCGGCAGCAGTGGCCGACTCAAATCCCAGGCTTCACACACTTGCCTTGCCCACTGGGGCCCCACTGCCTATTATGCGCGACACTTTGCCAGGCGAGGAGCATGGAAATCAAGACTTGTTTTATAAAACATGTCCCCCACCCCACCCTGCGCAGGCACACACACACCACATGTATGCATGTACACCCACCCACACCGGCCCCATCTAGGCCAGCCTGGTCGTCTCCAAGCCCTGACAGTCTAGGCCTGGCCGCACAGGACAGCCAGTGGCCCCTGGGCCCACCTCCTTCTCTGATTAATGATGTTGTCTTCCTGATTTATGACCAGCTCCTCCAGATTAGAGTTCGCTCCCCTCCCCCGACCCCTCCCCAGCCCCCATTCGGAAGGCACAACCACACTCGGCTGGAAATATTAGAGAATTATTAAATAAACATTCATACGTCATGTCTCTTCCCATCCTGAGCTCATCGGCGGCCTGGTCGGCCGCACGGGCCTGTTTGCCTTGCCGCTGACACGGAGCAGCTGGAGTGATTCATGGAGAGGCTGGCTAAAACGTTTCATGTCATATATCATGCTAGCAGCGCTCTCTGCCCCGACCGAGATAAACTGATCAACCACAACGGGCTGGAATGAATTTATGACAACAGAAAATTGAGGAAAACAAATGGGAGGTGACCCAGTGGGCCAGGAAGCCAGACTCGCACGCTGGCCTGCAATCTACTTTGGTGGCAGGAAGCAAAATTGAACATTGGCCCTCGGAATTAAGATGCTGCCTTTTCCCCCCACATGACCCTGGCTCCCACGTGGGGGCTGGACTCCGGCAGCACCTCTGGGGCAAGGAGAGGGCACCCAAGCCACCTGCAGCCTCCCCGGAGCTGCCCTTAGGAGCCACAAAGACCCTGCCAACTGGGGCTGCAGCTGTCCTCAGGACCCTTGGGGTGAAACCTACTTCCTAAAGCAGTGGGGCTGGTGCGCCAAGCTGTAAGCCAGAGCCAGAGTCAGAGCTTTGGCTGTCCTCTTCCCTCAACCTGCGCCCTGCTCAGGCAGATCTCTAAAAACAGGACAGAAGCCTGTTACTCAGGCCCCCAAACCACTGCTGATGGGAGGACTGGGGGGCACTAACAAGATGCTCCCCTGACTTACACTGCCCAAAACACCAAGGCCAAAAAATTCTAGCTACGAATGCTGAAGCCCAACGGTTCTGCCTCAACTTGCCGCGAGCAACACCCGGGACAAGAAAAATGAAACCAATTTAGCTCCCGATTAAGAAACAGAAACTGGAGATGAATCAGCTGCTGTGGCTGGGCTGGGCTGCCATATATCACAGCTCAGTGGCGGGGCTCTTGGGCAGGCGCTCCCAGGCTCTCTGGGCCAGGCCCGCTTATCAATTCAGCATCCAGGCAGTCACAGACAGCTTGCCTGCCCTTCACTCAGTCCCATCCCTCTTCTGCCCTCCCTACTTGCTGCCACCCACAGGCTCAGTCCGAGGAGGCGCCTCTGTGCCAGGGAAGGGCCCCTCTCCCTCCCCAGGCCCCCGGACACTCACTTTTCAATGTCACTGTTCTTGCATGTCTTCTGCATGGCCACCTCCTGTTTGCTGCTCTCACCATTACTCGTGGAGGGCATCTCTGCTGGAGAAGGAGAAACTTAGCCCCATGTCTGTCCCTGGATGTTCCCAATCAGGGCTGCTCTGAAGGGGTTGCTCCCATGAGATCAGATGGAGGACAGACAGCCTGGTCCCCAGAGCAGGGGTGGTAGCTGCTGGACAGCTCCTGACCAGATTGGATAGGAATCCTGGCCCTGGCCCAAGGGTTAGAGGAAAAGCAGGAAGCCAGGTCCCTAGAGCAGGGGGCAGCTTCCCTGGTAGGGCTGGCACTAATTCTTTCCTTCTGAGGCTTCTGCTCAGGTACCCTTTTGTACTGCCTCAGCCACAGTTCCCAGAGTGAGGGGCCCACACAAGAGAGTAGTGGGTGATGGATGCACTGGGGGGGGGGGGGGCCCATGGAGAACGCTACACAGCAGGGGACAAGGCAATCAATGTCCTTGTGTCCTTCCCCCAGCCAGCAGGACCAGGGCTAGGCTCAGCTGTTAAAGCTGCCCCTCCAAATTGAAGACTCACCATCGCTGGCCCACTTAGAGAACTCTGGTGTTATCCGAGTACTGGGTGTGCCGCCACTGAAAGAGAAGAGGGGAGCAGTGAGGCCTTTCGGTGGGGGAGTAGGGAGAGACACTGATAGGAATTGCCCCAGCAAGTGTTCCACATGGCTTCCACAAGGGGGCAGTAACCTCCCTGCTGCCCCATGCCTATGCACTTACTTCAGCACAGCTCCCCTGAGGGCCTCTCTCTCTTTGGCTTCACCTGGCTCCTCACCAGTACATGGGATGACATCAGCCTCAGTGTACCTGGACACAAGTTAAGGTAAATACTACCCTAAGGTAAATAGCTGGCCTCTCAGTACCTCCAAATCAGGGCCTGGCCAGAGAGCCAGCATTTAAGTCAGAACACACCACTCCCAGGATCACATCAGCTGAGTGAAGAGGCTGCCAAATGATGGGTGGGAAGTGACTGGGGCAGCTCAGCTTTGGGAATAGGGGGGCCTCTTCAAGCACTGTAAGGGTGCAGCCTTAAGGTGGAGAAAACTGGCTCTGCTCACCAAGACAAAGCCTTGATTTACAGGAAGGCTTTGAGGAGGGGGCTCCCCAAGCCCTTAAGTGAGGATTCCTTTTGTGTGGGGCTATGGTTGCTGGGCTTCCCCTGGGGCCCCTAGCTAGGTAAACAACAGGGACCAGGCACAGGGCCATCCAGTGCGAATCAAGGACAGCCAGTGTGCTCTGCCCTTCCTAAACGTGCCCCAGAGGATACTGGGGCTTCCCGTACTCCAGGGTATCATCTCCATCTACATCCAGGTCAGCATCACTGTCTGGATTCTCTTTGCCACTGCACATGATGAAGCCAGAACCTGTGGGGAGATAAGATACCAGGGCATGAGAAGGGCAAGTCACCTACCATGTACATGCATGTTGGAATCACGGCTGAACCTGAGTCTTAAGTGACCCCTGACAGACTCCCACAAGGCCCAACTCCTCTGGCCTGGCAATCAAGGCCCCCTGATCTGCCATACCTCCCTAAAATGATGCTCCCATGGGCCTTTGCCCAGCCACCAGAGTCCAGCTCTGTAATCTCCCCTATGGTGCAGCACCTAGAGTATAGTGCAGCCCACTAGTTCTGGCCCTGGCTTTGCTTCCAAATAGGGCCCTCGGAGGTAAAACTGAAGAAGGATTCTGAGAACCTATGAAGAGGAGAGATAAAAAGACAGATACCCCAAGGCCCTCCCGGGCCTTCACTGCAATGTCTCCCTATCAGCTCAAACCCTGCATACTCACTGGCCAGCCTACCCACATTGTGCAGATGGAGGTGCTGAATTTCTGAGGGCCGGAAGGCCAAACAGGTGCTTCAGGCCTTCCTTCCCTCACACCTGAGAGTGCTGTGGGCCGCCTTGTCTGGAGGGCAGATCTGAACAGGTTGTGCCCAATGGGGTTGCCCTGCTCTGCCACAGCTGGGGTCACCATGACCCCAAGGGCCCAGCTTCTTGGTTCTCCCTCAAGGTCCTTGCCAGCAAAATCACCAAGCAGCTGCTCAAATATTTGGTGTCTGAACTGCTTGCCATTAATTATTCATCCCTGCCTCATTCAGACCAGATTCCTGGACAAGAGCAGTCACACATTGGTAGGGAGAATGGCCCCAGTGGGATGCATGCTCACACCTGCTCCTTCCCTTCTTCCCCAGCGCTTGGGCACTGGGCCCCATGCTCCTGAAGGACACTGGCCCATGATGGCCATGCTATGTAGGCAGCCAGGGTCTTCTGATTCCACAACACACCATCAGGGAAAGGAGGGAAAAGACTCTAGACCATGCCATGCCCCTTGTTGGCCGCAGCACCAAGCTTTCATAGACCCTCTGTCCTAGGGAGGCCACTGGGCACTTTTCACTGTCCACCCACCCTCAGAGAAATGAGTCTTCAAAGAATCAAGATATATACAATGGGCAGATGTCCAACAAAGTTTTGTTGAATGAATGTTTACATAATGCAGATCTCTGGACTACTTTATAGATCAGATTACCTGTCGTCCTTTTGGGAGGGAAGGAGGTGTCTTCACCCCACTCCCATTCTGAAAAAAGCTAATAGGCAGCTGGCAGCCATTTCCATGGGTCCTGTGGCTGGCCAGGTGTGCTCTGAGAAGCAATTTCGGTTTCACCAGTGAGTGGCACCTCCATAAACCCACTGACAGTTTGGGAGACAAACTCCCCCATCAATCAGGATATACCTATCAGGATGGCTGCAGCCCCCCCAGCCCCCAGCACTGTGTACACACAGCTTTCTGGGGGCTGCTGGCCCGACGCTCACCAAATCAAGTTATTCCCGCTTCTGCCAGGGGCTGTGGAAGCCGAGGGCCACCTTCAGTGAGTGACGAGTGATGAGGTCAACTTCATATCCTCCTGGCGGCTGTTCGCCTGCCGCTGCCCGCTCAGGCGGGGTTAGAGGGGTCTCAGCTTCTTGGAAACGATTTAAAATAAATACCCCAAAGGTGTTTAAGAGCCCCAAATCATTAACAAACTCCGCCTAGCCTTTCAAGCCCCCCATGGCCTCTCCTTTCCTGAAACCTGTAAACAAAGCTGTAGAAGCAGCTGGCCTATGGTCTACCTCCAGTTCTCCTGATGGTACAAGGGCTAGTTTGAGGGGGGGGCGGGGTGCACACACTCTCTGCTGCTCTGCTTTTACCTAGATGGCTCAGAGAGGCCAAGGTGGTTTCTCAGGGCTGCGTGAGCCTGAGCCCCAGCTTCTCTTGCTCAGACAGTGAGCTTCGAAGCTTTAGAAAGATTGTTAGACCTGAGTCAGAGACTCCTGTTCAAACCCCAACTCTGCTACCAATGACCTGGGCAACCCTGGTCAAGTCCTTTAGGCCCTCGGGGCCTCAGCTACCTCCTCTGCAAAATGAGTGGGACAGATGAGAATCTCTCATGTCTAGGATCACATGATGGCTGAGCTTGGCCTTCCATGGGACAGTCCATGGACTAGTGCTTGAGGTTGACAGATGGCACTCCCCCCACCCTCCAGGGGAGGGTGCCCCCTTCTATCTCCCCAAACATTTTGACAAAGTCCTGCCAAGTCTATATGCACCCTGCTCCCTGACCTGTTAAACTTTATTTTCTTAATGAAATGTCACTTGCTGACTTCTCACAGCATCCCAATAAAAAGAAATGGTCGTAAAGTCATTTTATGCGGATCCCCAGACGGCCCCCTGGCCTGGAAAGGTCCTGAATCTTCTTTTTACACTCAGCTGTTAAAATATTCCAAAGTAGCATTTGTAGACAAGACGGTCTAGGAAGCAATCTTAGCCCTGCCACAGGCTCTGCTCTGACCCCTGGCCCAGCTACAGAAAGATGGACTACGGCAAGCTCCTTCCCCAGGCTCCAGAAAAGGCTGGCTACACCCAGACCACAGACTACTCCTTGGGGCATAAAGAAGGGGATCTCTCCCATCTCTGGTAAAGGAGGTGGGAGTGGATGACTGATCGAACTCCTGCTACCTTGAAATGACTGATCTCTGTGCCCAGGGCTGTTGCTCCATGTCTTTTGGAAGCAAGGAGGGAGGATCTCTTTGCTGAGCACGAAAGCCTGGTCAGATGCTCTGGGGCTCTTCCAGTCTGGGACTCTCAACCCAGTAACCCACTAGTAAGAGGATGGGTGGGGAGGGCACCGTGGGAAGGCAGCCTTGACCCCGAAAGGCAAGAGAAACCCCAACTAAAGCAGCTTTAGCTTCGAAGCTTGGGAGCTGGGCCCAACCCTGTCATGACAAGACCCTGAAATGAGCACTGAGCTAGGAGAGGGAAGGGTAGGCACTGAAATGATAACAAGGTCTAAATTTCATAAAATAATCCCCTCTCCTCCAAACTAATTTTTTTCCTGGGCCAGTAAGAAGAAAGTCAGTGTTAATTTAATCAATTGATCAGCATATTGACTGAGAAACCAGAGATGTGTGTGAGCTTGGTGTGGTAATGTCCTGGAATCTGAGACCACAAAAAAGCCCCCATTGATTTCCTCACCTGCTGCACCAAAATGAAGCAGGGGGAGGGCCAGAAGGAGCTGCCCCTCCCTCCCATTGAGGGTGTGTATGGGGGACAGGATGGGACTGGAGGGGATGAGGCAGGCTGGGGTGTTGGCTACAGATGAGGTTCCAGCTGAAATTAGTTACCAATGCCGCTGTGGTGGCTTGTGTAAACGCCATTGATTGGGGTCTGACAGTCCTCAGAGCCGGCCTGGGCGATGCCGGGACAATCAATCGGCCGGCAGTGTCTGTCACCTGCCACTTGGCTGAGCAGTTGACAATGCAATTATCCAGTGTGGAGGCAGGGAGTTGGCGTGTGTCAAACGCAGTTAGCCACTTTCCGGGCACCACTCGATAATGCGTTTCACTGCCTCACTCGCTGGCGCACGTCAGAAAAGACACAGGCAGGCAGCGACGTCTGAGTCCACTGATTCCCCAGCCTCCGCTTCTTTCACTGCCCCTGACTCGATAACTGTGTCACTTGAGCAGTGAGCAGTCACACTCCACACTGGGGCCAGAAGGTCACAGGGTATGTTCTACTGGAAGAACACACCTCCTCCTCCTCCTTTTCCCAATCCCCAGGTCACTCCTTAGCATTTACAACAAAGGCAGATGCTAGCTGCTTCCAACACCTGCCACCTCTCATGCCAGACAGCAGGGGTGGCAGCCGTGGCCTCTGCCACACTGGGTGGAGGGTGGGGAGTCGGGCTGCCACTGCTGCCCCAGAGAAGGCAGGTGCCACATCATCAGGCCCCTCCCCCCAGGCTTGGGCTTCAGGCCTGACAGACCATCTGTCTCACCAGCTTTTCACTCGATGATCCCAGAGTGGCCTTGACATTGTGTTGTCCTCGAGAACGAGGCCTCCCTTGCCTGGCTCCTCCTCCTGAGAAGCTGTGTGCTCCCAGGGGCTGTCTCCAGAGTGCAGTGAGAAGATGGCTAGAAGCTGCCCAGGATGGCTATATTCCCAGACACTTTTTTCCTTTTCTGCCAAGCTTGGTGATAGGGCTAAGTATAGGCTTCACAATTCATTGGCTGAAAGGACTTAGGATCCCAAGCAGGTCCCTTCCGTTTCCTGGCCTGTCTCTTGGGTGATCTCTCCATCTCACTGTTTTGTATCTGGCATCAAGGTGGAGTTGGCCTCTCTTTTCTTTCTGGTGTGACCTTCACTTGAGTGAGTGCAGTCACATGAGCCCACCTCCCAACAGGAGACAAGCCCCTCTGCACTTCACCCTTTCTGGGTCAGCCTCAGGAACAGGTCCAGGCAGCCATGGGGACACACCCAGGAAGGGAGCCCAGCCCCCTCATTTTAGAGAGGAAGAAACTGAGGCCCAGAGAGGGGAAGGGACTGGTCCCAGGTCACCTGGGGAACCCACGTCAGAGCCTCAGGCCTCAATGCTTCTTACTACATTGCACCAGTTTGTCTTTGGTTGCAGGGAAGGCACTTCAAAGCCTCCCCTTCACCAGTCCTCCCAGCCCCCAAGGGAGCAGAGACGTAGGAGGAGTTTGGCTGGCACCCTATGACTCCCCAGGTGCAGAAGTGCTCCCTTCCTCAAGTGGGGTCTGAGGGGATCTTTCTCTAGTCCCTTGGAGTCTTGTGACTCCTCAGATGAGGCCACCTTGAGGCCCTCTGGAATCATGGCTCCATCAGGCCACACAGGCAGCTGCTGCCCCTGCCCCAAGGCCTGCTGCTCCCACAGTGGCAGGCGGGTCATTTTCAAGACAACTGACAGGCTCAAAAAGAGAAGCTCCTGGAGGGGAGGGGACCAAGGATGAGTAGGGAGCAGGGTCTATCCCCAATTCTCCCAGGCTGTCCTCTTCCCCTTCAGGTGTCTCTCTCCCTGTCTGTGGCTCACTCTCTCTGAAGTCTGCTGGACAGCTTCCTCAAGCTGGCGTTATCACTCCCTCTAACCGGTCTTGGCAGGCAATCTAATTCCTCCTGAAAAGGTCACCGCCATTTTAACTGCCTTTCAATCACATTACGCACGCGGCCGCCAGCCTGAGCTCCCAACTCAAAGCTTGAGGCTCGGCTCATGGTGGGGCGATCGATGCTCTCCGTCCCCGAGGACCATGCCCGGGGCCCCCTGGAGCACCCACTTTTGCGGCAAGCCTTTCATGGGCTGTGGCTGCTCGGGCTCCAGTGGGGTCTCAGAAGCCTCCCCTGTGGCCTGACGCTATCAGGCTAGGCTACCTCCCTCGCCTGCTTCTCCACCACTGGTTTTGTGTCCTGCCATTGATCCCCGTGTAAAACAGTGTTTCAAGTGGGCTTGCCTTCTGACTGCACTAAGCTGGTTAAGAGATGACAGCAGCTTGTCAGGGAAAGCGGGCGCGCTTCTCTGTAGATAAAGGAGCCCCCTCCTTTCAAGTCACATGCAGACGTGCGCACTCGCTGAATCTTTCAAAGACCAGCCCCTCTTGAGCCCCCTGCTTGGGAATTCTTTAAAGGCAGAACCTTATGGAGTAAACATTTGGGGCCAGAAATGCACAGCTGATTTGTATTTTAAGACAACCTCAAACCATGCCGTGTAGCAGGCACCCTGGCAAGGCGAGGTGTCCGCACCACTGCAAGGCAGAGGATGATGACAGAATTCCAACTCCCTGGGGTGAGAGCCACTGCAGGCCCCTTGGAGATGGGAGGTTGCCCCCTACCCATAACATGCCTGGGAGAACAGCTACGGATCCCCAAGAGCTTCCTGGCACAGCACCCCAAGACCACCCAGGCCAAGCCCCTCTTTTGAAGGAGGAGGAAGCTGAGATCTACTGAGGGCAAACAGACTGTACAAGGTCACAAAGCAATTAAGGTACAGGGCTGGGGCCTGGCTTTCCTTCCACAGTATCATCCTTTCTCCAGTGGGGTGACAAGAGAGGATGCACTGGTCATGGAGTCAGGAAGTCTTGGATTCAAATCCCTCCTCAGACAATTCTGAGCTGTGAGTCCAGGCAAGTCGCTTAACATCTCTGTGCCTCAGCTTCCCCATCATCAAACCAAGGCTTGATGGCCTCTTAGGACCTCTATGATCCTATGATCCCACTCTACCAGCTTCAGGGCTTAGTGCCTCAGTCTCCCATCTATAGCATGAGTTACTATACTCTCCCTCCTTTCCCAACAAGGAGCTACACCAGACCTGACCCATTTGGGGTGGGGGCTGGGGGGAAAGAAAGAATGCCTGGTCCAGCACCTTCCACTGCGGGGGCAGCAGTCTTTGACAGGGCTGGGGGTGGCTGGGAAGCAGATGGCTTCCCTCACTGACCAGCCCCTCAGGCAGCAGTGGTCAGATGCTTTTGGAAATCCCAATTTGGGATTTCTTGGGAAATGCTTGCCTCTCCTAACACAACCTGTTGATGGTGCGCTGGACCTTCCCTGGCATGACACTCCCCTGGGCTGTGCCAAGCCCTGCCCATTCCACAGAGTGCCTACCTTACTGTGGCTTCCCATAACAGGTAGACAAAGGCAGGGTGTCCATCTGTACTACCAGAAGCCAGAAGGGGAATGGGCCTCCCCCTTGGGCCCTGTGGAGGCAGCAGTCCCAACTTGGCTGACAACAGATTCCAGTCTAAGGAGGACTGGTTCTGCCCCCAAAGATGGCTGAGAGGGCTCAACTTTGATCTCCAAGTATTGCTAAATTATTAATAGGTGTGGGAGATATTCTGCTTCCCCCCACCCCCCGCCCCAATCAAGAGATCACCACAGATAGGTCCAAGATCTCTGCCAATGATACCAACTACTTTCCTTGGGGTCTCAGAAATGTCTGTGGCCAGTCCTGGGGTCTTCTGCACCCCAGGCCTGAGATGACCTGGGAGCTGTGAGAGTAGAGGAAGCTGTGTGGCTTAGCTCCTTCCTAGGTCAGGCTGAGGGCGAAGAGGGAGAGGGGCCAGGCTTGGAGCTAAAATTACATTCACCAATAAAGCTCACGGGAGGTCAAATTTTGCCATAACTCACTCTTTCCTCTGTAACTGATTTCCCTGACACTGAGAACAAGGAGAAGAAGAGAAACATAAAATGTGTTTGTCTGGGAGCCCTGAGGGCCCGAAGCGCTGGAGGTGTGCAGCGGGTTGCTGGATTCTCATTTATCAACCTTAAAAGGGATGGAGTGATAAATGCATAACCGTCCCTTTAATATTTGATGCGGGTGCTAAGCCGCCTGAGCTGTCACCTTCGATGCATCACCAGGGCTGATCAACCCGTTTCCTGTCGTCACTCCCCCCCTCCCCCACACTGGGCCAAGGCTGTTAATATGCTCAGAGCCTCTGGCCTCGGAGGCCCTTACCTCTGAAGCCGCCCTCCAGGAGGGTGGTGGCCCGTATCCTCTTCTGACCACACCACTCATACTCTTCGAAACGGGTGCTGTTCTCAGTCTCGATGTCCACAGAGTCGTCCTCGGCCACACAGGAGCCTTCCCTCTGAGGAGGCAGAGCAGGCAGCTGGGGTCCATGGAGCTCCCAGCAAGGCCAGGGGGCTGGGCACGCCCTTCCCAGCAGGGTCAGCTCTCCCTTCTCCCACCCCCCAAGGCACAGAGGCATGCCAGTGGGCAGCAGCCCTGCCCTGCCAGGACATCGGGAATGGGGATGGAGGGAGGAAGCGGGGGAGGCCATGGCACCTCTACCTGGGACAGGCATCGCTCCACATGCCTACTCATCTCGGGCTCCGATCCTGCCAGGGGGCGGCTGCACAGGGGACATACCTGGCCTTCATCCTGCTTCCGACGCTTCATCTTCCCAATTCGAGCTACACGGAAAAACCAACCACAAGGCCCCAATGACGCCCAGGCCCCTGAAGTCCAGCCAGTTGATGCCTGGCTCTCTTTTTGCTTACCCCCATATCTGCCCTCTGCATGGAGGTTCAAGGTTCTTCAGGGAGCTGCGTTGACAAAGGCTGGGCAGAGAGGGGTTGCTATCTAGGGGCTCTGCACCCCAGGAGTTGGGAGTGGACAGAGGGAGTCCCTGAAATCACACACTTGGGAGCTTGATGGCAAGAGAGTGAAAATTGCCAGAGGGTAGACAGCATGGTGTCCCATGCACTGGGCTGTCTGGGCACACAGTGGGCAAGCTGCTGATTGGAAGTTTTTTCCGATCTTTGCTAGACTTTGTTCCAGTCTGGCCTAAGAATTTATACAGTTCAATACTTTCTCCCAGAGAAATGATTTATAAAATGTTTGTCCATTTTATGTATGAAGAAACTGAGGCCCCAAGACACTGTTAAGTGACTTGCCTAAAGTCAAGAAAGGACTCACACCTGGGTCTTCTGACTCAGTGATCCTCCCACTGTACTGTGCCATATCTACTAAAAGCAACTCCATTTTACAGAGGGATAGACTGAGGCCAAAGGGTCTCAGAGACTGCTCCGTCACAAAGGGTCACTTGTATACAAGACATCCAGCTGTGGCCCAGGTGCATCTTGGGAGCTCTGTGCTCCCCGGAGCACCATCACTTCCAATCTTGGAGGAGGGGAGGGAGTGGCCTGAGAGGCAGGGGCTGTGAACCAGAGAGCCCACGGCACAGCTAATTAATGCTGAAAGAACGATCATTTCTAATTAGCTCACTGATCCCTCTCCTCTTCCAGCTCGCCAAGCCCTAGAGCTCCAGAATTCAGGAAAGAAGGGGCAGCACTTGGGGGGTACGGTGTGATGGGGGCTCTCTCCCCCAAATCCCACTCCGGCCTGCTTTCTTTTCAGCCTCTCCACTGACAGCTCCTGGAGACCCAGGTTCTCCAGTGATTATGTCAACCTTCTGCTGGGAGGTGAGGAGTTCACTAATGTTTATTAGCATTAATAATGATGATTAGGCTGTCAGAGGACCTTTGGAGAGCCACTGTCCCTGCCAGTCTGCCTTCCCTGTTACTGAGAGCGCAGTCACTGGGAGGGGAGGCACATGCTTAACGCCTTCCTACCTGGACCCTGTAAGCCAGGCAGGTTGGAGAGGCCCACCTTGGCATCCAAAGTCACTATGGGGATAGCCCCAGAGCACACAGGGCTCCTCCCACACAGCCTGAGCCTTCCCCAGGGACACCCTCAGGATGGCCTAGCCAAGGCTATCCATGTTCCCAGTTGTTTCCCTGCCCTAAGCCCTAGGGCCCCCCTTACTTCTGGCTGTCACAACGTGGCCCCCTGATGCTCAGCATGGCTGAGATGACTTGCCCAAAGTCACAAAGATAGTAAATCACTGATGTGTGTCCTGGGGATGCCAAGCCCCCACTCTTTCCACTGTCCTGAAATCTCTGCCAGTGCCCCAGGGGCTAGGCCTGGTGGGAGGCTGGGGCTGAAGAGATTGCCTGTCCAGGGACAACGGCGGCCCCATTCTCCCCTTTCCTCTGTAAGGTCTCAGTCAAGGCCAAGAGGCTGAGATGCTCTTGACAGATCTGCCAGGTACTCTGTGGGCAGAAAGAGTTCATCACATTATCTCCAATGCTGGAGCTGAAAGGGACCCGAGACAGTCTCTGAGCTCAGCACTGTGGTCCTTGGCTACCATCACAGCCTCAGCGAGGAAACTGCCAGCAGATTCTTGGCTTTGGAAGAGACTCGGGGCAGAAAAGATGTGGGCCCTGGGGCATAACTGGGTGTATAATCATCTCCGACAGGTTTCACAAATGGAAAACCCAAGGTGGTGGTGGTGGGTGGGGGAGGCTGGCTCTTTGTTCTTCCCAATCTTGTCTTGTCTCTCACTCTGGGGCTCCCCTGGACAAGCCTGGGGTCCCAGCAGGAGATGGTTCCATGAGGATATTCTGCAGGAAAGGCAGCTAGTGCATAAATTCTCTCTGGCACTGGGGTCGGCCAAGCTAGCTGGAAGGGCAGCAGGGTCAAGTTTTCAAAATGGCCTGCCCTGCCAGTGGTGATGAGCATCCTGGCCCAGGAATCCAAGAGAGGAAGGATTCTCAACTCCTCTG
The DNA here is from genome assembly GCA_023548195.1 of Bettongia penicillata ogilbyi. Classification (NCBI taxonomy): domain Eukaryota; kingdom Metazoa; phylum Chordata; class Mammalia; order Diprotodontia; family Potoroidae; genus Bettongia; species Bettongia penicillata. The sequence continues at coordinate 12,407,743 of JAJHZJ010000096.1, forward strand.
CCCCAGAGGAGAGATACTTGGGCAGCTGACGCTGGCCACTGTAGGCAGGCCTTAGGGCTCTTGCCTATTGCCTGCATCATGGTACAGGAAAAATAAAGGGACTCCTTGGCAGTGGAAAAAGCACTGGCTTTAGAACTAGAGGAAGAAGTCTTTGCTATTTACTCCCTGTAGGATTTGAGGCAAATCCTTTTGATTCTGTGGGCCTCAGTTTCCCCAACTGTAAATTGAAGCTATTAGACTTGACTCTAAATCATCTCTCCATGGTCCTCTGCCTAGAGGAAGGTGTGTGTGTAGATGAGTCCTGTAGACTCCCTGCAGCTGCAGAGCCAGTGGCTGTGGCTTGCCTGGGAGTAATGTTTGACCAGGTCACTCTTTCACTCAAGAAGCTTTAGTGGCTCCCTGTGGCCTGACACCAACCCATGGTCTGGCACTCCAACCCTTCCCATTGCTGGTTCTGGTCCATCCTTCCAGGTAGATTTGCTATTTCTTCCCCTCAAATGTCCCATGTTCCAGCCAAACTGACCTATGTGTTCTTCCTCTACATTCTATCTTCTGCCCCAAGGTCCCCGCTCAGACTATCCAAGGCCTTTTCTCCGTCCTTGTGCTTCCTGACCAAGCCCCAACACTACCCAGCAGCCTCTTTTCATCCCTGACATGGCTCTCTCCCACCTTGCTGCCCGATCCTCTTCAGGGCAAGCCCCCAAGACTCTGGCCTGGGACAATCCATCTTCTCCTGCTAAACTCTCACTTGCTAGTCTCCTCAGCACCTGCAGTTTTACCTGTCGGTGCTATGGAAATGATTCTTACATCTATCTGTCCAGTCCTTATGCTTCTCCTGACTTTTGGTCTCACATCTCCAACTGCTCATCAGACATTCTGAACAAGATGTTCCACAGGTATTTCAAGCTCAACATATCCCAAAGAGAACTCCAACTCCCCTCTCTGTAATTTCCTTATTGCTGGGGGTGGGAGGTTCCAGTCACTCCAGGCTTACAATGTCAGTACTGTCCTTGACTCCCCTCCCCCCAATCTGTTGGCAAGGCCTGTGGATTTCACTTCTACATCTGAATCTCTGTCCTTCTCCCTTCCACTCTGTGCAGGTGCTCATCACTTCGAGTTCTGAGCTGCCACAGCTGCCACTGGGTCTGCCTGCTTCAAGCCTTCCCACTCCAATACATCCTCCCTTCAGCTGTCTTACCTAAAGTCACCTCGCACCCCTCTCAATAAACTTCTGTGGTTCCCTATTACCTTGAGGATCAATACAAAATCTTCTGTTTGGCTTCCAAAGTCCTTCCTGCCTTTCCAGTCTTCTTACATCATCCTCTCCTCCCCTCACTCTGTGATCCAGCCACTGGCCCCACTGTCCTTGTGCAGGACACACCATCTCCTGACTCCAGGCACCAGGGCCTGGCTGTGCCTCCTCATCTGGTCCCCTTGGGCTTCCTCAAAATCTCAGCTTAAATCCTACCTTTGGCAAGAAGGCCTTCTGAATCCCTCTTAATGCTAACACCTTCTCTGGAGCCTCTCCCCTGTGTACACACGAGTTGCATGTAGTTTCCCCCTTAGACTAGAGCTCTGGAAGATCAGGGCTTGGTTTATGCCTTTCTTTGCATCTCCAGTCTTAGTACAGTACTGGCACTTAGTAGGTGCTTAATCAATGTTCATAGACTTGACTGACGTGGGCCTCCTGGGACCCCCAGCTCCCTTTATAGTCTGGTTCAGACACAATTCTCACTCAGCCCCTCCAAACCATTTTGTGGACCTTTTGTTTGCTTACTTTACCCACTAAGCCCCTTGTCCCATAGGGAGGATGGCTTTGTTTATGCCTGGCAGCAGGTAGTGTATTTTGTTTTTTCACCTGGATCCATGATGTCACTGGTGTAGAAAGGGATGCCCAGTGAAGAACTTCCCTCAAGTGATGAGTCCTAAGGGAGCCAGCTACCTCCATCACTAAGGAGAAGGGACTTCCCTAGGTCACTACGGCAGGGACAAGATTTCAGCCGAGGTCTTTCCTGGCTTGAAGCCTAGAGCTAGGCAAGGTCTGGCTACTAGCAGGTGCTCCTGGCTGAGAGGGTACAGCAGAAAGAAAGAGCAGCAGAGCTGCCTCTCCTTGTCTTGCTCCACTGTAGGGGGTCTAGCTGAAGCTGGGGAGCCCTGTCAAGTCGCCTTGGGCCTCTCCCTACAGCCGATGTCAGGGGTCTGGGGCGAAGGGATCCTAGAATCCTGGGGAGTGGTGAACCCCAAATGTCTCTACCCAACATCAGCACCCAAGGGGCGCAGCCTGGGCCTGGTTGGAGGTGGTCCCCCAAATGTGCCCCAAGAGAAGTGGGAAGGCTCCTGAAAGCAGGATCAGTGAAGGTTTGGCTCTCCACTCCAAAGAGGGATAGCCCTGCACCCTCAAGGAAGGGGACCTGGAGGCAGAGGCTGTTCCGTTGTACCTCAGTGACCTTAGACCAGTCCCTTCACTTTCCTGGGCCTCAGTTTCCTCTTCTGCAAAATGGGGAAGGAGACCTAGAAAACCTCTCAGGTCTCTTCCGACTGCAGATCTGAGCTAAGGGCCCCGAGCCTCAGTTTCCCCATCTGTCAAAGATGCTCCTTCGGCCTTTGAAGCTCTAGAGGTGTCCCCCCGGCGCCCCACCCCACCGTGCCCGCGTATCAGTGAGCGGCGGGCGGTTCGGGTGCATGCCAGGGCCGGAGAGGGCTTTCGGGTCCGGACTCACCATTCAGCCGGGTCTGCCGGTTGGCTCTCACTCTCAGGAAGGTCTGAGGGGGAAATCCGGGCGGGCGGCGCGGCGGCGGCGGGAGCGGAGGGAAGGAGAGGAGCGCTGTGAGGCGGGGGGAGGGGCGGCGGGGCGCGGCCCCCTCCCCAGCCCGGCCCTGCCCGGGGCGCCCCCGCCCCTCCCCCAGGCCCGGCCCGTGTCAACAAACCTACTTCCTCCCTCCTGCCGCCGCCCACGCCGGCCGCCCCGCTGCGCCCGCGGCTCCGGGCCCTCGGCATAGCCGCCCCCGGCCCCCGCGCCGCCGCCCCGGCCCCCGCCCGGCCCCGAGGCCGCCGATGCGGGCGGATTCCCCGCGGCTGCCCGGCGGCGGCGCCGCCTCAGCTCCCAGCAGCGGCGGCGGCCATGTTGGCCCTCGTCACGTGACCGCCGCTGCCGCCGCGCGCCCGGGGTAAGAGGTCACGGGCAGCGCCCGTAGGGGGCGGGGCCGGGCGCGCACCGGGGAAACCCGCATCCCCCGGTGGGGCCGTCGCTCTCCTAGGCGCTGGCCGTGTCCGAAGGTCGGCTGACCCCGGCCAGGCCTTGGGACCGCGCGCATCCACGTGGGTCAGCCGCGGGGCCCTCAGAACGGGGGGTGTCTGCGAGCCCGCCCCCCAGCGCCGCCCACCCTGCCCCCTCGGCTCCGGGCCCTCTTAGGTGGGGATGTATCGGCAGGTGTGACCCCGCCTCACAGAGTCGGACGGGTCATCACGTATCAGCCGCTGGGCCCTTAGAATCCGTGTGCATGTGTCATCCAAGGTGGGGGTGGGGCGTGGGTGGCAGAGACCCCCGATCGCATGTATCAACTTGGGGCTCCCTCTTTGGAGCGGGACTTGTCATTATGTATCAGTGTTCGGGCTTGGCACGTGATGAGCCTCTATGGGGGCCCCTTTAGAACGTGATGTATCAGTATGTATCAGCGTGGGATCTTGGTCTCTGCTCTCACCCTAAAACGGGGCTTGTCATTATGTATCAGTCTTCGAGTTTGGCATGTGATGGGCCTCTATGGGGGCCCCTTTAGAACGTGATGTATCAGGATGTATCAGGGTGGGATCTTGGCCTCTGCTCCCACCCTAAAACGGGGCTTGTCATTATGTATCAGTCTTCGAGTTTGGCATGTGATGGGCCTCTATGGGGGCCCCTTTAGAACGTGATGTATCAGGATGTATCAGGGTAGGATCTTGGCCTCTGCTCCCACCCTAAAACGGGGCTTGTCATTATGTATCAAACACTGGGCCTGTAGATGATGTATCCATATATATCATAGTCATGGGGAGGTGTCTGTCACCTTCCCCCCCCCCCCCCCCCCCCCCCCCCCCCCCCCCCCCCCCCCCCCCCCCCCGTGTGATGTATTAGTGTGTATCAACAGGACGCCAATGGGAAGTATCCGGGGTGTATTATTACACATATCAACAGTGGGGCCTGGCACTCCCCACCACCCTCCCACTTTGACGTTTACCAGTATGGAGCCACCTGAACTTCATTCTGAATGTGACTCTGACCCTGTCCAACCCTTGGAACTTAATTATAAGTCTGCAGGCTGCCTCTGGCTGCTTCTGTCTGGTTCTGACCCAGCCCTGGTACATCCCTTGGAACTTCATGTATCTGATTTTATCAGTCATGGACCTGCCTATCAGTGTCTTTGTGGATCTGCCCCCCTCAAAAGTGATATACCAAGCCATCTCTTTGGGTCTTGTTTGTCCTGAGGTCTCACCCTTGTCCTGACCTCATATCATAGAACTTTGGGTATTTGTTGTCCTTGGCCCTGGACACTGAATCAGCTGTCTGGTCTTGGTCCCAGTCACGTTACATCCCATGGCCAGCTCCCCAGGCCTTTATGTATCAGCTTTGGGGCCAGGTCTGGAGCTGGATCTGTGGACCTGGAAGGTAACATGCCAACTCTCCTGCCTCCTATTAAGTCTATCCCTTACCTTACTCCCCACCAAGGGAGTGGCTAACTTTAGTGTGCAAATAAATGGGAAAAGGCTTCAATTTGTATTTCTCCTTTGGATGATCTGGGATCCCTCTCACCTTGGAGCTTCTTATGATCCTCACCTTTGGATTTCCAGCTCAGTCACTCATCACCTTTAGGCTGGATGATGGTGATAATCTTCTCACTTGTAAGTATTCAGCATTTCAATCAAACTGGGTGAAATGCTCTTCCTTGAACTTTCAGTTGCATCTCCTGCCTCTGAATCTTTGTCCAGTTAATTTCCTAGGTATTTCCCTCTTCTTCTTTCCAGTACTATCTCTAGGAAGCCCCCTTAGCAATCCTTCCTATTCCTCTTTTGCTTCCTTGAGTTCCCTTATCTGTTGATACCCCTTCACTCTCTTACTCCATGGGCATTTTCCCTGTCCATCTTGCTGATCTCTATTATCATTATCTGTATATGGTTGGTCTTTCTTACTAAATTGTGAGCCTATGAATGTAAGAATCATGAGTTCCTCATTCATATCCCCATAGAGTCCACACCAGGACCTGGAAACAATAATTCCCTCTCCATGAGACCCAGAGAGCCTCCATTTGGCCCAAGGAGAGAAGGCCTCAGCTGAGGAGGAATGAGGCCCTTGGGGAGTTATAGTCTCTGTCTCTGTCTCTTTCTCTCTCTCCGTCCATCCCTCTCTCCTCTTCTCTGTTCAAAATCCTTTAGTGGTTCCCTAGCTCTTCTCAATAACTCCACTGAATGACATTCAAAACCTTCTGTACCCTGATGCTATCCTAAATTGTCATTGTCATAGGAGATAATGCAGAAAAAGTACTTTGCCAACCTCAAAATACTATGGAAATGTCATCTCTCCTCCTCATTATTATTTACTTCCCATTTCATTTTTTTTTCCAAATTCATTTTTAAAACACTACAAACCTGGCCCCAACCTGTCTTTGCAGTCTCACTGGACACTACATACACATCTATATTCTATGATCCAGCCAAGCAGACCTTCTCTCTATGCCTCTCAATCAATAGATACTCCTTATTTCAACTCAATGCTTTGGCACTAGCCCGGCCTCCACACCCAGAATCCAGTCCCCACTCACCTTCACGTCTTAGAATCTCTTCCTTCAAGACAACTCAAGCACCATTGTCTGCATGAATCCTGCCCTCCCCACATGCTCTCCTGCCCCAACTACTTTGTGACTAACTATTCTGCATGGATTGGTATTTATTCTTTTTATATTTATGCTATATATACTTATATGTGGAGCAGCTTGGTGGCATAGTGGATAGAGCACCAGACCTGGAGTCAAGAAGACCTGAGTTCAGACACTAGTGGACAAGTCACTTAACCCAGTTTGTCTCAGTTTCCTCATCTGTAAAATGAGCCAGAAAAGGAAATGGCAAACCACTCCAGTATCTCTGCCAAGAAAACCCCAAATGGGGTCACAGAGTTCGATAAGACTAAAATAGCTGAACAATACTTACATGTCCTTGTTACCTTTCTCATTAGAGATGATGAGTTGGGATTGTTTCAGTCTTTGCAACTATAGCCCTAGCACTTGCCCAGTCCAGGGCCTAGCTTCCACATGGTAGGTACTTATTAACTGCTCCCCTTCATGTATCCATGTGCTCTATTTGCCAGCCAAACTGACTGTGTCTCTCCATGACATATTCATATTCTGAATCCTCACACTGGCTTTTGCTCACACTGGTCCTTCTCCCTGGAATGCCTTCCTCCTCCTTGCCCTGTAATGACTCACTACTAGGTCTATCTCTCAAGGAGCCTGTCCCAAGGCAGTTGGCAATGACTTGACCTCCCTCCTCCCCCAATGAACGAGCCTTCACAATTCTGATGCACTCAACAGGCAATGCTGTATATCCTAACCCCCTTTAGATTCCAAGTCCCTGGAAGGAAGGAGCCATGTGTCCTTCAGCACTTAGCACACAATAATTGTCTGATCAGTGTTTGCTGAAGTAACCTCTCCTTCATCTGTCTGTATCCTTCTTGCTCTCTTTCAGCTCTTGTCTTTCCCTGTATTCCTCCCTGTCTCTCACCCTGTCCCTCCCCTCTCTTGGTCTCTCTTTTCTCCTGCCTCTTCACTTTCTCCATATTTCTTTCTGTCTCTCTTCCTTTGTGTCTTGTTCTGTTAGTCTGAAACACAAAGGTGTTTCTCTCCCCCTTTTTCTATCTCTATTTCTCTATCTACCACTTAACTGCTTTCCTTCTGCTCTGTACCTGGTCATCTCCCATTTGCTTTTCTTTGCATCAGCCCCCAGCCACCATATCAATAACCATGTTCCCTGAGGCTCATTTGGGAGGACAAGCAACAGCAGCACCTCTCACCCAGGCCACTATCCAGGGCAGCAGCCTTTGTGCAGATGGGAACTGTCGACTGCCTCAGCTGGGACTTTGGCCCCACATCAACTGAAGCCCTAGAAAACAAAGTGCTTGGCCCCTAAGTCTTTGACCCTCTCAAATGGTTCAACAGCAGAAACAGATAGGATTTTATCAGTGGAAATAATATCAAAGAAGATGCATTTCCATCTATCTACCTTGTCACCACACTCAAAAGACTGTTGGACTTTTCCCCTGGGCTTAGCTGAAACCTCCTTTCTGTATTGTCTTCCCCATTAGGCTGTTAGCTCACTGAGAGCAGGGGCTGGCGGTACTGAGCACAGTGCTATGCACATAGTAGGCATTGAAATGCTTTTTCATTCCTTCACCCATCTTTGTCTCTCTCTTGTTGCCAATTCTCTCTGTCTTCTTACCTTTCTCTGTCCCTCTCCCTCTGTCTCCTATATCTATCACTCTTTTCTTGGTTCCTGCCCCACTTCCTCTCTACTCATTGTTTCTCTATCTCTCATTGTTTTTTTTTTCCATGTCTCTTTCTGAATGTCCCTGTGATATTGTATGATAGGAGGTGGGGGGGGCAGGTGACTTCTTCACATGAAAAGGGACTCCTGGGCAGGGCAGAGCCCTCCTTGGGGCAAGGCTTGGGTAGTTACAGAGTGAGCAAGAGAAAGGGATAGGGCCATGGCTTGGGATGGGATAGTGGTGGGAGGTGGGATGACACAACAGATAGAGGAGAGCAGGAAATGCTTCCATTTTTTGTTCCATGGAAGATGATCTTTGGATAGAGAAGGCAAGACAGAGCTGGACAAATTCAAGTTGCCCAGGTCAAAGGAACTAAAAATGCCTCAATTTCTGAATTGCTAGATGCTGATCCCTGAGAGTTTAGGGAAAATGGGAGAGATGGGCAACCATGTCTTGATCTTTCCAAAGAGAAGAGGCTTCAGTTATTGGCATCATTCTAAAGTGGTCCCTATAAAGTGATGGCTTAGAAGAAATTAATGATACAGGATGTTTCTGGAGCACTCTAAGGGTTACAGGATCTAATTTCATCTTCACAACCACCCTGGAGAATAGGTGTGATAGTGGTTATTACCTACATTTTATAGCTAAGGTAACTTGAGGCTGAAGTTGCCATAATTATACAGCTAGAAAGAATCCAGTAGGGGATTCATGGCTAGAGGGTTCTCCCCTAGTGTGGGATACCTCTCTACATCTATCCTAGGAAAGGAGATTGAAAGGATCAGCTGTTCTCCATGAGGGCCAGAGAGGGTCAGATCAGCCTAGCTTCCTTTTGACAAGACTACTGGACTGGTCCATCTGGGAAACACTGCAGCGATATTGTTTGACAAAGTCTCTCATGCAGAAGAGATGGACAGAGATGGCCTCTGGGTGATAGGGGACAATTTAGGTGACTTGGAAACTAGTTAAATGACTGAATCCAATGAGTCACCATGAAAGCTTAAATGTCAACTTGGATGGAGGTCTCCAGGGGAGTGCTTCAGGGATCTGTCTGTGTTAGACTTGTGCAGTTTTGCCCTACGTACTCCATATGTACATTCTGTCCCTGCAAAATCACTTATATATTTTGCTTGCTCTTGGTATACTCTGCCCTGCTTATTTCCTTATATGTGAACAAATCTCATCCTCCTCCAGTAGAAAGTCAGCTCCTTGGGGGCAGGACACTTTTCCCTTTTGCTTATATATGCCAAACACCTAGCCCAATGACTGGTGCATGGTAGATACTTAGTAAATGATGGTTGATAGACTGACCTACCACATTTACAGGGAACCCTGAGCTGGGAGGGTCAGCTTATGTATTGATGTCACAGTCAGGCTAGAGCATGGGGCTACATCTAAGATAACTGAAATTTTATAGGGACAAGTGTAAAGTCTTTTACTTGGGTTTAAAAAAAATCAACTTCACAATTACAAAATGAGAGAGAACTGGGTAGACAATGAGAGAGAACTGGGTAGAACAATAGCTCTTCTGAAAAAAAATCTGAGGTTTTAGCAGACTGGACATGACAAGGAGGCCAACAGAGCCAAAGCTCTCCTCAGCTGCAACACAAGAGGCATAGAGGACTCATCCTAAGGTGTGACATATGCTCTTAGGAGACCATCTCTGGAAGCCCACTGCCTCAAGTCTTGTTTTTCAGTCATGTCCAATTCTTTGTTACTCTTTTGGAGTGGTTTGCCTTTTTCATCTCCAGTTCATTTTATGGGTAAGAAACTGAGGCAAATAATGTTAAATGATTTGCCCAGGGTCACACAGCCAGTAAGTGTCTGAGGCTGGATTTGAATTCAGGTCTTACTCAGTCCAGATCTAGCACTCCCCTTCTCTCCCGTCCTGTCCTCTCTCCTCCTCTCCCGTCCTGTCCTCTCCCTCCTCTCCCCTCCTCTCCTCTCCTCTCCTCTCCTCTCCTCTCCTCTCCTCTCCTCTCCTCTCCTCTCCTCTCCTCTCCTCTCCTCTCCTCTCCTCTCCTCTCCTCTCCTCTCCTCTCCTCTCCTCTCCTCTCCTCTCCTCTCCTCTCTTCCTCCTTCACTCTCTCTGTCTTCTGGATCCATTTCTCTGCCTCTGGCTGCCCCTTTTTGAGGGGCTCTCCCAAAACTCTGTGAATTCCCTGACAAGAGCCCGCTGGCAGAGATGGGTCAGGGAAGCTACAGACTGGGGATGGGTGATCTGAGGTTCTTCTGTGTGTGACTCATTGACTTTCCTTCCCTGAAATCAGGGAGATAGCAGAAGCAAGCCTGCATTGTTGTCTCTTGTCCTGACTCCCACAACATTCTCAGCCTCTTTTTTGGGGTAGAGGTCTCCCAAATTACTGCCCTGCCCAGACTCAACTCTATCTTTTCTCGTCTGACATTCATAGGCTTTAGTAGCCCTGAGCCTGTGACCCTGGTCAGTATGAAAGGGAGAAGGGGAGGCTTGCCTCCATTACCCTCAAGAACCCTCCACTAACACTTCTGAAAAACTTACCTTTGGGCCAGGAGGCTTCCAGGCTAACAGGTCTGGTCTTGACAGCATCCTGCATGGTGGTTATGAACCCCAGGTCTGGTTTCCTCTATGCCCCTTCTGTTGGGGGTGGGAGTAACCAGGGCCAAAGCCTAGGGTTTGATTCCTCAGTGCCTGCTTGCTTTCCTATCTTTACAAAGACAACCCAGAACTCTTGAGACTTTCTTACAGAACCCCTTATTTGTGCCTGCAGGTGTGTTAGCCTGAAAAATTCTGCCTAGTCTTGGGAAAGTCCTCTTCACTCTTTCCTTAGCTTAGCACAAAGCTGCTGTCCTGACTCCCTATCTTCAACCAGGGGTTAGAGGGCTGGGTATACAGAACCACCAAAAGGCCTACTGTGGAGGGGACAGAGGAGGTACAGTTTGGTGGGAGAGGCAGAGATGCATCCTCCCCCCTCCCCAGCCCCCCAGTTCTGGGGCATGGGAATGATGGACTCATTTGCTCCCATGCTAACAAAGTGTCTCCTGCTAGGGAGTACTGCACATGTGTGAGGTTCTGAGACCCACCTGATATCTGTCAGAGTGATGCAGATCATCTGAGGAATGTGGAGAGGCTGTGGGCGAGTCCCCTTCTCGCTTGATGGAGGCTGATAACAAGAGAGACTGTAGGGAAAATAAGAACAAGAAGAGAGGTTGGTAGGGGCTGGGACACAGATTCTTCCACCCTTACTATAACCTGCCCTTTGTGGCCCATCTGAAAAGGTTTGTTCTTTTTTTCCCCCCATCTAAGTGTCAGAGACCCTTCTGCTGGGAGGCCCATCTCATTATGGGCCTGAGAACAAACTCTGTTCATATGCTACCATCCTTCAAAACCCAGTTCAGGTGCCATCTCCATCAGAGAGTCTTCCCTGATTTCCCCAGGCAGGACTGATGATATCCATATGGATGCCTCTACTTCTTGATCATTGTAAGGCCAAGATGTTTTGCATCCAACAGATTCTGAAGGGGCTAGTGGAGGAGGGTTAATAGAGTACCTCCACTGCACAGTGAGGAGCCTGAAGCCCAGAGCTGGGGTTGGGGAAAGGAAGTGCCTTGCCCAGGGTCTCTCATCAATCTTCTCTTTGCCTGAGCTCAGCCTGGTTCTGAGGGACCTCATCACAATTTGCCCTGGACTTCTATAGGAGCTCCATTGGGACCAGGATGAGGGGCTTATTCATTTGAAGGTTGAGCTGGAAAGGACCCAGAACGGAACAACTCTCTAGGACACATGCATTGCCATGTAGTTGTCCGGTCTCTTCTTGAAGAACTCCGGTGAGTAGGCTCCTGCCTCGCCCTCTGCCTCTCTAGGCAGCCCATCCTACTGCTGGACAGCTCCCAGCGTTTCTCAGTGTTCCTCAGTCATAGAACGAGGATCTCTCCCCACAGGGAGTCTCACACACAGTTAAACACAGCTTTCCTGTCTCCTCTCCCTTCTCCCCAGCTCAAGGCTTCTCTTTTCCATGTCAGGCTTCCCCTAGACCCCTAAATCCAGCAGACAGCACCAAGGACCAGGATGTCAGGCTTTAATGATCAGTTGCAAGGCCACACCTCCCAGTCCCAGGGTGCTGGACTCAAAGGGCCTAATATCACAACTTTACCCCAATACTGAGAGAGTGACAGTCTCATCTCTGCTTCACAGAGGAGGAAACTCAAGCCCATCCAACGAAAGGGACTTGCCTAGCGTCACACAGTTGGGAAGCAATGGTACCTGGTCTTGACTCCAAAAGTAGAGCCCTATCCCAGGATGAGATCTCCTCTACCTGCCAACACAGAGTAGAGGCCCAGTGTATTTTTACTGATGACTTGGCAATCACTCTTTTTTATCTCTTATCTCAGATTAGGAGAGAGGGGATGGAGGGAAAGACAGGAGGTCAGATAGCCTTCGGGAAGAAATTGGGTTCAGTGATCACCCCTCTGTACGAGTCCCGGTTCTATATATCCAGCCATTGTCTTCCTCCTCACCCCTTGTCCCTGTTGCCTAGATCCCTACATTATTGACTATCTTTTTGTTATCAAAGAGATACCTCAACTCACCATGTTCAAAACAGTACTCATCATCTTTCCCCTCCAAACCTTCTTCTCTTTCCAAGCTTCCTATTACTGGTGAGGGCAGCACTATCTTCCCAGGCACCCAGACTTGCCTCCTAGGACTCATCCTCAACTCCTCAAATGCTTTCACCCCCATATCCAATCTGTCACCAAGTACTGTCATTTTTGTCTTCAGAACCTCTTTCCTCTAAGCCCCCTTCTGTGCTCTAACACGTACCACCCTGGTACATACCCCACCTTGCCTCTCACCTGGGACTACTCTAATAACATTCTAACTGGTCTCCCTGCCTCCAGTCTTTCCTTTGCACAGCTGTCAAAATGATAGTCCCTGAAGTACATACCAGTCTAATCATGTCTCTCTTCTACTCAAAGATTTTCAGTGGCTCCCTGTGACCTCTAGGATAAAATACAAACTTCTCATTTAGCAGTGAAATCTTTCTCAACCTGGCTCCATCCAGACCTATTACACTTCACTGCCTCCATGCCTTTTTACAGATGGTGCTGGGGGTCCTCAAAGCTTGGGATGCCTTTCTATTTCTCAATTTCACCCTTAGAATCCTTTGCTTCTTCCAAAGCTCAGCTCCAGAGGCTACATATATACCCAGAATACAGATACATATGTATGTGTGTATAAATATTGCATGCATATGTATACATACACATAATGTATACATGTGTTCATGCACACATGCATGTATATATAATGTATACACACTCATGCACATGAGTGTGTATACATGTGCATGAGCATACATGCATGTGTGTAATCATACTGCATGTGTGCAATGCAATATGGACATGTACACATGAGCATAGAATACATATGTGCACACATGTGCATATATGCATATATACATATGTGTTTATATACAGTACATGTGGATATATACATATGTGTGGATATATAAAATGCATGCCTGCATGTACCCCCCACATATGTAGTGCATACATATGTGTACATACATATGTATATATGAACAGTGTGTACATGTGTATATAATGCATGTGTGTATATAATGTAAATGTGTATAGATCAATAGATCCTTCTAAGAGAACATAAGATCCTGAGGGCAAGGGCTATTTCATTGTCATGTCTATGGCCTTGGCACCCAGTACAGTGGTATACCACACAGTAGGTATTTAATAAGTACTTATTGAAAGAATGGCTATTGCCACCCCCACCCCATCCCCATGACTCCAAGTGAGGCAAGGTTTTCTGCCTCTCCCTCATGGTGCCAGGCCTGGTGGTCATTTGCTCCCTTTCTCTTTCTGGCCCAAGCCAACTTTCTCAGCATCTCCTCAGAATTTCTGGAAGGGACTTCAGATGCTAGCTGGGCTGCAGTGAGAGGCAGAGAAGTACAGGAATTGGAAGAATCCAAGCTCCCATTTTGAAAGCATTTTAGCCAGATCATCTCATTGATCAGACAGCTAGGGAGGGCAGTGACTAGAGCTCTGGGCCTGAAGCCAGGAAGACGGTGTCAGTCCTGCTTCAGATACAAGCTGTGTGACCCTGGCTAAGTCACTTAACCTCTCTGTGACTCAATTCTTCCACCTGTGAGATGGGGCTTATAATAGCACCTTCCTTCCAGGGCAGTTGTAAGGATCAAATGATACAGCTTATGACAAGTGCCTTTCCAATCTTAAAGCAGGATTTGTCATGGACCAGTTTTTGCACCTAGCTTTGGCTCAAAGCCTTCCCGTGAGAGGAAATGCTTGCGTAGCTTGCTCCACTTCGAGGCAGCTGTAATTGTTAGGAAGTTTGTCCTGACATGGAACTTCAATCTGCCTCCTGACCTGTCTCTGTCCCCACCCACTGGTCCTGCCTCTGGGGCCCAGAAGGGGAAGTCTCACTTCTTCTCCAACAAACTACCTTCATTTTTTTCTAGTCAGGTCCCACCCAGGCCGACCTGCCCCTTCTTGGGTTGCTCTGGCTCAGGCTGACCCTGATACCTGAAACTCCAGGGATCGGCTGCTTCCCCTAGGACTGTGAGCTCTTCACTGCCACTGAAGATGGTACTTATACCCTTTAGGAGTCACCACTCAGCCCTGGCTTTTTCTGATGGCCCTGGCTGGCCCAGATTGACTCTAGGAACAAGAGAAGTATCAGGGTCTAGAGAAGGTAGGGAGAACCAGTACTTTGAGGGTAGAGCCTGCAAGGAGAAAGCAGAATGCTCCATCCTTCCCAGATCAACCAAGGGTCAGCCAACCTGTTCCACAGAGAAGGGAAAAGTCAAGAACCCTGCTTTCCACTCAAAGCCCCAGGCTCCTCACTATAGGATCACAGAACTTAGCGCTAAGAGGAGCCTCTGAGATCACTCCAACTTCCTGATTTCATAGAGTGGGAAACTGAGGTCCTGAGATGTCAAGGTACTTGCTTGAGTCCACACAGGTAATTAACAGAGATGACACTTGAACCCAAGTCCTTTGCTCTCATCCTAGGGTTCCTTCCACCATCATTGTCTCCCTTTCTGCTCTCTGCCTGGCTGGTGAATGAATGCCTTTAATCCAATATTATTATGTGAAAAATGGCCAGCCCCACTATGGAGACAGTAAATTAAACGTTATGTATTAGTTTTTAGCGGGTAGGCAGGGGCGGAACGCTGGGCCCATTTATTCCTGAGCCTCAGAGATGACCTCTGGAAACAGGCAAGGCTCAAACCAATCCCTGGCCGTCAATCTCAGCACCTCTTCTGCATACCCGCTGCTTCGATTAATAAATTGTCTATTTCTAAATTGTGCCGAAGTGCTTCCATGTTAAGCAAGGGTCAGGAGTGGGCGCTGGGACCTGTGCCCGTGGGGCTGGCAGGAGTCAAGGCATCCCCCTCCCCGGTAACCAGAGGCTGGGCTGTGGACTGGAGAGGAGGCTGGCTCGAGTGGGGGGTAGATTTCTCTAGGTGCTTGGGAGAGAACTGCACTTGGCAGGCCTTGCTCCCCACCCCCCCACTCATCCTCCCTCCTTCCCTCCAAAGGTTTTCACCAACATAGTTCCACCCCCACCCCCTTGTTTGAAATCGCTGGTGACAGCCCAAAGAAAGCAATTTGGGAAAGAGAGAGAGGTCATTTATCCTCTATCTCCTGGGCTGAGCGGCTGGGATGTGACCCGAATTCTGCCCGCATCCTCAGGCACTGCGTGAGGGTCCGGGGTGGAGGTGGGGGCTGGGCTAGAAGCTGCCACAGTCTCTCTGTTCTTAGGCTTTCGGTGGGGAAGGGCCAGGGAAATTAGGTGGGAATGGAACCTCTGTGCTCTTCTAGCATGTACAGAAGGAGCTGTCAGAGGCCCCTGGAGAAGCAGGGCAAACTCATCACATTCTGCGCAGTGACTAATACCTTCCAAGTAGCCTGAGAATCCATTTCGGGGAGAAAGGACACAGGCAGCAGAGAGCCACCCCTCTACCTCATCCTCCACAAGGACCTGGACTCAGGAGCTCCATCTAGCCTATCTTGGTCTCCCAGTTCTTCTTTCCCAACTACCCAGGGTTATGGAACCCCCATGGGAGAGGAGGGCAAGATGAAATTCTTGGATGCTACACATGGCTGAGCCAGTCTCTGCTATCAGCCTTTCTCTCCCTGCTCACAATCCTCCTGCCTCAACATGCCACCTCTCCCCAATCCTCTGGCCCCTGGCTGAAGCCCTGACCAGCCAGAGACCCAGCCAAGGAGGACTGAGGACAAGAGGGGTGGTGCCAAGGAGGGCTCCTTGGAATCAGAGGCACTGAGCGGGAAGCCTGGTTCTGGTGCTTGCTACCTGTGTAAGCTTGGCTCACTTCCTGGATTTTCTTCTGCTTGTTTCCTTCCCTATATCCTGAGGGGTCTTGGACCCTTCCAGCCCCACTCTGGGGGCCCTGCCAGTGTGTGTGATCTCAGCTAATTCTTTATGATTTCTCTCTTCTTCCTCCCCCTCCTCTTCCTCTTCCCCCTCTCCTTCCTTCTGCTCTGACTTGACTTCTGTGAAGCTTTCTAGGCAGTACTAGGCAGTCTCTCCTCACTCCTCCTCATCCATCTATCTCTTTGTGGAAGGGAGAGGTGAGGGGCCCCCGGGGAGGTGATAAACCCTGAGAGGCAGGGCCTCCCCCTCCGCCTCAGCCGCCTCACACCTGGGGCGAGTAGAATAAAAAAAGGTCACCAGCGCTTTTTAAACACGGGCACAAGATCGGGAAAATGTGCTTGGGAAAAAAACCGCTGGCATTAAATCATGACTCTGTGCCCGGCTCCTCGCCTCATTAAAAGTGGCCTTTCGCAAGGTAAAATTATCATTGTAAGCGATAAGATCTTTAAGAAAATAATTCACGGCTTCTTCACCCTTTAATATGATGGCCGCCACTGGCTAATTTTTTTCTTAATGGCAACGAGACCATCAATCTTGTTCAAGACTTCCTCTCTCCCTCCTCCTCCTCCTGATCTGACTCCCCCTCTCAATCCCGGTACCCACAGCCACTGCCCAGCTGCTTCCCTGAGTTTCCTCATCCTGAGCACTCGCAGATGCCCACTGCCCAGCTCACTCTGCTGGTCCTCCCAAGTCTGTGGCTAAGCAAGGAGCCAGAGTGAGCAGATGCTGACTTGGCATGAACCTTGGTGCTGGAACCTAGAAATGTTCACACATGTGTACATTCATATGTGTATGGGTGTGGGGCAAAGAGAGAGAACAAATGCCTCATCTGTAAAATGAGTGACTGAAAGATTGTCTCTAAGGATTCTGGTGGCTCCTGGGACTCTCCCATCCTCCCTCCTTTATGTGCTCCCTGGTGTTTCTGTAGGTGGAACACTGTATGTTTTTACAAAATGTCTGTGTGATTAAAGCCTCTGGGTGCCTGTGTTTGTATCTGTGTGTGTGGTGTGGTGTGGTGTGTGTGTGTGTGTGTGTGTGTGTGTGTGTGGTGGTGGTGGTGGTGGGGTGACCTGGTATTTGTCAGCACTGAGAAAATGGACCAAAATTGCCTCCACTTTAGCCATCAGACCCGCCCCTGCCGGCTGCTCCTCTCCCTGCCCCCCCCCCAGTAGTTGGGGTCATATGTGGGGGAAGGAAGGGACCAGATGTGGAGGGAGAGGGGGCCAGATGTGGGGGAGGGGTTGGGTGGGGGTCATCGAGTGCCATTGACATGCACTTCCCTTTTAAGCTTGGTCATTTGAAACTATTAAGTGCTGGGTGGGGGCTGCTGCCGGGGGTGGCTTGAGCCAAGCCGGGGAGTCTATTTCCCTTAAACAATCCATCAGCGGCTGTCACCCGAGCAGCCCCGTTCCTGCTCGCTCTTGCTAGCACCCGCTTTTATCTCTGACCGCGCCAGCGCCTTTTGTGGGATTCTGCACAAAGTGTTCCTTGCCTGATGAAGGCTTTAACTCAGCTTCCAAAGAGGGGCAAATATCACTTAGCACCTCCTGAGAGAGGCTTTGACAGTCTGCTCCCCACCTTAAGCCAGGCCAGAGAAGGAGGTGAGGGCTAGGACAGCAACAGGGAGGGGCCAGCCTCAGCCAAGGGAGAGCAGCCTGCTCCGAGGAGGGACCACATCCAAGCCGTTATCAGGTCCCAGTGAGTCTCCCCTTCCACAGTTTCTCTCCCTCTTCTCTTTCAGGTCTCATTGCCTCTTGCCTGAACTATTGCAACTGCCTCCAGAGGGTCTCTCTGCCTCCAGCCTCAGCCTTTCCACACAGCTGCCAAATTGATGTTCCTAGATTTGGCCAGTATGACCATGTCATGGACCACACAAATGCATCTCCGTTGCCAAAGGAGAATAGTCTAATTCCTCAGTGGGGCAATCAAGGTCTTCAGAAATCTATCCTGTCCTTTCCATCTCATTCTACCTCAATTCCCCAGAAATAGTCTCCCTCCCCTTGGTGGGTCCTGTGACTCAGTGAGCAGCCCTGCAGCGCTCTCATCCCCAACCCTCAGCCAACCTGCCCCGGCCCACCCCTGCCTCAGGGTCTGCTCATGCCATTGTCCTTACTTCTTTTTCAATCTGAGACTCCAGCCCCCATCCCTACTTCTATCCAGGCCCCCAGTCCCACCTTATGATGAGTGATCCTCCGCATTCCTTTCTGGAGGGGCAGCTTCTTCTCCCCCAGGAGCAAACGCTCCCTGGGACCAGCCCTCCAGCTCCCACCACCAAATACAGCTGAGCAGAGGGATGGCCATGCAGGGAAGGCAGGGAGTCAGCATCCTTATGTCTGCCCCAAGAGTGGGTAAACTCCAGGACTGTGTAAGGCATAGGGAAGACTAGGTGGGAGGGGGTAGGGAAGGAATTCCCAGGGAGTGACCAGAGAAGGAGCAGCTGCTGGCTGCTGGTCGTTAGAAATCATGTCCTGAGAACTTTAGTTGAAGGAACCAGGGGTTCTTCTTAATTGGGAAAAGAGAAAGCTCATGGGAGACATGAAAGCTGTCCTCAAGTATCTGAAGGACTGTGTCCTGTGCTAGGTGTTAGGTGTGTGTGCGTTTAGTTGTTTCTGTTGCGTCCACATCTTTGTGACACCATTTGGGGTTTTCTTGGCAAAGATACTGGAGTGGTTTGCCATTTTCTTCTCCAGCTCATTTTACAGATGGGGAAACTGAGGCAAGGAGAGTTAAGTGACTCGTCCAGGGTCACACGATGTCTGAAGCCAGATTTGAACTCACAAAGATGAGTCTTCTTGATTCCAGGTCCTGGCACTCTATCCACTTGAACTTTTTAAGCTTGAGGACTGTCCCAAAGAGGCATGGACTGCATGAGGAGGGGGTAAATTCTGCCTCTTCATCCTTGGAAGATAATTCCTTGTTGCTGAGGGGATTTCTGCCAGGGGGAGGGGGTTAACCTCTCTGAGGGTTCATTGGATTGTAATGAGAGCTGCCCCCACGGTTGAAGGAGCATTCCCAGCAATGGAAGGCTCAATGCTGCAAGGAGGGTATGACTGTGCATGGGATGTGATGAGCTTGTGACACCTGATGGGTGCCTGAGATGGACTCTGCCACCTACCTTGGGAGTGCCAGGGGCCATGGCATCCTTCAGGAGAGAATTCTTGCTGCAAAGAAAGAAGACATGCAGATAAGGTTTCCAGAGTCCCTGGGGAACAGGATGCAGGACAGGATGCAGGAGCAGCAGCCCTCCTCTATCCCTGCCCCAGGGTCTCCCTATATCCCATGGCCTTGCCTTCTCCCCAGATGGGGCAGGCATTCTCCCATCCCAGCCTTGTCCTCAGTTACCTATAGACTTCTTGGAGCTGGAGCAGCTGTTGAGGGGAGGGGCTCTTAGACAGACATGCAACTGCCCCACCTTCCTCTACCCCCAGAGCCATGACCCTGAGGATCAAACTAGGCTATGGACAATTCCTAGAATTTGATGGACTGGCAGCTGCTCTGGGGCCCAAGGCCCATTGAGGCAGAGACAAATTCTCCCCATGCCCCTCCTCTTAAAGTGGGATAGAAAGGTAGGAGGCCCAGGCTGGGTTTAATCCTAGCATTCGAATGCATAGCCATCTCCCTCCCACTAAGCAGGAGTGACAGGAGCAAGGAGTAGACCATCCCTGGGCCTGTCACCAATCTGTTCCCTCAAGGCCTAGTCTTGTGCCAACCCATAGCCCCGATCATGCA
This sequence comes from Bettongia penicillata ogilbyi, assembly GCA_023548195.1. Classification (NCBI taxonomy): domain Eukaryota; kingdom Metazoa; phylum Chordata; class Mammalia; order Diprotodontia; family Potoroidae; genus Bettongia; species Bettongia penicillata. The sequence goes on from JAJHZJ010000096.1 coordinate 12,427,384, forward strand.
GGCCCACAGAGACAGGCAGAGGGGCCTGAATACAGCACACAACAGAACCCCTGTGCATTGGCAAGAGGGCAGAAAGAATGACTGACCCAGCCAGACTCCTGTGCCCCTCCATTCACATGGGCTAACCTCAGCTCAGTAGAGACTCCTGCCAGGGCACTAGGGCCTCCTTTTATGCCCAAGGCTGGGCAAATGCTGCTTTCCATTCTCTGACCGTCCCTCCCAGCCCCTGGGGAATGGCAGCCCTGGGGAGATGGAGGTTGTAAGGACAGGAGGAGGAGAGAAGGAGGGAGGGAGCAGGAGAGAGGCTCTGATGATCTCCCCACTTGCTGCCTGCCAGCCACTGAATGATCCGGGAGCTTTAAATCATGAGCAGGCCCCAGCACCGCTCCCTGCACCCAGCCCAGGCTGGCACTTTTAATTAAGGTGATTTACACCGAATTATCCTTGGAAATAAAGAGGCAGGGAGCTGCCCGCACTGAGCCTCCCCCTCCGCCCCCCGCTGAGCTTTAATCTATTGGGGGAATTGTTTATCTAGCTCATTACCCAACCAAACACCGAGGCAGGCAGAGGCCCAGAGCTGCTGCTGCTGCTGCCGCTGCCGCTCCTGGCTGCTGCCCCTCTGCCAGCCATGCCATCACCTCCATCGGCCTGCTAGGTTTTAGATGAGGCAGAGAGCAAGACCAGGGCCTGGGAGCCTGGGGTCTGGGGGTGGCCCACACACCTATTTATTCTTCCTGACTCATCCAGAGACACAAGCCTTAGAACATGAGATTTCCTGAGGAAGCCCCAAAAGTGGTCTGCCTGCCCCTCCCTCCCCCCAGCACGATTCTCAGAGCTCAGGGGCTTGTGGATATTGGAAGACATCTCTTTATTTGTATTTCCAGATTCTAGGGCCTATCCGCCACCCCCAACCCCCACCCCCAACCACAAACCAGATACCTCCCTGGGGGATGCCCTAGCACCACCTTCAGCTCAGCCTGACTCATTCTCTTTCCTCCTACACCTGCTCCCCCTTGGGACACTATTGGTCCTGGCTGTGGCTCTATTGTCCTGCTCCTGGGGTGGGGGAGTGGGTGGTTACAGTGACTGTATTTGTCTGTTTTGGTTGGGAGAGTATGTCTCTGAATCTCTCCCACTGTGGGAGTGGGTGATGGGCAGGAGGGACCCATAAGAGGGAGCCTGGGAGAGGGGAGGCCTGGCTCTCTCCCCCCACCCTCATGACCCTTCCTGGGAATCCCTCCCGCACCCAATTACAGCCTTAATTGGCAAGTCCGGGAAATCAATTAATTCGCAAATTTTTTCCAATTAAAAATTAAGATAAATCAGGCAGCTTCGTCAGGTGCCAGGGCCAGGCAGTTTGGGGGGGGGGGGCGCCCTTGGAACGCCTTTGCCGGGCGCGCTGTCAGCGGGCGGGCCGGCCGAGACAGATAAAAACCCATCGACCCGTCGCGAGGAGCTCTTCAGCTCCATCGATCAGGCGGGATTTCACTGGCTCTGCAGAGCAGAGGGGGCTGCGGGGGCTCAAGCCTGCCCCACTGATCCAGGGCCTGGGCCCCAGGTGCCCCGATGGCTGAGCCACAACTTCTTACGGGGTTACTCCCTCCCCCCAAGCCCTCCCCAGGGTAACTTTGTAGGGGAAAGGGGGATCCCTGGGCCACCGGGGAGCCAGAATATGCCAACACTCTCCTTAGCTCAAGCCATGCTGGGTCTGCCCCCGATCTCACTCCCTCCCTCAGAGGCCTGCTCCTCCCCTGGTCTTCTTACTCCCTCGCTGCTCATTTGGGGGAAAGGAGTAGGAGTAAGAGACTGGGGTCTAACAAAGGAGTAGGAGTAAGAGACTGGGGTCTAACGCTGGGGAAGGGTCAGAGAATCTGGTGAGTCATTGAAGACAAGAGTTAGGGGAAAGAGGGGGAGCTTGAGGCTAGGAGCCCCATGGGAGTATCCGGGGCCAGGGGCCCTCTGATTTGGGGGCCCCCACGGGACTGGCAGCTGTGCAGGGGGCAGGACTGTCTAGGGGGACTGTACCTGCCAGGTAGCTGGGTGAGTTTCTCCAGTTCTTGTTCCATGTGTTCCTGCAGCTCCCCAGGCCGAAGCAAGACCTGGCAGATGGGGCAGGTCGGGGCCTGGCTGTCGAACAGGGCTGCCGCTGCTGCTGCTGCCGCTGCCGCTGCCGCTGCTGCCTTCTTCTTACCTAGAAAGGCAGGGAGGCAGGAAGGTAGGGAGGAAGGCCAGACATAGACAGGGAAACACAAAGATAAGCAGAATATTAGTTGGGGCTCTTGTGCCCAAAGCACACCTTGGCACAGCCCTGACTCCCGATTCTCTCTGTTTGCGAGGTTGAGACTGAGGGATGCTCAGGTTCAGTAAAAGAATCTTACTTAGCTCCAGCCCCAGCCCACTTCACATCTTGTCCCTTCTCCAGGACCATCTGTGGCCATCACCTCTGGGGCTCCAAGGCCTTTGGCAGCTCTTGCTTACCTCGTCTCCCCCTGTTCTCATCCCCCAGTGGTTCTACCCCATGACTTTGGCTTGCACCTTCCATGTCTCCCCCCACCCCCAATCTCACTCAAGCCAAGACTCTCAGGCATTCTATCAAGCCTGGAGTTGCACAAGAATCCCTTTTCATCTTGGATCTGGACTCTTGCAGCCTCTGCCTAAGGACTTCCATTGAAGGGGATCCTCCCATTGCTGGGAGCACCCCTTTAGTCCTGGGACAGCTCTCATTATTAGGATATTCCTGATCACCCATGAAATCTGCTCTTTTTTACTACCTCAGTGCTTCCAGTTCTGCTCTCCAGGGTCAAGCCCAACTGGTCTCATGCCCCCTTCTCAGAATAGCTCTTCAGGAGCTCAAAAAAGAAGAATTTCCTCCTCTCCCAATCTCCTCCTCTCAGTCCAGGAGGGGTTTGGATTAGATTATCTCTAAGGTCCCTTCCAGTGGTAAAGGTTGTGCCTCTTACCCCCACCATGGAGTCTAAGGCCTTTCTGAACATGGCCCCTCACCACCCTGATTATTCCTTGGTGGACACTATACAAAGTCCAAGACGTGGCCACTCTCCCTCTCTCACTGGCTTTGGTGCTAGGCACAGTCGGCCCAGTAGTGATGACCCACAGCCCCCAGGTCCTTGGCATAAGACTGACTGGTTCCTCTCTCCAATCAGCCTGCTTGTCCCTCTATCCTTCTAGGGTGCATGCCTCTGTCCTTGGTAGTTCCTAAGCCTGCCATATCCCATTCAATTCAACCCAGGGAGGAAGCTGGGAACTAGGCAAGGACAGAGACGTGATGGGTGGGTGAGTGGGTGGCGGCAGTGTTGTGGGGGGGACCTGTCAACTCTAAAGATGATGGATGGGGGAGGCAAGGCGGTGGCTGGTGGTGCTGTGGCGTTATGGGATGCTCTGCCCGTCCTACCGACGTGGGCCGCTAATCCCCGGGCGAGGCTGCAGCCGCCCTCCTGCTGATAACCAGGAAATGGGACTGACAACAATTTTTAGCCGAGAGATTCTTCACCAAAATGCCGAGGCCGGAGGTCTGACAGCGGCTGATTGAACGCGAGCGAGTGTGAGCCCAGGAGTGAGGAAGAGAAGGGGGAGACTTTGGAGGAGAGGGAGGGAGGCAGGCAAGGGAGGGGGGCAGGCCCAGAGTCTCACCAGGGAGCCAGAGCTATTCTTTCCTTTCTTGCTTCCCGTCTTCGTCTTTCTGTTTGGGGCCTACTGGATCATGTTCATCCTGCCTGAGCTGAGGGATGAGCTGGGGAGCGCTTCTCAACCTCCTGACCCCTAATGCTTGGGCACTGAGTGTAGAAGGTTGAAGGCAGTCATTCCCCGGCATATGGTCCCTGATCCTAGGATAGCTTTGGCCTCATTGTCAATGTTTTCAGGGGCAGTGATGGAGATTATGGCTGTGAGGACAAGGGTGGCCACAGAATCTTAATGGGAGGTACCTTGAACCCAGACCTAAACATGAACCCTCTCCCCCACAACAAGTGTCTAATCAGTCTCTGATAGGATACTTCCAAGGATAGGAAGCTCACCACCTCTGGAGTCAGCCCATCACCTTTTGGTGCAACTCTGATCTGCCTGAACCTAACTCGGCATCTTCTTGACATTGTTCATGGCTTTTCACTCTGGGGACAAATAGAACAAATCTGATTCCTCCTCCTCATGACAGATCTTCAAACACTGGAGGAGAGAATTTACAAGCCACTCCCCCCTCTCTCCCCCACTCTGGCCCTCTGTTCTCCTGGCTGGTCAGCCTCCTGTGGATGATTATGTAATTGAGGAGGACAAGGTTGGGCATGGTGTGACTAGGGGTGATGGCACCTGGGAAGATGGGTGTGACCAGGCTGTGAGATTCTGGGCAGGCTTACAATGTCCATCTCTAAATCCCAGCGGGGGAGGGGAGGGGCTGCTCAGGCTGAATTTGTTACCTCCTGGAGGGTCATAACTCAGATATGACTTGGCAGAGAATGAGCAGGCTGGGGATGGAGATAGGCAAAACTTGCAAGGTCTCCAGGCAGTGCTGACCCAGGCTAAGGGGGTGATAGGGGGTCCCTAGCCTATGTGTAAGGCCTGTCTTCCTTAACGTCCATGGAGGCACCGGGCAAGGCCATTTCTCCTCTTCTCAGGAATGAGTCAGCCTGTATGCTTGGGGTAAGAGAAAGGATGAGGCCACTTCACTCTACAAGCTTCTAACCTATCTTCTGGACTCTAAGCAGGGCCTACACACGAGCTGGGCCTGGAACCTAGAACCTAGATCTGATCTAACAGAACACGACTCTGCAAACATCATTCAAGCTTATTGCTCTGTAGATACAATGGAATTGAATATCAGACATGGGACACAGGACTCAGAATACAGGACCCAGAACATGTAACCTGCAAACCAGAGCCAGAACTCATGGCCTGGAAACCAAGTTTTTGGTTCTTCCTACACTCCTAGGTTCCATGGAATCAAGGTCCTGGATGGGACAGTCTGGTAGCAGGAAGAAGGAGCTGTTGATCTTCTTTAGTAATGAACTGATGGGGGGCAGGAGACAAGTTCAAATTCTGTCCCTGACACTCCTGATTTCATGACCTTGAGGAAATAGATTTCTCTGACCCCCAGTTTCCTATCTTTAAAATGGGGCAAGTGACACTTGCAGTACTGCCGCCCCCCCAAGACTTTTGGGAAGAGAGCACTCTAGAGATGGGGGCTGTGGTTATCACTCTGATAAGACAGCATGTCAAGCATGCTCCGCTGCCCGTGATATGTGCTCTGTCATGGCCAGGGCTGGGCCAGGGCTGGGCTGTTCAGGCATTTTTATTAATATGTCCAATACATTATCCATGTAATACACTTGTCTAGTGGGGCCTCCCATCGCTCCAGAACTGGCAGGTGGGGGCTGGGGGCTGGCCCACTGAGTGGGGGAATCTGAGTGTGCAGTTTGATAGATCAGTTTGCATTACCCACCCAGGCTGGCCTTCGTCTGTCAGGATTAATAGGTATCTGCAGTGGCTGAAGTGAGTTGGGAGGGGGTAGGACACATCATGTGTATTTATCGAGGGGCTGATACCGACTCTTATTTATCTCCTCCCCTCCCTTGGGCTTCTCTGCTCCCTCTGCCCCAGATCCAGGAGACAGGGATGTAGATTGTTTCTATCAGAGTGTACCTGTGGTGGGTATGGAGGAACTTACCTTTCAGCTCCCCAAAGGGGAGCAGAAGAGAAGGAGGGCTTTACAGACAGAGAGACACAGTGACAGTCAGAGGGAGGGAGGTGGGGATGGGGGAGTAGGGCAGAGGCAGGTCTATAATTTCTACCCAAGATGACTTGTTAGCTTCCACCGGATCCAGTTATCCAGTCATCCCCTTGGCTGCGTATTGCCTATCCTTGTCCTCCTAGGGATCCCAACTGAGATAGGGGCAGCATCGGTTCATGTCTGTAGCAGCCTGGAGACCTGGGTGACTTAGACTAAGATCTCCTAGCCTCTCTCCTCTTCTGGAGGCCAGTGACCTATCAAGAGAAGACAGGTCTATCTTTACCAATGTCTTCCAGGAACATAGTACCATCTCCCCATGAAATTCCTGTTGAGCTTTCTGGCCTGGCCTGTCAGCTATTTCCATGAGGACCTGGGATCATGAGCCAAGACTGATAAAGCCTGAGCTTTGGTGAGGGAGAGAGGGAGGGAGAGAGAAAGGGAGGGGAGGGGCAGCCCTGGCAACTAGAGGCTGGAGAAATAGGAGAGAAGGCATTAAGGAGGAGGGGAGGATTGGCAGAGCATTCAAGGATAGAGATGGAAACTGAGGCAGAGAGGCGATATGAGGAGAGGGGAGAAAGGCAGGAAGCCAGCAGCAACGGAGAAGTTAGGAACCTGGAAGGCATGCCGGGAGAGTAGCTGGGGCTGCTGGGGTTGGGGGAAGCACTGGGAGCTAGGGGATCTGGGGGGGGTGGGGATGGAGGAGGGAGGGAGGAGGAGGATGCGGAAGCCGAGGGGAGCCCTCTCCTCCGAAGATCAATTAGCATCAATTACCGACTTCATTTAATTGTCGTCGAAGATGAATTTGTCATTTTTAGCCTGGAATTAATGGGGCACCTTCACCTCTGCTAGGCTAGGCAGCGGGCGGGGCGGCTGGGTGGGGATGGGGGCTCTGAGGGCCTGCCTGAAGCTAGAAGGAGAGTCCCCCCAACCCAGGCCCCCGCCTCCATCCAGCCGTTCCTAGCCTCGGCCCCCTTTCTCTTACACCCGCCTCCCCTTTGCCTAGCATCCTCGCCAGCTCCCCTGGGCCCCCGTGATCCCCCTAGCGCCTGTTTACTTTCCTCCTTTCGAGCATATATGGAGGGACCCGATGTGTGTGTGTTTGGGGGGGAGTGCAGTGCGGAGGTGGGGGGCGGTTCGGCCGCCGCCGGGCTGGAATTGAATTGATAAGCACATCAGCGCCAGATAACGCCTGAAATAATGCACCGATAAGGAAATGCGATTGGATTTGCTGCCGAGCATCAGATTGGCCCCATCTGGGGCAGCCTGGAAGCGCAGTAAATTGCGCTGGGAAACCTTGTTTGTCCTTAAATATTCCTGTCGTTTCTCATTGCAGCCGACAGGGCCGCGGGCACACGGCAGGGGATTGGCCCGCTGCTCCGACCCGCGAAGGGAGTGGGTGGGTGGGTCGGAGCCCAGGGAGAATGAAGGAGATGTCCTTCTTTAGACCCTGCTTTCTTCTTAGGGCCTCAGTTTACTCCCGTGGAAAATGGAGGGGCTGAGTTGGGTAGTCTCTGGGACATTCTACCATAAGCCTGGGAAGAAAGGGTGGGGGGAGGAGGAAGGGGAGGAGAAGGGCGAGGGAAGGAAAAGGAGGAGGGTAGAAAATGAAGCGAATGTGGAAAAAAGGGACGAGAGGATCGAGAAGAGGCAGGAGGGCAGAGGGCACTGGATGGGCGAGGCCTGGGATGACGCTATGACCAAGATCTTGGCCAGGTGACCTCACCTGTGAGGCCAGGGCCTACGGAGCACATTTCCTCAGAAACAGGAGGGAGAGGGGAGAGGGGAGAGGAGGGAAGGGGAGGGGTCCCTTGCGGAACGAAGTCAGGCTGGGGGGGGCATAGAGGGCTGGCGGGCAGGCCCTGCCCGGTGACAGCTGGCCCTCCCATCAATCACGCATCTGTCCACGGCCGGGGAAGAGTCTCTGGCAGAAATTGAGTTTGCCTCACAGGGGACGATTGAGCAAATTAATAGCCCATTAGCCAAGCAGTGACCTGAGAAATGAAGGTGCTGGGGTTCCTGGTCGCCAGCCCCCCACCCCCTCCCGGGCAGGGCCAGGGTAAGGCTCAGGGTTAGACTCAGGTTGGGTCGGGGCCGGGCCCCACCCAAAGAGATTCTGCGAAGGCAGAGAGACAAACAGCCTACCCCAGGGAGCTGCCCGCACCGCATCCCCACCGCCCCCAGTTCTATGGTTTCAATCCCGAGGACTGGAGGGGGGGGGAGCTCGGGCTGAGATTTATTGGCTGGTTTAGTGTCTCCCAGGCTCCCGCCCCACTCCCCCTCCTGGAGCTGCTTCCGTCCTGAGCCCCTAAATCAGGTGGCGAGATGGGCCTTGTCACGGCCCGCATTAGCCTCGTTAGCGCACCAGGAGCAGAGATTAATAGCGGTGTGGACGCCCCCCCAAACTCCTATCCGCCTCCTGCCGAGGGGGCCCAGGCTGCTCAGAGCTCCCCCCTCCCGTCTTACCTCCCAGTCTCTCCCCCCTCTGCCTCTACTGCGCTCCTCTCTCCTGTCTCTCCCCCTCCCCTTCTCCTCTTCTCCCTCTTGAACTCTCCCTCTCCATCTGTCTTGACCCCCCCCCCCAGCTCTCTCTCCCCCCACATCCCTCCCCTCCCTTTCCGCATCTCTATTCTCTTTCTTCTGGCTCTCTTCTCTGTCTCACTGGCTCTTCTCACACATTTCTCCCCCCACCCCATGTCTGAGTGGGAATATTAATTATTGGAACCAATTGACTGTTTATACTCTGATGTTTTAACTAATCACCACTAAGGCAGACTCCACAAATGCCTCAGCTCCTCTTGTCCACCCCGCCCCCCCCCCCAATCTGGTTGTTGCCTAGGTTGATGGGGAGGGGGGTGGCGGGGGAGATGAGACACAGGAGACACCCTAGAACTGGAGCGATGTTTCCACTCAGATGGAGAGGGGTTGGCTGGGCAGGGGAGCTGGGATATCCAACAGAGCAGTGCCAAGGTGGGCTGGCCCTGGGGGTGCTCTTTTGGCCTCCTCCTAGGTATTTTCCCTGCTCCCAATCCCCCAGTTTATCCTCCACTCAGCTAGACTCATTTTCCTTATGTACAGCTCTGGTCAAATCTCTCCCCTTCTCAAACACTGACAGAAGCGCCCAACTGCCTCCTAAGTGAACTGTTTTGCCTGGCATTCAAAGCCCTGTGCCATCTGGCCCCTTTCCTGCCTTATTTCATTTCTCTCCTCCATGGACTCTATGATTCAGCCAAACTGGGTGACTTGTTTCTTGAATTACCTTGACACATCTTGCCTCTATACCTTTGCTCATACAGTTCCCCCCTCCTGACATTTCCTCCCTGCTCATCTTTAACTACTGAATTCCTACTTGTCCTTTGTAATAAGGAAGGCTTTCCTTATTTCCTACCTCCATTCCCCATTATAACTGATGATTGGTCTCCATTGGACTTCACAGTGTCCAAAGCATTCTCATCCCTCTGAGATACTCCCACTTAATGGGTATTACAAATGATGTCTTACTATCTTTTTTCCTTTCCTTCCTTTCAAAAGACCCAAGGGCAGGAACTGGATCTTTTCTAAGCATTGCATTTTCCCCCATAACTAACACAGGCCCCTTTAATGGTTTGCTGGCTGACTGACATGTGTGCCTGTATGGATGCCCATGTGCCCATAGGATCATAGCATAGAGAACCAGAAGGGGATACCATCTGGTCCAGCCTTCTCACCTTACAGGGGAGGAACCTAGGCCAAAGAGGGACACAGAGTTACTTGCCCAAGCCCACATATGGAATGAATGCCTGAGCCGGTATGCAAACTTAGGTGCTCAGAATCTTATGCCAAAACTAATGTGAAGCCCACAGCTTGGACCTGGTCTCCTCAGCCACATCTGGAGCCTGATCCCAGGCATCTGGATTGAAATCCTCTATGGATTCTTCTAGCTCTCCACTCTGTGGTTTTGTGCTCAGCATCTGAGTGTGCATCCTGAGTCTGGAAGGAGGAAGGTGGTTCTCTTTTCTTGATTCTTTTCGTCTTCTCTTCCTTGGCATTCTCCCCCTCCCCCTCAAATCTCTAAAGCTCCTTTTTGATCATGGGGGGATCAGAAGCCTAAAAGGTTAGATGTGAAAGGGAGCTTAGAGATTTTCAAGTTCAACTCTTTATCTTAGGATAGGGAAACTGAGCCCCAGGAAAGTTGTCTGACCTTGGGCAGTTCTCAGCCTTTCTGGGGCATAATCTGGTGTTTTCTGTCCATGTGAAGAGTCATTGAAAGAAGAAGCTATATCGGATAGTGGAAGGGGCACTGGTTCTAACTAGGGTCAGAGAACTTGAGTTTACATCCCACTTCTGATGATAACTTACTGCTTGGACCACTTCCCCAGGGCCTCAGTTTCCTGATCTGAAAAAGGAGAGTCTCTCTCTGCTCTAAGTCCATGAGCCTGTGAATTGGAGTCAAGAGCTCCCTAAATGTCAAGCTTTTATCAGGAGTCAGTTATTGGCCCAAGGACTCCAAATACACGGCTCTCAACCCTCTGCTAGGCTGAGTTGAACTGGGCTAGAAGGGCCCTAGGGTTCTCTGCCTTTCAGGGATCTACCTCTAGGGTGTCTCCTGGTTCTGGGCAAGCTCAGCACAGCAGCAGGGGAACAGGTCTTCTGTGGCCAGTAGGTGTCGCTATGGCTCCAGGACTGGAGGGGAGGACTGTCTAGGTCAGCTGGCCTCTTGCCCCTGTCGGGGAGCCCCACCCCATACACTGGGGGTTGGGGGGCAAGAACTGATGGGCAAAGAAGGGCAAACTGGAGTCCCTCCACATCTGTGAAGTCCTCTCCTCTAAGCACGGCTTCAACTTCTCTTCCATGTCTCTCCAGTTCTCAAGTCAATAATGAACACTATCAGGTGACCTCAGGCTCAGCCTGCAAGTGTGTGTGTGTGTGTGTGTGTGTGTGTGTGTGTGTGTGTGTGAGCTACAAGTCTGTTTCTCTGTCCGCAGGTGTGAGTATGGGCACGTCCCTAACTGCATCTTAACAACCACAGTACTATTAGCAGATATTTATAGAATACTTTGGAGTGTGCTAGTTGGGTTGGCCATACGTGTACCTGCGTCTTTGCTTGTAGGTGTACACACATGTGAGCATTCTGGATGCTCCTGTGCCCTCCTCCCTCCCTATTTCACAGGAGGCTCCAGAAAAGCCCCTTTCTGAAGCCTGGGCTGACCTCTGAAATGTCCTGTAACTTGAGACACTGGCACAATCTTGAGGATGTAGGTTCACCAGCTCAGGGCTCAGTCAGACCTAGAGTTTCCAACATGAGGCCTTGGAATAAGATTCCTCAAATCAGACCCAGACACACTACTCACCATCCTTTCTCAGAATTCCCAAAGCTCCATCTCAGGGGAACTTAGAATGCTCTCCACAAAGTGACCGATAAGTAACTGGGCACCTGACTTCCGTCTGAAGTCTGCCAAAGAGGCCTGATGAGCCCCCTCCCCCCTCCTCCTCTGGCACAGCTCTCCTGTTTAGGGAGTTTCTCTTGACATCTGGTCCCAATACCCTCCCCTTCCCCCTCAGCTGTTCGTGGTTCTGCCCTCTGGAGCCTCTGATCCTTCCTCTTCATAGAAACCTTTCTAGTACTGGAGAAAAGCTCTCATGTCTTCCCTGAGTCTCCTCTGCCCCAGGATAATATATCCAGCCCCTTTACCAGATCCCAAATATCATGGATCCCAGAACCTTCCCATCCTGGCTGCTCTCCTGTGGACCCTCTCCATCATATCCATGCCATTCCTAAATGGTGGCACCCCAGATCAGAACAAAAGACTCCATATGTGGTCTAAGCAGAGCAGAGGACAGTGGGCTCATTACCACCTCCTTCCAAGAAGCTCTGCCCCATTTAGGCCAACTCAAGATCCCACGAACTGACAGCTATGTGGAGCTTGCTCTCCACTCAAATCTTCAGATTTTTTTTTCAGTCAAATTGCTATCTAACGATCCTTTACCCATCTTGTTCTTGTGGGTTTGATTTTGTGATGCTGTGATAACATTTCAAGTGTTTTGCAAATCTTACATTACCGACTTTTATTATTATTAATAATTACCTATTACTTTTTTGAATCTAAGCATAAGCTTTTGCATTTACCCCTATTATATTGCATCTTAAATTAAGACCGATGTTCTGATCCAGCCATTAAAAATCTTCTTAGAACCTAACTCTGTCTAGCTGTGTTAGCTATCCCCTCTAACTTGGTATCATCTGCAAATCTGATAAGTATCTGGGAAGGGCCAAGCACAGATGTCTGGGGCACTCTACTGGCGCTCTGCCAAGGTGACATTAAAGCATTAATGACCGCTTTTGAGGCCCGGCCACTCAGACACTTCTGAATCCTCCTACTGGTATAGAAAGCTTGACTTGGAACTTTCCATGTTCCATGATTCTTTATGTCCTCAGAGATGACTTCAAGTTGAGAAGGAGCTTTACAGTGTCCACCTGCTTTTCCTTCACAAAACCCTGGAGCATTTCCAAAGCACTCTACAGTGTACAAAGCATACACCTTTTACAAAGTGCTTCATTGTCTAGGAGACAGATGCAATTGGTGCATGTTTTCCATCTACCAAATTCTTTGGTCTACAAGATGCCTCAGAAGCTAGAGGTACTGTATACTTTACAATTCATAAGATACTTTACAAAGGAAGCTGAAAGAATCTTTCAGTTGGTATTCATAAAATTCTATGAGGATGGCAGGTCAAGGATTCTTAGTCCCATTTTACAGGTGAGGAAACTGAGGCTCAGAGATGGAATTGACTTGATGAAGGTCAAACAGCTTTTGAGCAGCAGAGCTGCATCCTGGGAGATCTAGACTTCCTAGCTACTGGTTAAGAGCCCTTGCCTCTTACTGGTACGATCTCTCTGGTTTCTGACCTGACACCTGAGCAGTGTCTCTCTGGCGGGCAGGTCCTTGAGGCTTGAATGAGAGGCCAAGAGAGGAAAGAGACCCTTCGAGAGGCAGACAAACGTGGCACAGATGGCACTGAGCTAACATGTTGGATTTGAAAAGCAGCCTTAAAAAATATCACAATTGGCAAGAAGGTTGGGTCAAGTCTAAGGAGAAAAAATGTAGCAAGAGAATTTGAGAACTGGAAGGGACCAATTCGTACACAAAAAGAATCTTCTCTACAACTACCCAATAAGGAGCTGTCCAGTCTCTATTTGGATGATGATAATAATGAGAACATTACAAAGCCAGCATTTCTATGATGCCCACAATGTGCCAGCCACTGTGTTAAGTGCTTTATAAGGATTATCTTATTTGACTCCTCACAGCAGCCCTGTAAAGCTGTTGCTACTATTATCCCCATTTTACAGTTGAGGAAGCCAAAGCAAATAGGTGAAGTGACTTGACGAGGGTCACACAGCTAGTGTGTGAAGTAAGATTTGAACTCAGATCTTCTTGACTCCATATTAAGGGTTCTCTCTACTGTGCCGCTTAGCTGCCAGGAGACTTCCAAGGAGAGGGTGCCTCACCTCCCCCATCTTGAAGGTGTCTTCTCTCACTCCGGGGTGGCTGTCATTGTTAGGAAACTTCTAATTCCAGCTTAAATCTGCCTCTTTGAAACTACCTTCCCCTCACTCCTCCCCCATTACTCTGGGTTCTCCATTCAAACACTTGGAGTCATCTCTCATGTTCCCTCCCCACTCCCACCCCAAGTCTTTTCTTATCTTGCCTGATCACCCCCAATTCCTTTGATTCATATACACAGGAAGTGGGATCCAAGTTCTTCACCATCTTCACCGTTCTGGTTGTTCCTCCCTTCCTTCTTCCCTCCCTCCTTCCCCCCTCCCCGCCCCCTGCCTTATCATTGTTCTTAAACTGGAGAGTACAACACTAAACAAAAGACTCCAGATGAGGGTTGATGAAGGCAGCGCACAACAGGACTCTCGCTTTCTTATTCTCAGAAATCCTGCCTCTCTCTTAATGTCGTCCATGAGCTTCCCGGCTGCCCCATCACCTTGCTGATCCATACCAAGCTTGTGGTCCACCTGAACATCCAGATCTCTTTCAGACCAACTGTTGTCTAACCAGGTCTCCCCATCTTGTGTTGGTGAAGCTGATTTTTTTTCACCCAAGTGTAAGACTGCATCTTCCCCTATTGAATTCTATTTTATTAGGTTTAGCCCAATGCTCTAATCTAATAAAAATCTTTCTGGACCTTGCCTTGGTCACCCTATGTGATAGCTCACCCTTCTTCTTTTGTGTCATTGGCAAATTGGATGAACAATTGTCCATCTCTGCCTTCATCCAAGTCTTCCCTTTGCCTTTCCCAAGATAAGCACTGCTCAAGTGGGGGAAGAGTGGTATCCAGGTGGCTAGCTTTCCATCTGAAATAGATCTAGGGGACTGAGTGGCCCACCATCTCCATATCCATCAGCAGGAGAAGGGGAATGTCCTCCAAAAGCTAATGAAATCCTAGACTGCCTTAAGACAGGGAGAACCACCATAGAGAATATCAACCAGAATGGCAGAGGGTCTTGATATCATGACATAACAAGCAACACACACTTGTTATATATTAATCATGGTGCTCAGTGCTGGAGATACAAAGACAAAAGTGGGAAAAGTTTCTGCCCTCAAAGAGCTCATGTATATACATTAGATATGTAGGTCATATATACAAATGAATCTAAGTCTTGGCTGAGGGGGTGAAGCAGGGACTAGAAAAGGTTTTAAGAAGAAGGTGGCATCTGAGTTGAATCTTGAAGGAAGTACAGAATTGAGTGGCAGAGATGAGGAGAGAGAGGGAGAATGTGAACTAGGACAGAATCAGGGAAGCCATTTTATAGTCAGTCGATATATATCTACTGTCATTGTTTAGTCATATTCAGTTGTGTCCCATTCTTTGTGAATCCACTTGGGGTTTTCTTGGCGAAGATACTGAGTGATTTGCCATTTTCTTCTCTAGCTCATTTTACAGATGAGGAAACTGAGGCAAACAGGATTAGGTGATTTACTGCCTGCGTGCAACACTCCATCTCCAGTTCAGGGCCTTTGCATGGCTCTCCAAGAGAGCCACACAGACAGATAGACAAGTAGGCCGGTAGAGACAGAGACGTGTGTGTACGTTCTTCGTTGCCAAAGAAGACCATGCCATCAGAGAAATAATGACATGATTTGCACTTGACTTTGTTTGGAGTGAGGGAGGGTTGTGCAGGTCACCAACCTCACTTCTCCTCCAGAGCCATCTGAATCCAGTGACCAGATATTCATCAGGATGACTGGAGATGACCTAGGATGAGGAGTGACCTGCCCAAGGTCACCCAGCTAGTGACTGTCCAGTGTCTGAGGTGAGATTTGAATTCAGGTCCTCCTGACTCCTGCACTGGTGCTGTATCCATTGCACCACCTAGCTGCCCCTAGAGACAGAGACACAAAGAGACAGAGAGACAGACAGATATGGGGGTGGGGAAGAGAGAGAGGACACTAGGACCTTCTACTGTCCCCCAGTGCCTGGAATGTCACCCTGCTAGAAAATGTAGAGATTAGAATTCTGGAAGGTGAGTTTTCCTGACTCCAGGCCCAGAACTCTATCCATGCTACCATCTACCTGCCCCAAACACCTATTAAGCACCTACCATATGCCAGGGACTGTGCTAAGATCCGGGCATACACAGGGGCAAGACAGTCTATTTCCTCAAGGAGGTCATAGTCTAATGGGGGAGATGACATGCAAGTCACTTTGTACAAACAAGCTATAAACATGATAAATTGGAAATAATCAACAGAGGGAAGGCAAAGGGAGGGAGGGAGAATCAGGAAAGGCATTCTCTGGAAGGCAGGATTTTAGCTGGGCTTGAAAGAAGCCAGGGAAGCCAAGAGGGGGACATGAGGAGGGAGAACATTCCAGGCCTGGGGGACAGTAGAATGTTTTCCTAGTGTCCTCTCTCTCTCTCCTCCCCCACCCCCCATATCTGTCTCTATGTCTCTGTCTCTACCTGCCTACTTGCCTGTCTGTCTGTCTGTGTGTCCCTCTTGGACAGCCAGTGCAAAGGCCCTGAATTGGAGATGGAGTGTTGCATGCAGGGAGCAAGCAGTTTGGTCAGGTTTCAACAGGTGAGGATGAGGATGAATTATGTGAAGTAAGGTAACAAAGAGAGGTTGGCTTGGGCCCCTGTGACTCTTCCCTGGGCGGCCCAGTCAGCTGGAATCATTGTTGGTCCACACTGGCCGGTGCCAGGCAGCAGCCCCAGCCCCGTTCAGTCTGGAGCAACCCCAGCTTACCCCAAGAGCAGCCTTGGCCTTGATTGGCCTCCAGTTAGTCCCAGTCATCGATGGTCAGTGACAGCCAGCCCTGATCAGCTGCTCCACAATAGGGGTCTATGGGAGCAGAAAGACAGCCGTGTCTGGTGAAGGGGCAGGGCTGGCGCCCAGGAACAGAGAGCCAGCTGTGAGGGCATCCAGACACAGCCTGTTACTACCACTCACTCCTAGCTAGGCTGGGCCTGGGTGCCCCACCCTACTAGCTTAGGCAGTGCCTTGAAGAACCCTTCTGGGCCTTGTCGGTCCAGGCCAAGGAGGACTCTGGCAGGAATGCCCTCCTCTCACTCTTCAGGATCTCAGCCTAATGCCTCCCCTCCTCCCCTTAGTGCCCATACTCTTCTCCCAGAGCTCCTGGAATTCTGGGAGATGAGCTCCAATGCCCAATCCTGGCCCCAGCCCCTCAGGCCCAGAACAGTGTGCCCCATCATCCTCTCTCCTTTGGGACATGGATCTTGAGCAGGGCTGAGCCCAGGGCTCTGTTCCCTCCCCTATCTATGATGATGCTGGGCTCACTCAGACTGTCCAGGCCCCAACCAGGGGCATTAAATGTTAATTATGTCTATTTGGATTTGAAAAATTTTATGACTTGAGTTAATTACAGGCGGAGTCGTAAAAAAGGTTTCAGAGCCGAGGAGCCTGCGGGCCTCATCCTCAGGACAGATGGGGATGAGATAACTGGAGAAAGAAAAAAGGGAGAGAGGAGCTCCTGGCAGGGGGCAGGGAGGGGGCAGGCAGTGGGTGAGGAGAAGGCTTTGGAGAGGGCAAGGGGCTTATAGAAGCTTCCTGGCCCCCATCGGAGGCATCATGAATGGCCCAAGGAAGTCCTCAGGGGCATCCATGAGACACATGAAGCCAGTGATGCCCCTGTATCTGTGCCCCTCCCCACCACTGAAGAATTCTTGGGTATCTACCATTGTAAGATTGTTTCCATGCACTGCCCACTCCTTACTAAGGAGAGAAAGTCAGAACTCAACTTAACCAAGAACCAACATTGGTGAGACTCCTTTTGTGTGCTAGGCCCTGAGCCAGGAAAGACAATACCCAGTGGAAGCAACTGGGTAGTAAGAAAGGGTGTGGGTGACACCTTTCTCCTGTGCTTTTCCCTCATCCAGGATGGCTGAGGTCCTTTCCCTATATAACCTTTCTGCCAATGTCTCCTTGTGCTTCCCGCTTCTTGGACAATCCCAATGCCCCTTCCCCAGTCCTTTGGGAGGGAACTCAGAATCCTTCTTCAGGCTCATTCCCAGCTTGGCCATGAGCTAAAATTGTTTTGCTAGGAGAGAGGACCATGAAGCTTTCACATCTGCTCTGCCTCTACGGTCTCTGGACCCTCAGCTCTGCCAGCTGACTTGATGCCTGCTAAGGAACCTTGAGCCTTCCCGTATTCCCTGTGGTTGCTCCCTGAGGACTTCTGGTCCTTTCCAACTGAAATGTCCCCTATGCATTGGCTCCCCCAATTAAAGCATGAGTTCTTTTAGAACAGGGGCCCTTTGGCCTTTCTGCCTGTATTCCCAGGGTTTTACACATAGTAAATGAAACCCTTAATACGTGTTTCCTTCATCTTCGAGCACTGCTGCCACTTTTAAATCATGGTACCTTGAAAAGTTCTTTCCTCTTTAAATCTCTGAGGGGTGGTAATGCAGACTGTCACCTCTATTTTTGCAGATAAGGAAACTGAGGCTGAGGGAGATTAAGGGGCCAATTCATGATCATACACACCAGTGATTATGGGGGGGAGGGACTTAGTCTATTCTGTCTTCATATTCAGGGTGGCCTGAGCCAGATCAGGGTCAGCATTTAGGGTTAGAGTCAAATCAGGTCAGTAAACAATGATTAAGCACCTACTATGTGTCAGATGCTGTGTTAAGTGCTTGGAAATACAAAGAAAAGCAAAAGATAGTCCCTGCCCTCAAAGAGCTCCCAGTCTAATGGGGAAGACAGTATGCAAACAACTGTATACAAAGTACATGCAGGATAAATTGGAGAGCATCAGCAGAGGAAAGGCATTACGATTAAGGTGGACTGGGGAGGGCTTCTTGCAGAAGGTGGAAATGAGGAGGGAGAAAATTCCAGGCATGGGGCACAGCCAGAGAAAGTACTTGGGACCTGGAGATGGATGATCTCATACAGTAAGGAGGCCAGTGCCACTGGGTGTCAGGGTACCTGGTGGGAGAGGAGAAGAGGGGTAAGAAACCTGGAAAGGCAGGGAGGGTGATGAAAAGCTTTGAATAATAACAAACAGATTTTGTATTTGGTCCCCAGAATTTATTGAGTGTGTGGGATGACAAGATCAGAACTGTTTTAAGGAACATCAGTTTGACAGTTGAGTGGAGAGTGGACTGGAATGGGGGGAGATGAGGCAGGTGGAACCTCCCTTTCAGCAATTAAGGCAATGATCTAGGTCTGAGGTGATGAGGGTCTGCACCAGGATTGGGGCAGCATCAGATGAGATGTTATAAAGATGGAAATGACAGGACTTGGCTGATTGAGTATGGTGGCTGGGAAAGAATGAGCAATTGAAACGATGCTTAGGTCATGAGCCAAAGCAATCAAGAGGGTGGTGGTATCCTTGATAGTAGTAAGGAGAATGGGGAGAGGGGAGGGGTTTAGGGCAGAGACAGTGCACTGGCTTCATTAAATTGAATGATAATCCAACATATAACATTGAGCACTCACATCCTATACATCAGCCACTTTGTTGGGTGCTGGGGATACAAAAAAAAATGAAAAATGCCTCTGCTTTCAAGAAAGTTACACTCTACTGGTGAGAAACAACACAGGCACAGATACAATTAAGAAATATATACAAAGCAAAAGTAAGATCATTTCAGGGGCTGTACTAAACAAAAGATTTGGAAGAGACTGGTAGAACATAGCCTGGAAAGGGAAGCAGGGAGGCTAAGAGGCAGACATGAAGAGGGAGGGAATTCCAAGTTTGGGGAACAAGGTGTATATATATATATATATATATATACACACACACACACACACACACACACACACACACACACATATATTCTATAAACCTTGCTCCCCATATATGTTTTTTTTGTTTAGTTGTTTTCATTTATGTCTGATTCTTTGTGACCCCATTTGAGGTTCTCTTGGCAAAGATATGGAAGTGGTTTGCCATTTCCTTCTCCACCTCATTTTATAAGTGAGAAAACTGAGGCAAACAGGGTTAAGTGACTTGCCCAGGATCACGCAACTAGTAAGTGTCTGAGGCCAGATTTGAACTCATGTCTTCCTGACTGTTGGCCTGGTGCTCTCTCCACTGTGCCCAAGGGTGTGTATGCTGAAAGGTATGGAGGTGGGGAACAGGCTGTTGGACATAGGAAACGTTAAGTAGGTGAGTTGACTGGATTGAAAAGTATATTAGATGAATAATGTGAAATCAATCTGGAAATATAGGTTGGGCCAGGCTGTGAAGGGCTTTAAATGCCAACAAGGGAGTTTGTTTTTTATCCTACAGGCAATGGAAAGAGGCACAGAAGACTCTGGGAGTGACATTCATGGGGGTATCATGGCCAGACTTAGGCTGTAGGCAGCTGTGTGAAGGCTGGACTGGAGAGAGATTGCAGGGAGGGAGGCTGTGGCCATAGACTCCTTTTCTTCCCTTCAGTTCCCACCCTTGAGTTAGCCAGTTCTCCTTGCCCTAGTTCTTGACCCTGGAATCTGCTGCCTTACTGTTATGCTCAGACATTTGCAGCATTTCATTCCTTTTGCCACGTGCCTTCTGCCCTCTTGGACCCCTGCTTCCCAATGACACAGAAGGAAGTTTCTCCCAGCTGTGCATTGCAGAATGTTGCTGTCAAGTCTTCTCTGGACCCTCACTAATGCACAGCAATCCTTTGATCTGTTCTCTAGGTGATTCTTCCATAACAGCAATTCCAAACCTCATCTTCTCAGCCATCTATCTGGACTCCTTTTGCCCACTCTCTCTTAGGAGAGAACCTCAAAAAATACTTCACTGAAAAGAAAGATGAAACCATCTAGAATACTTATTGGTGGGGAGCTCCTTCCATTCCCAGTTCCATGATTTACATCCATTAGCCTCCATCTGTTCAACCCACTTTGCTCCAGTTTTTGATGGATTCATTCTCTGCAAGCTTCAAAAAAGTAATAACAAAACTCAAACCTTTCTTTTGATTCTATCAGTTCCGCTAGCTATCATTCTATTTCTCTCTCTCTCCTCTCTTTCGTGGTCAAACTCCTAGAAAAAACTGTTCATTCTTGTTGCCTCTATTTCCTCACTTTTCAACCCCTGTTGGTCTGCTTCAGTCCCCACCACTCAACTGAAACTGTTCTCTTCAAGGTCACCAGTGATTTTTTTGTGGCCAAAAGTAATGGCCTTGTCTCAGCTTTCATCCTTCTTGACCTCTATGGAGTATTTGTCTCTGTGACCATTCCCTCCTTCTTTGGGTTTTGTGACATTGTTTTCTCCTGGTTCTCCTCTTGCCTCTCTGATGGATCCTTCTCAGTCTGCTTTGAAGGATCTCATCCATGTCCTATCCTCTCAGTGTGGGTGTCCCCAGGGCTCCATTCTGGATCCTGTCCTCTTCTCTCTCTACATTCTTGGAGACCGTGTCTGTTTCTATGCATTGAACTATCTTCTCTATGAAGATTACTCCTAAATCTCCATCTCTGGGGTCATCTTTCTCCTGTGCTGCAGTCCTCAATCAATGACTATTTGCTGGATGTCTCTATCTGTGCTTTCCAATGGCACTTCAAATGGAACACATTCACAAGTAAATTCATTTTCATATCTCCCAAACTCATCTCTCTTTTTCACTTCTCTATTTCTATCATAGATACCAACATCCTTCCAGACATCTGGGCTCATAACTAGGAGTCATCCTCAACTCTTAACTCTCCCTCACCCCTCACATTCGTTTAATAAATTGCTAAGTTTGGCCAATTTCACTTCCTCAGGATCTCTCATATCTATTTCCTTCTCTCTCCTCAACACTACACTTCCAGCTCAGATACTCATCACCTCCTTCCTGAACTTTTGCAATAAGCTCCTAATTTGGTTTTCCTGCCTCCAGTCTTTTCCATATCCAATTCATCTGCCACACAGCTATCAACCATCTTTCTAAAGTATATCTCCACTGCTTAAGACACTCAAGTGGCTCTGCATTATTTTTATGATAAAATGCCAACTCCTCCATTTAGTATATAAGGCCCTTCATGCTCTGATTCTAGTCTGTCTTTCTAGGCTGCTTATACATCAGTCCCCCTCATGAGTTCTACCTTCATCCATACCGTCCACCTTGCTTTGTCCTTAGACTTAAAATTTCATCTCTTGTCTCTGACTTTGCACAGGCTGCTTCCCAAGCCTGGAATGCTATTTTCCCCATCTCTTCCTTTTGGGACCGTTAACTTCCTTCAAGGCTCAGTTCTGGGCACACTTCCTTTAGAAATCTTTCTTGTCTCTCCTTCCTATCATTGCAAATTACTTTTTGTATATATCCTATATTTACTTATCTGTAAATCTGTTGCATCTTTCTGGTAGAATAGTCTCCTGGAGGGCAGAAACTGTCTCATTTTGGTATTCATGTCCTCAGTACCTTGAACAGTGCCTAGCATATAGAGGACATGCTGAAAAAGTGCCTATTGATGAATAATTGTCTGACTGCTTGATCTATTAAATGAAATTAATGATGACTTCAGCACCTTCCCAACAGGTTGTGGAGGGCTTCAATGAAAAAATGTGTGGGAGAAGTTTTGCAAACTTCCAGGTGTCCTACAGTCACAGACATACACTCCAGTCCATGAGCCCATGACAGGAAGACCATTTGTGATCCTTTCTTCTAGGATCTCAAAGCACTTTGTAAAAGTTGGATAATTTTCCTCCTCAACTAAAGACAGGGAGGCAAAGAGAAGGGAAGGCCATGGCATGCCCTAGGGCTCTGGACATTGGATATTCCTTTGAATCTGCACCTCCCTGACAATCTTGTCTGTGGGAAGAGAGGGGAACCCAACCTCTAGCCCTTGCTGAGGGGATATTTCTCTTCTCCTTCCCTCAGCTGTCATTTGAAGGTATTTTCCAAGAATTTACATAATCCTATATGACCAAAAGCCATTTTCCATGAGTAAATGGTCAAAGAATATGACAAACAGTTCTCAAAAGAATTGCAAACAACTATTTGAAAGAAAGTTTAAAACCACTAATTATGAGAAGTGTAAATCCACACAACTCTGAGGTTTTACCCTAGGCCCAGCCAGTTGGTAAAGAGGAAAAAAGATGGGTCGAGTCAATGTTGGAATGGCTGTGAGAAGACAGACATGCTTATGCATTATTGGTGGAGTTGTGAACTAGAAAGTGATTTTAAAATATAATTTTAAAAAAGTGATGAAATGTATCCAGCCAATGACCCAGAAGCCCCTCTGGTAGGCTTATATCCCAAAGAAGTTAAAGAAAGAAAAAGAAGAATCCCATATCCACCAAAAGATTCACAGCAACACTTTTTGTTCAGGTCCAAAGCCCTGGAAACAAAGCTGATGTCCACCGATTAGGGAATGTTTGAACACACCACAGTTCATGGATATGATGAGTATTCCTACATTGTAAGAAATATGAATATGAAGAATTCAAAAGAACATGAGAAAACTCCTACCAACTGAGGCAGAGGGACACAAAACCAGGAAACAGACATAATGACCATGCTGGTGTAAACAGAGAGAACATGAAAACACAAGTGAAAACTCCAATTATAATGACCAAGCCCCAGAGGAGAGTAGAGGAAACACCCCTTGTTACCTTGAGTGTGGTAGAGAATTATAGCCCTGGAACATGGTACAGTCTATCTGGCACAACTGACATACTGCTTAAATTTGCTGAAATGCTTCTTTTTTTCCATTTCTTTTAAAATCTTAGTTACAAAGGATGGTTCATTGGGTAAAGGAAAGCAAAGGGGGGTGGTGGATATGTGTGGAAATGAATGGGATTTAAAAAAACAAAGAGAATCGCATTAGGACAAATAAGATAAAATTAAATAATGAAGCAGAGGCTGCATAGGCTACAACTCAGCTTAGCTCAGCCAGCTCAGACACCTGAGGGCAGAACCCAGCCCAGCTCCCTCCCCTCTCTCCGTCCCTCTCTCTCTCCCTCCCCCCGCCCTCTCTCTCTCTCTCTCTCTCTCTCTCTCTCTCTCTCTCTCTCTCTCTCTGTGTCTCTGTCTCTCTTTCTCTCCACTCCCCCTCACTTTACTGCCAGACCTGTGCTGTTTCCTCCCAACACCTTCTATGATTCATAGACTTGACCTTGGGCTATAAACTGTTCACCCTCCGGACATACAAGGAGGATTTACAGTCCAAGGAGCTGGCTGTACACTGACAAAGGCGCGCACGCGTGCATGTGTGTGTGCGTGTGTGTATGCTCACACACACATACAGACACAGAGGGAGAGACACACATATACCGGTAGGTATTCTGCTGAAGAGCCACACCCAGGGTGGCCCCTGCCCACAGACTCGGAGGCAGAGAGACATATTGCCATTGACACATGGACACAAACACACAGACTGAGATGCTCCCGATACACTTAAACTGATTGTGACCACGATGATGATGAAGATTGTAGTAATAGCTAACATTTATAGAGCTCTTTGACATTTGCCATTTACTTAACATCTTTTATCTCAGTGAATCCCCTGTACAGCATCCTGGTAAAGTGGGTGCTGCTCTGGATTAAGTGAATTGCCTAGGTCATCGCCTGGAAAAGCCCTTTGCCCATGAGATCACTTCTTTCTTCAGTCACTTGCTTGCTGTATGTGCTTTCTTCTTTCTGAACTAGGTAGCTGTCTGTCTTTTCATCCTCCCTCCAGCCTAGCCATCCTTTTGTCTGTCCGTGTCCCCTCTGAGGCTTCTCCAGCCACTTGGTTGCCCATTTTCTAGTCACCTCACCAGTCCTTTCTCTGCCCTTCTTCTAGTGACAGTGCCAGTCATGTGTCTAGTCTGACTTCCTCTGGTCTATATTGTCTTTCTAACCCCCTTCCTTCTGCTTGCCCATCTTCTAGAATGCTAGGTAGTTATCAATTTCTCCATCATTACAGTGACTTGGCCGGTCATGTCTATCCATCTCCCTCTGACTTAGTCAGAATCCCTCAAGTGAACTATCTAGTTGCTGGTGACATGGGTCATTCCAAAGGCTCTTGAGAAGGCAAATGATCATTGGGTTGGGGAGAATGTGGGCCAGTGTCCTGGCCTTCTCATAGGAATCCCTGGGTAGGGATAAATAGACATTCTTGGATGGAAGGAATAGTCAGAGATCTGCTAACAGTTTTGCTTTGCTGGAGGCAATGCTTTGCCCTCAGTTGCTTGTGACACTGGGCCCTTGTGGCTGTCATCCTACTCCTTTGCCCGCTCCTTCTCTGACCTGAGGCTGTGAATGATTCCCCAGGCTCAGTTCTGGGCCTTCTGTTCCCTCAGGATTTTTGAGGTAGAAGAACATGCCCAACACATGGGTCCTCTTTGCAGTCCATGAAGGGAACAGTTGGAGACTGGTGGAAATCACCAATGTCTCCCCTAAAGCTGACTCAAATTCATCTGGAACCAATGACTGAATGAGTCCAAAGACAGATGACACCCATAGATGCCTGATGGCCACTCACACAGTGACTGTAACAATTGGTCTGTTCTTTGCTTTTTTAAGAAAAATGTGTTTTGGATTTTTTCTGTACCAGCAGTCATTATGACAAAATGGGCACAGAATCACAAAATGTCAGTGCTGAAAAGAACCTTAGAGGCCATGGAAACATACTGCCTCATTTTACGGACAGAGAAATTGAGGCCCTGAAAGGTGAAGGAATTATTTCTAAGACCTTTTCTATGTTTCATAGAATGTCAGAGTTGGTAGGGATCTCAGAGAGCATCAACACCAAACTTATTTTCAGAAAGGAAAATTGAGGTCTAAGGAGAGCATTAGAGCCCAAAGGCATATAGCTAGTTAAGTAAAAGAACAAGGACTTAAATCCAAGCTTCCTTATTCCCAGTCTAGTGCTCTCAGGAAATCGGAAGAGAGAAAAATGCGAATGTCTTAATCACCATGGTGGTGATGATGAGGCAACACCTTAGGAAGGTTGCATGTCCCAAGCAAAATATAGAAGTTCCCTAAAAATGTGTGGAAACCATCTACTCACAATTTGAGTATTTGAGGAAAGGGCATAAGATTGTGAGCTTCCTGAGGTTAGGGACCCTATCTCTTCAATCCATCCTTCATGTGGCTGCCAAAAGACTCTTAAAGCACAGATTGATTACATCATTCCCCTGCTCCCCGCTGGCTTCCTATTGTCTCTAGGTTCAAACACAAACTCATCCTGTACTGTACAGCCTGGAAGCCTGGCACAAGATTCTGAAGAAGGCTCTCTCTGCCCTCCCCTTCCTATTCTCAGTTCCAGCCAGACTAGATCACCAGAGGTTCTTTGATGGCATCCTGCCGCCTCTGCGGGTCATCTCCCATGTATGCCTTTCCTTTTTTTGTCTGAAAGCATCCTTCCTTTCCTTATCCCTCTCAGAAGAAGAAAATGTCCTTGAAGACAAGAAAGGGTGGCACCATTTTTGAAGAATCCCAGAATCTCAGAGATAGAATCAAAGGTCATTTAGTCTAGACCACTGAGGATTAGATCCCTCCACAATAATGCCAACAACTATGGATTTGGCATCTCCCCTTTTCTCCTCCATCCCCATTTATCCCCTTTGGAAATATGGTTAAAAAAGGAAACAAGGTTCGCTTGGTGTGCCTTGTTATCGATGAAGACATTCCTAGATATTCACTAATCCATATAACAAGTAGATTGAGTCAAGCTCTCTACTCTATATTTGGCAGGCTCTAAGTTGGGCTACTTGCTCATCTCCAGTCCCCTGCTCCCTCTCCCTATATCTAAGACACATCACCAACAATGACTCAGTTATCACAACTGATGGTTCTTTCAGGACCTGGGATGTTATAGGGCTGGACCTGAGGACTTAACTTGTTGAGGGAAGTTGGGCAATTTCTTATTTCTCATCTGATCTGAGATTCTCACTCCCTGTTAGCCATTTGTGTTCTGTCTCTTCCAGTTTAAAGATGCCCCATTGACCATCCCAGCCATGCTGAGCTTCAGTCTTCCCTTTTTTCATGCTCCTCCTGCCCACAGCATAATAAAGGAAGCATGTTTGCTGCCATTAGGACTCTTCCCCAGTCTCGGTTTCCTCTGAGCTGTAACACTTTGGACACTGTCTTACAGACCACACTATGCTATCTGCTCCAGTCTTTCTCTCCTTTCCTCAATTCCATCATTTGCTCAGTTCTTTTTACAATCAGAGACCAATGAGCTGTTCCTGGTGGAGTCACACAGGTCCTTTTGGACAGCTAGCTTACCCTCCTTTTCCTCTTCTTTGGAATCGTTTCTCTTTGAATCCAGAATTGCCTTCTTGAGAACTGCCCAACCTTTTGGGTCTTGCTTCCCCTGTAGATTTTAGGACACTGTATTCAACCTGTCCTTTCTTAGAACACTTTGAAATCTGCTTCCCTGGATTCTAGTGTACACAGCAGACTATGTCTGGCTATCTTTGCCTTGTCTGTCATCAACTCTAAGCTGGAGGGATCATCGCCCCCAGGGTTCCCAGACTTTTCTCATCCTGTCAGTCAGACATGGAAGAGCATAATTCTAAGGTTCCTCAATGCCTGTGCCTAGCTTTCTTTTTCTCTGCCAGTATCTAAGCTGTGAAGGGTCACTGCCCCCAGGAATCCTAGCCTTTTTCTGCTTGTGAGTTAAACCCAGAAGAGCATCATTCCCCTTTGTCTCTTCCCCAATCCTTTAAAGGCTAAAATAATCATTAAGACGAGTTGAGAATTTATTCAACTGCTCTGCCTCTTGCAGGATGAACAGATTTGTAACTAAGAACATTTGAACCCAGGATGGGGCCAGCTCAGAGGTCCAATAGGCATGCATTTGTGCTTGGAGAGGGCCAGCTCATTCCCTAGAGAGTCCCTCTTGGGGATTTGGAGCCAATTGATCCCTAGTGATGAGATGCCATAGTGACAGGACCCTGGAGGACACAAGGCAAGGTGCAGGGTTGTGGTCACTGTAGCAAGGAAGCATGCCCTCCCATGCTACCGACAGCATTGCCAGCAGATACTGACATTCTGCATCACTTCTCTAACATCTGTCTGTGTTGAGTGTGGGCTACTCCTCATCTAATTCTTCTTTTTGCTTAAATAGTCTATAGTAGAATCCCATGAAAACATCACTTCTCTTTATCCTGCTAATCTTCATCTAAATGTCTTTTTCTGCTTGAGGTCTCCTTTCCTGAACATCAGCAATTGAACAGGGGTCCTAAGATGGAAATGTCCATGTCCAGTCTTGGCTGTAGTCCTATGAGTTTGTAAACTATTTAAGAGAAATCTATTCGAGTATAAGCTCCTTGAGGGCAGGGATTGTTCTTTGCTTCTTATTGTGTCCCCAGCACTTACCCCAGTGCCTAGCATGTAATATGCACTAAATGAATTTTTATTGATTGATTTGAGAGTTTGGAGAACATGGATTCTGTTGTCAGAGCTGATTGGTAAAAGAGGATGGCCAACAACATGGGGAGGAGCTTAAACTCTAACTTGGTTTGCCAGAAATCATGGACCTGGATGAAATTGTTTGGACAGGGCAGAGTCAGAGTGAAATGCAAAGTATCTATTCAACGGGATCTTGAACTCCACCAAGTCTTGATGTTTTCGGTATCAACTTTCAAGAAAAGGGTAAAATTACTTGTGTCATAGCTGCTGTTCATTAAGCTTTCTGGCAATGAGAGCTTGAGGGTCCTGTGTATGTGTATTAAGCATTGTGTGTGTGTGTGAAATAAATAGCTGTCCTATACCTGGTTATCCTTGTGCCTTGGATACTCTCCTACCCTCCACTTTTGTCGAGGCCTTAGATATGAGTCAAAACCCAAGTTTTAGGTAATTTTTTCCCATGAGGCTCCTAGAGAGCCTCTTGGCTGAGACTGGGGTCCTCAGAGCTGAGATGGGGTCCAGAGAAGGGAAGAAAGGAGCAATAATGCCTCCTACTCCTCAAAGCTACTCCCTTCAATTCAGACTCAGATCAATTAATTACTGACATTTACATTGTCCTTTCACGGTTTGCGAAGCACTTTACAAAGACATTCTCACGTCTGGGACTCACGGCAACTCTGTGTGGTAGGTCTCACAGGTATGATTTTCTAGATCAGGAAATTAAAGATCAAGGAGGGGTCACATGGCTAGTAAGCTTCAGAGATAAGATCTGAACCCAGGTCTTCCTGACTCTAAGTCCAGGGCTCTCTCTCTTACAGCATCCTAACTCTCAATTGACATGATAGTTCCATAAGTGAGAGGTATTTGGGGGTGTAGCCCTTTCATTTATGTGTCATTACATACATTAGTGGGGATAGCACTAAACAGTGCTCTTTAGAGATCCATCAATGTAGAGTGGAAGGCTCCCTGGCCGTGGGGGTAGATGGTGAAGGGAGAGTAGAAGCCACCTCCTAGAACTACTCAGATTATGACTACCTTGGGCCCATTGTGATATTTCCAATGGCTTTGATGTACACTTGTATGATTCAGGTAGGAGCCACATCATACCCTCAGTGACCAGAGGCTTGTCCCTGAGCATCACTCCTTACTCTGCCCTTATCCATCTGTGTCCAAAAAAGCATGGAGACAGTGTGATCTACCTGTGAGCATCTGTCCTGGGCAACCCAACTCAATAAGGCCATCCTGTCTACCTCCCCTGACAATATATGTGTCCAAACACTCAATTAGGAGCTCAGAAGGAAGTACCATACTATAGTAGGAAGATTAGTATAAGACATTGACAATAACATTTTTATCTCTGACAGAACAGCCTTGCTATCTCAAGAGAGTTGAGGAGATCCCTGTCCCCTAGCTTGCTGAATGGATCAATTCCCTATAGTGAATTTATGGAAGGATCTGGGCACAAGTGGCACAGAATGGGCAAGCAGGGATGACTTGTGATCTGTTATGTTGGAAGGACTGCCTACATCAGTGAGACCTCAGATTCATGGGAGTGCTGAGACTACAGTGTTTGGGGTAATGGCAGCATCTATGACTTGGATAAAGGCATAGATAGATAGTGGCTAATTACATTAGCAGATGACCCTGAGCTGGGAAGGAGAGCCAGCACACTTGATAACAGAGTCAGGGTCCCAAAGGATCTCTCCAGGTTAGAACATGGGACTGAGTCAAATATGATAGAATTTACTAGGGGGAAATGATTTCACAAGTACAAGTTATTTGCTTAAGCTAAAGATATGGTGGTTTTCAAGGATGACCTATTCAATCTGGGTCCACGAGTGACAAAGCCAATAGAATCTGGGGCTGTATGGAGAGTCTAATTTTCCAGCTGTAGAAGTGGGATAGTTCCCTTGCATACCATCCTGGCCAGACCCAATATGGAGAAGGCAGTCAGTTCTGGGCACCACATTTTAGGAAGGACCGAGGTAAACTTGAGAGGTAGACAGTTTGTGGGGGGAGGACCTCCAGATAATGTCCCATGGGGATTGGTTCAGAGATGTTTATTCTGAAGAAGTAAAGGTTTGGGTGGGGGGGCAAAAGAGAGCTGTGCTCAAGCATCTGAAGGTCTGCCCTGTGGAGGAGGGAGTCAGCCTTGTCTTTCTGGGCCCCAGACTCCATGAAAACAGTACAAAGTGCTTTCTTGGGAGGAAATAGACCCCATCCTTGACTGGGTGACCACTTGATTGGGGTGCTGGAGAGAGCATCTTACTTGGGTTTGACTTGGATTAGATACCTCTGAAGTCCTCCTGGCTTTGATATTCTTTGATATTCGACAACAGAAATAATTGAGAGATTTGAGGTTGACAAATGAGAAGGAAGTCATTGCCTCCTCTCAGCAATTTTGTGACCTGGATTCTCTGAATAACCTTGAGCCAGGTCATGTACAGCTTTGGGGAGGAAATGGGGGGAGGTTCAGGGTACTCTGTGTTCTTTCCACATTTTGTACCCCATTCCCCAAGGACTGAGCATTTAAAACTATTCCAAGCTAGTCAATGATGATATGAAATCTATAAACTCTTGGCTTCTCTTTCTGATCTCTGGGCTATGCTGCGCTGTCTCTTGGGCTCTGAGTTCTGAGTTCTGGGCTCTAGAGAGAGCTATAAGATTGGACTCTGAATTCTGCATTCTAGAGAGAGATCCAAGATTGGACTCTGGATTCTGGGTTCTGATTTCTGGGCCCTAGGCCAGGCTGGCTTCTGAACCCTGGTTTCCCACTGATGGTAAGTAATACAAAGACAAATTCAAAATCCCCACACTGGTGGCTTGGCGCTGGCCCCAGTGCCATCTAAGAGTTTAATGAATTTATGAGCTGCTTTGGAATTTGACAAGGGCTGTAAAGGACTAATTAACACTATCAGAAGCTCCTTGAACTCCCTTCCCAGGAAAGAGAAAGGCAGGGAGGGAAGGGGGGAAAGAGAGGAGAATATTAAACTGATCAATTAATTTTTAATCACCTTGAGCCAGGGAAATTGTGGAGCCCAGTATGAACTGATGGAGGGTCAATAAAAAGCCAAAGTCTCTTACTCACCCCCCTTCTACTCACCTAGGCTCTTCTGATCTGGAACCCAGGCAGGCTTGGGTTTGGCCCTGGGCTCCTCTGTCCCAGAAGCCAGGCAGGGCTGGGTCCGGCCTTGGTGCTGAGTTGGAGGCCCGAAGAGGGAGGAGTGGCTCAGTGGAAATCTCTGGCCTTGGAGTCAGGGAAGGGAGGAAGGGAGGGAATGGAGGCAGAGGCCTTGCTGAGCCTCCTGACCTAGGGGACAGTACACAGGGCTCTTTACCTCCCAACCACAGGCACCTGGGCCTTGGGCCTTACTTGCATGTAACCCTGTCTGTGTTGGCTTCACTCCTCCCTCTCTGAAGGATAGCCCTTCAAATGCCAGATTTCCACTCTGAGGCTTCTAACCTCCAGGTAACCACACCCAGTTTCTTCAACAAATCCTCCTGTGAGGTGGACTCCAGACCTTTCATTGTCCCTCCCAACACTTTGTCAATGATGACCTCCTTAACCTGTGGTGCTCAGAATGAACACAATAGTGACCATAGGGCAGTACTGCACTATCGTCTTTCCTGGAAGCTGTGCCTTTCTTATGGCAGCTGACCATGCCTTGTAGGTGGTATGGCAAGGCGAATGAGGGTGACATCTTCTAATGTCAGAGACCCCACAGTCCAAATCCCACCTTTTATGTCTAGGCCTCAGTTTCCTCAGCTGTATGGACTGGATGACCTCTGAAGGGCCTCTGAGGTCCTTTCTTACTTGAGATCTAGGAGCTTATGATGACATCTGTCTTTGTGGCTGCCATAACCCATCACTGGCTCTCTCACCTAGAGCTCTCTTTCAGGTAAAGTTGATTTTTTGAACCCATGGATAAGAGTTTACATTTATCACTATTAAGCTGTATCCTACCAGAGTTAGACTAATGCTCAGATAAGATGAAATTCAATTCAGACAAATCTGCAAAGCCTTTTTCAGCCAACCAACTAAAGTAGAGGATCTACCATGAGGGAGGATTCCTAGTCTATCCAGGGAGAACCAGGTCCCTAGTCAGGAATCATTCATTCATTCAATAAATATTGGGGAAATAGCAGGGCTCCAATCACAAAGACACAAACCCTTGATTTGGACACTGACTAGTTACATGACAGGAGGTTTGATGGGGACTCTC
Organism: Bettongia penicillata ogilbyi; assembly: GCA_023548195.1. Lineage (NCBI taxonomy): Eukaryota > Metazoa > Chordata > Mammalia > Diprotodontia > Potoroidae > Bettongia > Bettongia penicillata. The sequence goes on from JAJHZJ010000096.1 coordinate 12,459,110, forward strand.
TTTCCTCCAATGTGAGATGTGAATGATCTTTGTTCTTCTAACTGTTCACCTCAGAGGGTGTTGGGGGGCAGGGGTGGGGAAGAGACAACTCTCAAAACTGTATATTGCTGTAGGGATGTGAGCTGGGATGGTCATCATTACTTTCTATGGGGATTCCCCCCTCACCTGCATCCCCAGGTGTCATCTCCTTGCTAGGTTCTTCCAACTTGAGGCCATCAGTGGAGAGTCCCACATTTAATCCCAGACAACTTTTTATACTATAGCTTCTCCAAAAGTCTATTCCCATTCCAAGTAAATATTTGGACTGCCCATGTCACTTCTCTGTTTAGAAAACTTTCATTGGCTCCCTAGCACTCATAGATTTCAATTACAAAATTCTTAGCCATAGCAATTGAGGCCTCCATGAGCTGGACCCATGCCACCTTTCCAGGCAGATTTCACACATCCACTTTTCAAGCTCTTGGGTTTCAGCCAAACGGAACTCCTTGCTCCTTTCCAGGCTCATACTGCCCTCTCCTTCTCCCATGCCTTTGCTTGCCTCAACCACAATGACTGGATGAGAGAGTCTCTTCCTGGCCTCATCTCACAGAATTACAGAATATTTTCATTTGAAATACCTTCTTTCATGACCCAGGCCAAACTGACCTAGCCCAGATGTTGCCAGTTTCATGAAGTTTTCCCAATGTTTTTCCAGCTGTCCAGCATCGCTGAGCCAACAGACACTTGGAACCCCCAAGACCAGCTCATAACTGATCGTAGATCCCCTGTACCAGTGTCTCACAGCTCTGCCCACAGCTATTTCAAGGCCTCTCCTTCAAAACCCCTATCTCTTTTGTATCTACCTACTACTATATGTAGGTGTGATCCTTTGTGTGTGGGGGTGAGGGGGGACTCACTGTGGGGAGCCAAAGATGAAGAAGGCCAAGGGCTTGGTTCGTCTGTAGCCTAGACACATCCATAGAACTATCACACCTTGAAGACTGTGCTGAGAGTTTTGAGGAAGGGACAGCGTGTTCTGGGCTGAGATCATGTTCTGGGACTGGGCTATCAAGGAAGGCTCCTAACCTGGGCCTGGTCATGGGTTTCTTCAACATCTCAGCCTCCAAGAGCACTAATAAGAGAAATTGGGATAGAGAAGAGAAGGGGCTCTTTCCTGAGGACATCCAGGAAGGTTTGGAGTCCATGCCCTGGTCCCATCTCCCAGGCTTGTCATAACAGTGAAGGCCCCAGGAGACCTTGCCTTGGGTCCAGCACTGGGGTGGGGATTGGAGAGTAGGCCCTAGTTCCTAGGTGCCAATTGTTGGAAAGCTGCAGGGTTGGGGGGTGGTGACCTGGGGAAGAGGGCCATGTGAACCCAGGTATGTCTGAACACATGACCTCCCCCCACCCCAGTATGTAGTGGAACATGGGGGACAAAGAGTTGAGCAGAGACATATCAGAATGCTAGCCTGAAGCTGTGGAGCTAGCCTGGAAGGCAGAAGCCCATTGGAGCATGTAGAGGAGCCTACAGAGTGTTTGTAGGGGCTGACAGGAGCGGGTGATGGAGTAAGGGGTGAGTGGGAACCCAGGGTGGGGGGAATCAGGAACCCACTGCAAGCTGGTCAGGGGCACAGCTTCCTGGGGCTTGGGCAGTTGGTTCTGTAAAAACCAGACCCACCTTCCTCCCAGCCCCAGCTTCCTGCAGGTGCCATGATCCAGTGGGGGAGCAGAGAGGAAGTAGGAACAGAAGTGTGTATGTGTGTGTGTGTGTGTGTGTGTGCGTGTGCGTGCGTGCGTGTGTGTGTGTGTGTGTGTGTGTGTGTGTGTGTGTGCACGTGGCTATCAGGCCACCTTGGACTGAGTCCCACCATAGAAGGTGGTGGTGACTCCAGGGCCTGGGTACTCTAGGGACCCCTCTGGGCACAGCCTGGGCATAAGGTTTGGGCCTCTGGCCTCAGTGCAGACAGGAACACAGATGGACAGATAGATGAGGTCCTTCCCTGGCCTCTGCAGCTCTGTTCATACCTCCTTCCCACTTTCTAAAGACTCAGTTTCAAGCTCTAGCCCTGTTAGAACCTTACCCTTTGACTGTAGAGGCTCAGTTCCATCCCCTGGAAAATGGGCAGGACAGGACCACCAGCACCTCCCTGCCAAAGCTGTTGGAAGGTCTAGTGAACCAGGGAAAGAAGCACTTTGCAAACCTTAGACCACTAGAGACATGTCAGCTCTACTTAGTAACAGCTCCCTCAAAATGAAAGGAAAGACTTGGAAGACAACACCTTGAAGATTGGGGAGTTATTGTCATGTATGGAAAACACTGGAAAGGCCAGGAAGGGAGACTCAGGAACCAGAGAACCCCGCCATTATTCCCCTCTCCCATCCTCCTGCTCCCCCACTGTCCCCTTTCCCCCATGGTTTCCCCTCCCCCCTTCCCCATTCTCCTCTTCCTATCCTCAGCAGCTGCTGAAAGACAAGGTCCTGGAAGAAGGTCCAGCCCTGGTTCTTGACCTATGGAAGCCCCTTTCCTTCGTTGGGCTCCAGTTTCCCCTCTGAGAAGGGGGAAAAGGGCTGGCCCAGATAAGCTGTCATCCTCAGGATCTAGCTTCTTCAAGGACACTAGCCCAGAATAAGGGGAGGACTTGACCTTCAGGAGCATGAGGGAGGTGACTGCAGGTCATAGGCAGGATGGCCTGGGCACAGGCGGCTCCACATTGTGGGGCAGGACTAAGGGAATCCTCAGTTACAAAAGAGCCCCACAGGCCTGAAGCAACATAACCAAGGGCCCTCTCTCAGCCACAGCCATGCCCAGACTTGGCCACCCCCAATACCCCAGTCCCCTCAATGGTGGGGACTCAGGAGGCCCAGAAGCTTCAGGTTGGCTGGGGTCAGGAGAGGGACCCCTGATGTAGCCCAGCCTGATAAACCTAATAATCCAACAGATAGTCTGTGGTCCTTCGGGTAAGGCACTAGAGGGACTCCCAGAGGCAGCCAGTACTCCCTGGTCTCTTGGGACAGGTGGCACCCAGGGGTGGATAGTACTCCATGATGCTGAAGGACAGGAGGCACTCAGGTGTCTGGTGAGATGGTATCAGGTACAACGAGTCATTGGTTGTATTTAGGGGAAAGGTGGGTCTTTGTTGACAGACCTTACTGGTGTCTGGGTGCAGGGAGCTCTGGAGGGGACAGGGGCGGCTCTCTGGGGACAGTTCCTGCGGGTCAGTGTCTGCTGGGAGGAGACCCAGCTTGGGAGAATGTCCAGCCGTCAGGGCCTGCAGGGGATGACTGGGGGAGGGGCTGGGGGCCCATCCTGGGGCTCGCAGGCTGCAGCGGGCTAATGAATCCTGATGGGGAGAGTGACCTTTTCCAAATGCCACATGTCATTGGATTTTATATCACACTAGGACAATGTGCCGTGGGGATTAGGATAGTTTTTCCAATAGAGTTATGTATGTGCTCGAGCAAGGGTACGTGTGTATGTCTATGTGTGCGTGTGCATGTGAGTGTATGTGTGTGTGTGGCAGGCTATCTGCAGCATTGAGGGGACAGCCAGGCAGACAGAGTGACAACTTGGGCTTGGGTCCTGGGCTCAGGGTGGGGCTGCCTCAGCTTCAGGCACACCCTGTACCCTCTCTTCCTCTTTCTAGGTCTCTCTCCCTCCTTCCTCTCTTTCTCCCTCCTCTCTCTTCCTTCTATCTCTTTCTGTCCCTCTCCTTCCCTCTCCTTTTCCTTCCTTTCTCTCTTTTCTTTTCTTGTCTTTCTCCTCTCTTCCTCTCCTCTCCTCTCTCTGTTTTCTCTCTGCCTCTGTCCCAGTTTCTTCTTTCTCTCTCTCTCTCTCCCTCTCCCCCAGTTTCTTCTCTCTCTCTCTCTCTCTCTCTCTCTCTCTCTCTCTCTCTCTCTATCCCCCTCTCTCTCTCTTCCCCCACCCCTTCCTTCACCCCCTCATCATTTCCCATTCTCTGAGTCTCAGTCTCCTAATCTGGAAAGTGGGTGTAGGGGCCCTTATTCTTGTACTTCCTTCCTCTAGGGACATCATGCGTCAGATACTTTTAGCTTTAACCGGGTCTAGTCAAAAGAGCTATGGCTTCAGTCCCTGTCTGAGACCCCCAAGAGAGAAGGTTCTGGGCCTCAGCTCCCTTCAATATTTCTGCTGAGATGGGAGGGGCAGCTGGCATAGAGATGAGGAGGGAGTGAGGGCAGAGAACATGCATTCCTACCTTGGTCAAGGGGATTGGGGGGTGTGGAAAAGACTAGTCAGCTGACTGACCTCAGATGGGTGGTAGCATATCCTGTAAGTGTTGGGGGGAGCGCAAAAAGGGAGACGCTAGGCGCAGGCACTTGGCAATGGGATGCTCATGGCCTGGTTGTGTTCAGGGCAGTTGTGAGAGATTAGATTGGCAAAGTTAGGGGCTATTCAGCCTGGCCTGGGGGGAAGCCTCCTCTCCCCTGACTGAGCTCTCCCTCTCTCCTTGCTGTTGCTCCCAATCAGTTCAGAAAGCCCTCAGGGGCTTCAGTTTCTCCACATCACTCCCCATCACCTCTTCCCAGCTCCTGGCCTCAGTTGGACAAAACCCCAGGAACAGATACAAGTTTTTCCCCACTGGTAGGAGAGAATGATGATAAAATTGGGAGGGGTTCAAGCATTAAGTAGTGTGGGAACCTGGAGCCCTTCCTCAGGCTCATCAGACCATGGTTGCCCATCCCTCCTGCCCTGTCCCACCATCCCTGGTCTGGCTGTACCGCAACCATCTTAGTTCAGGCTCTGATCCAGAAATGATCAGTTCTCCTTGGTAGAGTTCAAGCTCATGAGCAAAGGAGGCTACCGACCTCAGAGGTAATGGAGGAACCCAAGGGGAGGCTGTATGGCCACGAGTATTTTGTAACGTGGGTTCCCTTTTTATAGACTGGGCTTCTGTGGTCCCTTCCAGCTCTGGGATTCTAAGAGGTTATGAAAACTTCCCTGGCTCCCTGTGACCTCAAAGATTATGATCAGAACTTGTTAGCTTGGCATTCAAGGCCCTCTAACCTCCAGCCCCATGTAGCCTCTATACTTGTATTTCACATGCCACATTGCCAAGAGATAACTCAGCCCCTCTCATTTATGAAGCACTTTAAATTCCTCTTTCAGAACTAGCAAATGTCACAGCCTGCGCTCAAACTTAGGTTCCCCTGTTCCACATCTGCCCATGGCTGATGCCACCCATATACCCACAGCAGGGCCCCCCTGCTCAAGCCACAAAGAGTCCAGCAGGTGCCTAGGGCCAGGGGAATGCCGATACAGATCTTTACCCTACTGCAGTCAGTGGATGCTCTGACCCAAGGGCAGGCAGGAGCTGACATGGGCTTCTGTCCTTTAATCCATCAGATCCAAACCTCTCTGGTTTCCTGTCTCTGTCTGATGGTAAGCTGTGCCTCAGCCCCTTCCTCTCACTCCTATGAGAAAGGCCACTCACTATGGGGCAGACACAAGGGGGTGCCAGGGTCCTAGGTCACAAGGAGTAGAGGGAAGGGGGCCATCCAAGCTCCAGCCCCAACGCCAGCCCCTGTCTGCTAGGTAATTGTCCGGCTGAAATAACAAGCTGAGATCTGAAAAGAGACCTGCTCTGTTTGTTTACTTCATTCCCCCTCCCCCCCCCCCCAACCTCCTGGACAATGCCCTGCCATTGGGATCCTGCTGGGCTGAGTGGGAGAACCTCCGGCCTCTCCATCCCTCACTGTCTGGCCTGTTTACAGGGTCCATCCTGTTTACACCAGGGCCCATCCTGCCCCTTAACAGGGGGCTGGGGAGGGGTGGAGATAAGGGGCACAGAGAAACAGCAGGGCTGAGACCAGCCTCTCTCCACCCGTAGCTCTCTAGGCCAAAGCATCGTTCAAACTCTGCTTTCTCACCATGTGGCCTTGAGCCAGGCCCTTCCCATCTCTGACCTCAGGTTCTTCTAAACAATGAGAGACTGGACCTCAGGGTCCCAAAGAGCCTTCCTAGTTCTGTGATCTCCACAGGGTAGTGATGGGAGTTGCCCAGAGGGCAGGATCCTGAGTCTCCCAGAGGGGGAGAGCATGTGACACAGCCATATATGATCTTCTCCGCTTCATTTGTCCCTGGCCCTCCTGCCTGCCTTTCCTGCCATTGATATCCTCTTATGGCTCCCATCACCAGGACATCTCCAATCATAGAAGTTCCCATTTCTAAGATGCTCTCCATGGTTCCTTTCAGTTTAGACATGAACTGAGTTAATCTATTACCAGCATCCCTCCATCTACCATAGTCCATGGGATGTAAAGATTTCCCCCTTACCTGAGGAACATAGCCATATGAAAAAAATACTCCAAATCACCACTAATCAGAGAAATGCAAATTAAAGCAGCACTGATTCTACCTCATATCCATCAGTTTGGCAAAGATGAGACTTGGTGAAGGGGCTGTGGGAAAGGAGGCAGATTGATACACTATTGGTAGAGGTGTCTGAACTGGTGCAGTCATTCTGAGAAGCAATCAAGAACCAAGTCCCTAAAGTCACTAAGTTGTGCAGACCCTTTCACTTGAAGAGATCAGAAAAAAAGGATATGGACCTATATGTACAAAAACATTGAGAGAAGTTTTTTTTTTTTTTTGTAGTGGCAAAAAACTGGAAACTAAAGCAGAAATGTACCTACCAGAGGATGGCTGAACAAATTATGGTATATGTAAGTAAGGGAATATTATTGTTCCACAAGAAAGAAAAAGATAGTTTCAGAGAAACCTGAGAAGACTTGTATGAACTGGTACCAAGAGAAGGGAGAAAATCCAGGAGAACAGCGTAACATTGAAGACAAATAGCTTGGAAAGACTTAAGAACTCTTACCAATGCAATAACCAGTTGGAATTCCAGAAGACTATCATGAAGAATGCCCTCATCTCTTGGGGGGTGGGGCGGTATGTGTGTGAGTGCGTGTGACAGACTAATGTGTAAAATGAGACACACATTTTTCTATGTGGCCAATGTGGGAATTGATTTTGTTTGGCTATGCATATTCATTACAAAGGTATTATTTTATTTCTTTTCCCCTTTTTTTGAGGGGGGGGTGCAATTGGGGTTAAGTGACTTGCCCAGGGTCACATAGCTAGGAAGTGTGTGAGGCCAGATTTGAAATCAAGTCCTCCCGACTCTATCCACTGCACCACCTAGCTGACCCCCTCTTTTCTTTTTCAATTGAAGTGGGGAGGAAGGAAGGAAGAGGAGAGAAAATAAATGCTTGTTAATTGAAAAGAAATTTAATTATTAAAAAAGGACAGGGGTTATTTTGGTTTTGTGGTTTGCATAGGACCTGTCACATCTTAGGGGCTTATGAATAAATGCTTGTTAGGTGAAGGAATGAATGAATATGAAGTTATAGTGTCTCAGAGGTGCAAGAGTCCTTCAAGGCCCTTCAAGGGTCCAGTGACCCCTCAATAAGAATGCCCTCTATAATATCCCCAGCAGGGCAAAGATGACAAATGTTGAGGGGTTGTAGGAAAAGAAGCAGACTGATACATTGTTGGAACTTCTGCTGGCAGACCCCCAGTGATGGGGAGCTCACTACCTGTTGAGCCAGTTCCATCCACGCTGGGACAGTTCTGATCCTTGCCTGATATCAGCTTAGATCAGCCTTGGCACTGTTCCTGGTTCTACCCTCTGGGGTCAAACCGAGTAAGGCTAATCCCTGTTCCATAGGACAGTCTTTCCTATACCTGGAAGCAGCTCTCAAGTCCCCCTGAGTCTTCTCTAGGCTAAATATCCCCAGTCCCTTCTTTTTGGCATGAACTTGGAGCTCTTTCCCATTCTGGTCTCCCTCTTCTGAACCCTTCCCAGCTTGTCAGCATCTTTCCTAAAATGACAGGACACTGTTAATGTTTTTATTAATGACTTGATTAAAGGCATAGATATCTGATTTATCATTAAATGAACAGATGGCACCATTCTGGGTAGGGCAGCTAACACACAGGATGACAGAATCAGGATCCAAACAGATTCTGACAAGCTAGAGCATTGAGCCAAATCAATTGAGATTCAATAGAAGCAAATGTAAATGCTTACACTCGGGTCCAAAAAATCAATCTCACAAATGCAATAATTAGAGGTTTTAGAGGATGGCAAGATCAACATGAACCATAGTCACTGAGTAAGGTGGAAAGAGCATTGTCAGAGGCACTGGCAGACCCGGGTTCAGATCCTGCCACTGCTACTTATTACCTGTGAGGCAATTCTGGGAGTATACCGTCTCTACAATTCCTTCTAGACTCAGATTGATAATCTTATGAGCCCAAGTACTTTGCAAAGGCACTTACTATATAAATGGAAGTTATTATTGTCCCACTCTACTAAAAACTGACATGTGCTGAGTGTGGTGTAGGAATTGTTGGAGTCAGGAAAACTTAGGCTCAAATCCTGCCTCAGAGACTTACTGGCTGTGTGACCTTGGTCAAGTCACTTAACCCCTCTCATCCTCATGTTTGTCATCTATAAAATGGAGAGAATAATAACTAACTCATAAGTTTGCTGTTAAAATCAAATAAGTTAATATATGTCAAGCAATTTGCAAACCTTAAAATACTAGTCAGTTAATAAGTACTTTTTAACCTATTAAGCACCTAGTTTATGCCAGGGATTGTGCTCAGTGATTGGAACACGAAGAAAGGTCAAAAAAATCCCTTCAAAAATCCAGTCTCTGCTTTCAAGGAGCTCCCAGTCCAAGGAAGGATAAAACAGCCATGTACAGAAGGCAATATACAGAATAAATTAGAGACAAACGACAGAGGGAAGGCGCTAGCATTGATGGGGATTGGGAAGGGCTTCTTGTAGAATGGGGGAATTTAGTTGGTACATAAATGCTAGCTATTAGCAGCATGATGTGGCAGCCAAGTAAAGTAATGGGATCTTATGTTAAGAAGGGCAGAACTTCCAGGAAGAAGGAGGTCATAGTGTCTCCCTTTACTCTGTCCTATTCTGAACATGTCTGGAGTATCATGTTTGGTTTAGAGCCCCATAGTCTATCCAGAAAGGACTTTGGTCATTGGAAAGCATCCTCACAACCAGGAAGGAGAAGGCCTTTGCATCCATGTCCCATGTGGATCATTTGGAGGAAATAGGTTTATTTAAGTGGGAGAAGATATGGCTCAGAGGGCACATGATACCTGTAGTCCAACAGCAGAGGCCTGTCCGGTCCCAGAGATCAGCAGCAGTGGGTAGAAATTACAAAGAGGTAGGTTTGGGTTTGATATCAGGAAAAGCTAACCATGAGAGCTGCCCCAAAGTGGAGTGGGTGGTCTTAGGAGGGGCTGGGTTAGCTTCACTGGAGGCCTTCAAGTAGAGGCTGGATGTCCCCTCATCAGGTAAGATATAGTGGGAGTTTCTTTTGGAAACAGATTAGACTAGGTAGCCAGTGGGGTTCCATCCAAATCTCAAATTCTGTGCCATTCTTGGATTAATTAGATTTATAGCCTGGAGACCTAGCAAGTCTTTCCTTTTCTTCTTTGCCCATCTTTTAAACTGGTAATTACCTTCCCCTTCTGCCCTCACATGGACATTTCTCATAAGTCTCTGTAGCCCTTACCATATCTTATTGTTAATTAACAGTTTATGTCTGGGTTTAGGGATAAGTTCTCAAGGTTCCTAAAAGAGGAGTATATGCTCTAGGTTTGGGGAAAATTTTGGAACTTATTAACACCAAAAAGATGTCCAAGAAAATATTCATAGCTCCCTTCCCATATGAAAAATTATGAATCTCTGCAAAACTTTATGAGAATAAGATTCATTGAAAGGGTTCCTGATGAAGATATGAGAGGGAATAGGAAAGCTTTCAAAAATGGTACCCTATAGCAGACCACACCTTTAGTCATCTGAGGACTGAAAGGCCCAGAGAATTCTGGGTCCCATGGTGCTTTTTCTTGTTTTAAATAAAAAAACATTTGATTTTGTGAGTAAAACATTACCATTAGCTGTTTTCTTCCAGTAAGGGGTCTCTTGGGAATGTCAAATTCATTTAAGATTCCTGATAAAGGAACAGTAGATTTATTCAATGACCCTCTGATTATTGATGATGGGTGAAGGGGTGAAGTCCATTTGCCAAACATGTTTGCCATTGTCTTGGGGGATGTCCAGATCAAAGAAGGATTCTTCAAAGATCCTGAGGTTCTCCAGGTGCTCTTTGCCTATGACATTGTTCTAGCTGAACCACACCCCAGTATAATGCAAAGCCTTTTACATGAGAACCATAAGTACTTAAGAGAGTTTGGCTTAATAATCCATACAGGACAAATCAAGTGGATGCAAACTGCCTATTGCCTATAGTCTGACATGCAGAATTCATAAAGTTGGGCCTGAACTGGCATTATCTAATACTTTTCCTAAGTCCCTACTCCTCAATTTTTTTCTAGAAAATCCAATCATCCATGAAGAGTTCCATATTAATAACCTCAAGGTTCTCTTTATAGACACTTAGAATACATCCTCAGAAGGACTAGAAAGAATCCATCCCCCAGTGTGTTACAATACTGTACCAGCACATCTGGCCCAAGTTCCATTCAGGACTATGGTTATATTTAATTAATTTCTCTCCTCTAATAACCCGTTACTTGCCAAGTCCTGTCAATGTTGTCTCTTGAATCTTTCTCCATTCTATCTCCATGTTTAGAGCACATTACTAAAGGGATAATGAGTGAATATGTAGAAAAAGAAGCAGGGACCAGTCCAATGCTCCCATGTCAATTCTTACTTATAATGTGGTACAGTTAGTCCACCAAGGGCCACTTCATGGCTCTTTGGTAACCTGCTATTCCTTTTCATCAGAAGAACACTGGTATTCAAAAGATGGGTCTTTGTTTAAGGGAGAAGCTTTGCATTATTAAGAGAACTCTGGTTTCTCAAAGGCAACTGAACCTACTCCTTCTCCTCCTTCCTTTTCACTTCTGGGTCCAGGTCATTGTCACTCTATAGTCATTGTTCCAGATTCATGGACAATGGATGAGTTCTGGGTTAGCCATCCCCTGCATATCACAGTCTGGAGATTGGCATCACTCACTTGTGTCTTCCTGGATGGACGGTCAAGTCAAATTCTTGTGAGGGATCATGGATTTCATTTTTTAAAGTCTTTGTCATGTTCCAAGACTTGATGCAAACAGCAAAATGTCACATGCAAAAAGAATCCATCAATCAACCAGTCACCAAGCTTTATTAAGCACCTGCTATGTGTCAGGCACTGTGCCACGTGCTGGGTTTCCAAAGAAAGGCAAAGAGTGAAAGAATCCCTCTGACTTGGCCTTTGGGCTCAGTCTCCTCTATGACAGGGGAAGGCACTTTGGTGAGCATATAGTGCCTTGTTTTATATTTCACACAATAATAAACACTAGACAAAGTTATTTGTTGTTCCATCTTTGGAAGAATCTCGTATGATTTTGACAGATGTGATACCGTATTATCAAAAGAGATAATATTTGTAATGCGCTCAGCACTGTAATGCACACTAGCACATAGTAGGTGCGCTGTAAATGTTAGTTATTAACATTATTGCTCTGCTGAAGCAAATGCCTTTTTATAGTCAATAATAGCTAGCATTTATACAAACTTTTAAGGTTTGCAAAGATTGTATTACAGACATAATCTCATTCCATCCTCTCAACAACCCTGGAGGCAGGTGCTATTATTATCCCCATTTTAGGGGAAAGGAACAAAGATTTATCAAGGACCTCTTATGTGCCGAGCACTGTAGTCAGTGTGTTACAAATATAGATGAGGACACAATGGCAGACGGAGGGTAAGTAACTAGCTTTGGCTTATGTATTCTGAGGTAGGATTTGAACTCGGGTCTTCTGACTCTAACACCAGTGTGTCTTCTTGCAGCTTTAGTCAATAAACAATACAGTAGGATCACAGATTCTCCGTGCCATTCAGTTACTTATGTAATTTTACTTCAGGTATTCTTTTGAGGGTTAATAATAAAATTCAAGGTTTTTTTTCCCCATGCCTTTGGCATCCTTCCATCTATCTATGTATCTATCATCTATGTATCTATCATCTATCTCTATCTATCTACCTATCTATCTATCTATCTATCTATCTATCTATCTATCTATCTATCTATCTATCATCTATCATCCATGTATCTATCTATCTATCCTCTATTATCTATCAATCTATCTATCATCCATGCAGCTATCTATCATCTATTATCTATCTATCTACTATCTATCTATCGAATCAGTCCTTGAAAGCCCTCAAAGTTTTATTCCCTCCAACACAGAACTTTTGTGTGTACTGGGTATGGTCCATATATATTTCCCATCCTTGTTTTCTCTGGTACCATTTCCTCTTCTTTTAAAAGGACATTCAGGACTGTTATGTTACAATCCAAATATGGTGTCTCCATGTCATAGATGGTGAAAAGAATCTGCTATAAAAGTCATTACAGACCTTTCTCATCCTCTTGTCTTCCCTCTCATTTCTTCCTTACATGTCTTTGGGATGACTTTGCTTACTTGGGTTTCTTGCCAAGTTTTCTTTAAACTGGTTATACCCTCTTCAGCTTCTTGCTATTTTATGAGGTGATATTGTTTGCGATCTTCCAACATCCTTCTTTGTACAAATTTATAAACAATTGTGTATTCTGAAGCAGGGTTGATCTTGGTTGCCACATCTCTTTGCTTGGCAAGGAAATCAAGTGTTTGTATACTTATATGGTTTCTGGACTCTCTTAGGCTCCTTGTTATGGCAATTGATTTACATCAATTAAACTTCAGTATAAAATTGTCAGAATTGGTGACTTTCTTCCATTCACTTCCCATTTTTCCTTCCCCAATAACTTGTTTAAACAGGTCAAGTTAGAGTTGTTTTAAGTACAAACCATATCTTTCCCTCAATACTTTTCTGTCTTCTAGTTTGGTATTTGGATATTTTCTTTCACAATGGTCTGGCTGTTTACAGACAGATGATTCAGGGATGACTCCCATATCAGATAAAAAGATTTTTTCCTGTCTGTTAAAAATATCATCAATTTCTTTTTTGTGATGGTGGCCATCATGTACAGTGCCTTCTAATTCTTTTCATCAAAGATACTACCTGTGATGTAGAGACATGAACCTTCTGGAGAGTCTCCAAACCACTGGTTTCTTTTATTCCTTTCTCCTGACATATTTACCATCTTTGCAATGAAGCCATTATATATAAAAATTGTGTTTGGAGGGTAGGATCGGGGTCCTTCATAGCCTTTCTCTTCCTCTTCTTCAGCTGATGTTGGCATGTCATCTGCAATGACCTTTGTGGTGGTCTTTTGCAAATACAAAATTATCTCTTCCTCAATTCATTATTTATTCAGCCAGTGACAGTGAAGGAAAGGGTTATATACACATATTATATGTATGTGTGGATACATGTGTGTATGTAGGTATGAATATAAAATGACAGCAATCTGTACACTGCCCACCTCACTGAGAGGGCTATTAGAAGAAAATGAAGTAGTGTCAGAGACCACAGTCCTCCTTTACATGATGCCCACCTGTCCTGATAGGGCTCCTGGGGAGTACTTCAACTGGAGAGAGCAAGCTCCAGACAGGATAAGAATCCAGCCCAGAGGTTCCTCACCTTCTTCCATTCCCTCATGACCTTCAAGATCTAGCTTTGGGCAAACCAGGTAGACAATGATGATTCAATGAAGAGTGTTGTGAACACACTTCCCCTCTAGTTTCTCTCTCTCTCTTTCTGTCTCTTCCTCCCTGTCCTTCTCTCCCCCTCTCTGTTTCTCTTTCTCCTCTCTCTCTGTCTCTTTTCTCTTTCTTTCTATTTCATCTTTCCATTTCTTTCTTGTCCACTCAATATGTTAGCTCTCCAGTGAAGAAAAGCTTTTTAATAGATATATCTGAAAGTAGAACAAACTCTTGAGTTTCTAATCAATAGAGGCTCCCGAGTCTATGTGGGTGGGGTGATCCTTGGTCTAAGTTACAGTTCAGGGGATATTCAGGTCTGAGCTGGACTAGGGGCTTTGCTGAGTTCCTAGAATTCAGACTTGGGTGGATGGTGCCCATAGAGCAGTCCATGAAGCTGAAGGTTGAGCACAGGTGGAGGCTGGGCCCCAGGCTGAGTCAAAGTATCCCAGAGCACAGCGTCGATGAGCCCTGTTTGGGTGGGCCACGACTCTGGGAGCAGAGTCCCGGCCCCACTCCTTTTTAAGGACATCTCTAACTGCTTCTCGGATGGCTCAATTAGTAAAGTGAATATATTAGATAAAGTCTAAAAGATTAAACTATCATCGTCAGCCCATAATTTCATGAAGAAGTCAGGGGACCGTATCCCTCTTATTAACTCTATAACAAATGTGATGAAAATGTTCAAATAGAATGTTAATGCAACGTTACGTGCAATTTTCCCAGGCGATTTGCTGCTGAAATATTTCTTTATTAATAGTAATTGAGGGTATAAATTATGAATGAGGCGATTTGCTCCTTCCAGTGGGGAAGACGTCCCAATGGCAATAATTCTTTATAATAATTTTGGGGCAGTGGGGAGGGAGGAAGGGGTTGTCCAGGCCAGTCCAGGGAGGGGGAGGGGGAAGCATCGCCCTTGCTGGGCCTGCCCTCCAAGCCATTTTGGGGGCCCTGAGCATAAAGCAAATGAATGCTTTGGTTTTTATTCTTTTTCTTAACCCCCAGACCAGATGAACTCCCAAGGTTGCTCTTTCCTCTTGCTAAACCTGGCTGCTTCCCTCCCTCATGAAACACCTTCCATAGCTCCCCAATGCCAGGGAGTAGAGACCTACTGCAGTCTGTTCTAACCTACTTACATTCTCCTTTCTCCTTTCTCCTCATCTCCCATAGAACCCAGACTGGTCTCTGCTTTGGACCTTGCATGCATCTATCCTTTGCCCATCTCCACACTTTTGCTCACACCCTACCCTTGCCCTCAGCCTCCTGTGTGCCTCTGGTTCTCCATCAGTCCATATCTTTACCCTTCTCCCCAAGGCCCAGCTCACCTTCCACCTGCTCTATGATGAGACTCATTGGAGGAGAGACATAGTCACGCTGAAGTGAGTTCAGAGGGAGGTGACTAGCAAGGGAAGGGGACTGAAAACCTTGATATCTGAAAGCTGGTTAAAGGATGTTTAGTCTAAGGAGAAGAGCCAAGGAGACATGATAAGCCTGTCATATGGAATACAATTCAATTAAATTCAACACGCAGTTATTAAACACCTTCTTTGTGTAAGGTACCATACTTGACACAGGGGAAACAAAAAGATGATTATATTCGTCCTGCCTAGCCCTGGAGGGCAGAAGTGGGAGCAATGACCTCTTCTACCTGTGTGACCTTGCCCACCCTCCCGCTGCAGGAATCGCTGAACTCTCAGCCCACCCTGTAAGTTCTTCTCTTTGCTAAAAGCAGCTGGGATAGGAGGGGACAGGGGAAGGAAAGTCATTCTGACCTATATAAAGACCCGTCTTCCCTATCTTTGTTAAAGGATGCTTTCTAGCCCTCTTGGGTCTGTCTACTTGCTATAAGTTTCTGAAGTAACAAGGTGGAGGGGCCAGGATAGCCAAGGATTGAAGAATGGGGGTTAGGGGCAGGCTCTCCAAACAGAGGGAAGGTGAGGAAAGGGAGCCAGGGCTGGTGTCTTCTCAGCTGGAGGATTGTCTGTGACTAGACACATGCACATACATTGGTACATACAAGATAAGTACAGAGTAGATGCAAGGTAGCCTTCAAGGGGATGGTACCAATGGTAGGAGGGCCCAGAAAGGTCTCCTGTAAAAGGTGGCACTTAAGTTGAATCTTAAAGAAAGTTGAGGACTCTAGGAGGTAGTCAGATAGTAGATCTTTCCAGGCATGGGTGGGAAAGGAGATAGGAGTTAGAGGAACATGTATGAGGGCCAGCAAGAAAGCAGGATTATGAAATTCATGGAGAGGGATAATGTGTGGAAAGAAGAGAAAGGGCCAGGCTGTGAAGAACTTTAAATGCCAAACAGACACATCCTACTTGATCCTTGAGGTAATAAGGAGCACTTGGAGTTTACTGAGAAGGGGGCTAAGATGGTCAGTCTCTTTTCAGGGAAATCACTTTAGTAACCCAGTGGAGGATGGACTAGAGAAGGATGAGAATTGAGGCAAAGAGAGCAATTAGAAAGTTCCCTTAATAATCCAAGAGGGAGGTGGTGGGAGTCTGAATTAGGTTGGGGGTCATGTGAGCGGAGAAAAGGGAACACATGTGAAGGATGTTGTAGAGAAAGAAATGACAACATCTGGCAACTGTTGAGATAGTTGAATAAGACAAGACTATCAGCTTCTTTCTAGAGGGAAAGGGCTCTATTGTTTTTGTCTTTGTATATCAGAACCTAGGATAGTTCCTTGTACTCAATAGATGCTTAATGTATGCTTGTTGGATTGGATCTGTCTCTCAGGTTCAATTCAATTTAACTCAAGGCACTGGGCAAAGATCTGAGGCTACAAAGACAAAAACAAAAACAGAAATCCCTTAAACTTACATTCCACCGAGAGGAATCTGTCCACACATGGCCAGATCTATAAATACACAGTGATTTTTAGCAGGGTGGGAACACCAACAGCTGGGGGGTATCTGGTACCCAGCACCAGCTGGGGGGTATCTGGAATGTGGGCTAGGGATTCTAAGAGGCAGAGATGAGGAGGGAGTGCTTTCCAGACATAGGGAGCAGCCTGTACAAAGACATGCCAAACATGACATTTTGAGTATGAAAAACTGGCTGAACTAAAGCAAATGCTTATGTTTTGGCCAGACAGACAGACTGATAGGGATATTTGAGACTTATCACTGGCCAATAGGATGTTCAGCCTGGCATATCCCCCATCATCCCAGCTTTGGGTTTTGGCTAATGGTGCTACAGTAGTGTTAAAGTGGTGATCAGGATTATTCAACCACTTCTTCATCCTACTTCTGACATCATCCAGAGTGGTTTCTCAGTAAAAATATTCCTTCATTCTGAGAATGTATAAAAATGTTTGCAATTACCTTTTTGTTAGCTCTGAGCCCCCAACCAGAGAAAGCGCTCCTGTCAAAACACTTCAGTGTTCTCTGGAGATGGTTCCCCTTCAGTTGCCTCCTCCTAAATATATTCTCAATACAGACAACACACTAACCAGAAAATGTTCTAGATAGACCTTCTCTATGAGAGCTTCCTTGTTCCTTGAATTCCTGAGCCCTGACTTGGGGGGAAGGTGACTGCTTCTCTTCTCCTTCTCCTTAGAGCTTTGGAGGAAAGTGGGTGCTAGAAAATGGGGAGGGATCTCTTTTGTGTTCTCTCTCTTCTTCCTTTTCCCTTTTCTTGCCAAAGAAGTCTTGCTTAGAGCCCCCCTCCCCCTCTCTTTCTCTTTGTTTCTCTTCCCCCCCAGTTATAGGCTGGAAGGCTTCTCTCCTTCAGCCAATTTCCCCCAAGCACTTTCCCTGAATCTCTCCTTTGCCTTCATCACACTCACCCTTGTATTATTATCTCTGTGTACAAGACATTGAACTGTCAGCTCCTTGAAGACAAGGATTCTGATGCTTTTTCCCTTTTCATTCCTAGTGCTGAGAACATCCTTCAAAAGTTCAAGGGCATTAGACTTCATTGGTGTGAGGATTTCCATCAGCAATACCAATCACAGTCACAGACTTTCTGAAACGGAGCCGACAGCCACTATAGACTAAGCCTTCCTTACCCTTTACCTGTCAAGATGGTGAGAAACTCATGGAATTTTGCTAAGCCTGCCCTTTCCCAACAGACAAGTAGGTACCAATGGCTCCTGCTCAGAGCCTTCCTGGATAGGTAGGATATGTCCAAGATTGTTTTTTTCTGGCAAAACATTTGAGTGTCTCAGTGCAGTATCCAAGGGGTCCTGTGTGGAGGTGCCCACGGCAGATGTGTATGGAATAGTTTAAAAGAAAGCCCCAGGGACCTGTGGCATATGTAGCATGGAATTATAGGTGGACCTACAATGTCCTCCTCTATGTCTCTAAGGAAGACTTCAATTTCTCTCTTTGTGGAGAGTAAGAAGATAGCTATCAATGGGTAATCACTCCTTCATTCTCCTGTCTTCGAGAGAGGTATTGGGCTAAAATCATTCCTCTCTATTACAATCAGATATTTGCAGTCTAGGGGTGTAGGTCCAGGATAAAAGCTCTTTCTCTGGTTGCTCTGGGTGGGAAGTAGTCCTGCCCCATATCAGGAGGGTCACAGTTAGTTTGATCTTGGCCAGCTTAGCTCCCATCTCACTAAACCCTTATTACACAAAAGATAATCACAGTTAGTGAGCAAACATTTATTGAAGCAAGCAGTATAACAGGAACTACAGATTAGTTTATATGGCAGACTACACAAAAGTAAAGGGGCTCTGGGACTCAGGAATGAAAGGAAATCTCAGCTCAACCAGGGAAGAACGATCTCCCTGTAAAAGTCCATTCTTAGTAGACTGGGAGCGTGGGTATTGGGAATTAAGGTATATGGTGGGGTGCTAACTTATCTCATATCCCCGAGGCTCCCAGAGGCCCCATTAGACATTCAAAATTCATATCTTGCTCCTTATCCTTGCTCTCCTCCTCTCCACCCATCCCCACCTTCTGTCTCCCCCCAAGATTCACATCATCCTATAGTACAATCCTTTAGAACAAGCCCCCTTAGCTCACCTGGGGAGAGGGTGCTTTGCTTAAAAGTCACAAAATCACAGGGTCTCGGAGTTGGGAGAGACTTCAGGGGTCATTTTGTTCACATCACATATGAACAAGGAAATTTTCTTCCACAAATCCAACATGTAATCCACGTTGAACTGAGTTATGGTGAACAGTGAGTTGGTATGAGGTGGTCAGGGCTAGTGGGGTAGACACAGGGTGGTAGACTTGGGGTCAGGGGATCTAAATTTGAATCTCAACTCTTCCATTTGCTCCCTGGGAGACCTCAAGTAAGTCCTCATTTCAGTACTGTGTCTTCCTTTGTACAACAAGAAGATTGGACCAGATGATCTCTATGACCCTGTCAATTAAATTGAACTGAAATAAGAAACCAGATAAGCCCAGATGACCTGCCATTACAACAACAGCCCTCCCTGACATTGGTCATTTTCACTCTCAGTAAGTACATTCGGCTCCAGGGCCCCAAGCCCCTAAGCCTGGTTCTGGATGTGGAAATAATGGAGTGGGAGGAAGGGGAGGAAGAAACAACTCAGCTTGGCCCTCCAATCCAGGGTGGGTGCTCTGAGTGTCCACAGTGTCCCCTTGACCGGAGGCTACTGAGGTGACCTTCAAGGGCATTGTAGGGTGTCTCCAGGCAGGTCCCTGAGGAGCACATGAGGGAGGGGGGAGTTTTAACAGCTCTAGTCCCCTCCCATCCATCAGTGACTGCTCTCCAAATTAGGTTAGTCATCGATGAGATAGGGGGATAGCAAGATGAGCTAATAGCTTCTTGCCCCCGGGACACCCCTACTGCTCATCCTTAGAGAGAATCTGGGTCTTGGCTTCTCAGTAGAGGTTTGCCCATGGCAGGAAAGATAGAGTGGTCTCCAATCCCTGCTCTGCAACTCACAGGCTGTGTGACCCAGGTCTCTGGGTTTTGGTTGGGCTAGATGACACCTAAAGTATCTATCAGCTCTCATACTGAGAGACATTGAAAAGTAGTAAAAGAGCCCAATAACTGGAGCCAGGATTTGCTCATCACCTACATGTCTTTGGATAAGCCATTTTCCTTTCCTGAACCTCAATTTTCTCATTTGCAAAATGGATATAATAAACCTTGGAGGGCAGCTAGGTGGTGCAGTAGTTAAAGAGCTGAATCTGGAGTCAGAAAGATTCATCTCTGAGTTCAAATCTGGCCTCAGACACTCACTAGCTATTTGACCTCAGACAAGTCACTTCACCCTGTTTGCCTTGGTTTCTTCAGCTGTCAAACGAGCTGGAGAAGGAAATGGTAAAGCACTCTAGTATCTCTGCCAAGAAAACCCCAAATGGGATCCCAAAGAGTGAGACATGACTGAAATGACCAAATAATAAATTTTGGCCTCTCTCCCAGGGCTGTGGGTAAAAAAATGTTTTAAAAACCTGAACGCAATTCTGAAAGGGATGCTGAGCCCCAGGAAGGGGCGTGGTGGGGACCGAGCCCAAGGATGGGCCACTGGGCTACATCCTGGAGTCCTTAGTCCTTGACTTGCCCACATACTGTGCAGGAGCACCAGGAGCTCTCTCAGATCTAGCCTGGGCCCCTCAGGAGGGACTTAGTAAAAATGCTTCAGAGGAAAGAACCCGAGTTCAAATGTAGATTCTGTTACTGCTGGTGAAACCTCAAGCAAGGCCTTCCCCTCTCCTCAGTCTCAGTTTCCTCACATGTAAAATGAAAAGCTTGGCCTTCACTGGATGAACTCTGACTAAAGTCTCTTCCATTACTGCAATCCCTTGACCTCACCTCACCCCTCCCTCTCTCTGCTAATTCCTTCTGGGGGCCACAGGACTGTCAGGAGATTGGGTTTTCTCATTAAGTCCCCTCAGTGTCTGTTTAGCTGCCCTTCCACCCCCCATGTTGAGCCAACAGCTCGATCTTGCTCTCCAGGCTTGGGCCCAGCCCTTTGGCCCCTCTGAAAGTCGATGCTAATCGGGTTAGGCACTGGAAGGAGGGGTCTGTCCTCCCTCCTCTGGACCAAGTGCATGTGAAAAAAGGCCAATTACCAGATGACAAAAAGGGTCCCTGCCCCCTAGGGAGGGGGCTCAGGGCCCTTCCTCAGTAACTGAACACCTCGCCGGAAACAGCTCCGGATCAGGCCACTTAGGGAGCCATCGGCCAGGCAGATTTATAGGCAACGGGAGCCCCTCTGATAGATAGCGCTATTTAAAGGCAGCTGAAGCCTCCATTTATATCCATGTGGAAGGGGGAGGGAGGCAGAAAAGCAGGGAGGGAGGGGAGGAGGCTGAGGGATGAAGCCATAGACACCAGTCAGCGGCAGGAGCTCCAGCTGTGGTTTAGGGCAAGAGGGTAGGGGCTGGCCCTGCCGGGGGGGCCTGGTGGGATGCTGAGGCCTTCAAGGCAAAAATTTGGCCATCCCCCTGCTTCCCCCATCCTGACAAGAGTCTGCTGTCCTCTTTTCTCCATGTGCTCTTAGTGAGCAGCAAAGGCCCCTTCACTAGCCCTCAGAGTCATGTTCTCCCCTCCTGAGTCTCGTTCTCACCCATGACCCCCAAAGCTGTGTCCTCTCTCAAGGCGGGGAGGTCTTTCTCCTAGTGCTGAATTCTCTCCACCACAGCAGAGTCTCTCTGTCTCTCTGTCTCTCTGTCTCTCTGTCTCTCTCTCTTCTCTCCTTTCTCATTCTCTGTCCCCCTTTCTCCTCTCTCTCCTTCTGTCTCCCTCTCTTTTTTCTCTGTCTGTCTCTTTCCCTTCTCTCTTTCTTTCTCACTTTCTATCTCCCATTCTCCTTCTCTATCTTTCTCTCTTCTCTCATTCCCTGTCTCTCTCTGTCCTCTCTTTTTCTCCTTCCTCTCTCATTTTGTCTTTCCTTCTCTCTCCTTCTCTCTCTCCCTCCCTTCTCTCCTTTCTTATTCTCTGTCTCCCTCTCTCCTCCTGTCTGTCTCTCCCTTCTCTCTTCTTCTCTGTTTCTGTGTCTGTCTCTCTGTCTCTGTCTCTCTGTGTCTCTCACTGTAGCTCTCTTCCTGAAAGTGCTACATTTCCCCCCATGCAGAACTGACCCCTGACTTCTGCCTTCACCAGGCAAGTTCTTTCTGACAGAACTATGTGCCAAGCCCAGGGGCTGCCAGGATCACGACTCTCTGGTTGGAGCTTGGAGGGTTATGGCAGCCCCCTCCCTGCCATGGGGAGAGCCTCAGACTGGGATGACTCTCCAGCCAGGCCCTCTCTTGCCCTTTTCGCTCTCCTCTGGAAGCCTGGGAGCTGCGGGGCATGCTCGTCCTCTGTGCAACCCCGACTCCCCCAAGGAGGTGGAGGGGGTAATTGCGTTAGGCTCTGGCATTAGCTCCTGTGAAGGATTGGCTGGGCAGAGGGGCCGCCACCCGCTTGCCTGCGTGCTGGGCTGCCCATCCCTCCCGAGGGTAGGTTTAGTCGTGCTCATTGCTTTAACCAGGCTTTCTGTGGCCGGCTCTCGCCTGGGCTTTACTCTCTAACACTATTACCCCCTTGCCGAGGGCCTGCCCGGCCTGTGTCGGTCCCTCTGATAATTCACCTCCCAAGAAACTTTGCCTTTCTGACCTCCCCCTTCCTCCCTCCCCTGCCCAGCTCTCCATTCTGGGGCTTCGGACCTCCTGGGACAACTCACAGTAACTCGAGGTTGGGGGACACAACTCTACGGGCCCCTAAGAGGAGGAAGAGGGAGCCAGCCAAAGTGAGGCCCCCTCTGGTCTTCGACACTGGCCCCTTGCCTTAGGCTGCTCAAAGCCATGGTGGCCTGGGCCCTTAATGGGTGCAAAGTGGGCTTAAGGGTAGAACCTTTCTAAAGAGCTCTCCTCTTCCCAGCCCCAGAGGTGCTCCCCCAGTGCCTGCTCAATGCTGGTGGCTCCCTGGCCCCACAACTCACTCGGGGCAGAGCCCTTGGAGGAAGAGTTACTAGACCTTGTAGACCTGCCCTTGCCCAGTAGTCTTGCCCCAATGTCCTGAAAGGCCATGCTGTGAAATGAATGGACAGCCAGTTGTTGTTCAGTCAAATGACCTCAAATGGGATTTTCTTGGCAGAGATACTGGAGTGGTTTGCCGTTTCCTTCTCCAGTTCATTTTACAGATGAGGAAACCAAGGCAAACAGGGTGAAGTGACTTGCCCAGGGTCACACAACTAGTGAGTGTCTGAGGCCAGATTTGAACTAAGGTCTTTCTTACCCCAGGCTGGGCACTTTGTCCACTGAACCACCTAGATTTGGGGTCAAATGATTCACACATGAGTCCCAGCTCCATCCCTAGCTGGCTGTACAATCAGTTTGCATTAGTCAGTCATATTAGGCTTTCTGTCCCTCATCTGGAAACTGGGATGGGTAAGATGACTGTCTATATACTCTGAAGTGTGTGTGTGTGTTTGTGTGTGTAGGGGAGACCATGGCTAGGCAGCAGTTTGTCCAAAGGAGATCTGGACCCTGAGCCTGAGCCTGAGTCTGAGCCAGACCTCCTAAAGGCTGGCCACACCTCAGGTTTTAGAGGACTCCTTTGAGTCAACAGTGTGATATGACAGTCAAGAGAGTGGAGCTCATCTGGACCGACATGGAGTGGAGCATCCCCCATCCTCTACCTCATCAGATTACATCTTGGGGACCACACTTCTCCATTTCAGGAATGACACTGATAAGCTGGATAGTGTCCAGAGGAAGATGATTAGGATGGGGAAAGGCTTTGAATTTCCTCCAGATGAAAACTGGCCAAAGGAACCGGGAATGTTTAGCTTGAAGAAAAGACTCCAGGGACACATGATGACGGCCTTCAAATATTTGAAAGACGGTCACATGGAAGCTGGATCGGCCTTGTTCCGTCTGCTTGGCTTCAGAGCAGGAACCTTGGATAGCTCCCACACCTGATGCCCAGCTTTCCACTAGGAGCACCTAACATCCAGGGTTGTGGGAGGAAGAGAATGACACAAAATTTATGAAGTGCTCAACATGGTCCTGGCATATAGTAAGAATTTAATAAACGCTTGGTTCCTTTGTCCCTGGCACCTACCTACAACCCACAGGAAACTGTGCAATGTCCCTGACCTGGGTCCCCACTAGGCAGAAGGAGAGACGCAGGAGATGAGGATGAGGCCTGTGATGGGAGGCAAGCTGGGAGGTCTTGCAGGCTGGCCACGCCCTTCCCACCACAGCACTGGTTCCCGTCTGCCAAAACTCCCTAAGCACTTTCCTCCTAAATCTCCCTGACTTTGGAATGATGAGGATTATTCAATTTCACAAATGCTTATTTAGCACCTACTGTATACAAAGATACTATGCTGAGTGGTCGGGAGGTAAAGGCAGAAATGAAACTCTCCCTGACTGTCAAAAGCTAATGTTCTAGGGGTGCGTCCATGTGCCAGCCAGTCAGCTGATAAGCATTGGTGAGATGCCTACTAAGTGCCAGGTGCAGAGTGTGTCTGTTGGGTAGGGGTGGAGATACGCTTCCACATGTGAAAGACATATATATATTCAAAGTCATTTCTCAAGGGAGAGAGATGGATCAGGAGAGCCTTAAGATGCCTCGGTTTGACCTGTGCTTGGAAAGAAAATAGAAATCCTCAGAGGCCTATTTGAGGATGAAGAAAACTGTAGTCATGAGGAATGAGGATCACTCCCTGGGCAAAAGTCATGGGGATAGGAGACAGAATCATGTCCTCGGGGCCCCCTGGAGGTGGAAAACCTCCCACTGTACAGGCAAATCAGTGCCTTGTGCCAGTGGGCCTTCTGGATCGAGGCACTGGGATTTTACATTGCCATCCCATGCACACCTAGGAGGGCCTTTCAAGGCCTTGAAATGGGTCAGTTGCCCTCCTTGGTGGCTTCTGTTTACCCAGACAGCTGGCACAGAGGGTGGGATTTGGCAAGATTTTTCCCCCAGATCCCTGAAGCCCCTTCTGGCTATGATGACTGAGTTCTGGAGAGGCTGAATAACTTGTCTGAGGGCTAAAAGCAGACAAGGGCCCACACTCAGGGCCTCTGGTCCTGAATCCTGAGCTGTTTTCTCTCTGCTAGGGCTCCCAGGCCCTAGAAGGAGGCCCATCCTCGGGGTGACTCTGCCAGCACTGGGCTCTGGCTGGCCTTCTCCCTACCTGGTGCCTCCCTCTGTCCACTGGTGGCTGGGGTTGCTGAGCTCAAGCAGATTGGAGTAGCTCGGCAGCAGGACTGAAGGCTCTCCTATATCTCTCCCCTGCAAATGGCCTCATAAAAGTGACAGGGAGACGCACATATGGATGCTTGTTAAATTTTTATTACTAATCACCTCCAAAGTCGGTCACTATATTTAACCCAGGCAGGGAGGGCGATGGTGGCAGAGAATGAAGATGTCAAAGCCAGAGGTGGGGGAGGGAGGGATGGGGGAGAGGCAGGCAAATGCCAGAAGACCCTGCCTCACAGTGGCCAACACGGGGCTTCCCAACAGCCCCCGGATTGGCCAAAGGCTTCTCCTTTGCTGCACCCCCTTCTCCTCCCTAGCTGTCCCCCACTCTCCCACCTTGGGAGCTCCTGGGCCAGTCCGCAGGGGAGCGGAACCCTCCAGGAGGTCAGGGATCTCCCAGGCAAGGTCTAAGGATACACATGGTGAGCTCCCGTGTTTCTGTAGGGTTTGTAAAGTGCCCTGGGTGGGAAGCAGAGGAGAGGACAAGACAGGGCAGCACAGCAAACATTGATTAGCAGCCAAGATCCTTCCATCCCTCTCCTCTTGATGTGGACTCAGCAGTCCTGGGTTTGAGTCCTTCATCTGAGTAATAACTGTACTACTCACTTCCTGTATCTGTCCCTTATCCTTTCTCAGCCTTGGTTTTGTGATAGGAGGGTTTGAGCCTGCATGGACTATCAGGTGCCTGACTACTCAATGACAGGGCAATGGTTCCCTAGTCAGGCCCAAGGGATAGTGTTGCTGGGCAGCAATCCTCTGATCTCACCTACAGGATCTGAGCACCTCAGAAGGAAACTTCCATTCTCCCATATGGAAAATGGGCATGGTGACATTTGCATTACCAACAGCACAAAGCAAAATTTTTTAAACTGCAAAGTCTTGGAAAATTAATATTATTAATTATCTCCAATTGATACCTGAGGATACTGATGCCAGGGAAGGTGAAAAGTCTCCTGGGATCACATCACTGGTAAGCTGGGATCCAGGCCCACCCGCTTCTGATGCACCTACATCTGCCCTTGGGCAGAAGGCTGCTTTTCTGTCCCACTCAGGCTCAGGGAGGAAGAAGGGTTTATTCCAAGTCCCAGGAGGGAAAAGTGAAGCGGCTTATCTAAGAACTAGACAGCCTGATTTCCAGGTTACAATTGGCTGAAAGACCACAGGGTGGGGGACAGGGACGCCTATTCCACCTTCCTTCGCTACTCCTAGGCTTCCCATTCATTCCGAGACCTAGTGGCTCCACAGACACAAACACTGTGCCTGTGCCTGGTCCAGGGTTGGGGAAGCTAGGGCTTCGAGGTCACATGTGGCCCTCTAGGCCCTCAAAGAGTCATACCTGAGAACCTAAAGGGCCACATGTGGCCTTGAGACTGCACGTTCGTCATCCTTGGTCAGCCTTCCTTTTGGTTATCCTGAATGAAGCACCTCAGAACCTCTACAATGCGGTGCTTCTGTGAAATCCAGAATATTCTGACTTATTAGAAAATGGTATCTGTTGCCTCTGGTCACCACTATCCGGACCTTTCAGGCTATACATGCTGGGTGGGCTCCCAGTAAAGGTTACTGATGCGTGGATGCCTTTTATCTTTTACAACACAACAATTTTTGAATATCCTCCACTGCCTTTCCCTCCTCCCCCAACAGACCCTTCCTGCTAGCTAAAAAACAGTCAAGCTAAAGTCACAACACAAAAACCCACACCTGACCATGTCCATGATAATCAGAATGGATCTGCTCATTAGACCAGCTCCACAGTGTTCAGCTGAGGGTCAGCATGGGTGGCCTGCTGCCCAGGAATGGCCCAGTATAGGAAAGATCGAGGGACTCCTGCTTGAAGGACCGTGGGTTTGGATGACAGGGCCTGAATTCAAATCCTGCCACTTTTGTTAACTTAGCTAAGCTGCACACCCTCTCTCAGCCTCAGTTTCCTCATCTGTTAAAATGGATTTGAATAAAATGATCTTTAAGGTGACTTCCAGCTCTAAATCCTATGGGGGAGAAAGTTTTCACATGCTCTTATGGGAAAGATGAGGAGATATGTGCCTGATGGCAGTCTCTAAACACCTGGCTGTAAAAGTTTTGATATTAAAAGACAGGCCTTTGTTTCCTGAAAAAGCTGTGGGTCAGTGGAGGAGCCTTCAGTTTCTTGAAGGCTGAAATCCCATCTGCAACTCTTCCTACTGAATTCTGGGCCCATTTCATGTTTCTGTCTCTTCTGGATAAATATCATGATAGGCACAGCCCTTTCTGGTCCTCTCCATGCCATGGGACCTGGGCTGTGGCCTCCCCCTCTGATTCTGGCTCCACCTCCACTTCTGAGACCTGGAGCTTCAGGTTAGTGAACAGGCAGAGACCAAGCTGTCACTCCCCTTTATCCTCCCTCCTACTTACAGCTCTAGCGCTGAGAACAGTAATCAATTCAACAGTGCCATTTCTGAAAAGAGTTTGCCAACCAATGCCTGGGGCTCCTATCACCATTGCCTCTGACTTCCCTGTCCCAGACATTCCTCCCCACCCAATGCTAATACTACCCTCCCCCCCCACATGTGCTGCCTTCCTTTACTGGGATGCAACCTCTTTGGGGGCAGAGACTACATTGCTTACTTGTGTTTGTATCCCTGGAGCTTTTCGAGGTGCTGGGCACATAGTGAGTGCTTAATGATTTTTTTATGCATTCATAATTGGGCAAATAGATGATCTTTTGCTTGGTCTTTGCTTTGTAGATGGTCAGACCAAAATTCCTGGAGTGACAACCAGTATCTTCTGGGAGGCTCTGCAAGGGTTTCTGGGGATTTGTAGGAGCAGAACAAGGTCCCCAGTGAGGGAGGGAGCCTGCCCTCCCCTTGGAGGCTGCCTGCATCTCCTCCATCAAAGCCGGTGGTGAACACCTGTGACGAGTGCTCCCCTCCCTGATTGATGCCTCGTCTGATGTCTCTGACCAGAGGGTCACCAAATGGGGTTGTTTTTGTTCTATCTTTCAAGCAGCTTCAACTGGGTTTGATGTATGGATGGGAGACACCTTGTGGGAAGGGAGCCTTCAAGGCAATGTTTGCTCTAGTGCTTTTTCATAATCAACAAACCATAAGCAGAGTGCTTCCTTGGGTTCTTAGCATCCTTCAGCCAACTGTCAAGTAGCTTACAAGAATGGGGTAATTGTAGCAGATGAAAGCTGACTTGTGCTTCATGAACATGCCTGGATTTGTGTGGAGATGAATCCCATGGCTTTGAGGCAGGTGGGAGAGCAGGAATCTAAGCTGGGGGTGGGGTTTGATGTTCTTTCTCAGTTGGCCTTTTTCGTTATTAATAAAGCCCCAAATGCCTTTGGGGAGAAGAAGAAGAGAAGCAGATCTCTTCAGGTCTGATGGGAGGAAAGGACCTTGTCTTAGGGGCAAAGGACCTAGACACAATCCACAGCCATGACTCGTGGCAAGGCACAACCTTTTTTTACCTCAATTTTCTCATCTGTAAAATGGGAATAATATATATAGTATGGATTTGACCTCTGCTTCCATGAGGGAGATGCTTGGTAGCCCTAATGCTGTCCTAGCTACAGAAGTTATGGTCATTATATGACCAAGTGAACATTAACTTTTCTTTCCAGATATACCTTCCTTAGTATGGAGGAGAGAAAGAAAAGTGTCTTACTCTCCCATTATCCAGAAGGTGGTGATTCTTGCCAGCCCCACCCTACCCCACCTTGGCCCATCACAAGGATGCCTGCCCCCTGATCTCTCTGAGTTCAGCTGATCACGCTTCTTGTTCACAGACCTCTCCTCCCTTAGCAGGTTTCCCGTCCCTGGCCTCCTTCTGTCCTCTCAACCTCCCTGCGGGTTTCCTTGGTCAGGCAGAGCTCTGTCTCCACCCTGGGTGGGCTGGATGCCCCCACTTCCCTCCCTCTCTGCCCTCCCCTCCCTGCCAATAGATCTAGCTAATGAACACACATGACAATGGCCTCCTCTTTCTACTTAATGCTCAGAGTGCTGACTTTAGAAGCTTGGCTCTGCACTTGTCGGCTCAAGGCCTTAAATCACTCACTGGAAAAGGCTTAGCAAAGGGAAATGAAGGCAGTGGCCTGGCTCTGGGGTGGGAACCTGTCTTCCCTCCCTCTGGTCCAGAGAGGATGGTGCATGGGGGAAGGGAGTGGGCCAGGGCCAGGGCATAGGGATGAGGCTGGAATGGTCCCACCTGGGACAGCCAAGGCCCAGGAGGCGGGGTCAGAGTCAGTGCACTGGCCAAAGTGACAGCATGGAGCCAAGGATACACTCTGGGAGGGGATGAGGGGTGGGGCTCAGGGGAGGGGCAACTACAGAGTAGTTGGCTAGGCCAAGCAAGCTCTGCAGGGAGAAAAGAGCATGGCTGGTGGGAGGTAGCGTATAGGGTGACCAAGCAAATCTAAGATGGGTTTGAAGGGTACCCTCAAGGTGGACGTGATTGAAAATGAAATAGAGAACCAGAAAGGAAGATAGCATAAAAGCCATCCCTTCTTTTCTGGAACCCAGAGATGTGCCCAAGGCCTCGGAGGGTCTGCTGCTCAGCTGGGAGGCAATCCTAGGCCCCCTGTCTCCAGATCTCACCCTGACATTTGACTCTGCAGAAACCAGAGGTCCCTGGTAGGATGGGGTAGGGCTGGGATGGGGAGAGATGCCCAGAGTTCCTCAGGAGTTAGATAGGAGACCTCCACAAAGAACCCCAAAGCTGAGGTGCCAGCCCTGGCTCCTTGGTTGCACTTTGAGAGGGCACAGTCCAGAGTCTTTATATGGCATTCCAAAGTTTCCCCTAATACACCATTCAGCCATGAACTCGAGCAACAACAGCAGGGAAATCTTTCTATGGGAGTTTCTCTTGGGCTTGGTGCAGGGCTTGGAGATAAACAAGTCAGACTGAGTCTAATTGGGAAAATGAGGCAAAGAGATGTCATGAAAGTGAGAAGGAACCACTCCTCTCATGCCATCCCCCATCACCATCTACCCATCCTTTAAGGCAGTGAGTTCAATGTCACCTTATACTTCAGATCTTTCTCGGTAAGCTCAGTGAACCATTATTTCACCATCCAAAATACATTCTTTGTGGATCTTGGGAACCAGATTTTCCAGATTGGCTCTGATGCTAAAGAATCTCAGAGCTGTGTGTCAGCTAGAATCCCTTCGACATCCCTGACAAGTGGCCAGCTAGTGTTTGCTGATGAAGAGGGGCCCACCAGCCATGTGAGGAAAGCCTGAATCTGCCACCTTGCAATTCCTTTCCTCCCAAGTCCTGCTCAAGGCCATCCAGTTCTGCCCTCTGGAACCAAACCAAGCAAGTCTGGCCCCAGCCCTTCTAAGCCTTCTCTTCTCCCTTCTCTAATGAGTCTCCATTTCCTTTCACTAAACTTGACATGGCACAGACTTTAGGTCCTTCTCTAGCTCAGTCACCCTCTCTTGGATGCCACCCAGCTGATCAAGGGGCCTCCCTAAATGCAGCACCCAGAACTGAATAATGTGACGCTTACTATAAGGAAATGTGTCATGGTATAGGAAGGGGACAGTGGCACTGCCATCCTCTCCACCTTGCACACTACAGTCTAAAGTTCACTTAGCAATTTTGGGCCAGGATGGTGCATTATTGAGCTCACTAAAAACCCTGGATTTTTTTCCAAATCAGCTGATGTCTGGTCACACCTCCCTATCTTGTACAAACGAACCTGATGTCAAACTTGACAATTGTCTCAATTTCATTTCATTTTACCCAGGGCAGCATGGACTATTGACTAGAGGACTGGCCTCAAAGCCAAGAAGGCCTGGAGTCAAGCTGTGTGACCCTAGGTAGTTCACTTAAACTCTCTCTCTATCCCAGGGAAAGCAGGGAAATTTCAGGGAAAATGCTGCCTTGCCTTGATGAGAGGAGCTGCCCTGGAGTCCCCAAGAAATTCCAAACCTGGCATCTGTCCCCTATCTTCTGTTAGCCTCGTCTGTTTCATGTTCTAGCCTACCAAGTGATCCTTCAGCTCTGATGAAAGAACACCATGCATTTACAATTTCTTTCCCACCTTCCCTATAAAGCACTGGAATGACCTGGGTACTTTGCCACTGATTCAACTGGGAAAGATAAAGGAAAGGTACCAGGGAAGCTATGTGGAAATAGGGACGTTCACGTGCTGGTGGAAGTTTTGCAAACTGTTGAAATCTTTTGGAGGAAGTTTCTGGAAACAGACCACAAGAGTCACAGAACTGATCACACTTTTTGATCCTGAAATGCTGTTGGTAAGATTATACCCCAAGGAAATATGAAAAATAGCATAGGATATCCTATAGCATCTAGCACATAGTAATTGATTGATATTTAAATCAGTTTCGGGAGTTTTGAAAGAGAGGACCAGGGTTCCATGGCTTAGGGTTCATGGGCCATTTTTGCCCTGCCAGTGAGTTGGGAGTTAGAGGCATCTATCAGATTGGAAAGAGGAATTTAGTGGTGGGTACCACAGAGAGCTCAGGCTTTGAAAAAGAAGAGAAGGAGGATGATTGTGGTCCTGGTAGGGTGCTGATCTGAGGGAGGTAGAGTTCAGGAACATGGTGCCATGATCCAAACCTTTGGGATCTTAGAGATCATTCTCTTGTTTTACAGATGAGGATACTGAGGCCCAGGGAAGGGCAGTGACTTGCCCAAGGACACCTCTAGTATGAATCAGTGTCAAGGATCAACCTAGGATCCCTTGGGACCCCAATCTATTCCTTTGTTCATCCTACCATGATGCCTTCTGTCCCTCCAAGGTCTTCCTTCTTCTCTTCTGATTGAACATCCTAAGTTCCTTTCTCCCTCTCATTCTGTCTATCCCCCTCATTGCCTGACCCCTCCCTTTCCTTCTCTCCTCAATTCCCCAGGCCTGCTTGTGAGTTGCTGAGTATTGATCTGCCTAATGGGAAGGATCTGATTCCTATAGCCAGGCTTGCTGTTCTGCTTTGGGCTGGGGGTTTTAAATCCTAAGGGTTGGTTGAGGGATCTATGACCTTGTGAGGGGGTCTTATCCTGGAACTCTTAGGCCTTACCCTAGGAAAAGCCTGGGGACCTAGACCTGAAGCTAAGCCTTAGGGTAGAGTCTTTAGGGATCAATTCAGTGTAGTCAGGCCTTCCACAGCATAGGCTGGGCCAGGGCTACGGCCAAGTTCAAGAGTAGGGGCAGGATGTCCCCAAATCCCTCTTTCACCTCCCTGGCTCAGCCTCCCTCCTCCCATTCTAGTCCTGTCTTTCCTGGAATGCTTAGCCTGTGAAAAGAGCAGGTAGGCATCTCTCCAGTCAATGGACTGCTCCTCTCACCCCCTGCCTCCGGACCTCTGGGGTGACACCAGAGCCCCTGCTCGATAATGCCTTGTGAGTGCTATTGGCAGCTTCTCAGCTCTTTGGAGGGCAGAGCAAATTGGAAACCTTGTCCTGAGTACAAACAGAGCTGGGGGTGCTGGTTCTCAGGGGCACCCTGGTAGGAGGGAATCCAGCAATGAGGAGAGTACTACCCTCCCAGGCAAGCACAGGAGCTATGGGAATGAGGACTGCTAGACCTACCTGCCTCAGTTACCTGAAGGGCTAGTCATCCTAGAGAAGACAGGTTGCATTTGCTCTGCTTGGCCTCAGAGGACAGTGAAAAATGAGAACTCACATAGATGAAGACTTAGGGTCTCTGCGAAGAAATACCTTCCAACAAGGAGAGCTATCCCCAAGTCCACCGAACCGCCTGAAGAAGTAATGAGCTCCCTGTCATTTAATTTCTTCCCCCTTCCTGGGAATCTTACTTCTAGACCTCAGTTTTCCCAGTAAAGTATGAGTCACAATTCTTTGCTGGGAGGGAAGAGGGAGTCTTGGGGAGAAAAGGCAAAGTTTGGAGCAGCTGCTGTAACTCCTTCCTGGGAATCTTGACTGGACTTCACCTTGGAACATCTTTTCACTCTGTGGGTTCCCTTCTTCCATTGGTGAGCTCCTCCTGGGAGGGCCTCCATTTGGGGGAAGAGGTACAGGATGGCCAACCTTTATTCCTCCCCTGGAACTACTTCTGCCTTTCTGAACTTTACCACCATGACCTCTCAAGGGTACCTTCCTTTTATGTATTACCTTCCCTCTTTAGAACGTAAGTCCCTTGAAGGCAAAGGCTGTCTTTTTTTTGCTTGTATTTATCATATCACGGACTGAATGATTGAGTGGAACAGTGAGACTTAACAAATGTTTATTGCTTAACTGCCAAGAGGAGGCAACCAGAGATTGCTTCATGATTGAACTATCCCGCTCTAGGATCTTATACACTTCTGGGACTCTCAGCTTGGTTGGTTTCCTAGAACAGAACAGATTCCTCAAGGCCAGGCCCTTGGGGGTGACATCTGCCAGGCCCTTGGGGTGACATCTGGCACAAGCCCACTTTGCTGGTATCTGACTGATGTCTCTGAACCGGCTGGGTGAGCTCCCCACTGTCTGGCTTAAAACCTTGCTCTCCACTGGGATTCTTCCTTGTCTCTTTCCCAGCCCTCTCACACTCTACATCTCAGACTAGTAACCGACTCCTGCATTTCAATTCCTGCATTTCATTCATTCCCTCCCCCTTGAAAACTGTCTCTCTCCTATGCCTGGAACATTGTTTCTCTTAAAAAACCTTTTCTTCCTCCAACACCAAGCTGAGGAATCTCCTTCTCTGTAAAGCCTGCTCTGACTCCCACAATTCAATTCAATTCAACAAACATTTCACAGAATTTCAGAGTTGGAAGGGACCTCAGAAGCATCTATTCCAACCCTAAGTGAAGATGGATTCCTCTACCGTGCTTCAGCAAACAATGGTCTTCCAGGTTCCTCTTAAAGATCCCTACCGAAGGGGGAGGAGAAGCCATCCTTGATTCCGTAGTAACTAATCCTTCTTTACACTGGCCTCTGCTCTTCCAATCTCTAGACTCTCTTTGCCGTTTTCACATGGTTGTTCTTTAGTTCATTAGTGACCCCATTTAAGGTTTTCCTGGATGGAAAATGCTTTGCCATTTCCTTCTCCAGCTCATCTGACTGATGAGGGAACTGAGGCAAACAGGGTGAAGTGACTTGCCCAGGGTCACATAACTAGTAAGTGTCTGAGGATAGATTTGAACTCAAGCCTTCCTGACTCCAGGCCCTGCCCTCTATGCACTGAACTACCTAGCTGCCCATTTTCACATTGCCAAATCCTATTTCTGAGTTACCCCACCACCTGATTGGTTTCATTCCAATCTCCTGTTTGATGATCTTGCCTGAGCAAGATCATAGGCGCAAGAAAATCCTTTTCTTTCCTGACAGAATCAAAAACATCTCCCCACAAGCAGCAGTTCCAAACTTTCCCTTTTTCTCCTCCCTCCCTCCCAGCAAAGAACTGTGACTAACCCTTAGCTGGAGAAATTGAGGACACTTGCTTTGACCTATCCTCCCCTTTCTGTCTCTGCATGCAAAATCCTTGCTGTGGCCTCGCATTTTCTGCTCTCTAATAAGGAAGTGACCCTTCTCTCGGCCTGGGCCAACCCTCTACTAGGAATCTAGATAGGACCTGTCCCCTCCTACCTTCTACCATCCCACAAGTTATTCCCCTAACAGTCTTTCTAATCTTAGATCTTCCTTTCTCTGCGTTTGTTTAATCTAGCAAAATGGAAGTTCCTTGAGGGCAGGGACTTTTATTTCTGCCTTTGTTGACCTGTTGTCTGGAGGCAGTACATAGCAGGTGCTTACTTGCTTAATTGTTTGGCTTTCTCAGACAGCACTTGCCCTTTGTGGATAGTTCTCGATCTCGTTACAGTGGCCTTGCCCTGGCTACTTCTTGTATTCAGTGAATGGGCATTGCCTCACCCTAAGTGAGTACCTGCAAAGACCTTGGCCTAAAGAGCCCAAGGTCTCCCAGTGCATCCTGGGCCATCTCCAGTCATCCTGAGGAATATCAGGTCGCTGGATTCAGATGGCTCTGGAGGAGAAGTGAGGCTGGTGACCTGTACAGCCCTCCCTCACTCAAAACAAAGTCAAGTGCAAGTCCTGTCATCATTTCTTTGATGGCACGGTCTTCTTCGACAATGAAAGATGAACACAAGTTCTTACTATCAGGAGGGCAGGTAGGTGTTTAAGTAGATGGAATGCTAGGCCTGGTGTCCAGAAGACAGTGAGTTCAAATCCAGATTCAGAGGCTTACTAGCTGAGTGACCTTGAGCAAGTCACTTCACCCTGTTTGACTCAGTTTCCTCATCTATAAAATGAACTGAACCATTCCAGAATCTTTGTCAAGAAAACCCCACATGGGGTCATGGAGAGTTGGATAAGACTGAACAAAGGAAACATTGCCAGGAAGTTTTCTCTTCCATCAAGTCCAAATCTGCCTCTGAAACGTGTCCCTTTCCTCACCTCTTCCATTCGCTCTGAAGTCTGATCTCTGGGGCTAAGGAGAACAAGACTAATTCCTCTCCTATGTGGCAGTCCTTCGAATACTGGAGGAGACCGAGCACATCCCAATTCTCCTAACTGAACATTCAGGTTCCTTCAACTACTCGCATGAAGTCAAAACCCTTCCCCATCCTTATCTGCTTCCTCTGAATGTTTTCCAGTTTGTCCACATTATTGCAAAAATGTGGTGCCCAGAAGGGAAGCCAAGACTCCAGATGAAGTCTGTGGGGGCAGAGGACAGCGGGATTATCACCTGCCAGTTGCTGGAAGCTCTGCCGATTCGTAATGTAATTAAGATCAATTAAACATCACTTCGGTTTTTTTTTTGTCTGCCTCATTATCCTGCTGACTCAGATTGAGCTTGCAGTTTCCTGAAGCCCCCAGATCTTTAGACAAACAGCTGTCTTGCTGTACATCACACCCATGTGATACCGTCACACATACCGTGGTTCAGGCAAACTGGCTCCTCAAGGCACCCTTCTCCTCCTGTCTCCATGCCCGGAATACCCTCTGTTCCCCCCTCTTAGAATGTCTAATTTCCTTCCCGGATCATCTCATATACTGTGTTCTTAGAATGTCTCAAGTACTCTGTTCAGTTGGGAAGCCTTGTCTGGCCTCCACCCCAAATAACCAAAAGTGGTATAGAATTTGCAGTTAATAATATATATTCCCGTTGTCTTCTCTGGCTAGACTGTAAGATCTTTGAGGGTAGGGGTTGCTTCACTTTTGTCTTTGTATCTGTACAGTAGCCTAGTATAGTGTTTGGTACACATAGTAGGCGTTTGCTGAATGCTAGTTGAATGACTGGCCAATTGTTTTTGAACCTAAATTCAAGACTTGATGATTATCTCATTTGGGATAAATTGGGATAATTTAATTATCCCAATTAGAAGGCAGCTAGGTGGCTCAGTGGAGAGAGCTCTGGGTTTGGAATCAGGAAAACTCGAGTTCAAATTTGGCCTTAGACACTTACTAGCGGTGTGACTCCCAGGCAAGTCACTTCATCTCTATTTGCCTTAATCCACTGGAGAAGGAAATGGTCAATCACTA
The DNA here is from genome assembly GCA_023548195.1 of Bettongia penicillata ogilbyi. NCBI lineage: Eukaryota > Metazoa > Chordata > Mammalia > Diprotodontia > Potoroidae > Bettongia > Bettongia penicillata. The sequence continues at coordinate 12,495,312 of JAJHZJ010000096.1, forward strand.
GTATCTTTGCCAAGGAAACCTCGCAGACAGTATGGTCCATGCAATCACAAAGAATCAGACACAACTGAACAGCAATTATCCCAATTAAATTTCAAATTACCCAATCTGTCCTAATGTTCTGTCCTTTCCAAATTTTGCTGAATCTAGACTCTGTTATCCAGAAATTTTAGCTATCCCTCCCAGCTCTGTGCCACTTACAACTTTGATAAGCGGTCCACTCATGACTTTCTCAGTTATTGATGAAAATGTTAGGCCCATATTCTTGGAGACCTCCTTCCAGGAATCGACTTAATGTCCAAGGTATGTATACAGGGTGTGTACACCTGAAGGTCTCAGAGAAATCAATATTTTGTGCCTCATTAATATTTGTATTTCTAAAGTGCAGTTTAGTTGGTTGAAAAATTAGGTTTAGTTGAGCTTTAGTGTCTTTAGTTTGATGAATAAAAATAATATCCTTTATCGTTTGTTTAATTCTTTAGAGTAACGTATGACTCTTCATGACCCCATCTGGGGTTTTCTTGGCAAAGATACTGGAGCGATTTGCCATTTCCTTTTCCAGTTCATTTTACAGTTGAGGAAACTGAGGCAGACAGGGTTAAGTGACAGGGTTAAGTGATTTGCCAGGGTCATGTGACTAGTATCAGATTTGAACTCAGGAAGATGAGTCTTCCTGACTTCAGACCCAGCGCCCCATCTACTGTGCCACCTAGCTGCTCTATATCCATTATTATTGGTCATTCAATATGTTTGCCTCAAAAAAAATTATCTGGGTGTACATCTTAGTGAAATGTGTTGCACGTGGCCCTCCTGACTGTCATATTTTTTAACCTGAATCTTTTAATCTTCTCCATCAGAAGAGCACAAGAGACATGATGACTAAAATTTAGAGGCCCCTTTGTGATCTGGGAGCATGTAGTGTTTATCTGGCTTCCAGGCCTAGTGTCCAGAAGAAGCTGACCTCCGTGGGACTGCTAGATGCCTCATCCCCAGAGGGAGCAGGGCCTATCATCCCTTCCCTACATACGCTGCCTGTTGGGGCTCTCACATTTCCTCCTTCCCACATCTCACTCCTCAGTAGCCTGCTTATTCCTGGCACTCGTAACCTGAGGATCTCAGGCAAACCCTGATTCCTATCAGGCAGATAGTGGGTACGTATGTTCGAATGAGTGTGTTCATGTGTGCCTGCACATACTGAGCTGACCCTGGATCCAGGAGTGCAGGAAGGATCTCAGACACCATTAGAACATAGCTCATACCATTTGGTTCCCCAACTAAAGGGGTCAGAAGGTAGCCTGGGCCCAGAGGCCTTTCCTCCCTGGTCTATCCATTGGCTAATGTCTACTTGTGCCTAATCTGAACAATTAGTCTAGAGTGTAAGTCTCTGGGACTCCTGAATGGGGAAGAAGATTAGGCAAGATTAATCAGTCAGTCAGTAAACATTTATTAAGTACTAGAGGCTAAGAGTGGTGGTGGTAGAAGGGTGGGCGGACGGACGACAATTAACCAGGGCCTGACTCCTTTGGTGGCGTGTGCCCTTTGCTCACAGTCTTTCTGGAACTTGGACCAGATGGGAGCCCAGGCTCAGGATAAATAAACCAATGAAATCTGAGAAAACAACCTTCCTGACATCACCCCAACCCCTGTGAAGAAGGGTCTGTCTAGGGGCCTCAGTGCGCCCCCTCCTTCGTGGGGAACCCCCCATCCATCCCCCTCTGCCTGTCCCAGGTCAGCCTATCCCAGCCCAAGTCAGCCCAGTCCCTGCCGTGTGACATGTTTTCCTAACATGGTGAACACATGCTTTCTCTGGAGGAACATTTATTTTCCCCGAGGCCTCACAGCTCTCAGCATGGGACATGGTTCTGTCCTTTCTTACCGAAAGGCAAGAGAGAAGGATGGGGGTTTGTCCAGACTGGGACAGAGTAGGAGGGCTACCACCTGCTTGGGACTGGGGGACATTTCATACACTCTCAGACTAGTGGCTGTGTAGAATTCTTGACTTCTAGAAAGCCAGGACTAGATAGAAGACCAGGCCTAGCTTGGTGTAAGCTCTGCAGGTGGGAGAGACAAACTGTAGGCAGAAAAGGGGTGAACTCTCAGGCTCCTAAGGTCTGGGAGCAGCCTTTAGAACTTCCTATTTCATACCTGAAAGCCAGGGAGGGTAAGTTCCCTGCTCCAGATCACACATCAGACAAGCGGGTCAGTACCAGATGCAAGATTTGGACCTTGGGCTTTCTCTAAACCATGGTTCCTCAAAATCAGTGAAAAAGGCCCTGATAGTTGATCCCAGGAAAGCTGCAGGGGAAGCCAATAATCTGAAAAATTAGTCTAGAGTGCAGATCTCTGAATGGGAAAAAAGACCGGATGAGATTAACCAATCAGTCAGTATTATGTATTAAGCATCTACTATGTGCCAGGCACTACGCTAAATCATTGGGGTTACAGAAGGAGGTGAAAGACAGACCCCAACCTTGAGGAACTCAGAATCTAAATGGAGACACAATATGTAGACAAATACATGCAAAGTAAGCTCTATGCAGACTAAATAGGAAATAAGAGAGGAAAGACACTAGAATTAGGAAGAGTTAGAGAAGGCTTCTGTCTTCTTCACAAGGGTGGGGATGGGTGGCCCCAGGAAGACATTTCTGGAGGTCTCTGAGTGAAGCACAGATGATGTCTTGTCAGGGCTATACTAGAGGGAATCCTGATTAGGAGCAGGTTGGACCAGATACCCTCCAAGGCTGCTTCTGACTTTAGGTTCAGTTATTGGGGAACTTGAGAGTCATTTCTCAATCTTTCATGTTGTTGCTGCTTTAATCCCCAATTTTGGAGTCAGAAGACCTGAAATCTAGTCTTGACTTCCCCACTTACAATATGTCTGACCTCAGGTAAGTCATATCACCTGTCTGGGCCTCAGTTTCCTAATCCTAAATGAATCTGTTGGATGAGATGATCTCTTGGATGGTCTAAACCCTATGAAACCTTGGATGGGAAGCCTCAGTTGTCCAGAGGTCTTCTGGAACTCTGCCAGAAAACTAGCTTAGGTCCTTAACTTGAGGTTCTGATGCAAAGAAACCAATTTGACCTTATAGGCTTTACTGAACCTGGTTGGGATGTAACCCATGAAGAGTTCTGGGAGTATAATAATAGCTTATTCAGAAAGACTAATATAGGTCATATAGTAATATATAATAAGAAGAGACACCCATGGAAGAAAGTCTAGGGAATGGAAGGAGGCAGTGTAGTGGTCAGAATTTGGGTGAATGTCAATGGAGGAAGAAGCAGAGGAATAGACTAGACACATGGCAGAATCTGGCAGAAGAAATAGATAGCATTGGGGAAACAGATCACAAGCCTGGCTTCTCAAAAGAGAATGTATGGTTGCACAGCAAACTCACACCCACCATCTTGGATTTAAGAAGGACAAGGAGATGATGGCCATTGACACACAATGAATATGCAAATATGCTATACAGTCCTATAAGAATAATGTCAGGAGTGGTAAAGCTCAGAATGAAATGCGGTTGGTAAAGTAAACTAAGGACAGCAAAGAAGGGATTTTTTCTTTAACAAGCCATATTAGAGACAAGAGGAAGATCTGAGAAGGGAGATGTTTTCTGCTTTGGCCAAACCAGACAATGATAACAAATGATAGAGAGAAGGAGCGGCTCTTAGACTTTGTTTCTTATTTCTTTCAAAGAAGAAATATTTTTGAACTAGAAAGGGCAGGGCAAAGATTCAGTAGGTCTTAATTTGGGATCAATGAACTTTTTTATACACATACACTATATACATATATATGCATATATACACAAACATATATGCATGGATATACACATATATTTATAAGTATATTTCAATGTAATTGGTTTCTATTGTAAATCTTTTGTAATTTTAATTTAAAAAGATGATTCTGAGAAGGGTTTCACCAGATGGCCCAAGGGGTCCAGGACACCAAGAAGAGGAACTCATGACTTCTTGAATCAAGACAAGTGAGGAAATAGTGAGCGAGCACCTCATTATCTTTGATTGAGTCAAGAAGTCAGCAGACTCGAATGAACTACTTGCATTCAGAGGAACAGCTGACAATAGCCCTTTAAGGGATGCAAAGCCCTGTGCATGTATGTGATGTGTATTTCTTCTACCAACAACCCTGGGAGGGAGGGCACTGGATGAACTGGAAGATGGAGTTGACCTGCCATCAGAGATCTTTGGAAGAATGGGGAAAGTGCTACCAGACTGAAGAAGGGTGAATATCTCAGTTTCCAAAAGAGGGAAGAGATGCAGCCTATAAACCTCAAGGCAGGGAACTAAACTCTTTTAATGGACAGAATTCTACCATGTCTTTATCAACGTTCTACTTTCTCTTAGGATCCTTTTTTTTCAAGGCTCCTCTGAGGGACCTTCTCCTATAGAAAGTCTTTCATGAACTCTCTAGTTGACGATATTGTCTCCTCAAAATTATCTGAGCTGTACTTTAGCTATACATATTATATTTCCCCTACCAAGCTTACTGAAGGCAGGACTTGTATTTTGGTTTGTCTTGATATTCAGAGTGTCTTGCATGATGCCTTGTACACAGTAGGCATTTAATAAATGCTTTATTGGAGCTGAATTGAAATGAATAAAATTGACTATCTCAAAAGGGAGGCAGGGATCTCCTGGCTTCATGAAGACTAGCCACACCAGATTCAGAGAGAGAAGATCAGGGGAATGTTGTCGATTTCGTCTACTTAGGTTTTATCAAGTGGATTTGGGTTCAGTTGACTTGGCCATACTCAACTCATTGTTGGTTCAATGGCCACTTGTCAGGAATACTCCAGTGGAGAATCCCAGGTATCTATAATTGGTCCTGTGTTATTTTAGCATTTTTTTAGTGACTTAAAGAGATACATGTTATGCTTATTAAATTTACAAATGACCCAAAGCTGGGGGCAGGGGATAGCTAATACACTGGACAACTGAGTGAGACTCCAAGAAAATTTTGACAGGCTAGAATCTTGGGTTGAATCCAATCATCTAAATAGGGGTCAACATTAAGTGTTACACATGGGTTAAAAAAAATCACCTTCACAAGCATGAAATAGGGAACATGGAGCTAGTTAGCAATATGTGTGAAAAAGATCTGAGGATTTTGGTTCACTCCCAGCTCAATATGAGCCCCAAAATATGGCGGCTAAGAAAGCAAAGGCAGATTTAAGCTACCTTAAGAGAGGATAGTTTCCAGACTTGGGAGGTCCCTCTGCCTTCAGCCCTAGCCAGACCACATGGGATCTGTTCTGGCTGCCACATTTTGGGGAGGATGTTGGTGAGCTGGAGCTCATCCAATGGAGGGCAACCAGGATGGTAGAAGGACCTTGAGAGCATGCCAAATGAGGATCAGAAGGAGGAAAGAGAGAGGAGAAGACTGTGATCAAGCGTCAGAAGAGCTGTCCCACGAACGAGGGATCGACTTTTTTCCACTTGGCCCGGACAGGCAGAATCAGGGGCACTGTTTCTACACAAAGGCAGATTTTTGCCTAAATGTGAGGCAAATTTTCCTAAGGTTGAGCACTATCCCAAGCCAAGAGTCTTTCCCAGGAAGGCGTTGGCTCCCCCTGGCTGGAAGGAGATACCTTAGCTGGATTGGTTGTCAAGAGGATTTTTGCTCAGGTCAGAGTTGGTCCCTTCTGCCTGAGTTTTGTGAATCTGAGCCTGTGATGATTTTGCCATTTTTCCTTAGCTCAGGGTTCTAGAGAATTTCCCAGAAGATCCCCCTTTTTGGGCTCAGGCTGGTTCTTTCTTGTTGTACTTCCCTCCAGGAAGAAGACCTCCCCTTACCCTCTCCTTGTGCTTAGATTTGGTACTAGACCTTTGAGAAATTGCATTTCCCCTGATACTTTACAGATAGAGAAACTAGGTTTCAGACCTGACCTTGGGAAGAGCTTGGATTCAAACCCAGTTCTGCTGACTCCAAACTAGTTCTCTTTCCACTAGACCACACGAGTCCTGCTCTAGTCTTGGGTCTGAAATGTGAACTTGGATATGGATTGAGTAGGTCACTTCCTTTCTCTGAAACTTAGTTTTTCCTCTTTGGTAAAATGGGGCTATTAATGCTTGGACTCCCACCATCAAAGGGTGGTCATAAGGACAGTGCCATCCAGAGTGTGTCACTTGTCTTCCAGCCCAGGCATGGTGGGTTGGTAACCCTGGAATGAGCAGCCCTCGGTGGTGGGGGATGTACTGTCATCCTTGCTTAGGCTGAAGCCCAGGCTGGGTGGTGGTATGTCAGTGACTCTGGAACAAACGCTTCATCTCAAGGTAACCTGATCCTGTAAGGCAGGCCCCCTCTGATGTGGGCTCCTCGCCTTTCAGAGCATTAGGGGAGCAACATTTCATGGAAAATTCAATAAATCCCCCTGTACAGCCAGACGTCTGTAAACAATGGCTTCCAAATTCAATCAGGCTGGGGACCCAGAGCAGCATTTATGAGCTCTAACGCGCAATATTATATAGGAGAGTGAGGAGCCAGGGACTAGGGGAGGGAGGGACTTCCTGGAAGATGAAAGGTCCCATGCTGCCCTTGCTCTCTACCCTCTCTATAGGAATCATTGCCCAGGTGGAGAGAGACACACACACACACACACACACACACACAGAGAGAGAGAGAGAGAGAGAGAGAATGCCCTGCCCTGCCTTGGAATTCCTGGTTATGGCAATGGCTCTGGATCTGGGTGCAACCATCACATCCAGGGACTACTGTTCAGGTGTGAGAAAGGCAAGAGGGTATCCAAAGTCTGGGCCCTGGCTAGGGTGGGTAGATGTGCACCATCTATGGCTGGAAGTCATCTCAACCACCAGAGAGACATGGGGCAGTCAGGCAACACAGTCATGGATATAAGTAGGAGTCCTGTGAGTAGACACTTTAGAGACCAACTATGTCTATCTGGGAACAGGTTTTCTAACCATGCATCATATTCACCCCATCAAAATTCCAAGGCCTCAGGAGCTGCCCACAACTCTTTAAATCCTTCTGCATGTCTTCTAGCGCCCAAGCTAGGTTTAGCCTGGGGCCCTAGGTATCACTCAGCAAATGCCTCTGCTCTGGGTCAGCTCTCTATCCAATTCAGACAAACGTGATAGAGCAGATACTAAGTACATAGATCTTTTCAAGAATTCAGGAGAAGAGATTCCAGGGTCCCAGGTCCAATTCCCTCTCAGGTTGGGACATTTGATACACACTTTCTAAGGCCAGTCTAGTCTGGATCTCTTAGAATGGTTATCTTTCCTCACCAACTCTCCGTACTGGGCCATCCCTCCTGGGTGCTACCACTCTCAACTTCTCCATCCTTGCCTAGGAAGGCTTTTTTACACTTAGTCTAGGTCTTCAAATGACCAAGAAATAGGCCTCTTCCAGCTTGACCTGGACTCATACTATTTCCCCTAAGTGAATGTTTCTCAGAAGTTACCTTGAAGCTCCAGGCAGAGCCCCTAGATGATCTTTTGGTAGCCTTGCTCCTCTCTTGGCTGTCCCAGCTTGCAGCTCTCTCTGAAAGCTCTGAAAAGCCTGTCTGGCCCAGTCAAGGGCTTCCCAAATGAGCCACTGAGGAAAACATCCAGAAAAAAAAAATACCAGAATTGTGTGTGGTATCCTCTCCTGAAGAGGGAGGAGCAACTCTGTCTGGACTTCACCAGGCAATTCTCTTATCCAGTGTGGCTTCTTTCTTACCCCCAAGGCTTAAGGAGACTGGTCTGCCCAGGAGGTCATATACCCAACCTTCTGAAGCCATATACCCAACCTTTTCTGACAGGTTTTTCAATCTCCTTTCTTTCTCCCAAGCTCTGGACTAGAAGGAGGGCAGAATTATGGACAGAGAACGTTGGAATTTCTGCTGCCTGTTGGGGACATGGGTTTTGTGTAGATCAAGAGGAAGAGATTCTGGTTTTGTCTCAGACTTCTGGCCTTCATCCTGCCTTAATTTCTTAGAATCACACAATGTGAGAGGTTGGTGGGATCTCAGTGATATCGAATCTAACTCACACTCATAAAGGATTCCCACTGAAATGGTGTTTGTAAAGCACTTAGCATAGTGCCTGGTATACAGTAAGTGCTTAATAAATGTTCCCTTCCTACTGCAATATACCTGATAAGTGGTCAAGCAGTTAAAAGCTCCAATGAGGGGGAACCTACTTCATAGTGACCCATCTCATTTCTCTCTCTACTTCTCCTCTGTTGATGTCACTCGAGTTCATGGCTTCAGTATTCACTTCTGTGTCTTACTCCCCCATCAAGTACTCTACAATCCAGTGACACTAGTTTCCTTTCTGTTCCTCCCACAAGACCCTCCATCTCTAGCCTCCTTGTTTTTGCACTAGCTGTTCCCTATACCTTGAATGCTCTCTCTCCTCATCTTTACCTTCTGGCTTACTTGAAGTCTCAGCTAAAGTCCCACCTTCCATAACAAACCTTCCCTTTGTTAATTCTCTCCAATTTATTCCACACATCTACTTCTTTGAACACACTAATTTGCATGTTGTCTCACCCATTAGACAGCGAGTTCCTTGAAAGAAAGGGCTATTTGTTTGCATTTCTTTGTCTCCCCTGCACTCCATACAGTGCCTGGCACCTAATGGGAGCTCATCAAGGACTTTTTCACTAGACTATGGCCCCCGAATCTTGATCTCCAGCCAGAGTCTCTTCTCTGAACCTCAAACTACACTTCTAGTCGTTTGTGATGGAAGAGAGTGTGGCATAGTGGGCAGAGCTCTGCTCTTAGAGTTGGGAATCCTGTTGCTAACATTTTCTAGCTGTGTGACAACAGACCAACCACTGGACCTCTCTGAGCCTGTCTCTTCATCAGCAAAATGAGAATAGTAATGTCTGCTTCACTGCCACATAAGGTTGTGGGGAGAACTGAATGAGACCACATTTGTAAAGCTCTTTGTAAATCTTCCAGGGCTATATAAATATCAGAAATGTAGGTAATGAAAAACCCAAAATTACATCAGTTGCAACGTGAGTGTGTGTGTGTGTGTGTGTGTGTGTGTGTGTGTGTGTTTTCAAGAAAAGGTTATGATGTCTTTGGCACCTCTAACTCAATGATCCAAAATGGAGGCTTCTCCCCAAGTCCACTCACTAGCCTGGGGCATCTCTGTTGTTGTTAGTGAAACAAATGTCACCTTGCCAGCTCTGCCAAGTAGAATTGGCATCACCTCTGGCTCTTCCCTGCCCCCCAACATACCCATTAGGTCTCTAATCTTTGATCTTCAGATTGTTATATTTTTTTGCATCTAATCCTCCCCCCACCATTTTCCCCACTCCCACCCCCTACTCCCTCCATACACACCACCACTGCATGAATCCAGGCTGGCTTTGTATCACTGTCCTCTCCACCAAGGCCCACTAAGCTGCCTCTCTCCCTCCCCCCACCCCAGACACACCAACTCTTGCAAATACTGCTGCTCTGATCCCCCCCTCCCCCAGTATGTACACACAGCCTGAGAGCAGAGACACACATTGGCAATCATTTCTTCAACTCTTATCAGGCCCCACTGTGCGCCTAATGACCTTTGCACCAGTCGCCTTCATTTTTTACTTTCTTGACCCTCCAATATAGTCACAGTCACATGGATGCAGGGAGACTTGTCAATTTCTCTTATTTCTGGCTCTCTCTCTCTCTCTCTCTTTCTCTGTTCCCACCACTTCAAGCCTACATGCGGGTGTGCACACACATGTCCTGTGCTCATTCTCCCCCTTCCTCCCTCCCTTCATGACTGCTGTTAAGGATCAGTCCCCAAAGAAAAATGCCCAATTTGTCATGTCCTGTCCAGCTGTTAGCCTCCCGTTGGTAAAAGCCATGGGGAAGACTTACTTTTGCCCATCTATTTATTTGCTGCTTGGACAATAAAAGGCCCCAGGCCTGCTGGGCTCTTCATAATAAAGCCACCAACGATTCCCCCATAGTCCCCTCCCCCGTGTCAACAACACTAGCCAACCTGCAGGTGTCACTGGGCATTAACCCCTGGCCTGGCCTGGCTTGGCCTCCTCTATGTATCTCCCAGGAGGGGGAGGGGAAGGGCAAGGGAAGATAGGGCGGGGCAGGGTGTGTGTGTGTGTGTGTGTGTGTGTGTGTGTGTATGTGTGTGTTGGGGGGATGGGGGGGGGGGGGGGGTCCCTGCTGCTGTCTCAGCACAAAGAGGTAGGCCCTGGAGGATGGGCTGGGCTTGCTGGGAGATGAGACTGGCCAGGCCCAAACGGAAAGCCTACTGTACTGCCCAAAAAGGTCTGGGGGAGGCAAGCAGTTCACCAGCAGCTCGGACTGGGGGCTGGGGCCCAGGCCTACCGCATACCACCCACCCACACAAGCACCCACCCACTGAGGCCCAAGTCTCTAGGCTGGCTCTGCAGTTTGCTGCCGCACCTAGCAACGCTCTTGAGGAATGTGGCAGCTCACCATGGAGAGCTCCTACAGGGAGGCCCCAGGCCCCAAGCTGCCCCACCTCCCAGCGCACTGCAGGGCCCCCATTTTCCTCCTCTGACACTCACCCCCCTCCTCCTGCTGGGCTGCCCACTTTGCCAGTGGGAAGGGGGCCTTTGGGTGCAGACAGTCCGTAGAGCTGATGCCCATGACAAAGCCAGGTTGTCCTACCCTATAGCATGAAAAAGTGGGAGTGGGGGAGGGGCCCCCAGCAGGGAGGCCTCATCTTGTGTTTAGATGTCAGCCTGAGTTACTAATCACACAGAACAGCACCCAGGATCCCCCACCCCCCCCCCATGCCCTTTTCATATGTGCCCCATCCCCTTCCTGAAGACAACAAAGTAATCCCTTCCTCCCCCACTGACCCTCTCTGCCTGGGGCCAGGGCTTCCCCATTAGGCACAGGGAACCGAGTACCCAGCAGGGGTTGGCCTAGACTGACTGCCCCAGAACCCAGGACCTCTTCCCATGGCTGCTGGCTCAGAAAGGGGCAGGTCTCCGTTTCCAAAGCTTGGGACCCCCAATCCTCTTTCCTGCCCAGACACATTTGCTCTTCCCCCGGGGACAAACCTTTCCATGAGCGGTGGGGCCCAGACCCAGACTGTCTGGAGGCTACTCTGTTTAAAGGAGGTGGCTAAACAAAATCTGGACCCGTCTTTCGGGCGTAAGCTGCTGTTCTGACGACGAGCCGAGTGGCAGAGACACCGAGATTCACCCACCAACTTAGAATGTGAAGTAACGTAAGACGGTGGAGAAGGGAGGGGCATGTGGGAGACAATAGGAGAGAACAGCCCTGTGCTGTCAGATATGGGGCAGAAGGGCTAAAGGAAAGAATGATGGGCTGAGGTGGGCCAGGAAAGCTGGGGCCAAAAGAAAGGGATTTTTTTTCTGTTTGGAGAAATTCTCCTCTGGAATCCCTTGCCAATTCCATTCCAGAATCACACTTCCCCTCTGCCAGCTAAAGCTTTTATTTCTGCTCACACCCTGTCGGACAGCGCTAATCTGTGCTGGCTGGGTTGGCTACAAATATCTGCTATCCAGCCTCATCTGGGCCCTCACTGAAGCAAGGCAACCCTTTTACTCCCCTCTGCTTGATTCTTTATTCCTTCCCTCAAGACTCCCACACCTCCTTCTGCCCCCACCCTCTCAGACACACACACACACGCACACACACATATGCACACATATACACACATGCATACACACACATATACACATAAGCACACATATACACACATGCATACACGCATGCACACATACACACACATGCACATACTGACTTTCCTGCTGTTCCTCACATTTTCTTCACCCTTTGGCATCATCACTAGCATCTCCACAGCGATTTAAGGTTTGCGAAGCACCTAGCTTGTGTTATCTCACTTGCCCTCACAATAATCCTATGAGGCAAGCGCTATTATCATTCCCATTTTACAGATGAAGAAACAGCCACAACCGTGATGCTCTATCTCCCGACTGTGGCTTTGCCCACCCTACCCCCACAACAGTTATGTGTTTGTCTATCCAGTTAGAATATAAACTCCCTGAAGGCAGGAGCTGCTTCTCTTTTGTCTTTGTATCCTCAGCCCCAAGCACAGAGCTGGCATATAACAGGCTCTTAACAGCTGCTTGTTGATTGGTTGAAAGAGAAACCTCAAAGCAGGAATAGGAACCCCCGACTGCTTGGGGTGGACAGGACAATTAAACATATGAGAGAAACAGGCAGAATTGCTGCTCAAATCTTGCTTGGCCCCTGTTTTCTCTGCCAAGGAGAATGATCTTTCCACTACAAATGACAATAAAGATGGTGAAAAGGGAGTGGATACCCAGCATAAATAAGGGGTGAGGAAGAGAGCACCCAGATGCCTTTGATGAATTCAAATCCCCTGGCCCAGATGAACTACACGTTCCAGGCCTGAAAGACCTGGCAGAGGTGACGGTGGGGCCACCGGCAGGGATCTTTGAAAGATCATGGAAAATGGGAGAAGATAGCACAAGATAAAAGAAGGGCAAATGTTTTCCCAGTCTTCAAAGAAGGAAACAGAACAGTTCAGGCAAACAAAAGGCAAAGGAACTTGACTTGAATTCCAGGGAAAATTCTAGAAGGGAATCCTTACAGTTATAGAAACTGAGAATCTCAAAAGGAAGTGGTGATTCATTCCAAGGAGCCAGCTGGCTTCATCCAAAGCAGGTCATGCCAGACTTTCTTTATCCCCCCCTTTTAAAAAGGGGGTTAATAAACTGGTATATGACAGAAAATCTGCAAATGTAGTTTCCTTAGATTACTGTAAGGTATTTGACAGACTACTTCATATTAATCTGGTAGAAAAATGAGAAGGGATGGCCAGCATCCTGGATGCCAGTCAGAATCTCCAAAGATCTTGGCAGGGTCCAGAAGTGGGCCAAATCTATTAGGAGAAAATGGAATAGGGACAAATGTCACGTCTTACACAGGTTCTAAGAGTTGTCCTCAGCATTCCAAGAAGTGGGGTGGGGCTCTGTTGTCTGAAAAAGATCTGATGGAAGTCTGTTGATGATTGATTCATACCAACTTTATGTGAGTCAGTAACGTAAAGCAGGGACTCCTGTTCCATATTCCCCACCAAATGAAAGCCATTTTGGTCATTGTTAAGAGCTCTCAAGAATCAGGAGGTGACAGATCCTCTGTGGTCACAGATCACATCTTGGAGTCTTGCATTCAGTTCTGGGTACCATTTAAGGACAGTGATAAGATAGATGAAATCCATTTTAGGAAGAGTGAATGGTGAAAGGTCTGAGGTCCAGACCATATGAGAATTAGTATTCATTTCTCCATGGGCCAGGCAAGCCAGCCTAGTTGAAGTAGCAGGTCACCTTGAAGGAGAAAGGAGGTAGCAGATACCAGGAAGGTCAAACCACCTCCACCATCTCAACTCACACTGATATGTTGATAGCCCAGGACCCTGAACACAAGGGTACTTGGAATAGCAGTGCCCCTCTGAACGCCAGCCTACCTCTATCCCATCTGTGAAGCTGTCATCCTGGCACCGCCCATCCAAGATGAAACTTGGTCACTACTTCTGTGGGTGCTGAAGCCACAGCAGAAAAGAAAGTTCTTGGCTCTGTCCAGTAGTTAAATATCAGAAACAGATAGGATTTTAACAGGAGAAATGACATCAAGGAAGAGATAGTATTACCACCTGCTTTGCTGTTGCACCCTAAGGACCAGGAGACCTTTCTATCTGAAGTACAACTCAGACCTTCGCTGGATGTTGTGAGTTCCTGGAGAGTAGAAGCCAGCTTATTTTTCTTCATTCATGCACTCAGTTGTAAGGTCTGGGACAAGTAAAGATTAGGGGCAGGGCCTGCCAGTCCTCTTTTGGTATTCAAAGGACTGTGATATGAAAAAAGACTCAGCCTTGCTCCCCTTGGCTCCAGATGGCAGAGTAAGAAGTGTTGGATGAAAGTCACGCATAGGGAGATTCAGGTTTGATATCAGGAACAATTTCCTATTCATTGGAGTCACTCCAAAGTAGAGGTCGATCCTGTCTTTCCAATACTAGTCTCTCCCTCATGTATCAGCTGACCATTGGATATTTCAAACTGGACGTCCCCAACTCAACACATCCAAAATAGAACTTACTCTTTCCCTCTCTCCCCCAAACTTCTCTGTTATTATTTAGGGTACCACTCTCCTCTCAGTGCCCCATGCTCACAACTTGGGTGTCATCCTTGATGCCTCGACCTTCACCATCCCTATGCATCCATCCAATTGCCTAATCTGGCTGCATCTACCTCTACCACATTTCTCCCATTGTCCCCTTCACTCCCCTAGTTCAGGTCTTTAGCATCACCTTTTGATTAGATTATTGTAAATCCCTCTGCCTCCAATCTCTCCCCTATCCCATGCATCCTCCACAAAATGATTTTCCTACCATGCTAGACGACCTTGCTACTTCCCTGCTACATAAATGCTAATGGCTCCTTATTGCCTCGAGATATTTGGCATTGAAAGTTCTTCACAATCTGCACCCAGCTGACCTTTCCAGTCTAATTATTTTTCTCCATACACTCTGTTGTCTTTGTATTTCACATCTACTTAATTGCATTCATGTTGTTTCCCCAGGTGGAATGGAAACTCCTTGAAGGTAGGAATTGTTCCTTTTTTTTTTGGTTCTTTATTCCCAGTGCCTTGCACTTAATAAATGCTGGTTGATTCACTGCTTGATGGGGTCTTCCCCTTCACTTGGAGGTCTACCCATGGAGGCTGGATGGCTATTTGCTGATCATATTGTAATGGGGATCCCTCTGGGGATACGTTCTAGACTAGAAGGGGAGAAGGGTCTGAAACTTTTGGTGTGTCTTGGAATCCCCCTTGGGCAGATGATCTGTGAAGCCTAGGCACCCCTTCTCAGAATCCTGTCTTTTAAATGCATACAATAAAATTGATAGATTTACAAGGGAAATCAATTATACTGAAAAAGTTATCAAAAATAGTTTTTCAAAAGCCCAAGGTAAAGGTAGCTGCTGAAGATAATTCCTGACTGAACCATTGCAGTGCTAGGATTTTGTGCAGGAAGCCAAGAGAAGAGCTCGACTTTGGGAGACGAGATGAGCAACAGGAAATACAATCACAGCCTTTCACTGGTGACCAGATAACAAAAAATGGAAGTGAAGGCTGGTAACTGAGAACAGCCACAAAGGCTCAGGGAGATAAGTGTCAGAGGCACCAACTGGCAGAATGAGCAGTGACAGGTGAGAAGTAGCCAGGAGAGCGAAGAGGAGCCTAGAGGCTGCTGCCAATGCTGAGCCTTTTCAGATGACTTCCAAGGAATCAGGCGAATGGGAAGAAAGCCTCAGGCTCCTGGCTTTTTATTTTTGAAGGGAAAGAAGGCAGATATTTTGCTGCATTTCCAGTCTTGTTCTAACTCTTTCCCAAGCCAGGAATGCTCTTCCACCTCACTGCAGTCTCTAAGAATCTCTAGCTCCCTTCAAAATTCAGTTCTCTCCCTACAGAAAGCCTTCCCTGATGCTCCCCCACCTTCAACAGAAGCTGTTAGAGCTTCTCCCCACCCCCACAACAAAATTACCTTGGATTAACTTGTATATATTATTCTCATATATACTACTCTGTATAACATATGCTTTATGTATCTTACTTACATGTGTACATATTCCTCCTCTCCCCCCACCCCTCTTGAGGGTCAGGTGGATTTAATTTTTCCTTTTTATGTTTTTGCGTTCTGAGGAGCTAGCAGAGGGCCTGTTGTGGAGAATTCTTTTTGGGACCATTGTTTGATAGAGCAAGGGTCTAGGTGCTGCCTCATTATCCAGGAAACATTAAGAGACCTACGGGGGGAGGTCTCTAAGCCTAGGATCTTCTGTTGGGTACAGATCCATTTATCCCAGAAACGTGTCTGATGGTGGCATAGCTTTAATTGGAGAAGCCCAGAGACCATCTAGCACAATCCCTTGCTGAGCACAAAACCTCCAAATGTGCCTCAGGCAGTTTGGTGGCACTCCTGAGGGTCAGAAAGATCTGAGTTCAAATCCTACCTTAGACAGATGGGAGCTATGCGCCCCTCGGCAAGTCATTTAAACTCAATTTCAGTTGCTTTGCTTGTAAACTGAGAACCAAAAGAGCACCTACCTCTCAGCGTTGTTGTTAGGATCAAATGACATCACCTGTAGATCCAGAGATGGTCATCCCACCTCTAGCAGAGGACAAGTTAAAGACCTCCAGTCATGTCCAAACTATCACCTGAAGCCATCCATTCCACTCTGGGATTGTTCTAATTTCTGGACAATTTGTACCAAATGTGTCTCTTGGTGACTTCTCCCCATTGTTTTGCCCTCCGGCACCAAGGAGAACCAGTTTAATCTCTCCTTCACAACACAACCTTTCCAATTCCTGAAAGCAACTAGCTGGATTTCCCTAGAATTCTCTCTTCTTCAAGGGAAATTCCCCCCCTCCCCTATATTCTTCAGCCCAATATGCACATCCCGTAGGCCTCATGGGCCCTCCTGATCCCATTTTCCTTACTCTGAACACTCTCTAGGCCATGAGCCCTAGCCCCCAACAGCAAAGGAAGAGCCATGGCACAAAGAAGACTAGAAACAACACAGAAGACTGGGACCAGACAAAAGTGGACAGAGATCAGAGAGGCCAACAGAGAATTGTAGAACGTGGGGAATTAGAGACTGCATGGGACAGTGCAGAGTAGGTGGACTCCAGTGGAAGGCTGGGCTTCACCAGCTTCCTTCCCTTGCAGAAGCTTCTGGTTAGTTCCTCCTTTGTACAATGAAGGTGACGATCTAACCCTCACCTCACAGGTACTAGTGCACAAAAGTCCTTTTGAAGAGAAAGCTGGGATGGCAAAGAAGAGATCTCAGGGCTGGGATGGAAGCTTTGAACACTGACGGAGGAAGCTTCTCCATCACAGTCTGGATGAAGTCAGGGGCAGTGCCTCGGGAAGAGATGAGGGACAAAACGAGTATGTCCAAGTCAAGTCAACGGGCACTTAGTTAGTGCTAGATACCGTGCTAAGGGTTCCAAAGAAAGGCAAAGATAGTTCCTGTTCTCAAGCGTTTCACTATTTAATGGGGGAAACACCAAGCAAACCACTGTTTACATATAAATGATAGATAAACGGGAGATAACTCATGCAGGGAAGGGGCTTGGGGGCATGATCATTGCCTTCAAGTACTTAAATGACTGCCATTGAAAATGCTTCAGAAGAGAAGAGTTCACATCAATACTGAGGATCTTCCCAACTCTGAGATGTTTGAAAATGGAATGGCTAGCAGGTAGTGAGCTACCTGCCACCAAGTGAAATGACAGAGGCTGGCCCATCCTAGTTTTCAAGGTCAAGCTGGATGGCTGGTTCCCTCATTGGGGATGCAGAGCCCTGGCATGCCTGTGGGATGGGAAAGACAGAGCCAGATGGCTAAATGACTGACCACTAAGGTCTCTCCCATCCCTGAGGGAGATCTTCCTCATCTTTTCTTGGTGATGCCATCCTCCCTAGGTCCTTCTGCCTACACACTGGGAACTTAGGCACTTGAGCCTACCTCCCCTCCCTTTCCTACCTCCCCCCCTCAGTGGCCCCATTCATGGCCTCTTATCATCAGAGAGTGTTCATTAAGCACCCTAGCCACATTTTGGCCCTATGCCAGTTGAGCTAACGGCTTGCCCTTGCCCCCACCCTCAGCAAGCTCATGGTCTATCTCTCTTGGCCATGACTCTGGACCCAGCCCCAGCCTTGGCTGCTTGGGGGTGGAGACTGCAGGACCAGCAAAGGCCTAAGCAGAGGACATTAAAATGCATTTGAGTTCACCCAGGACAATAAAGCAAATAAGAGAAGCTTTAAGTCACTAATAAAAATCAAATGTAGGCCGTTTGCAGGAGTGATCAGCGCTGAGCCTTGCTGTTCTCTTGTTAAGGGGCTGCAGCCATAAATAACTTCCCTGTGGAAAGCAGAGGAGAGGGGGAGCGAGGGAGAGGCAACGTAACAACACCAAATTTTTCATTTTTCTCCATAAATCACTTCAGCGTGCGATAATATTTGTTTTTTCTAATGAGTCTCTTGCGATCCATTCCAGGAGCTAACATCAGGGCCTGTCAGGAGGTGATGTGTGGTACAGTTCAACGCTTTACAAAAACTGCCTGCTACACAGATTTTTTTCTCTTCTTTACGCTACGGATTCATGGGGCCCATTTTTTTCTGTCCCCAGGACTTGTGGAGTCTCGCTTGCTGATCCTTGGTCTTGGGTCTTAGCTCTGGAGCTCGCTTGCTCCACCAGACCACCTTTCCTAATGCCTGGTGGAGTCTAGGTCACTTTCCATGTGAATATCTCTGTGGGATCTCAAGTGGGGACCAGCGGGGTCCAAGGGCCTGCATGGAACACAGCTTCCAATTCCCTCCCTTGTCCCAACTGCCCAGAGCCAGGAACATGGGCAGAAACTTCATTTCTCCATGTTCTCCCCTTGATGTCACATGTCCAACATGGTCAGGTGTTGCTTCTGCCTTCTTGCAGTCTTCCAGTTCCTCTGCCTCTCTAGTCTCAGCCTTAGTCTAGGATTAGACATTGCCTCCACATATGGTTCCTGTCTCTACTGCTCAATATGGCTTGTGCCTTGTCTCTGCCCTGACATGGCATGGGCTAGGCTCCCGCTACTCTCTGGGCAAAGACAAGTGCCCCCTTCATTTCTGTCTTCCAAGACAAGGCACCTATGATATCACTGGTTTCCTGCTTCCCTGCCAAGCTCTGGGATCAGTATCTTTTTCACTCCACCATCTTGTCTTCCAAATCCTTCTACCAGTTCACCGAACTCTCTCCTGCCTCCATTCAAGTAGGCCCTTTCACCCTGTCTCTTAGCTTCATTCTACTCTGATTGCTCTGAAGAGAAGCAGGCTACCACTTTCTCACCTGGCACAGGTACCCCAGGCACAGTTCCCTTTTGTTCTCTAGCCTACGAATGAGTGGGGCATAAATATCAGCTGCTAGGACCACTGTGTCTGCTGCAGTTATCTTTGCCTCTGTTCACTTTTCATCAATGATGGAGGGTATTCACTTTTCATTTAGTTCAGTGTTTATGCTATCACATCTGCCTCAGATGCACCTGTCTCAGCTTTGAAGTTCATGGGGGTGGTCGTGGGAGACTTCTATATTTAGAAGTCTGAAGCCAGCTGAGGCTGGCACTGTTCCACCTAAAGGGAACTAAGTGATACTGGGCAAAGCCAGTGTCTACCATGAGTCAGTGTGCAGGAAACACTCAGACACTAGATAGATGACTGGGTGACTGGGCACCTGGCCCCAAGCACTGTCCAACCCAATCAAATACCATATGTATTCTAATCAGATTTCCTTTTTTTTTTTTTTTTTTTCAGATTTCCATTTTCTAATCAGCCAGTAGGGCATTTGTTAGGCCTTGAGGAGAACCAAACCTCCATTTCATGGAAATCAAGGAAATTTTCATGGAGAAGGAAGGTTCAGTAGGAGCTTTACATGGGTCATAGATTCATCAATCTGACAGTGGGACTGGGCTTGGCAGTGTGTACCTAGGCTTATAGTCATAGGATCACAGATTTAGAACTAGAAGGGGCCTCACTCCCTCACTCTACAGATTGGTTCTGAAACTAAAGGCCAGAGGTGTTAATGGATTTAGCCAGGGTCACACAAGTAGCCAACAGCAGAGGTGGAGCCTGGCACCCAAGTCTCCTGAGTCAATGGAACCATTCAATTCCACAGTCATTTCAGCCACTCAGTCAATAAACATTTATTAAGCGCCTACTATATGCTAGGTACAGTGCTAAGCAAAAGTCAGTCCCTGTCCTCAAGGAACTCACAATCTAATGGATTAATGTATTATTTATCACAATCTAATAGGATTCACTTATTAAGCACTTACTCCTACACGATAGGCATAGAGAGACAAAATAGAAAAGCAGAGATAGAGCAATTGAAAAGAAAGATTTGGCTAGAGATGGAATTACCTAGAGGTATGAGACAGGAAATGGATGAGAGGGACACGCCAAATGATGGTGGACATTCTGCTGAGGCTTCAGATTCCAGTCCAACTTGACTGGAAACAAGCCTTGGGGAAGAGTAGAGGCTTCCTTTGCCTTTTCCAAGATGAATCAGGTCTCTACTGCTCAGATCAGGGAGGCCCACTGGAGCCTCCCTCTTTCTCTGGAGGCCCTCTTCCTCTCCCCATTTTTGTCTTGGGCATCCATCCCTGCAACTTGGGTTAAGAGGCTTCTGGGGTCTGTTGGGAGACTATGCAGGTTGGAGGAATGTCATGGCCTTTTACCAATTTAACCCCAATCTCCTTTGAGATGTTGCCAGAACGCTTGTGTACTTTGGTGAATTTATAGCTAGCTAAACAACCAGACCCAAGAGGGCTGTGATTAGGACGTCAGCCTGGAGGAGGCTCTCCAGTGACCACAGAGCTTGGCTCTTAGCCTCACTCTACTCTACTCAGCATATTGATCAACCTAGAAAGAATGCATTGGAAATGTCGGGACTTCTCTTGGGGACAGGAAATTGTATTTCTCTGTCTTTTCTCTGCATTTCTGTGACTTTGGTAGGGAAATGGGGGTGACAACATAGCCACTAAGTCAGTCCATGTTCAGTTCTGGGCAAGTCCCTTCCTCCCTCTGGGCCTCAGTTTCCTTATCTGTAAAATGAGATGATTGGACTTTCTAGTCCCTAAGGACCCTTCTTGATTTACTAATTTCTAACTCTGTGATGTTATTATCTCATGGGAACTTGGCACAGGGGACAGCCAGATGTTAGTGGTCATTCCTGATGGGATGAGGGTGGAGCATGGATTTAAAATGTGCTCATGGCCAAAGCCAGCTGAAACCCTGGGGCAGAAGGGGAAGGGAAGCTCCATCATGCCTTCTCTCCTTTCAGTGAGAGACTGGGAGGGAAGTAGCATACAACTGGGGGTTCCTGTTCCTAGGAGAGGTCAAAGGAGGAGTCAAGGAGTTAAGGGGCTAGGTCTGAATCCCCTGCAGGGATGGGGGTGGGGTAGGGATGGGGGGAGGTGAACATTGAGAAAAAATCACCAGCTTAGAAAGAGCAAGCCTGTGCCCTGGGCAGAGACCTTGTTGGCAAAATGATTCCTGACACTAATTTTACCTTGTAATTACTTTTGTCACAAGAAATAAGATGATAAGATATGAGGGATAGTAGTTGTGGGGGGAGAGGGAAGCTGCTAGGCAAGCGGCTGTCAGAAAGAGAAGCCTGAGGCCAGAGTGTTGGTTGAGGTTCAAAGGACAAGCCTGAAAAGGGGAAGCAGGTTCAGGATGATTTCCCCCTTTGCTTTTTCTCTCTTTAGTACTGACTTAGATGGGATCTGTGTCTCCGGATCTGTGCCCTGTGGAGACCTCATAAGACCAGGAGGATGGCTCTCTTGGACATGGCCTCACACATACTCAGTCACACTTAGTTTTGTGAGGGGAACCAAGCCTGGAAGAGTGACTAACATGAAGGATCCCAAAAGAGCACATTACACCATGATGGACTGAAGCAAATGAGAAAAGAGCCAACAGAGATGTGTGGAAAGTTCTGGGCTTGAGTACCTCAAATCAACTAAATAAATATAGGATGGTAGGGACAAGACAGTCGGTTCCTATGGGGGGAGACCTCAGCATTCCAGTGGCTAGCACACTCAGTATGAGGTAGTAGGACATGGTAGCTCCAAATGTCACGGTGATCTTGGGATGCACTGAAAGAGGAAGAATCCTCCCAAGAAAGGGGTGGGGGATGATTTGACTCTATCCTGGGGCTACTCTCAACATACCTGGAAGGTCATGCCACATTCTCAGCCTTCATTATCACTGAGAAGTTGACAAGCATGTCTAGAATGGGAGTAGGTGGATGACCAGGATGGTGAGACATATCATATAAAGACTGGGGTAGGTGTAGGTGGAGAAGTCTGGAGTGAGTTGTCAGGAATGAAATGAGCATGATTAGGCCCCGCTTTTTAAAATGGCAGTCTGTGCTGGGGACTCCTCAATTAGGAGAGCTGGCCTCAAGATGGAGGCATTTTCAATGTGGGAAGGCTGAGAGGTGAGTAGATAGAGGACTAACTAAAGCCAGCAGTGGAATGAGCTGCTTATGAAGTAGTGAGCTCCCCATCACAAGGAGTGTTCAAGAAGAGGATTGACGATCCCCTGTCAGAATGGCTGTAGATCAGATTCCTACATGGGGAGGATGGCTGGGTAAGATGATCCCGAAGAACTCATGATTCGATAACTAGAAGAAGGTGGTCAGTCAGTAGTTAGCACAGTGCCTGGCACATAGTAGGTACTTAATAAATACTTGTTGGCTGACTGAGACTAAGCCTAGGGAGCGAACCATCTAGGAACGAGCAGGCCTGGCACTTCTGAATTTTGCTACTGTGGGAAATGATTTGTCTGGAATTCCAGGGCTTACAGCCCTTCCACTGATAAAAACCCTAAACTCCCCAGCTCACAGGCCAGGTGGAAGCACCATTGCCACTCTGGGGGATTGTCGGTCACTTGGACCATGAGCCACCCATATAGCAGCAGTTGACGATTTCAGAGAGTGAAATCTGAGGCTAACCTCTGGAACCTTGGAGAGACACAGAGGACTCAGAAGCAGCATCCAATCGGGAGCAGAGGGGCCGGATCAGAACCGCAGGGGTCCCTTTCACTCCATGCCCCCACGTAGTGTCCAACCAGAGTCTAGCGGGAGGAGGAAGTCTCCACCTCTCCACCCTGGATCGCGGCTCCTGGGACCCCGACTGGAAGGCGAAGAGTCAGAGCTGTCCAATCACGGGGCACCCTCATGTCCGGCGGCATACTGGAGTGTGTGTGTTTGCACACACCCTTGGGCTGGGCCCCACATGTGTGTTCGAGCGAGGGAGGGCTGGGGGCACACTCAGAGACAGAGAAGGCGAGAGAGGCAGCGAGATAAACACTGTCATGGGCCGTTTCCATCATCTACTCACAAAAGCATAATAAAACCCTTGTAATATACTAGAACTTGTGTGGTCCCAGGGCCTCATTTGCATACTAATTACTGAGTGCAAATGGGACCTTGGTGGGGGAGGGAGGCGGGCGGCGGCGCGCGGGGCTCGCGCTGTTTGCAATGCCATTTTGTATCATGCTAACAAGCTAATCCCGCGTGCAGTTAGCTCCTGATATATAACTGCTCATTAGTATTATAATAAAGTACATGAAACCGCCATAAAACGTTATATACTGCACAAGTGTTGTTTTCTTGCCAATTATCTGGAGGCGGATTTATCACCACAGTTGCTTCGAATTCCCCTCGGTGAGGTTTGGGCCGAATAAAGAAAGGTGTCGGTGGGGGGGTGGGGAGAGGCGGAGGGGGCTCCTTTCGAGGGGCAGACCATGTGTTTCCTTAAGTAGCACTTACCGAAGCGCCATTTCATGAGAGGCGGCAGTGAAGGAGGATGAAGAGACCTAGCTCATCCTCAGCCTGAAGCAGGCCTGTACGGCTCCTTCGGGAGAGGCTGGCCTAGCCCTGCACCTGCCTGGAGAACTCCAGGCTAGTGCCCACCTGGGCATCCGCTGAGCAATGGGTCCCTCATCTCCAGGGCTGAGGCTACTTAAGAGGCTTGGCAGCCTTGGCTAGAAGATGCCATGACCTGCATGGGCTTCTACCAAGGACCTCTCCTTGTAGAGCTGGGAAGGTGGACATTGGCATCTAGGCTAACCCAGGCCTGAACAAAAATCCTTTCTAGTCTTCCAAGAGCCAGTTCTTAATATGCATGGAGGCGATAGGTTGGTGGAGAGAAGTTCCCAGCCAAGACTCAGAGATTTGAGTTCAAATCCTGCCATTTCCACTGACTAGTTGTGAGACCATGGCTGAGTGATTGTATCTCTCAAAACGTATTTCCTCACCTGGGAAAGATAGGGATAATAACTCCTTTCAAGGCTGTGGTGAGGCTCCAGCAAGATGATCTATGGGAAGTGCTTTGCAAACTTGCAGGCCTCATAAAGATGTCAGATATTATCAGGTCCCCCTTAAGTCTTCCTTTTTCCTGACTAAACCTCCTTCACCTCCTTTCATCAATTCTTACAGGATATGACATCAGGTTATCACCTTATCCTCCTCACACTCCTCTGGAGGGTCCCTGGCTTATTAAGGTCTTTCCAAGAGGCAGCTGGTGGTGCAGTGGATAGAAAATTGAGACTGTAGTCAAAGAGAGCTGAGTTCAAATCCAGATTCTGACACTTGCTAGCTGGATGACCCTGGGTAAGTCAATTAACCTCTATCTCAGTTTTCTCAACTGTAAATTGGAGCTAATAACTCCTACCTTGAAGGGTTGCTGTGACTATTTGTAAAAAATGCTTAGCATATAATATTTAATAAATAAGTACATAAGTACTTAATAAATGCTTGTCCCTTTCTCTCTTCTCCTTCTTAGAAGAGCATACAATCCTCTAGGTGAGGTCTGAGCCAGGTAGTAGAGGAGGCAGGAAGCCTTGTGAAGGGGTTAGTTATTCCAATAGTCCAGATGGGTGCTAAAAATACAATACAATAAAATATAATACAAGATAATATAATAAAATAATAACCTAGATGAGAGATAGCAGTGGAAACAGAGAGCAGGAAATGGATGCCAGAGATATTCTGAGGTAGAATTGTTAGGGCTTGGTAAGCAAGTAAACAATTATTAAGCATCTTCTGTGTACCAGGAATACAGAGAAAGGTTAAGTAAGAATCCCTGGGTTCCACAGTAATTTCAACCCAAGAAGGACCAGAAGCTTTTAAAGATGAAATTCTGACTCCAAGAGACAAAGAGACATAAGGAGAAACAATTATGATGAGGAATCAATTAACATGTCATTTATTAAATTCATTCTATACCCAACTACTACACTAGGCCCTAGAACACAGTCATAAAGAAGGAAACCATCTCTACTTTCAAGACGTTGTCGAAAGTGACTGATGTGGACACACAGGGAACTCATCAACCACCGTAGATTTTAAAATGACCTGAACAAAAGAAGGAAGCCAGAGAGCTTATGGAAGATGAATATTAAAGTGTGGTGCAGTGCTGGAAGGGGGATGTCAGCAGTGTTAATGTTCGGAACGAGCTGAGGCTGACAAGGAGAATTAAGACCCACAAAAGGGAATTTTAAAAAATTATACTGGGGAGAAGAGACCCTGGAGATGAGAAAAAGGTTAGCACTGTTGCTCTGAGGGACTAAGATACAAGGGTGGAGAACCTGAGATCTTAAGGCCACATGTGACCTTCTAGGTCCTTAAGTGCGACCTGTGGCCTTAATGCTGCAGGGTCCCCACCCTTGACCACTACAATAACGTACAACAGAGAGGAAGTGGAACTGTCTGCTTATATGTGGCTTCTATTTTTTCTAGAAAGGAGAATGATTTCAGACTAGAGTTTAGAACAAAAATGCTGGAGAGCTAAAACCTTTGATAATTAGGGAGCTAGTAAACTACCTATCTGCCCTTGCCAAGTAAAGTTCTTCCCCAATATGTCTTACCTGATCCCTCCTCCCTCTCCCTTCCCCACCCCAGTAACTCAAATTCACTCTTGAAATGATGTCTCTACTGATTTGTGAACTTGCTAGTTCCCCCTGCCCCCCACATCCCCCCCCACTCCCACTGCCCCTGCCCCTTGAGGACAGGGATGTTTAATTTTCTTATCTTTGAGCCTCCATTGCCTACAAGGGTGGGGAACCTGTGGCCTTGAACCTGTGGTTCTCTAGGTCCCAAAAGGGATGCACTTGAAGACCTAGAGGACCACATGTGACCTCAAAGTCACAGGTTCCCTACCCCTACACAATACCCTGTAAATTCAAGGTGCTTTAATAAATGATGTTGGAGGAAGAGTAAATTGAATTGAGCTGAAATGAGTTCAAGTCACCTAACCAGATAAAGTATATTTTCTGGGACTGAGAGAATGGATAGGTGTGACTGTTAGCCATTATTTGAATAGAACTGAAGGAACAAGGGCTGAAATTTTCAAAAACCTGAAATAAGTGCAAAATGCAAACTATAGACTAGTGAGGCAGCTGTATCATGAAAGGGGAGGTGAGTGAAAAGGAAGCAATCCTTCAGCTAATGAGCACTGATTAAGCACCTACTATGTGCTAGATATTGTGCTAAGTGTTGGAGATCCAGAGAGAGACAAACGACAATCTCTGTTCCCAAGAAGCTCCCACTCTAAAGGAGAAGGCAAAGTGCAAGTAAATGAGCAAACAAGATATATATGGGATTAATTGGGAATAGTCTCAGAGGGAAGATTAAGTAGGACTGGAAAAGGCTTCTGGCAGAAGGGAGTGGGGTTGGGTTATCTGGTACCTGAGGGAGTCAGGAGGCAGGGATGAGGGGAATGAACCTTGTATCGTGTTCAAGGAGCAGCAAAGAGGCTACCAGCACTGGATCCCAGAGGTGCAAAGTGTAAGAAACTGCAAAGGTGTATGTGCATGTGTGCGTGT
Organism: Bettongia penicillata ogilbyi; assembly: GCA_023548195.1. Taxonomy (NCBI): domain Eukaryota; kingdom Metazoa; phylum Chordata; class Mammalia; order Diprotodontia; family Potoroidae; genus Bettongia; species Bettongia penicillata. The sequence goes on from JAJHZJ010000096.1 coordinate 12,521,712, forward strand.
GTGCGCGTGTGTGTGTGCATGTGTGTGTGCATGTGTGTGTGTGTGTGAAGAATTTCGAAAGTTAAAGAAAGGATTTTTTTACTTGATCTTGGAAGTAAGTGGGAGCCATTGGCATTGAGTGAGGGAGGGGTGACATGGCCAGATTTGTGCTTTAGGAAAATCAGTTTGACAGTTGAGAGGATGAGGGTCTGGGAGAGACTTGATGCAGGCAGACCCACCAGCAGTTAATGCAATGATCCAGGTGTGAGGTAATCGCAGAAAGCCAGTATGGCCTCATTTAAGATCATGTGGTGCCAATTGAATTTCCTTTCTTTCTTTTTGGGGACAAGGTTACTAAATGGTACATCCAGTAAAGGATATGGATGTAGGTGGTACAGTGGATGGAACACTGGACCTGGAGGAAGGAAAAAATCTTCCAGTTTCCAAAAGGAAATTCCAAACCTTCCAAACCTTCCAAAATCCAATTCTGCCTTCGATGTGTTCTAGCTGGGCCATTTTGCCACTGCCTGCCTCAATTTCTTCATCTGTAAAAAATGGGGATAACAGTAGCCCCTGCCTCCCAGGCTTGTTGTGAGGATCAAATGAGATAGTATTTGTAAAGTGCTTTTCCCACCTTAAAGCACTATATAAATGATAGCTATTATGTTATTCTTATGGACAAGGGAGAAAAATGTGGGATAGATGAGAGTGTAGTGTTTGATTTCAGAACTGGTTGAATAGGAAGATTAAAAGGGGAGTTATTAATGGTTTAATGTCAAATGGAAAGAGGTCTCTGAGGGGGTGCTTGGCCCCATGCCATTTAACATTTTAATCAATGATACAGAAAAAGGCATAGATTAATCACTCACTCGATCAACCAGCCTACTATGTGCCAAGCACTTCCTTAAGTTCTGAGAATAAAAAGACAAAGATGAAGTCATCCTTATCTCAAAAGAACTTGCACTCAAAAGGTGAGTCAGTTGGGTCACTCAGCCAGTATTTATTATGTGCTTACTGTATGTACAGGGCATACAAAGAAAGGCCAAATCAAGATCTCTGCCCTCAGGGAAATAACGCGCAGAGAATTATGTGCATATAAGATGTATATGGAATACACTGAAGGGAATTTCAGAGGGTGTGAGGTAGCAGGAGGAGACAGAGACAGACGCTGGGAAAAGCCTCATGTCGAAGGTGGGATTTGAGGGAAGACTTGAAAAATGTCAAGGAGCTTCTAGTCTCTTGTTGGTTGACTCCCTTTGCCAGGACCTCTGTTTCAGGAATGGACCCAGCTATGCTTGACTTCTCCCATGCCTGAACTTGCTCCCTGGACCTCAGTCCTCTTCTTTCTCTTTCTCCTCCTCTTTACCAACCATTATTCCTTCCTGGAATGACCTTCACCCCGAAGACCTGCCTCCTCCGTGATTAGAGATGCCATCCCCAAGACCATTACCTCATGAAGGCTTGAACTGGAATGGGTGGTATTTGAGTGCAGACAATTGTATGTACCTGAGATGTTGTAGGGATAGAAACAAGATATGAAGGGGGACAGGTAGGTGGCAATACAGTGGAGAGAACTCTGGCCCTGAAGTCAGGAGAATCTGAGTTCAAATCTAGCCTCAGATGCTTATTGGCTATGTGACCCTGGGCAGATCACTTAACCCTAATTGACTTCAATAGTGATGATGATGATAAAGAAACAAGACATGCCAACTGATTGGTTATGTGGGATGAGTTAGAGTGAGGAGTCTAGAATGACACTGGCCATGATCCTAGTAATTGGAAGGATGGTGGTGCCCTTGGGAGAAATAAGGTAGTTTCCATCTGTTTTGCAGCTCAAACCTTCTCTATTTGTCACCTCCCCATTAGAATAAAAGCTCCTTGAAAGCAGGGACTAGCCTATTGTTCTGTTTGTATCTCCAGTCTTAGTATGGTGCTTTGACACATCGTGAACACGTAAGTGTTTTTCATTCATTCATTTAAGTCTGGAAGATGGGTTGTTTGGTGGGAAAGATAAATTCTGCTTGAGACATTTTGACTTTAAGGTTTAAGGTTTTTATGGAATATCCAGTATGAAATGTCTAATGGGTAGCTGGTAATGCAGACTGGATTTTATATATAGATGTGGGAATTATCTGATGGAAACGATGATTGAACCCTCAAGAGTTGATGAGATCACCACATGAGAGAGCATGCAGAGAAAAGAGAAGGCTCAGGACAGAACTTTGCATCTCACTCAGTGTGTGGAAGAGAGACGTCAGTTGGGTCAGTCAAACTAGCATTTATTAATAGCTTATTATGTGTCAGGCACTCTGCTATGTGATAAGCATTCAGAGAAGGGCAAGAACCGTCTTTGCCTCCAAGAACCTCACATTCCACTAGAGGAGATTATATGGAAATAACTTGGCACATCCATGGGATAGAGAGTAGAGGGGAGGCAATCTGAAAGGGGAAGGCAGCTGAGAGCACCTCCTGCAGAAGGCAGAGGAGTCTTGAAGGAAGCCAAGGAAATAGAAAGGTGGAAGTCAGGATGGGGAGAATCCCAGGCATGGGGGACACCAAGTAGAAAGCAAAGGAAACTAAGAATGAATAGTTGGACCAGGAAGAGGGAATCCAAGAGAGAGCTAGGTCATGAAAACAGAGATAAGAGAGAATTCAGGAAGAGATAGGAGTAAGCTGAGTCGGATGCTAAAGAGAAGTCAAGAAGGCTGAGGACTGAGAAAAGGGCATCAGATTTGGGATTAGAGATCCCTAGTGACTTTGCAGTGGGCAATTTCCCTTGAGTGATGAAGTTGGAAGTCATAATGCAGAGGGTCTAGAAGAAAGTGAGGGGAGAGGAAGTAAAGGCAGAGGGTGTATAGGCGCTTTCTCAAGAGATAAGGAAGAGAGATATTTCATGATAACATATTAAGAATGGTTATATCTAATTAGAGTTTCTTTAAGAATGGGGGAAATTTGAGTGTGTTTGTAGGGAGTAGGGAGGAAACCAGTAGATGGGGAGGTAACGTTGAAGACTACAGGGAAAGTGAGAATGATAGTTGGGGCAATCTGCTGGAGGGATGGGACCCAGGGTTCATAAAGAGATGTTGGCCATGGTGAGGAAGAAGGACCACCTTTTCATGGGAGACAAGGGTGAAGGAGGAGATGGTCAAGGATGATATGGAAATGACATGAGATGAGGAGAAGGGGAGTGGAGGAAAGTCAAGGGAAATGGCCCCAATCTAAGTAAATTATGAGTTGAGGTCCTCTGCTAAGCAAGTGATGGTAGGAGGTCAGTGTGGGAGTTTTGGAGGAGACACACAAAGGTTTAGAACAATTGTTTTGGTAAATGGGATATGGGACCTATTAGAGAAGAGTAAAGGGACTGTCTTGCTTCAGTGAGGGCTCAGTGGTGACTCAATGGCATTTGTAATGGACCAGCCAGCTAGTAAGTAGGAACAAAGGAGTTGGATGGTGGGAATTCCCCAAGGCATGGGTATTGCTAGGACAAGAGAAGAAGGGATTCGAGAGTAGAGGTCAGTGGAGGGTTGAGTGGGAAGAGAGCAGAATATGGTGAGCGCAGATGGATGGCTTGGGACAGAAGTGAGCGATGAACTCAGAGGTCACAGCGAGGATGAGTGAGGCATGAAGGGACATTCAGTGACAGGAGCGATGATTATCAGATAAAGGAGTTTCAGAGTTCATCATTGAAGAACAATGTTTGCAGATGAAGTTCACAAGGGCGTTTCTGCATGTAGATGAATTAGGGCACATGTGTTCAGCGAGTAAACTAAGGAATCGGAAGGGTAAGATATTTGAGGGAATTTCAGCATGTATAGTAACATCTCCTCCCGTGAGATCAGGACCTGGGTAGGGATGGGGACTGGGAGTCCTGCACTGAACTCAGTGAGAAAGGAGGGAGAATGTCTTGAGGGCAGGTAGGTAACAGCCATCAGGAACTGGATTTGCTGATAAATTTAGGTAAAGTGAACCTCAAAAGAGAAGTCATTGAGTGATCAGGGTCCAGTAGGAGTCTTGAAGTGGTGATGGGGACTGATTCCCCCAGAGACTATTTGGACTCCCTTTTTAGGGACCAGGGAAACAAGGGTTCAAGGGAGCCTGTCGCCTGGAAAGCATGGTCAGGGATTAAGTGTCATCCATGGGGAGCCAGGTCTTTGTGAGTGACAGAAGATTGGAGGAGTAGGAGAAGAAGAGGTTTAAAAGGAAAGGAAGCTTGTTAGTTATGGAGTAGGACCCTCAGAGAGCACAGAAGGGGTGGGCAGATCTAGGGTAGAAAGTGGGAGGAGCAGGCTTGATATGGATTGGGATGAAAGAGCAGCAAGTCAGGGCTGGGGAAGTGATGGTTTACTTGGGCAGTAGAGGATTCAGTATCACTGGAATTGGGAGGGTAAGAGAAAGTAGCAGTAATGACTCAGGGAGTAGATGGGATAGGTGTATAGAACATTCTGGGTCATAGCTGGAGGTCTCTTGCATGTCAGTGGCTTGGGTAGGGTCTGCCTCTCAGTCTCCAGCTTGACCCAGTCGAGCTTATCAGCTTTGCAAATGACACAAAGCTGAGAGGGATAGCTAGCATGTCAAATGATACAGTCAGGATACAAAAACATTTTGACAGACTCAAATGGTAGACTGAATCTGAGAAGATGACGTTGGTTAGGGAGAAATGTAAAGGCAGAATCAGAATCACAGACTCGTGGTCACAGAGCTGAAAGCTGAATCCTCTGTTTCCACGCTATTCATACCCTCCCTATGATGTCACACCCTCAGAACTCTGAGCACTAACCCTTCACTTGAGTTCACAATGTCAACTTCACAAGCTTAAATTTGCTCCTTTCTCCTCTCCTCTCAGTATGCCAGGGACTGTGTGGGCATCATGAGGATGAGGTCTCTGCCCTGAAGGAACCTTCCTTCCTAGGAGGCCAGAGAATGTTCTCAGACAAGGAAATGCAGTGATGGTCATAGGTCACTAGCAATGAAGGCAATCAGGAAAGGCCTCCTGAAGGAGACAGCTTTTGAGCTGAAACCTCTAAAGGGTAAAGCCTGAGCAAATACACAGTGGCTGGAGATGGAAGGTCATGTTTGGGGAACAGCAGGAAGTAGACCAGAAGGACTGGCACATACTACATATGGGGGAATCCTTGAAAGGCAAGTGGGAGCCACACAGGGGGAGGATTTGAGATAGAGATCAGAGGAGTTTTGTCATTTATTCCAAGGACAATGGGGAGCCACTGCTTCCTCCTCTGTAAAATGGTTGTTGTCATAGTACCTACTTCACAGGGCTGTAGTGAGGCTCCAGGGAGGTAACATCTATCCAAGTGTCCCAGAAACGTCTGAGCTGTGGTTTCATTATCGTCTTCAAGCATCTGAAGGATTAGAAGGCTTTGGGAACCACACTAGCAGCCTTTGGTCAGAGAATGGATATCCACCCATCCCATGGGGACATGTTAAAGGCTGCGCTTGGTCAGAGACAAATAGAACTTGAGAATCCCAGGGTCTCTTCCATCTGTTAATGGGGGCTTATTGACTGATGGGGCCAGAGACTAGATTCCACAGAGCAGAACTTGGAACACAGAAGTGCTCCCAGGCTCAATGTTAGGGAAGTTTCCCTCACACTTGGACTTGCTTCTAAGGAGACTAAGCTGTCTCACTATAGGCTTTAAAATGGATGTTGCACCAGATGCTATTTCTGGGGAGGCTATGGAAGTGACAGGCTGGATTCTGCAGCCTGGGGGTACTTTCCAGCTCAGAGATGCCATCATTTGATGCTGCTTTTTTTTTTCATGGCAGTCTAGACCTGTGATTTTACTGGCGTGAGGTACTCCTGGCAAGGAAATTACCTCTACCAATGCAGATCAACTACTGTTTTGCATAAGGAAGACAAATATGGAAGTAAGATTGTAGGCAGGTGAGAATGGAGGTCTGCAGAACTATTATGAGGGTATATGATACTCCAGGCAGGAGATTGGGGTGGAGGGGGAGGCAGTTAGTCATTACAGTTGTAAGGCTGGACATGAATGCAGAGGAAATCAAACTGGATTAGGAGGGATAGTCAAGGAAAACATACCAGAGATTTTGATGGACACAAAGACCAGTCTACAATGATAAGATCTTTGGAGAAGGAGATGGGAAAACAGAAGAAAAAAGAGATGAGAGAGGAGAAGGAGAAGAAAAAGAGAAGAGGGAGATGGAGAAAGAGGAGGAAGAGAGGGAGAGGGAAAGAGGAGGAGAAGAAGGAGGAGGGAGGAGAGAGAAGGAGATGGAGAAGGAGAAGAAAAAGAAAAGGAAAGGGAGATGGAGAAAGAAGAGGAAAAGAGGGAGAGGGAAAGAGGAGGAGAGAAAGAAGAAAGAAAAAGAGAAAAGGGAGAAGGAAGAAGACAAGTTCTTAAGTTTAGGGAGTATAATTTGTAAATTGGTATCTTGTAAGGGGTACAATGTTAAGGTCATAGGATTAAGATCTGGATGTGGAAGGAACATTGGGGGTTATTTAGGTCAACTCCTTCTTTTTACAAATGAAGCAACTGAGGACCAGAAAGAAGAAATGATTTGCTCAAGGTCACACACGTAGGGATGGTGTGCTGAAGTCTTGGATGTGAGTGATATTGTACTTGAACTGAGATGCAGATGCCTGAGAAATTGTGTTTGCCAACCTATATGGCAATAGCCCCAAGAAACATGGCAGCAGAGGAGATGGAGATGGAGCTCTGAGGTTGGTATGTAGCTAATAGGTGAACAAGGGTGGGAGGAGGGGTAATCACTAACTACTTCCTGTAGGAAGTGCCTTCGAGCTGATCCTGGAAGGGACCCCCCCTACCACACCCCTAATTTCTCTGCCAGCGTGGGAATGAATGGCCTAGACTTAAAGAGAGACTCCTTGATGTGATTATTAGCACAGCAGAGAAAAACCAGAATGGACAAGGTGCTGTCTGTTGTCCTGAATGTCAGGAAGACCCAACTTTCCCCTTGGGCCACCTCTGCCCCTGCCCCATGTAATGAACAGTTCAGGATTCCCTTCCCTGCTCCTTGTGACACCAGCAGCAGTCAACTGGCCACTGACTTCCTAAAGTCTACAGCATCACAAAATATCACAAGGCCAGGGGCATCCCTCTCCCTCCCCATAGGAAAAGTTACCATCCTGCTACATTTCTTGGGATGGTCCAACACTCCCAAAGGCTATGCTAGCCATACCTACCCCTTGTCTCCAAAGGAGCAGAATGGAAGTCAGTAGAGGAGACTGAAAGGACAATTCCTCTTCCTCACCCCCAGCCCTAAGTCCTCCAGGTGGTCACTCTACCCTTGGGCTCGGAATTCCCTTCGCCTCTGATCTCCATCTGCCTGCCTCTAGGAGATGGTAAAGTACGAGGCATTCAGAAAGAAGTCTCTGCTCTCAACCCCTCAGTAGGCTTTTCTAGAGACCCCTTTCCCCAAGCTCTTCCACGTTACACCAGAGAAGAGCCCCCTACCAGGGATGATTTATTGCTTATCAGTGAGAAGGACTTCACTGAAATTAACTTATTTGCCATAATAAGCAGGTGTGGGGAGGGATAGGGCAGGCTAAGTCTGAAGGGATTGGAAGGAATACTTCATTCATTCATTCATTCAAGCAACAAGTGCCCTTTGAGCTAGATTGGGGGAACAGGGGTAGGTCCCCCAGCAAGGACTACGGCAAGCCCAGGCTCAGTGGACTTTCTCCCCCTCAGCTAGTCCGGGAGCCATTGCCCAAAGCCAGGGGCCCACAGGCACCCCTGAGCAGCCCAAGCCCTGGCATCTGGCTCCCCAGGCCCTGTGAACTGAGTGTCTGTCTGGCTTGGTTCAGCACAGGCAGGCTGGCAGGGGCTCAGGCTCTGTCTGCCACAGGCTGCTGACCAGCAGGGGATCTCCTTGTTAGAACTATTCCCCAAGAGATAAGTAGGCCACAGTAAAAAAGATTGCTACATCCTTTCAATAAAGATTTTTTTTCTTTTCCAGACAGCTTGAGAAATGTTTTAAAAGCTTCTCACATTTCCAGTGAAGCCCACAGAGAAGAATTCGCTTGTTATCAGCCCTGGAAGCCTCTGATAGACGGATGACATTTTTCCCCTTTTTTCCTTTTCTCTCCCTCTCCCTCTCTCTCTCTCTTTTTTCACAAGCTGAAGAGAGAGAGTCAGTGTGCTTTATAAGGGGCTCTCTGCATTTCAAAAGCTCCATGAGAGCTCTCTGCTAACCCCGATAAGCCTTGGGCTCTTAGCGTCTTAAATACCTCTGACAAGCTATACATTACAGCGCTAATAATTTGCCAAATTTGCGCCCATAATATGATATCTGTAAAACGTCAAGGGCAGTAATGCGATTAGCGGCCTCAAATGAAATATCGAACATTCAGCGTTTAGGGCCTGAATAGGGGGAGCAAGGAAAGGAAATCAATTTCAAAAGCAGGAGGGGAAAAGGCGATAAGCGGGTAATAAAAATAGAGAGAGACGGGGGGGGGGGGAGAGAGGGGGGTGGACAGAGGCGGAGGGGGGACAGAGGCGGAGGGGGGACAAAGAGAGGGGGAGAGAATAGAGGGGGGAGTGAGATAGGGGAAAGATAGAGGGAGACAGATGGAGAGGGGAAATGAAAAAGAAAGGGGGAGAGACAGAAAGGAAGGAGAGGGGGAAGACAGAGGAGGGAGAGATAGAGAAGGGGGAGAGACTGGAGGAGAGAGATGGGGAGAGAGAGTCAGAAAGGAAGGGGGAGAGACATAAACGAAGAGGGAGAGACAAAGAGGGAGAGACAAGGAGGAGGAGAGAGACAGAGGAAGAAATGGAGACAGAGATAGAACGATAGAAGGGGAGAGAGAGGAAGAGACAAGAGATAGAGATAGGGGAGACTGCAAGCAACCCACTCCGACAGAGAAGGAGCGGAAGAGTCAGAGCTTTGACCAGGGGGTCAGGCCATAAGAGGGCAGAGATAGCCTTCCCTTCCCTTGTCCCCCCACCCCCATGATACACAGCTTGGGGTTTTCCCTTTCCACTGGGGGAGGGTGTAAAAACTTTGACAAAATTGTTTGAATGCAAAGCTGAGGAATAACATTTGGTCTCCATAGCAACCTGCTTGAGGCTGATGGGCAGGAGGTGGGGGTGGGCAATTGGAGGAGCAGCCCCCCAACAGCCAGGGTCCATAAAACACAGGAAGTGGAATTACAAGGAGTCTGAGGGTGGGCTCCCCCCTCCCCCCTCTGGCCTGGCCTCCCAGCCCCGCCTAGCCTAGCCCAGCCCAGCCCGAGGTGGGAGAGTCGTAATGGACTAATTATCTGGGTCTAGGCTACAGCAGCAGCAGGCCAGGGCTGTCACATACCAGGCTCTAGACTAAATAACAACATCTCACACCTGCAGCTTTATGAGCTAGAGCCGGAGCTGAGCTGAGCTGTGCTGTGCTGCGATGAGCTGAGCTGAGCAGGCCAGGCCTGGGCAGGGCTGGGCAGGACAGGACAGACCAAGACAGACCAGGACTGACCAGGACAGACAAGGACTGAGCTGATCTGAACTGAGCAGAGTAGGCCAGGCCAGGCCAGGGCAGGACAGGACAGACCAAGCTAGGCCAGGACCAACTAGGACAGACCAGGACAGACCAGAACTGAGCAGAGTAAGCCAGGCCAGGCCAGGCCAGAATAAGACTGAGCTGAACTGGGCAGGCCAGGCCTGGGCAGGACAGGACAAACCAAGACAGACCAGGACTGACCAGGACAGACAAGGACTGAGCTGATTTGAACTGAGCAGAGTAGGCCAGGCCAGGCCAGGCCAGAATAAGACTGAGCTGAACTGTGCAGGCCAGGCCAGGCCAGGCCAGGCCAGGCCAGGGCAGGACAGGACAGGACAGACCAGACTAGGCCAGGACAAATTGGGACAGACCAGGACAGACCAAGCCTGAGCTGAACTGAGCACAGCAGGCCAGGCTAGGCCAAACCAAGGAAAGACAGACAAAGCCTGGGTTGAGCAGAGTGGAGCAAAGGCCAGCTGAGGTCAGCTCTGCCCTTGCAGGGCTCAGCTCACCCCCTCCCACCTGATATCATATCCCAGTCAGGGAGCAGACTGGTGGGACCATTCCAGTCTTGGAGGTTAGCCCTAGGTTAGAAGTCCAGGGATCTGGCTTCTGGGAGCTTATACTGGGAGCAGAGAGTTTGCTCCTAAACCCAAATCCCCTATTCTAGACAGTCTCCCTTTCTCACACAGACATGATCACCAGGTTAGGGGTTGAGGTAGAAAACAAGCATAGAGACTAACATCCAAAGGCCCAGACTACAGAGCATCACTAGCTAAACTCACCTCATTCTGCCTCTCTATGCCCAGCTCTACCTCTTTCTAGCTGGCCATGCCGGCAGCTGCCTCTCTGGGCCAGCCTCTTCCATCATTCTTTGCTTCCGCCAGGCCCCCAGAATGACAAGACCTAAAGAAGGTCTCTCCTACATCCAAGCCAGAGAGGCTGGGTCTCAGCCCTGCTCAAAGGAGAGGAGTGAGCTGGGGGACGGCCCCACAGGCCTCCCCTTACCCCAGGGCCTGTCTGGGAGCCCCAGCCAGCAGCTGGGCAGTCGCTTCCCGAGGGCCGCCTGGAATGGTCATTACTTGTCCACTTCTTGCGGCACCACGAGTCATTAAAGCGGAGAGTGTTCGGGGAGTCCTCAGCCCCAGTGCAGACGACTTCCCCAGATGTGGCCCAAGTGCAGGATGTGGGAGCCCCCCAGGCCCAGGCCCTCCAGACAAAACATTCCCGAGCTTACCCCCCTCGGAAACCCCACAGCCCAGAGCCCCTTCTTCCAGACACTTTCTAGGCCATTTAGCAAGAGGCCGTGTTTATTTTTGAACAGATGTTCTCCCCCTCCGGCCTCCCTTCTTAGTCTGCCCCTCTCACACCCCAACTCCCCCCAGCTGGCTGACTGACTCAAAGTTCCAGGCAGCCACTCCTGCACATCTACAGGCAGGCCGAAACTGGGCTTCCCAGACTGGGTCCTTAAACAGCAGTCCATGGGTCCTCTGCTGTCAGCAATGCAGAGGCTGATGCCAGTGGCTCCCATTCCTCTAGTCTTTGAAGTTTTACAGAGGGCCACCCTCAGCATAGGCCTGGGCAGTAGCCAATACAAGTATTATTTCCCCCATTTTAAAGAGGAAGAGACTAGAACCCTCAGCAAGGATGAGCTGACTTGCCAAGGGTTGTGCAGCCAGCCCAAGGCAGTGCTGGGTGTCCTGATTCCTGGCCCAGTCTCTTCTGGATCTACAGAGGTTTGAAAGGCTCCTAGCCTGGTCTCTCAGGTGCCTGCCCCGTTAGACTAAGGGTCCAGCTTGAGGCTTGACTCAATTCCATTTCATTCTGTCCATGGGTTGTGATCCCTGTGTCAAATGCTGGGGCTACAAAGACACCAAAAAAGCCTCGCTGATCTCACTGGGCAGTCAGGATAGGGCAAGACATAGCCTGATTCTTTCCCTCCTCCATCCTGGACATGCTGGCCTACAAGGAGATAGGCCAGCCTGAGGGGCCTTCCTGACATTGCCCCTTCAAAGATGGCCGGGAACCCTGAAAGATAGAAACATAGACTCAGGCTTGGCTGCCATTGCACATGACCGTTGAGATTAGACTTGAGTGAGCCTGGGCCCCTCTGTCCAGCTGAGTCTGGTAGTAATCAGTCCCAAAAAACCCTGGGAAGGGGAAAGTAGTCTTTGAGAAGGTCCCTGGTTGAAAGCACCTAGCCCTTGGAGGGGGTGCTCTCCCTTGGCACATGGTGCCAAGCTTGGTGCCACACATTCCCTGTTATCTAGCCAGCCTCCTTTCCCCAACAAGAACGCTCCTCTGGAATCCCTAATCTTTAGCGGGGGAGAGGGGACTCAGAGTGCAAGCAGTAAGTGAGCAACCAGGAAACTTGGATAGAGGGCAGACTAAGCCTCCTGTACACCGCTAGCTTAGATCTCCCTCCACCTGGTATGCCAGTGCTTTCTTCCTCTTGGAATGGTGATAATGAGATCAACTCATCCTAAGATGGCACTTTAACATATGTATGAGCACATCCTTCTGCTTCTGTTCTGTGCCTTCTGAGCCAAGAACATCAGAGGTGCCATTGAGTGACAAGCAAAAATCCCCTTTACAGCTTCCCAGGGAATGGCTAACCAGCAGCACCTCCCCGGGCAACGGCTGATGTTTTTAGTAGCTCTGAGGGCTAGGACAGCTAGGTGGCCCGACTGATAGAGCACCGGGCCTGGCGTCAGGAAGGCTCATCTTCCTGAGCTCACATCTGGCTTCAGACACCTACTATCTGTGTGACCCTGGGCAAGTCACTTCACCCTGTGTGCCTCAGTTTCCTCATCTGTCAAATAAGCTGGAGAAGGAAATGGCAAATCCCTCCAGTATCTCTGCCAAGAAAACCACAAAGGGGGTCATGAAGAGTCAGTAATGACTGGGCCAGCAGATCGTTAGGAAGTTTTTCCTGATGTGGAGAACCTCAATTAGCTTCTCGACAACTTCTATTCCTAGCCTCAATTACTTCTGGTTCTATTGCCCAGCACCAAACTGAACAAGTCTCATGTCTCTTTCATGGACTAAACCTTCGGACACTTGAAGACAATTCTCCCACCTCCTGGAGTCTCCGTCACTTCGGGGTAATGTGACTAATTCCTTCAGCTGATTCTTCCATGAAGCAATTTGGAGGCCTTCATCTTTCTGGTCCAAAGCCCTGAATCTACTATGCCAGGTGTGGTATGGCCGGGGTAGAACATATTAACCAAGCTTGTTGTCTACTGAAACTCCCACATCCTTTTCTTTTAAAATTATTTTCTATTCTGAGTTTAATAATACCACAAAAAGAGAATATTTCCATATGCAAAATAGAACAGAAAAAGAGGGTTAAATGTGAAACTACAAATCTCTGTCTTGTTAGATTTTAAGATCCCTCAGGACAGGGACTGTCTTTTGCTTCTTTTTGTATTCTCAGCATCTGGCAGTGCCTGGCACTTAGTAGGTGCTTAATAAGTACTTACTGATAAATTGATTGATTCACAGCTTGTTTTTTAAATCAAATCATTGACGTTACTTTCAAAGCTATCTTCTTTGTCGTTGCTCTCTGGACTTCCTTCCGATCTCTTTTGTGCATTTCTCCAGATCTTTTGCAAGTAAATTACCATCTAGTAATATCTCCCTTGTCTTTTACCTGTGAAGTTGACTTTTTGAATCCTTTAAATTTGTAGGATTTTACATTTACCCCTACTGAATTTCATTTTATTAGATTCAATTTCACGCTTTAATAAAATGAAATTTAATAGGGATAAGTCCACAAAGCCTTCTTCAGCCAACCGACTAACTTGGAGATCTACTGGGTAAGCTTTTCAGATCTATTCAGGAAGTTTCTGATCTCAGGCCAGACACTCCTGCTTTGAGGAATTGTATTTTTCCTTCCTTCCTTCCTTCTTTCCTTTCTTCCCTCCCATATTCTTTGACCTATGTTCTAGATTATCAAGGATAAATAAGTAATATACAGTTCCAACCCTCAAGGAGTTTATGGTCTAACATAAGCTAAGATGCCAGTATAATGAACTATAACATAACATAGACTGTGATAAGTGCTTTTGAGGCAGTTACAAATTAAGTACAATAGAAATTTAGAGGAGGGAGCCACCACCGCTACCTGGGTGTGGGGCAAAGAAGTTGGTGAAAATCCTAGTTGAGCTGGACCTTCAAAGATGGCTAGCACTTCAAATGATAGCTATGTGATACAGGTCAGTTTTCCAGGTGAAGGGAATGATGAGAGTCAAGTCATGGAGTGGGAAAGAGTGCTGGGAAATAAGAATAGAAAGGCCCATCCATGTGCAGGACCTTGAATATCAAATGAAGGCATTTGGACCTCATAGGCAGTGGAGTTGCCTATGGAACTGGCAAATATTTCCCTAGAATTGATAATGGCTGGTGGTGATCACACATTGGAGAGATTAATTCAACTGTGAGAGCAGGATGAATTTCACAGGGAGAGACTAGAGGAAGAAAAACCAATAAAGAGGCAGGTACAACAGTTCAGGTAAAAGGGGATGAAGGCCTGGCCTCAAGTGGTGACTGCTTGAATGGATGGGAGGGGATAGACAGGAGGTGATCAAAGGCAGGGATTAATATCTTGAGCTTGGGGATCAGGGAAGTGGTGACTGCTTTCACAAAGGAAGGATGGGCAGAAGGGGGAGCGGGTTTTGTGGAAAGGTACATCTGCTTTGGACGTGTTAGATTCAAGGAGCTAATGGGGATATCTAGCAGGTCACTGGGATTTCAGGATTGGTGCTTGAGGAAGAGGTTGGTCTTGAAGATGTATAATTAGTTGATCCCTATAACAATATTAGACTAACTGCTATGGGTCCAAGGACTCCCAATCAACCTTTTTCCCTCATTCAGGGTTACAGGCTTCATGGTTTTCTGAGGCCAGGTCCTCTATCCTGTTCCCTAGCTGTCTCATCCTTCTGTGCATATTCATTCACCATCCAGTAGAACCAGTCTACCCTAGAGACATCTGCATCTCTAGTCTCTTTTTGGGACTGATGTTACATCATCCTTTCTCACAGTGCCTCAGTGAGTACTTTATGGCTGATATAGATAGCATTTTGAGGGAAGAGTATGGGAACTGGCTCATGTAGCTGGGAGGAATTGCTGGGATCACAGGTGGCCAATGGGGAACTCCCTTCCTGTCCAGGCCCTGGGCGGCTTGGCTAATCAGCCTCTGGAAGGTCACCTCTTTAATGTTCCTTTTCTCATTCATTACTTTTCTAACTCCCTTTCTTGGGGAAGGTGATAGAGAATATGTGAAAAAATCAGATCAGAGAAGAATTATCTAGTGCATCTGGTTTCAGGCCTTAGTGCAAGAAGGAGCTGCCTGGTTTTTATCAGATATGGTATCCTGTGGGCGACAGGTCATGGTGAAACCATCAAATTGAAAGGTTGTGCTGTGCCAACAGTCTATGGTGTCACCGAGCTTTTGATTTTCTAGGGTCAGGGCCCTTGGGAGGTCGATACACAGGCAGAATTGGTGATTGGCTAGAATTTCCTGTGATAACTCAATGATGATCCTTCAAACCAGGTCCCGAAGGGGCTGGCAGTCCATCTCCTCTACCCCAGTATGGCTCTGGGCTTGCTTCCCTACTCTTCAGCGAGCTTGGAGCTGAGAGAGATCTTTGAGATCATCACCTAATCTCTTCTTATTTTTTTACAGATGAAGGAACTGAGGCTTAGCCAGGGGAAGGCACCTGCTTATGGTCTCCAAAGTAAGGTGGAGTTAGGATTCAGATTGAGGCCTTTGGGCTCCCCATGTTGGCACTCTGTTTCTATAAATAGACACAAAAAGGGGCTTCCCATCCTGTTTGCTGGTGTCTTGGTGGCTCGGTAATATCCAGATGCCTTCAGTTGTGATGGAGCAGGGCCATGCAATTACCCACTTAGAGAAGTACTTCTTCCTTCTGCTTTCTCTTGTTTGTACAGGTGTTTACACCTTGTCTCCTCCATTAGACTGTGGTCTCCTTGAGGACAGGGATTGTTTTGCCTTTCTTTGTATACATAGTAGGTGCTTGATAAATATTTGCTGACTGACTCTTGTCTTAGTTCCTGTGGGGACAGGCAGAAGAAGCTGAATTCCAGCCCAGACAGCCTGTGTCCCAAGGGCCTCCTTTGCTCCTTGTGCTCAAGGTTTTAGGATTGTTCTGGGACAGGGTTGGAGATAGGCAGGCAGGGCTCCTGGCAATGTTCTTAGTCTGGTGCCCAGTGGGACTTAGACTGTGCAGAGTAACTCCTCCAGACCCTGGGAGACTAGTCCCAGGCTAGAAATGGGGTCTGAGGGAGGCTATAGCCTGTCCCAGGGTGTGGTGACACATAGTACCCTGAGTGTGTGGTCCTGGGTGCATCTCTCAGGCCACGTTGCCTTCTTCCTGTACACAGTGACAGCTCTGAGAGACCTCTCCCTGCTTGGTTTCCTCCTAGCCCTTCAACTTAGGTCACTTAGGTGGGTTTAAACTCATCTTCCTGAATTCAAATCTGGCATTTAGTAACTGTATGACCCTTGGCAAGTCACTTCACCCTGTTTGCCTCAGTTTCCTCATCTATCAAATGAGCTGAAGAGGGAAATGGCAGACCACTCCAGTATCTTTGCCAAAAAAACCCCAAATAGGGTCACAAAGCATCAGAAATGACTGACAAATGACTGAACAAAAAGACTTCCCTTTGAGCTACTCAAGCCCTCAAGGCAGTCCCTGCCTTCCAGGAGCTCACATTCACCTGGGAACCCAGCATGCAATAAATGCTATTCAAACAGCAAAAGCTGCCATTTTGTTTTCATGGCACTTGAGGTTTGCAAAGCACGTTAGAAATAATATCTCACCTGATCCTCACAACCTTCCTGACAAAGGTGCTGTTACATCCTCATTTTTACAAATGGGGAAACTGAGGTTGAGAGGCTACATGACTAGTGAGTATGAGGCATAATTTAAACTTAGATTTCTTGTCTCCAAGCTCAACACTCTCCATAATGCTGCCTAGCTGTGCACAGGTGCATATACACAAAATAGAGATACAATCACTCAAAATTATTGGGGGGGTGCTAGGCACCATGGAGATCTAGGAAGACCTTCTGGAAGAGGTGATGCTTCCTGAACAGAGGGCAGCCTATGTCCATGGAACAATAGAGAGATGGGCCAGGAGAAGACCCAGGAAAATTCAGAAAGGGTCAGGTTGTAAATTGCTTTAAATGCCAGATGGGGAAATTCATATTTGACCATAGGTACTAGGGAGCCATTGGCAGGTATAGAGCAAGGGAATCAAATGTAGCCTGCCTGAAAGGTATCTAGGAGGTAGATGTGTGTGTGTGTGTGTGTGTGTATGTATGTGTGTGTGCGTATGAGTGTGCGTATGAGAGCAAGAGTATGAGAATGTATGCCTGTGTATGAGAGTATGTGTGTATGAGAGTGTGTGTGAGAGCATGAGTATGTATGCCTGTGTATGAGAGTGTGTATGTGTATGTGTATGACACATAGACATACACAAGCACACTCCAACCCCCTCTGGACACACCCTGCCCACACCCACACCAGTAGGAAAAGACCAGGGGAACATGTACTGGAGGAAAAAAGAGGAAGAAAAAAAGATGAAACCCAAACAGTCGTTTTCGCCCCTGAAACCGTATAATTTTGTGTAAATTTTTACTTTCAACATCTCTTTTTTCCTGAGCTGTGATATGGGCCCTGTCAAAGGCAGGGCCAATTACTGCCATTAGGTTGCCATCCTGCCCTGCTTCTCCCCCCATTAGGAAGGCCCTCGGCTCACAGGCTATAATCTTCCCGTACTCGCCTTCAGCGTGCCCGCCCAGAAGAAACAAAATGGTTTTTTTTTTTTTAAAAGGGTCTTTATTCGGCCCCTGTCAACTAAGAAAAGGAGGGAGAAAGAGAGACAGAGAGAGAATGAGAGACAGAGACACAGAGATAGTAAAAGAGAGACAGAGATAGAGACACAGAGCAAGAGACAGAGAGAGACAGAGCAAGAGAGACACAGAGACAGAAAGCGAGAGAGACAAAGTAAGAGAAAGAGAGATAGAAAGAGACAGAGTGAGAGAGACAGACAGATGGACAGACCAACAGAGACAGAGAAGGAATGGGAGGTGGAGAAGAGAAGGAGAGGTGGGTGGACAGACTGTCTAAATAGCTGTGTGTAGCTGCTAGTGAGGGATAAGAGGGGAGGAAGCCCTGGGGTGAATGTGGAGACCTCTGTGAGAGCCTCCTAGGGCCAGCAAGCTCCTAGCTGGGTTGCAGCCCCAGAGGAACCCTAACAGAAAATGCCTTTGCATCTACTTTGCCAATGGGAAAACTGTCCTGTATCCTGTCCAGGTCAAACCCCAGCTGGTGATGACCGCACCAGCAACCTCTCCAAAAAACACAAACCTGGAGGCTCAGTAGCCATCACCAGGGGCAGTTAGCTTGGCAGTACAATAGAGAGTGCTAGGCTTGGAGTCAGGAAAACCTGGTTCAAATCTAGTCTTATACAGTGTGACCCTGGACAGATTGTTTACCCTCTCCCAGTCAAATCTGTAAAATGGGGTAATAATAGTGTTCATAGCACCTACCTCTCAGGAGTGCTGTGAGGATCAAATGAGGTATTTGTAAAGCTCTTAACAGTGGTTGGCACATAGTAGGTGCTTGTTTCCTTCCTTTCATAGGCAAGGGGACCATCTTTTCCCCAGCCACATTCCTGTCTCTGAACACCCCAACATGTTCTAGGCTTTATGATGGAGCTGGGTCAGGGAAATTTCCTTCCAGGGAAACTCAAGGTTGTGTCCCAGAGTCCTAAGGGCAGGACAGGGCACTGAAAGGTAAGGAAGGGCTGGGCAAGCCAAGACTGCTGGAGCTGGGCTTGGGCCAAACAGAGGTTTTCCCATCTCTTCCTTAGGCGTCCTCATCTCTCACTGTCAGGAAGCCATCCCTTCATTTCCTCCCCCTGCCCAGGGTTATGCCCTTATGTACAGCCTGAGACAAATGCTCTCCCTGCTGCCCAGTGTTTCCACCTTTCTGAAATCTGCAGACAGTTATCACACCCCATGGCGGGGCCTCCCCTTCCCTGCCCTCCCCTGCCCTCCCCACCGCCTCTGTCCTCACTTAGCCAAGCTAAACAGATTCAGCTCCTTTAATCTTTCCTCATTAGCTGGCAATCTGGAAAGGAAACAAATGCACACCCCATATAGGCTCAAGCTGTTGCTTTAACCTTGTAAAAGTACTCAGAGCACTGTGATGATGTGGGATCCTAATCATTACCATGAGAAGCACCTCCCTGCCTGCTTCCCTCCCCTCCCTGACTCCCTGTTTCCCTACCTCCCTCCCTGACTGCCTCCTTCTTTGCCTCCCTGCCTCCCTGCTTCCCTGCCCACCTGCTTTCCTTCCCATTTATCAGTCAAAGCCTTCACCAGCTTTGAAGCTCACTGTTGTTTGCCCTCTGGGTGACAACCCTAGGATAGCAGCTCCCTTTTGGCCCAGGGACCCTAGGCCAGCAGCCCCAAGATCACTGAGGTCTTGCTAACCAGTGAGGGAGTTAGGTCACAGGCAAGGTTTTTCTTAAATTAACTCCTCTGAATTTTTTCAAATAGCATCTCTATTTCTCACCAGGCTCTCAGATCTCCAACCTATTCAGCTCCACTTACATAATTTCTCTGGCTTGACAGGTGTCAGAGATGACTGCCTTCTGGCAGCCGTCAAATCCGTGCAAGTCTGTCTATCGTCTTACAGTGACACTGTGGAGTTGGTCTAAAGCCTTCCTGCCCCAGGCAGGCCTCCTCCTAATGATTCCTCCTCTCCCTTAGCGGAGGGCTGACGTGCCTGTGGGAGAGCTTGGCCAGTGCTTGAATCCATTCTGCCTGCTCCAGCTCTGGACAGGAGCCTTCGTCCTTGTTTCATCATCAACATAGTTCTGTTTTGTGTAGATTGGTTTCACACACACACACACACACATGGACACACCCATACAATGTACCCACATATGTGAATATAACACACACATACATGCACCATAAGTGCACATGCCACATGGTATACATATGTGCACCTATACACACATGCACATACATACAGGCATAGACCCTGTTGTGCTTTCTTGGTCAGAAAAGCATGAAGATTGTGCCTTAAGTCATGCCATATTTTTTTCCCCAGCTGTTCCCAAGGCAGCTAGTGGATAGAACACTGGGTCTGGAGTCAGAAAGATCTGAGTCCAGATCCCAGCTCAGACCCTCACTAACTGTGTGACTCTGGGCAGGGTACTTAACAACCTTCAGCCTCACTTTCCTCATCTGTAAAATGAGAAGGGCATGGGTTTGATGGCCTCTTAGGACAACATTTCTAACTTTAAGCCAACAATCCTCGGATCTTCAATGTAGAAAGCCAAATACCATGTTGGAATCTCTCTCTCAACCTTCCAATGCCAAACTCCCTTTCTGTAATTTTTCAGCCTTGATTATAAGTGGTTCTGTGCCCAGCAACCCCCTTCCTGCCCCCGCCCCAGCACACCAGGCCTAGTGCTCCATGATGGATGTCATCTCTACCAGCTGATTTGTGAGCGTTTACATTTTCTCAGTATTCTTTTACCTGCCTTCTATCAGAGACAATTTTTGCCAAGTCTGCATTTACTTTCTAATTATCCAAATTCCTTTTTTGTCATTTTTCTTCTTAAAGACTGACTTAAAAAATGAGCTTGGTATCTCAGCCATCTATGAGGCAAAATGAGCCTCATGTCCCCTCCTTATTTATTCGAGGGTCATCTCACTGGAGTCTTTCTTCTCTTCTTCAGACTCTTTCCCCTCCATTTTTTTTTTATCAGGCCTGGGATTTCATTTCTAGAGGGAAGTCTGGGTGAACAACTTCCTCGGCAGCTTCTCCAAAGTCCTGAGATTCTCTTGATGGACTCCCTTGAGAACCTCATGGCCCTTTCTCACTGTTCTCCAGCCCTTAACGATATTGACCCCTTTCTCCTGGCTGTTCTCCTCTCTACGAGTATGTGACCCTGTTCTCCTCCTACCTGTCTGACCGCTCCTTCTCAGCCTCCTTTGCTGGCTCATCATCTAGGTCACTCCCCAATCTCTGTCCTGAGCCTTATTTGCTTCTTTCTCTACATTTTCTCACTTGGTGACCTTAACTGCCCCCATGAGTTTAATGATCATCCCAATATAAATTTCTCTGAGATCTGGGTCTCCAGTCATAGTCTCCCTCTTGAGTTCTAGTTCCACACCACAAACACTGGGACACTGATACAAGTGTCACATAGGCATCTCAAGGTCCGCACATCTGAAGCAGATCTCCTCCTCTCCACCCCCACCCCACACCCCCTGCAATTCACACTCTGACATTTCTGTTGAAAGCATTATCATTTTTCCTGACTCCCAGAAATGCTCTCCAGGAGTCAGTTGGAAGAATTTGTGGTTTTAGAAGAGAGATGGGCCCCGATGTGTGCTCATGGAAAGGTGCTGCGGTACCTGTTCCCTTGACCCACAGGCTCGTGGGCTCCTCACCAGCCCTCACCCCATTTAGCTCATCAGTTGCCCAGTCTTGCCATTTTTTCTCCATATGTTCCCTCCTCTACACTCACACAGCCACTGAATGAGCTTGGAGCCTCACCACTTCTCACCTACATCACTGTCACAGTTGGTCTTTCTGCCTCAGACCTTCCAGCTCTAATTCATTTTGGACATAGCTGCCCTGTGAATTTCCCGTCATAGATGGGGCTCCTTCCTTCAGCCTTTCCTGGCTTTGCTCCCGATTCTCTAGAGGAGATCTCCTGATTCTTCCCCACTTTTTCACCCATTCTTCTTCCTCATCTTGGAAAAGCCTTCCACAGTGTGTTTCCTCCTCCCAGACCCATTGGTGACTTGTCCTGGAACTGCCCAGTTCACGCCTTCATTTATCTCCTGGTTCTGCTCCTGATTTCCTGGATCCTTCCACCAGGCCCTCACTCTGCCCAGACTTTTCAATTCCCTTGGATGTCTGTTGTCCCTCTTTAGAAGCTAAGTCCTTGAGGAAGGGGACTCTCTTTGTATTAGATTGTAATTCTATTTCCAGAATTTTGCACAGGGCCTCACAAATAGTAAACACTTAGTAAATGCTTTTTGGCTTGACTGATCATGTCAACCCTTTCCTCTCTATGCAAGCCCATGCTCCCCAAGCAATAAACTCTAATTTCCCCTACCCTAAACACACACACACACACACACACACACACACACACACACGCACACACACGCACACACACTCCATAAACTCCAATGTCTCCTTTTGCCTCTAGGATCAAATATAAATTCCTGTTTTAAAGGCCTTAACAATCTGATCCCAACCAACCTTCGTAGCCTCTTCTTGATGTCCAACCAAACTAGCCTTCTCGCTGTTCTTCATATATAGCATCCCCCTCTCATCTCCCACCTCTGTGCCTTTGCCCATGCTGTCTCCCATGCCTGGAATGCTTTCCCTGTTCACCTCTGACTCTTAGAATTGAGATTTCCTTTAAGGCTAAGACTTAGCCCAAGCACTGCCTGCAGCAGGAGTCCTCTCCTGGTGCCTACAGCTGCTAATGTCTTCTCCTCCCAGGTTCCCTTGTATTTATTTTATGTGTACTTTTCATCTCCCTCTCTGTGTATGGATAGGTTGTGTGGCTTCTGTTAGAATGCAAGCTTTCCGAGGGTAACAACTGGTCTTGCTTTTCTTTGTTTCATCAGCACTAACCCCACAACTAATACATAAATGTTTGCAGATGGATTGATTCAAGTCTTAGCAAGGGAGGCAGGAGGAAGAGCCTGGACAGCTGGGCTCTTGTCCCAGGTGTAAGCCTTTCTGGCCATGTGCTCTAGGGTCAGCTTCTGCCCTCTCTCAGCCTCAGCCCCCCATGCCAGGATTGCTGTGAAGAAAGCTCATTGCGCAAAGGACCTGATTCAGGGGGCCATCCAGCCTGGAGCGGCTCCTTAGGGGGGCTCTGGGTGGGGTCCTCAAAAAGCACACCTCCCTGTATCTCCCACCTCCCACTCTCCCCTGCAGCCCAGGCCATAGCCGTCCACCATTGCACTGGAGCCACTTCATGCTCCCTCCAGAGCCTCTACCCTAGGGAAGCTCATCTGATGCTTTATTTTCTCTTTTTCTTGCTCTGTTCCCTTTCTTCCCCCATCTTTTGGTGCAGCTTTGGGGGATGGCTAGAATTCAGCATGGCTAAGGCAGAAGGACTCCTCCAGTCAGAGGAAGTCCTCTCTAGGGGTCAATCCTTTCAAAAAGGAATGGGGGCCCGAGTATGTTCACAATGTCTGAATGGTCTGTTCCCCTGAGTAGACAATGTCCTAGCCTCAGACTGGAGTCAGATCCTGAGCAGCTATACCCTCCACCTTCATGCTGATGTGCGATGCTCTCCTACATACACTTTGGAAGGAAGTGAGGCCTGGGACCACTGCTATCTATCAGCTCACTGGGCCATGAACCTCCCTATGCCTCTAGAGTGCTCCACAGGGACCTGGACAGGGGTAGGGGGCAATGCATCTCGATGCCAATTCAAAGCTCTGTGATAGTGGGTGAGGGGAACAGGTCTCTCACAAGTCTGGCCTAATGACCATCATTTCTAAGTCTTATTCATTCAGTGCAACCCAGATGGAGAGGAGGAGGGAGGGGGCTGAGCAGATGGAAGAGAGAGTGAGCTATGATCCACAGCAGCTTTCTGTATCATGGGGCCCAATGGGCAGTGGACAATATGAGAGTCTTATTCACTCAGATGACCATGTCTTTATCTGCCTGTAAGACTGTACAATGTTTGGGGAAAGTGGCAGGATACAGGAAAGGACTTTGAAATGGGAAGAAGACACAGGTTCCAATCACTGAGCTACCATGGGCAAGGTGGTGAAAAATGAGGAACCTAGACTAGGTTGTCTCCAAAGTACCTTTGACCTTGAAAGTTCCATGCTCCTGTGACAATGTGCCAAAGGGTGAGGAGTACTTATATAGCCATTTAGCATCTTGGTGCAGTGGGAGGTCACTGTGAAGGAACAGGAATGTGATGGCAGAAAGGAATGTGGTGGATGGAGCCTTGAACATGGAGTCAGGGGCAAATTCCACACTTAGCTTGTTTCCTCTTTTGTAAAATAAGGGGCTTGGGCCATAATCAAAGAATCATAGCATTCATGAGCTGGATGGGACCTTACCAGTCATCTAGCTCAATTCTCAATGAACAGAGGGGGAAACTGAGGCACTAAGGAGAATGAATCCATCAACAAGTATTCATTATGCTTACTGCTCCTGTTTGCCAGACCTGAGGATAAAAGGACCAAGAATGAAACACCTCCTAGAAAAAGAAGCTGACACTTTAACAGGGGAGACAGCTAGGAGATTATTTATATATATATATGTGTGTGTGTGTGTATAAACATACACACATTTATTTGGATATAGATATATATTTATACCTATTGTATAGACCACAAATCTAAAATGAATAAATACATATATACACATATTGAGAAATACGTGTATATATGTATACATACATGTGTACACAGGAGATAAAACACAAACACAGGGCAGTTTGGGAGGGAGGACCTGAGCAGCTGAACAGATCAGCAAAGGCTTCATGCAGAAAATCGTGCCTGAGTTGCATCTTAAAAGGCAAGAGAGACTCTGTGAGGAGGAGGAGGAAAGGAAGAAATGCATTCGAGGCCTCAGGATAGTGGGCAAAGCCATGGAGGTGGGAGACGGAGCAGCATATATGAGGAACAGAGAAATCAAATTGACCCGCTCACAGAATATGGTGATCTTCTATTGAGCCTCGAAAGGTAAGTTGGGGCCAGGTTGTATTAGGCTTTAAAAGCTAAACAGAGGAGTTTCTTTTTGATCCTAGACACCAGAGTTAGTTGAGTAGGAGGTCACATGGCCAGATCTTTGCTTAAGGAAAATTACTTTGGCAGTAGTGTGTAGGATGGGCTCGAGTAGGGAGAAACTTGAGGCAGAGAGACCAGGACATTGCACCTGGAGTCAGAAAGACCAGTGTTCCCTCTCTGCCTCAGATACTAGTCACCTAACTTTTCTGTATCTCAGTTTCTTCGTTTGAAAAATGAGGGGCTCAAACTCAATGACCTCTAAGGTCCCTGCTAGCTCAAAACCAAGGATCCTAATCTAGTCAAGAAGGGAGGAAACACTAAAAGGAGGGGGTACTGTGTGAGTAGAGATGAGTCAGAGGTGAGAAATATTGTGGAGGTAAAATGTTAAGATCTGACAACTGACTGGATATGTGGGGTAAAGGAGAGGGAGGGGTCCAAGATAACACTGAACTTTGAAGACTGGAAGGATGATAGTCCCTTCTATAGAAACAGGGACATTCAAAAGAGGGGATGACTTCAGTTTTAGATATGCTGAGTTTGAGATGTCAAACACCTGGGAGACCTAGTTTGAAATATCCAATAGGCAATTGGTGATATTGGGCTGAACCTTGGGGAGAGGCCAGGGTTAGATATGTAGATATGTACATCTGTTTGTTATCTACAAAGTGATTCTAAGTAAACTCATGGGAGTTTACTGAGAGATCTGTAGAGAAAGAGGAGAAGGAAACCAAAGACAGGGCCTTGGAGAATATCTACAGTTGGGGGAGGGGGTAGTGTCATATGGATGATGGTGAATGAGAATAAAGACTGAGAATGGTTGAGAAGGACCAGAAGAAAGGAGTGTCACAAAAATTCCAAGGGAAAAGAGTATCCAGGAAGCAAGTGTGGTCAACGATGTGGAAGACTGCATCAAGGTCAGGAACCAGGAGAACAAGAAAAGACCATCAGACAACAATTTAGAGTTCATTGATGACCTTGGAGAGGATTGTTTCAGTTGAATAGTGATGTCAGAAGCCATATCATAGAGTAGAGGAATAAGTGAGAGAAGAGAAAGGGGAGGCAGGAAGTGTAGACAACTTTTTTGTAGGAGTTTGGTTGAGAAAGAAAGGAGAGGTATAGAGTAGGCGGCTTGAGGAGATGGGAGAATCCAGTGAAAACTTTTTTTAAAGCATAGGGCTACATGGATATGTTTGAAAGCAATAAGAAGGGAAGCAGTAGTTAGAGAGAGGCTGAAGATTGGAGAGCCAGGGGATAACTGAGGTTGCAAGCTGCTGGAGAAGACAGGAGGGGAGGGGACTGAGGGTGCAAGCAAAAACCTAGATTTGGTGAGCATAAGGTTCAGATACTAAGGGAAAGGAGACAAAAGTAAAGGTGGGATTATGTCAAGGGGTTTTGAGATGAAGAGAAGGGGAGAAGAGGAAGTTCATGTCATTTGACAGGAAATGAATGGGATTGAAACCAGGAACAAGGGACTCCAGAACAGAAGACAATACTGAGTTGAAATGGCAATCTACAAGATTTAGACTGGAAAGGGAGACAAGTGAAGCCAGAGCAGGGTTAATGATCTGAGAAAGGACTAAGGAGTGGAGGGATCGGAGGTTTCAGTGAAGACAAAGAATAGAGTTAGAAGATGGGCAGCTAAGTTGTATGGTGGTTAGTTACATCACTGGCCCTGGAATCAGGAGGACCTGAATTCAAATCCAGCCTCAGACACTTATTAGCTGTGTGACCCTGGGCAAGTCACTTAGCCCCAATTTCCTCCAAAAAATAAAGAATAGAGTTAGGAACCATAGAGAGAGATGAGAGGAGGCTTTGGTCATAGGAATGAATGTCAGAGTTCCTAATTAAGGAAATGGAACCCTTGTGGACAATGATGAGAGCTAGTGTATGAACATCTCCACATGTAGCTGAAGAGGCCATGAGACTTAAGGAAGCTGAAGAAATGAGAGATTGGGAGTTTAAGGGAGAATCATTGTGAGTATTGAGGTCCCCTAGTATAAATGCAGAAAATTTCCTTCCTCCCTCTCTCCCTCCCCTCCCTCCCTCCCTTCCTTCCTTCCTTCCTTCCTTCCTTCCTTCCTTCCTTCCTTCCTTCCTTCCTTCCTTCCTTCCTTCCTTCCTTCCTTCCTTCCTTCCCTTTATGGCACAATCAAATAGGACAGTGTCTGTTCTCCGTACATGACATTCCATCCATCTCCCAACTCTGTGTCTTTTGCACAGGTTGTCCCCTCAAGCTTGGGGACACAGGAAGAGTTCGCAAACCTCAAGTTCCTGGCTTCCTTCTGTTTCCTTTTCTGAGAACAACTAATGTCAGAGACTCAAGTTCGAAGCATAAAAAAATTAGAAGAGAGCTATATTGGGAATTTTTTATAGTTATGACAAAGGGGTAGAATGCCTAACCGAAAGAGAAACTGAGGCAGTCACAAAAGATGAAAAGTTTTGATTACACAGAATTTTAAAACTTTTGCACAAACAAAATAAATGCAACTAGGATGATAAGGGAAGTGAATGATTGAGAAAAAGTCTTTATATCAAATATTTCTACTAAGAATCTGAGATCTAAAATATATAAGGAACTAATGAAAATATTTATCACCAGAAGCAATCACCCAATGCACAAGTTGTCTAAGAATATGGACAAAAAAATCCTTAAAAGAATGATTGAAAACTATGAATAACCATATGAAAGATTTCTCCAAATCACTAATAATGAAAGAAATAAAAATAAAAAATAACTTTAAGGAAGGAAATAGGCATTTATTAAATGCCTACTCTGTTCAGATACTGAGCTAAGTACTTTACAAATTATTATCCCATTGGATCTTCACAACAACCTTGAAAGGTAAGTGCTATTATTATCCCTAATTGAGGGAAATTGAAGCAAACAGAGGTTAAATGACTTGCCCAGGGTCACATGGCTAGTAGGTGTCTGAAGTGGGATTCCAAACTCAGTTATTCCTGCTTCCAGGTTCAGTACTCTATCTATTTCATGGTTTCACCATACCCAACAAATTGACAAAGATGATAAAAATAAGAATAGTCAATGTTGGAGGGGCTCTGGAAAGACAAGCATAACAATGCATTGTTGGTGGAGCTGTGCATTTGTCCAATCATTCTGGAAAGCAATTCGAATCATATTAAGAATGCAACTAAAATGACAATATCCTTTGATCTAGAAATAAACTCTAAATTGGTCTGAGACAGAAAACGTCTAATGTACATCAAAATATTTATTACAATGATAGTAAAGAAGTAGAAACAGAACAGATGCTTGTTGATGGGAAAAGGCTGAACAAATGGTGATGTAAGGAATTCAGAGAAACATGAGAAGACTAATATGAACTGATGCAGAATAACTGAACAAAACCAAGAAAACAATGTGACTACAGCAATGTACACGAAAAGAACAAATTGAAACCTTGTGCTCTGTTATTGTAACGATCAAGTTTGATGCTGAAGAAGACTCATGAGAATGATCCTATCCCCTCTTCTTAGCAGAGGGGAGGGTCTATGGATGTGGAACACTGCATGTAATGTCAGATTTGGCTGATATGTGGATTAATTTTGCTGAATTTTTCTTTTATTTTCCTTTTCTAAAGAAATAACTCTCTGAATGGGGCAGAAGGGAGGGCCATATTGGAAAATTAAAGTGGTATAAAACCAAAAAATATCAATAAACATTGAAAGTTTTTTTTTAAATTCTGGAGAGGTTATGAAATCCTGCGTGTGATCGTCAGAGTATTGCCCTCCTGGAGGGAAAGGATTCCTTAGAAAGAGGATTGCCTAGCAGTTGAAGGACTAGAGTTATACCAAGGGGAGCCAAGAAAGCTACCCCTTGGCAGCCAGGCCCCATGCTCAGACAGTGCTGATTTCAGGTGCATTTGAAGAGCTGGTCTAACAGTCTCCCAAAGGATCTTTAATGGGTTATTTGAATGCTTGGAATTTCATTTTGTATAAGTTCTGAGTTTCATTCCTATGAGTCCTTGATGTCTATGGCACTTTCTATGGAGGGAGAGAAAGGAATAAGCATTTATTAAACACCTACTGTATGCCAGGCACTGTTCTGAATATTTTATAACTATTATCTCATTTAAGCCTCAATGGTAAAATAAAGAATGAAATAAAGACCATCACATACCCAATATCCATACGTACTCACATTTGGGAAACTAAGGCATGAGCTATAGCAAAGCTTCTTTAGATATTTTCCTAGAGAATGCCAGGTAGAAGTGAGAGCCAAAGAAAGATGCTGACCCTTTATAGGCAGAACCACAGAGATGAGCTCCATTTCCAGGAGTCTTGAGTCTTTGGTCACACGTCATTAAGGGATACATGCATAAGGCTGTAGTGTGTTGTTTGGATGTAGGTGGATACAAGTGCATTGTGATGGTGTCCAGTCAGGAAAGGGGAGTGTGTGCGTAATTGTGTGATGCTTGTAAGGTGTTGGGGAGCAGGGCTGAATATGGATCTGTGTGCAAGCAGGATTTGGAGTTGACTCTCCTTTTAGCAAGCCTCATTTCAGTTGTCCAACAAAGCCATTTACTGGTCCTTACAGCAGCAGCCATAATAACTACAGATTAATCAATTACTCAATGATAATGATAGTGATGATGGCTAGAGATTAAATAGCACTTTAAAGTTTGCAGTGTTTTACCGATATTATCTCATTTTATCCTCACAGCAACCCTGTAAGGTAAATACTATTTCATTCTCATATTACAGATGAAGAAACAACATCCTGCTCTAGCTGGATCACACCTGCATAAGTGTGTTTGATTCTAGATAGGCAGAGGAAGAAATAGAATGGATACATTGATGCAGTGATAGAAAACATTTATGAGGTACTTGTCATGTGCCAGGCACCACAATGAGCCCTTGGTTCAAACAAAAACCATCCCAGCCCTCAAGGAGCTTGGAGGAAGGGAAACTCGAGGAAATGAGGACAGGAATGGAGGGATGTGAAGGCCTGATACCCAGCAAGGTAGAGTAGAAAGTCACCTATCAGATGCTAGAGTGGTTCCTGGGCAACATCCAAGTTCCTGGTAGGGAGGAGATGAGGATGATGACCAGAGAATGGTGGCAGGGTTTAGGGATGGTTGGGAAATTCTAGGCACTACATGTTAGGATGGATGTTGAAAAACTAGAAAATATAGAGAGGAGGGTGATTGGAATGGTGAAGGACCTTTCGCCTATGTCATAGGAGGGGCAGCTGAGGGAAAAACTAGAAAAAATAGAGAGGAGGGTGATTGGAATGGTGAAGGATCTTTCAGCCATGTCATAGGAAGGGCAGCTTGGAGAAGAAAGGTTCAGGAAGACATGGCCCATTCTACGTGGAGCCTTCCCTGATCCCTCCAGCTGCTAGTAGTGTCTTTCCACCAAATGAGCTTGTTTTAGAAATACCTGGGTGTGTGGGATTTTTAAAAAAAGTTTTTAGGAAGGATATTAACTAAGCAGGTATAGCAAGGACAGTTGTTAGAGAAACATCTTTCTCCCACAAAACCCGGGGCACACTTTTCCCTTGCGCATGTAAGATCCTTGGGGAGATTGGACTTGTACTTGGAGAGAGAATGTGGCCAAAGGTTGAACTCACACCTCCCGATTCCTGGTAGTCCTTTTCTCTCTTGGTTCTCCTTAATGAAGCTCTCTCCTAGGCTCCCAAGAGTGGGTGCCCTTGTGCAGTCCTGCTTTTCCTTGCCTTACCTGGTTTATTCTCAGAGTTTCTCAGCTACTGATGCTCCAGGGACACTGAGTCTAGCTCTAGATAGTACTGGTGCTTTTACTCCCAAGATCTTCTAGTCTTCCAACCTTATGAACTTCAAAAAGTCACACAGTCCGATCTCTAGATACTAGGTGTCTTTTCCCAGGGGGCCTTCTGCTTATTTCTGCATGTGGCTCTTAATTCCTGGATGAAACGCATTGTCTCCTAATCCCTTCTCTCTGGTAACTTGTTTACTATGGATGCATAACTTGTATCTCTTCGCTAAATTGCAAGCTCTCCAAAGGTTCTTTCATTTTGGTCCCTGCAAGGGCACCTGGTCCCAGAGGACACATTCGTAAATTCTTGTTGATGGATTGACTGATGGATTGTCATGTGCGAGATGGAGGAGACTTTATCATGGGTTGAATCTTGAAGGAGATGAAGGGTTCTAGGAGGTTGACATGAGGAGGGAGGTTATTCCAGACATGGGGGAACAGCCAATACAAAGACAGAGAAGTGAAGTGGGAGATGAAGTACCATGTTTGAGGAATGGCTAGTTTGACTGGATCATTGGGAATGTGACTAGAAAAGTAGATTGGGGTCAGGCTTTGAAGGGCTTTAAATGTCAAATAGAGAAGTTTGTACCAATCTTAGTGACAATAGGGAATCACAGGGATATATGAGCTTGGTCAGATCTACACTTGGGGAAAATCATTGACAGTTGGGCAGAGGGTGTTTGGAGGGGTGAGGGGGAGACACATGATGCAGAGATCCTAAGGAGGACATTAGTCAGGGCAGAACTAGGAGCAATGGGGAGAAGTTTTTAAGAAGCAAATTTAGACTTGATGTTATGAAAAAACCCCAAACCACTTCTTATCAATTGAATCCATTAAAAAAGTGGAACGGGACACCTCCCAGGGAGGAGGGGGTCACCTTTTCTGGCCATCTCCAGTCAGAGTAACTCATTCAGGTAGGGTTTGGCCCAGATGGTCCCTAGGGTCCTTTCCAACTCAGAAATTCTGTGATTCTCTGAATAACCAGTTAATATAGGAAGCTACCAGATGGTGCTTCTATCCTAGCCAGGAGCATGCCACCCCAGCATCCTCCTCCTGTCTTGTTGTTCTTCGGATATAGGCTTCTCCCCACCGAAAACTAGCATGGGATCTTCCCCTTCTCCAGACCCCTCCCTCGATGGCAGGGCTTTGTGTCTGGAGTTCTCTGCCCCCTCAACTCCCCCCACCTCCCGCAACTGAAATTTGTCTTAAAAAGTTGCTTTGAGGCCACATTTTCTAGACTCAGCTGACCTCAGGCAACTAAACCAGTAGTAAGGACTCTGTCCCTTACCAGTGGTCATCCAATCCCAGCCTCCTCTTGGTAAACTCAGTAAGGGGAGTTCCCCCCACCTTCTTGGGGCCATTCATTCTAGTTCTGCTAAATCAAACCTCCCTTCCTTGTAACATCCCACCGCTGGTCCTCAGGCTTCTCCAACCAAGTACAACACATATGGCATGGGTAAAGAGAAGGGTCTCAGGACGCCCTCCCAAGGGGCCGGAGCCCACCTAGAGGGAAGAGATTGAACACCCCTGCCTGGGCCTCACCAACGAAAGGTCATCCCCTCCTCCTCTTCTCTCTGGCAGCTTTTCAAAGGTTAAACTCAACCAGCCTGCACCACCAACCCCCTCCCGCCCACCCCCCAAACAAGGGAGGAAAAGTTAATTGAAAACGCTGTTTAATTTTTCAGCTCCAGTGGATCCCACCCCGGCGGCACAGATGGCTCCCCCAGGGCTGCCTGTCCCAAAGCCCAGCCCGCCACTCTCTCACTCCCAGCATTCATAGGGGTAGAGGGTACAACCAGAAGAAGCTCAAAGGGAGGGGGTGCAGAAAGAGACAGAGAAGACAGGAAAAAAGAAAGAGAAAAAGGAGACAGAGACAGAGAGAGAAAGGAGAGAAGAGAGAGGAGAGGGAGAGGGAGGGAGGGAGGAGGAGAGAGAGAGAAACAGAGAGAGAGAGAAAGAGACAGAGAGAGAGAGAGAGAGAGAGAGAGAGAGAGAGAGAGAGAGAGAGAGAGAGAGAGAGAGAGAGAGAGAGACAGAGACAGAGACAGAGACAGAGACAGAGACAGAGAGACAAGAGAAGGACCAGGGACCAGGCTAATGCCCAGCCCAGGCACTCTTTCAGTCCTTGCCGGCAGTCCCAAGAGGAGGGATTCAGCCAGTTGGGGTCACTGGGGCTGGGGCTGGGGGAGTGGAGAGCAGGCGGGGCTGGGGAATAAGCCAGAGCCAGAGCGACAGGGGCAGCCACACAAAAGAGCATTCTGAGTTCTTCCTTCCAAGGCCCAGGGGACAAAGAGGGAGACTTGATCCTTTTATAAAGAGGGTTCGTGGTGTCAGGAGCCCCCTGCAGCCTGCCTGCCTTCCAAACCACTGCCCTGCCGACCACCAACTGCTCCCTTGGCTGGGTCATTCATCGGGGCCATTGGGAGTTGCTGAGAGCCCTCGAGATTCCAAGTCCCGGCCTTTGCCTGGCTCCCTCTTGCAGAAGCGTGCTTGGCCTCTGCCTCTCAGACTCCCCTTGGCTCCCACATGCACACAAACACACACACACACACAGACACACACACACACACAGACACACACACACATCACTCCCCTCCCCCCTCCCCACCCCCACTCAGTCACTTGTTGCTCCAAAAGGTAGTGCCAGGGCCCCCGAGAGGCCAGCCAGCTGAGATGAAAGGACGCCAGGGCTCTAACTGGATTACCCCAAGCAGCTCCAGGACTACAGAGGCTGAGCAGCTCTAATTAAAGCCATTCCCCCAGCCCCCCCTTCCCCCCCAACTCCTTTCATCCCAAGGTCTCCACTTTGTTCACATTTCCGCTGGTGACGAGTTACTAGACTCTAGAGAGGTGGGGGGTGGGGGGAGAGGTGGGGGCATCAGCCTCGGGGGCCAGAAGCCCAAGACTGCAGGAATTCCTAAATGGGCATTGGCCCTTCCCACTCTGCACAGTCCCTTCTAATGGGAACACAGAAAGAGAGGAGGAAAGGGAAAGGCAAAGAGAGAAAGAAGAGGGGAGGAGGAGAAGGAAGAGGAGAAGAAAGTGAAAGGTAAAGGGGAGAAAGAGGGAGAGGAGAGGAGGAGGAGGGAGAACAAAGCAGCTGGGAGAACTCATTCTTTCCTGCAAGTCAGAAAGACCTAGTTGGAATCTTGTCTCAGACCTTTGCTGGCTGAGCACTAGTGTGACTCTGGGCAAGTCACTGAATATTTGTTAACCTCTATTTTCTCATCTGTAAAATGGGCACGATGATAAAAACACAGTCATTTCCCTAGGTTTTTGTGCAGATTGAATGAGATAACAGATATAAAGTACTTGTAAACCCTGAAGTGCTCTATAGGAGTGAGCTGTCATTATCAATTCAACAGGTATCTCTAAAGTACCTGATTAATATGTTCAAAGCCCTGTGAGAGGAGCTAGGTAGACAAGGACAAAGAAACAAAACAGCTCTTTTACATTCTACTAGGCAGGGGAATTGAGAGAGGGAAGAGGGTATGGAACAGATCTCTCTGGGGCCAGAGAAAGGCTAACTAAAGACCCTTTTATCCCATCCCCCACCCACCCACCCCCCACTCAATTCTCTGTCTCTGATGGGGGACTAAACCCCCAACCTCCCATTCCAACTAAACCCTTTTAGATTCAGAGATGCCAGCCTGTCCACATACATTTGGCTGACGCTACCCAAGTCTTATCATATGACTGGGTCATAGAAACCTGACATCTCAGGCTCCAGGAAGCCTGAGGGTCATCTAGCTTGACAGGAACAAGACTTCCTATGACTGAGAAGTGGCTGTCTCTCCTTTACTGGAGATCTCTGGCATGCTAGAAAGCCCCCAAACTCCCCAGGCCAATCAGGCTACTTTGGGATGGCTCTCATGGTGAGGGAGTTTGAGGTAGTGTACAGAGCTCTGGGAGTCACTTTCAAAGTCCATTGGAAAGAGGAGTCTTGGTCCAGGGTGGGCTGGAGGAGATGCCTCATGACGGCCCCTACCCTCATCCACTCTATCTTTTGGCAACCTCCAAAGTGATCTTCCTAAGGCTCAGGTCTGAGGCCCCCTCCCATTCCTCCCTCCCTCTGAAGATCTCCAGCATCAAATACAAAATCCAATTTTTGAAGCCCCTCATAACCTTCCAGCTTCCTTGCCCTGTACTCTAAGCCAAGCTGTGCCAGCATAGTGACTTTGGGTTCTGGGCTCTTCCTCACACACAATACTAATTCCTCCAAGTCTCCAGCTGTTGTACTGGCTCTAGGACCTGGAACGCTCTCCCTCCTCACCTCTGCATAGGTTTCCCTTGCTTCCTCCAAGATTCCGCTCAAATCCCACCTTTTTGGGTCCCCCCTGTTATAAGTGCCTTCTACCTTCTGATCACCTCCCTCTACTGTTTATATCTTGTTTGCATATCGTTACTTGCCTCTTGGTTCCCCATTAGACTTTTAGCTTCTTGAGAGCAGAGACTGTTTCATGTCTTTCTTTGTATTTCCAGCACTTAGTACAATGCAGGGCACATAGTAAAAGCTTAACAAATGGTTGACTGACTGACCACCTGTAAATTGGCTCTGATGGCTCATCTCTAAGCCCCACTGACCTGTATAATCATCCTCTTCTTTAAAAAAAAGTTTTTCATTTACTTCCCAATTACATGTAATTTTTAAAAACACTTTCTTTCATTTTGTTAGAAATTCTCTTCCTCCCTTCTGCCCCACCTGTTAAGAAAGCAAGCAATATAATATCAATTATACACAAATTCCCTCTTCTTGAGAATTGCTGAGATTCCCTTCTCAGATTCCATACTACCACACACTCTCGGTTCTCCTCCTACATCAGTGACCATTCTTTCTCTGTCTCATTCATATTTTCTTTTCCTCCTCTAACCTACAAGATTCTGCCTTGGCCTTCATTTCCCTATGTTATCCCCTCTGACAATCTCATTCATTCCCCCAGCATAGACCAACTGTACTCAGATGACTTCTGAATCGCCACCTTGAGCCCTCACTTTTCTGCTCCTTGGATGTTTCAAGCTTAACATAGCTCACTCTCTGAATGGCATCATGGGAAGAGAACTGGTGGCCAGTTAGAATATTTTAGCTCCATTTTGTCAACTGCTACTTGTGCAAGGAAAACCTGAGTTCAAGTCTTGATCCTTTTACCTACTGGCTGTGTGACCTTGGACAAGTCACTTAATTCAGTGCTCCAAACAACTCAACTTGACTAGAGGAGGTTCCAGCCTGAAATAGTAGAGACAGTTTCCTCATCTGGGAATTCCCTCTAGCAGCAAAATCATTGATCCAGTTTCTGCTTGTGAATGCAGCTTATGTTGTTCCTATTTTCCTTCTTGTTTGCTTCTCCTACTGGAATTCTTTCCATACATTGCACCTCCATCCTCCCAGACACCCAGGTTTCATATATGGCTAGGAGATTCTCCCTGTTTGACCACTGCAGCAGCGGAATCATGCTCAACCTTTTTAGCTGGGCATTCAAGGCCCTCTGCTCTCTGCCTCCAGCCTAACCTTCCAGCTTTATCTCCTACCAGGCTCTTCCTCATACTCCACCTTTCAGCCAAACTGGAATTGCCTCTGGTTGCTTTCTGTCCTTTCTATCCTTCAAACATCAGCTTGGATTCCAATTCCTCTCTGATGATTTGCCTGTGTTCCTCCACAGAAGGATCTGTCTCTCTGTTGGACTCTCAGAGCACTCTTATCCTCACTGCTCCTATGCATATGCCATATTCTAATTTGTAGGATGGTTAAGATATGTGCAGATTTCATCTTCATTGGACTTGATTTGTTGTATGGTATAAGTCCCAAGGGAGGTGAGCAGTCTGGGAAGAAGGAAGCAACCCAGGGCCCTTCTTTCATGTCATGTATATCCCTGTTGGTATTTTGGGGCAGAGTAGGTGATGGCAGCCTTGGTCTGTGAGCAAAAGAGGAATGGGCCATCGGGGTATGGGCAGGCAATGGGAGGAGCTCCTGTCTTCCTCCCTGGCATGCCTGATACTGGATACTCTTCATCTCTTCCCAATGCCCAATCACTACTTCAGTGAGCTTGGAGTTCTGGCTCTCGTGCCCAGAGTAGATGAGCTGTCAAGGCTAAGCAGAATGCTGGCTTGGTCCCACCTTGGAGATGCCAGCAGCCTGGTTTGGGTGGACAGAGGCTGGACAGAAGCTTCAGGTCTGCTTCCTAAAGGAGAGGGCAGCTTCCTTTGGGTGGTTTCTTTGCTGCCTGGAGGACGACTGGGGAATGGAGATGACCTGGTGACCTGCTAACCCTATCCCCAAAGTGAGGGGGCAGGCTGGGCCTGGCTAGGGACATCTCCCCACTGGGGCAGAGGGACTGGCCCCCAAGTTGGGGCAAGCCCTCCTCCCAAACCGAGTGGGGCGAAGAGGGCCAGACCCCTGGAAGAGAAGCGGGAGGGGAGGGAGGGGAGGGGAGCAGAGAGGAGAGGAGAGGAGCCAGAGGAGAGGATTGGAGGGAGGTCAAGAGACGAATGAAGAAAAAGGAAGAAAGCCCAGCCCAGCAGTGCGCCATGTCGCATTGTTCATGCTCAGCCCTCCAATTTGCTCTCCGCATTCTCCTGCCTCAGGGAGAACGTTACGCTGGCTTAAGGGACAAATCCGACACAAAATAAAGACCAACACTCAGCAGTAAAGCAATTATCGCAACATTTTATGCCAGGACTGTTCCTTTTGAAGGCAGCCTGGTGCTGCCCGCACGTACCCTAACCCGTTCCTAATAACCATAAAGTGACCATTATTTACGGTACAAGACATTACATAAATAATGCAAACCCAGCCAGGCAGCTCGCACAGAGCCGGAGAGGGGGCCTCCCGGGCTGCAGGCCGGCTGGCCGGCCAGCCGAGGGGAGCTCCCCGGCGGGCAGCTAGGGACACGGGAAGGGCCCGCTTTGGCCATCTTCCTCTGCCCCCCAGAGCTTGGCTATGAGGGTGAATCTGGGAGGGACTTTGGGTGGGGGCAGCTCAGTTGGAGTCTAACTCCAGGCCAGAGGGTGCCAGGAGGTGACCTAATGGTCCCTCTTCTCCTCTTTTTCTGTCTGCTGGGTGCAAAGGGGAAGAGGGTTCCAAGAAAGGGACTTGGGGGAAGCGCTGACCCTTTATCTGCCCTGCCTGTCAGGGACTATGGCCCCAGGCCTTCGAAGATGCCTTGGTGCTGACTCAGGGGCTTGGGAGAAAAAGGCCGGAGAGAATGACGAGCCTGGGAAGCCTTTCCTGAGGCAGAGGGCCTGATTATGCTTGCTCAGATCTGGAGACAGTCAGCAGCAACTAATACACTCAACCAAAGGTAACTGCCAAGAATGACCAAAGGGATGCTGACCATAGGTGCCATTCCAGACGAGGGGTCAAAGGCTACAGAAATCCATTCCTAAGTCATGACATGATCCCTGGGAAACTGGGCAATGAGGGTGGAGGGGGTGCTGGAACAGACAAGGTTTCAGGCCTCTCTCTCCTCCCCACTTTTACCCTCCAGCCTTTAGTTACCAAGTTCTTCAGTTCACGATTCCCTCCCTACACTGTGAAGAGACCAACAGAGGTAGAAACTCAGGCTAGTGAAGTGTCTGCTGGGCATGAGCCCTGTTTCTATGCCCACAGTGCTCAGGGAGGGGGAGGCTTGGCCTAAGCATTGCCCCCCCCCCCCACCCGTTGGTACCGTTTTGTCTTCCCCAGATGCCAGAAGAGGCTTTGGCCCAACCTTGACTCCCTGAGCCTCTTTCTGAGCAAGATGAGGGCTCTCCCTTGCCTTGAACCTTTCCTGAGAAGCCAAGAACACTTGTTCCAAGTTTGCCAAACAACCACCCATGAATGTGTACAGAAAGGCCCAGGCAGAGAAATCGATCCCCAGGAGCACTGGAAGGTGGCATTACTCTAAGCCAGAACATTCCCAGTTTGCTACTCGAGCTGGAACCAGGGCCTGAACAAGGTCCTGGGGCTTTGGCATGGGAAGAGGCATACTCATGAAGTGACTCAGAAGCCATCCGAACTGTCAGCCTCTCTCAGACTCAGGATCTCAAGTCCAGAGTTTATGGCACCATCCTAAGTCACGTACCCTGAGGGTACCGGGAGTGGCTACCCTGTCCAAGGGTGCCCAAGAGCTAGAAAGATGAGTTGATGCCACAGGGCTAAAGAGGGGCACCAGGCTGTGCTGCTGAAATCCCTGGGCTACCAGCTGTGTGACTTGGGTCACTTTATCTCTCATGGTTTCCTTTATCTCATTTATAAAATATGGGCAAGGGATCCAACCACCCAAAGGCTCAGGTCACTTTCAGATTTCAGTCTAGAAGCCTTGCTCCTTCCAGCCATAGTCCCAGAAACACTGCAATGTGAGAAGGGGTGGGGGTGGTATCAAGCCTTTAGGAGCAGACTGAGTGGTCACTGCCAGGCCAGGCAAGGAAAGGTGAGAGCTAGGGCCCAACATTGTCCTGTGCTTGGAAATATTGCATCCTGGCCTTTAGGACACTGTGGGAAAGGGAGAGCACCCAGGGACTAAAAGCCAAATCCAGATCTTGAAGAGGCAACCGGCTGCAGTCTCCCAAATGGCCACCCTCTTACACTAGGGTTAAACAGCAGGACCTGGCAAGCCCTTTATACTGCTGGGGGTGGTGGTGGATGGGGGGCATCAAAAGGGAGAAAAGGAGCAGGGAGCAGAGTGAGGCTTTTCCCAAAAGGGAACTTCATTCTCCTAATCCCCCACACCCTATTGCCTGCCTCCTCAGCTTACCAAGGTGCCACTCAGAAGGCACCAGCACCTGCCCAGATGAAGTTAGGCTTTTCCTGGTACTAAGAAGGCAGAGCAAGTTGGCATCTTTCTGCTCTACTCCCCGCTCCAAACCATTTTGCCAGATGGGGTGGCCTTAAGCTGAGTGCAAAGAGTCTGGATCTCTAGAGTCCCTCATCCCATCCCATCCCATCCCCCACACCCCCTCCACTTCTGCATTAACCTTTCTCTCCTGTTCAACAAAAGCCAAACTCTTTCAAAGCCAACCTGATTGAAATGCAGAAACTTTTCAGGGCTTCTCCACCCCCTTCCCCTCCCCAAAGTGACCCGCCCCACCAGCCTCCAAATGCCCCCCACCCCAGGAGCAGTGTATAAACTTGTGGGACAAAAGACTCTCTCTCCGTCTCCACCCCCAACCCACCCTCCCTCCCTTCCTCCCACTCCCCCCACACACTCAGGCATTGTGCCATTGTGTCTCTTCAGGCTGGAAGCAAAGGAGAGCTGGCTCTGGGTTCCTCTATTGTTCGCTGCTGCCTCCCCCCATCCCCAGCAAGGATCCTCCTCTGCCTGGACCTTGCCTCTATCCCCTGGCAAGTGGACAGATCCAGAGGGTAACAACAAAGAGGTCTAGGGGCTTGAAGGAGATCCCAGAAGAGCCCTGCAGGACAATGGGGAATCGGAATCATGGACCAGCAGAAAGAAGCCTGGCCCACTGCTTCCCCCTTTTCCTGGCTTGTTGTGGGCCATTTGCCTCTCAAAGGCCAAGAACGGCCACCACTTGAGCCCTGAGGTGGCTGTTGATTCCTGACCACCTCCAGGTGGAGAGCAGGGGAGCTCTCTGGGCCTCCCTTGCTTTCCTTCCTGGGCTTCCTGGGGCAGGAAGAGTAGAGGAGGGACCTTGAGGTCTGGTGCCAGGCCTTGCCTGTCCTGGGCCACTAGCTTAGGTACTCGCTATCAGTGTCTTGGGTCTGCAGGCCCAGCCTGGGGAACTCCAGCAGATGTAGGAGCTGTAGCCCCAGGCAGACCTAAGTCACCAGAAGAAGGGAGGGGAAGGCAGAGAGGCAGTCTAGCTTTCCCGGCAGAGTCTTGGCCCTGTAGGCAGAGATAGCCTCATGGCCTCCTCTTTTCATTCCTGTTTCCTTTCTCCAAGGGCTTAGTCATTCTTCCCAATGAGGTCTGACACAGAGAAGGTACTTAATAAATGTGCAAAATTTGGGGTGCCAAGATCGTAGCTCACTGGGCCTAGCACAAGAGGATTGTTCGGAAGAACTTTTGGGTCAGCTCAACTCTTGACAATCAAATCCTAACATATGGGTACTGGCGAGATTCAGCATTTAGAGATCTCGTCTGCTCCTGCAAATAATATGCCACTGGGCCTTGTTTTCTCAGTTCAGATTTTTGCAATAGTTGGCTTTCCCAAAAAGGGAGGAACCTGACTTGGGAGTCCCTTCCATGGGTCTGCAAGTGCTGCCAAGGTTGCTGAGAAGGGAGCAGACTGCAATTAGCTCCATCCATGTTCATGGACTAGGAAGCTCCAGCACTCAAGGTGCCAGGCTCAGCTGGGGGAGGCAGGAAACCATATAGAGATGAGTTAAGTGATGATCCCTTTCCTCACAGAGTATACGCACAAAGAGGTGGGATGAAGGGAGAGTGAAAGAATACATCATTTTAACATAATGTCGAAACAAGGAACTTTCCATAGCATCACAGATTTCAAGTTGAATGGGAGGTCATATGTCATCTCATAAGTCAACCCCCACTTCATTGTACAAATGAAGAAACCAAGGTCCAGAAAATTGAGATTAATTTGCTCAGGATCATATAACTAGTAAGTGTCAGAGGCAAGACTCGAACCCTGGTCTTTCTGAGTCTGAGTGTGAGTCCACTGACAGCCCTTCAAGGTTTGCAGATTCAGTGGTCATGAGGAAAGTTTTGGGTAGGGTCTGAGGGGAGGGGTGTGTGTGCCATCCCAGCCAGGACAGTAAAGACCCTTAAAGGTTTTTCTAAATCTATCCACCATCTAGGGAAGAGCTAGAGGCAGAATGAGCTGGTCAACATTTCCAGGAAGCCCAGAAGGTCATGTCCTTAGGAAAAGACAAGCTCTAGTGGGGAGGGTGGGGGTAAGAGAAGAGAGAGAGAACTCAGAAGGCTTCATGGAGGAGGAAAATATTGGGGCTGGGCCTTGAAGGATGTGCAAGATTTGAATAGTGGGAAAGCCTTGGGGGACCTAAGGAAATAAGCAAATAGTCCAGTTTGTCAGGGACCTAGGCAGGAAAAGTATTCACCCCTGGAAAGGTCTGGCCCTGAGTTTCTGCCTCCTGCCCTTTACTCCATGGGATCTTCCCTCACTTTCCTCTGGACTCTTTGAGATCTGCTTTCCCAAAATCTAGGGGGCCTGTTGAGATTATAACCCAGATTTCCTTTCTTCTACCACAAGTTCCAAGACAAAGTGGAACTCATCACTCCTCTTCCCGCCCCAGCCAGTTTGTTTCTGTCTATGAGAACCAGATCTAGAAAACTTAGATTTCCTTTTGTTTTCACTTTTGAAGGATGAAATGATCATTAAGAAAAGTCAAGTGGTTTTTAGCTGATGTTCTGCTTTTGGAAGAGGGGAAAAAAAGGGAGGGAGAGAGAGAGAGAGAGAGAGAGAGAGAGAGAGAGAGAGAGAGAGAGACAGAGAGACAGAGAGAGAGAGAGAGAGAAAGAGAGAGAGAGAAAAAGGGAAAGAGAGGGAGAGAGAGAGGGAGAAGCAAGGGAGGAAAAGGAAGAAGGGGACAGAAAAACAGGGAGAGAGAGAAAGAGAGGGAGAAGAGAAAACAGAGAGAAGGAAGGGAGACAGAAAAGGGAGAGAAGCAGAGAGAAAAATAAAGGGAGGGAGGGAGAGCTCCAGCACATGATGGTGTAATTGAAGTCCCTTAGGAGTAATATAACTTACCCCTGTGCTAGGTTTGTGAACTGTTTCCTAAACTCCTCATCTATATCCTCTTTCTGTCCCAGTGGTCTAGAGTCTACTCCAATGATACAGTCACTTGTTTCTCTATTTGACCTTTACCTAAGTACTCGCAGTCAAACTTCTCCTTTTAGTCAAGCTTCTCCTTTTGGTTCCTGGTTTTCCTCACAGAAGTACAATTTCTTAAAAATCATAAATCACATTGCCTAAATTTCTTCTTGTGTCTTCCTCCTAGTGAGTTATCTATTATAACAAAATAATTGGGAATTGGAAGCTTACTGAGGTCAGAGAGTAGGCTCCACAGTTCTCTGTAACCCTGAGAGCCACTAGCACATTTTAATTTTTTATATGAAGGGAGATCCATGGGATTACCCTAGTCTAGTGCAATGGGAGAGAAAGAAAGAGGGAGGGAAGGGTTATCATACATTGCCCAATATGTAGGCAAGAGCTTGACACTTAAAGGCATGGGAGGGATTGTAATATACTGGTAAGGCTGAACCTCCACACGATGAGGGTGATAGACTATCATCGAACTGTTCTGGAGTCAGTTCTGCATTTACAGTCAAAGGAGCAATTACCACATACTCAGAGCTATCAGAGGTGGGGAGGGTGAGAATGATCATCTTAGCATTCACTGAGTGTTGAAAGGGACTCCCGAAGGCCATTGAGGCTAGTGGTCTTAACTTTAGGGAAATGAGGGAATAACCTTGTTGCTTGATGCTCCTGAGCCTGGTCTGCTCCTGTCAGATCAGAAAGGAGGAAGCAGAGATGTGGCCACTGTGGGGCACACAACTTGATGTTCTCTCACTAACTCAATAGACAGAATCTGTGACCTGTGGGGGCTCCAATGAATACTTAGACCACATCTGGAGTCTTGGTTCAGTTCTGGACCAGAGTGTAGGAAGTGTCTTGATAAATCTAAGGAAGATCCAGAAGGGGACAGCCAGAATGGGGAAGGACCTCCAGATGATATCACAGGATCAGTTAAAGGAACCTAGGGTGCTTAACCTGGAGAAGACAGTGGGGATAAAGATGTGTTCTTCAAGTATTGGAAGGTGGGATTAGACACTTCCTGCTTGGCCCCAGAAGGCAGAGAAACAGGCAGAGGTTGAAAAGAGGCAAGTTTAGGCTGAATTTCAGGAA
This sequence comes from Bettongia penicillata ogilbyi, assembly GCA_023548195.1. Taxonomy (NCBI): domain Eukaryota; kingdom Metazoa; phylum Chordata; class Mammalia; order Diprotodontia; family Potoroidae; genus Bettongia; species Bettongia penicillata. Next base: position 12,564,586 of record JAJHZJ010000096.1, read on the forward strand.
AAATCTCCTAATAATTAGAGTTAGTCAGCATGCTTTTGTTAAATGCTCTGTGTCAGGCACTGGGCTAAGCACTGGAGATACGAAAAAAGACCAAAAAAAATGGCCCTACCTTCAAATAACAGATCAAAGCACACATAAGTGGTGAGGGCTGCACCATGACGTGATGGTTCTCACTCACTAGAGACTTCCCAGCAGAAGTTAGATACCCACTTACCCGCTTTACTATAGTAGGGATTTCTTTCGGGCATAGGGTGGTTAAGGGTTGGTTGGATTAGTTGGCAGCTGAGGTCTCTGGGATTCCATGAAACTGACTTTCCTCAGGCCTCCACTCACCAGAAGGTTGTTCTCTATGGTCTCAGAACAGGGAATGGGGGTCCACTGGTAGAGAGTACAAAGAGTCAGATTTCTGGCTCAATGTAAGTTCAGATTTCCCCATAAATGCAGTCATTGTGTTACAGTCGATAGAATGTCAGGACAGAATGTCACCTTGTATTGGGAAGACTTGGGTTCAAATCTTGCCTCAAACACTTACTTGTTGTATGATCCTAGGCAAGCCAGTTAACTTCTCTGTACCTCAATGTTTTCATCTGTAAAGTGGGGGAAATAATAACACCTACCTCTCAGGGTTGTTATGAGGATCAAATGAGATTATATTTGTAAAAGTGTTTTGCAAACATTAAAGCTTTATGTAAATGCTAGCTATCATCATCTCCATCATCCTCACCATCATCATTGCCACTACCACCATCATCCTCACCATCATCATTGCCACCACTATCATCATCCTCACCATTATCATTGCCACCACCACCATTATCATCATCATCATGGTCATGGTCATTTACTTTGTGAAATAGTGAGTTCTTTGTCACTGAAAGACTAGAGGATCACTTGTTGCCAATACTGTACAAGGGATCTCTCCATCAAGTAATCTGTTAGATTAGATGACATTGTTCTATTTATGTCTGGAAAACCTTGTTCCCCTCTCCTCCATCTTATCCCTTTTGTAGATTTTGAGTTGGCAGTGTCTTTTCTTTTTGTCATCCATTATGATTAGCAGAGATCTCCAGTTCCAACTGTGTCTCCTTCAGAAGCTGGGACAAGAGGTGAGTGCGGCTCAGTGTGGGCTTTGGGCATCTTTGAGGATGGGGAAGAGGGAGACATAAGAAAACTCTACTGTTCCATCTCCCAGAAGCTAACGACTCAGCCTTGAGAATTGTCTGGGAATTTAGAAAGCAACTAGACCAGTTCTCTCTTTTTCCAGGTAAGGACATTGAGATCTATATAGGGCATGTATCTTGGGCAAGGTCTCCAGGGCTGGAGTCTGTTCTGATGCCCCAACCAAATTTCTCTCTGCACCACCACTGCTTTTGAGATGTGCTAGCAGAAAGAGATCCCTACCACAAGAACTAGCACTCCCTCCCACGAATCCTTCCAACAACCTCTACTCCCCTTGGGGTGGGTTGCCCCCAGCTCCATAAGCCAGGCTCTCTGGCTCAGCTGGCAATGTCAGTGTTGGTCTTCACTATACACACACTCAGCCCTAGCTGTGTTGGAGGAGGCTTACAGATGGACGTTTCCATGTCAACCTCTACAGGATGCTTCTCTTGGTACCTAAGAATGCTACTACTCTGCTGTCTCTGACATTCACTAGCAGGGAGACCCTGGACAAGTTCATTACCTCTTGGGTTTCATTTCCCTCTTCTATTTAATAGGGGAGTGAGGACACTCACCTCCCTCCTAGTATGGTCGTGAGCAGAGCTTTTGGGAAGTTCCATCTGTGATGAATCCTCACGTAGTTGTCCATGCTCTGAGACTTGTTACAGGAAAAACTGACTGGTACGAGACAAGGAAGCTCAGACTTGGGGTGGTGGCTCAGGGCAAGCACCCCTAAAGTTCTTTCTCAAGGGTCCAACCTAATTTCCCCGGGCTCTGGGCTTTGGGACTAGGGCTAATCTGTAGGTTGTTGTTCAAATTCCCAGCTTTCCTGCTTAGAGAGAGAGAAAAGGGGCCATCGGGGCGGGGGAGGGAGAGTGAAACATCTTTACCTTTGATGGTGATTTTTGAAAAGAAAGAAAGATAGCGGGGACAGAAGAGATGCCTGTGTTCTCTTCAAAGGAGCGCGCCCCCACCACTTGGCCACTGTTGTTTCCATTGACTTTGAAGCTCAGGGCTCCTGCCTACCCTTCAGGCTCACTCTAGGCCTGCCTTGTACCTCAAAGGTGAAGAGGACCCAACTGGGTCAGGCCCTGAAAACATGGCCCTGCTTTTGTTCTCTCTGTAAGCCTCTCATGCTCACAACATTTGTGTCCAGGGCTCGAAAAGAAAAAGAACAAGTCTGGATTCACAAAGGGAGAGGAAGAGGGGAAAGGTGGGGGGTGGCGCTCCATCCATTGCTGCAGCCACACCCCATCCCCCCCTCCTCCCCCAGCAGCCAGACCACTGCAGAATGACAAGAAGAGGCAGCCGGGGCAGAGAGGACAAAAAATGACACAGCACGCCCGGCCGGCTCCGAAGGCCCTCCCCTCCCCTTCCCTCTCCTATCAGGTTTTACAGGGGGGCAATAGATTTTCTTCATTGCCAGTCCTGACTTATCACAGCCTTGTTTTTAATGAGGTATAATAAGGGGAACATTTTGTAACAACACGGTTCCTCTATTTTATCCCACAAACAGCTGTGTCATGGCCATCGCTGGGCGAATGAATCATATCTCTCTGCCTGCATATGCTAACTCCCATGTAATTACCCCAGCATCTTAAATAAAGGAAGCCCTAAACCTGTCGCTCACATTACAAGCAAACGATGCAGCCCTCGTAACTGGGGCCTCTATCATTACAATTAATTTATCACAGGAGCAGCTGAGATTAGAGGCTAGAATTAAAACCCTGAGCATGGAGAGAGCCCCAACAGTGACAGAGGGAGGGAGAGAGGGAGAGAAAAAGGGAAATAAGGAGAGGGAGAGAGAAGGAGGGAGAGGGAAGGAGAAAGAGATAGAGGGAGAGAGGGATGGAGGGAGGGAAGGAGAGGAGGAAGTGAGGGAGAGAGAGAGAGAGAGAGAGAGAGAGAGAGAGAGAGAGAGAGAGAGAGAGAGAGAGAGAGAGAGAGAGAGAGAACAAGCACTCACTGGTACCTGGATCCAAGCTCCAGGAGCTGTATATATGCTGCCCCAATCAGAGGACACAAGTACTTTGGCTGCATATCATCTTCTTTCCATTTGGCTATTCCTGCCTTTTCAGGAAATGGCGGCAATGAATGGTAGCTGGGAAGGTCTCTAGTCTACCCTTTCCACTCCTGTGTAAGACTTCCCACCATGTCATGCCTGCTACATGGTAATCCCATCATCCCCACACTCACCCCAAGCACAGCAGGAACCACCTATAATTCTCAAACATTATTCTGTCCAGGAGACAAGTAGTCTGCTCCAACCAGAGTTTTCTCCTCTATCCTGTGGCCACCCATCAAAGCTTGTTCTCAGGAGGTTCTTCCAATAGGACATTGACCATTTCCTTTGAGAAGGAGCCACAGGGCATCTTTCAGAAGTGAAGAGCCAAGGCCAAGCTTCCCTGATCCTGACAGATAAGAGACTCTTGGGTTTCCTCCCCAAAATGAACTTGTTTTGGCTTGTTCTAAAACATTGCTGCCTCCTCCTGGTCCATGGGTGACCACTCAGGCAGAGCGGGGCTATGGGATGCCCAGTCTACTGACTCAAATGCCACAGCCTCCAAGAAGTCTTTCCTCATTCCCTCTGTCTCTAATGGCCTCTTTCCTGCCAGGTTTCCTTATCACAGCTCCTGGGTTCAAGGCCTCAGGCTAGGTAGCATCTCTGCTACCTTAGAGGTCATTTGGATCACTTCTGTTGGTGCCATGTTTCCCTGCTAAATTGTAAAGTTCATGAGGGCAGTGGCCTGGTATGGTTTAAATAGGAGGCAGCTATATGGCACAGTGACTAGAGCTGGGTCTGAAGTCAGGAGCATCTGAATTCAAATCCAACCTTCAACTGTTACTAGCTGTGTGAGCCTGAGCAAGTCATCTCACCTCTGTCTGCCTCAGTTTCCTTAACTGGAAAATGGGGATAACAACAGCACCTATCTCGAATGAGGTAATATTGGTAAAATACTTAGCACAGTGAATAGCACACAGTAGGTTCTTCGTAATGCTTGTCCTTTTCCCTTTCCGTCTCCCCAGGACACAGCACAGTGTCTTGCATTCAGTCAGCGTTTAATAAACAGTTGTGTAATGGAACTGAATTGTTGCCTGCCCGCCTGCAGCCTTGCCAGCCACCTGGAGGACCACCTGGCCCTGGACACTTGACTTGCTCATTGTCTTTTCTTTTATCAGTCAAGTTTTAGTCTATCAGACTCATTCACTCCCCCTGTCCCTCCTTCCGAAGGCTTTGTGCCTGCTGATGAATCAGTCTGGGGAGGGGACATGGAGGGATCCTCCTGGCAGCAGGAGCCAGTTGTCATTCCCAGAATTCTGGAGGGAGAGTGAACTCTTATATGGCCCTGTTTACTGGGCAAGCTTTGGAAATCTGATTCCTGGCCCAAGACAAACTGCATTCATAGCTCTCACATCTCTCTCCTACTCTTTCAATGGGTTTGTCTGGGTCAGTAGGGTTCACTTGCTGTCTCCCACTGCTCTCTGCCTTCTCACATGAGGATGACGGACCGAGCCCCCATTGGCAGGGCAAACACTTGAGCTGTTTTTCCAATTGTAAAGATGCATTTGTGCTCACTCATCCACACCCTCAGGGTCGATTCCACAGCCATGGAGCAGAGCAAAGCTAACTGATTCTGGTGCATATTAAAGCTAGGATGCTGGGCTCATTAAGCACTGAACTACCCAGCCTTCTACTAGAGACTTCTGGGGTTCCCACCAAAGGCAGTTGGGAAGAAGCCCCATTTCAGCTCCTTCAGAACTCAACCATCTTCCACAAAGGGCGCCAGCCAGTGAAGGGTTGCCATAGCACGTCTTCCCTCCTCAATGAGATCAGGCATAGGAAAGTGTTACGGGAGGAACCACACACCCACCAGGAAAAGATGTGTATCCACTGGATCTCTGCCCCCATGCCCCCAGGCTACTCTGCTCCTAAGGCAGCCATTTCTTTTTTCCTCTGTGGGAGTCTAAAGAATTGTAGCCCTCCCTCTGGCCACTGGTGGAGTGGGCTTTTGAATCATGTCATTTTCTCTACGTTCATTTCTCATTTCTCTTCTGGAAAATGGATTGAGTCATCAGGTCTGCAGAAGACTGATGATGGGCCGGCCTCCTACTTCTTGGCCAAGAAGGGGTGGACATGACCATTACCGAGTAAATTTGCTTTACTTGATTATACTTTAGCTACTTTTATTTGTGTGTGGAAATGGAGGGATACTGTTGCAAAAAAAGGAGAAAAGAAAGTCAATGAAACATTTTTAAAAACAGAAGAGAGAGGAGAAAGTTCAAGAGCAGAGCAATGTTGGCACTACCATGTTAAATGTAAAATAGACCTTAAAAAAAATAAAGAACAAGCCATGGTTTCATGTATTCTCCCACTTTTCTGCTCTGCTTTGTCTATGGAAATGTCCATTTTGGGGTACAATTTTCTAGTTCATAATATTAAAAAAATTAATGGTTTGAGTCATGATTCCTAAGGCTGTGGTGAAGCACTAGGAAACACACACATGCACACGCACACACACACACACACGAAAATAATCTTACCTACTCTCTGGGGTTTCAAAACTACTTGACTCAGTCCAGTGTAGTTTAGCTCTGCCTTACAGTATCCACTCTACCCTGGAGCTCCTTGGGTCTATCAGCTATTTAAGAGTCCTCAAGCCCCCACTATGCCTTCTTGTCCGTGGACAAATTCCATAAAGATGTGGATCGGGGGATCTATCCTCTCTGTCTTTCTCACTCTGATGGACAGCTAGACCCTCTCCCTAATCCAAAACCAAACAAATTCTGACCTTGTCCCCACCCCCAATCATGGACCAGATGGCGGTCCCTGTTGCAGAAATAGGTGACAACTGTCTGAGGCTTCCAGGATGCTACAAGAATTAGGAAGACTTGCATCATCCACAGCCAGTACTCTAGCCCAAAGTAAGTCAGCAGCCCAGACTGGAAGGACCATCTCCTGAGCCCCCACCCCCGAAAAGCATGTGAAGAAGACCATGGCCTCAAAGCCAGCAGGCAATAGGCTGGGATGGGCAGGCCAGGCTTAATGGAGGTCCTTCTCACTGGCCTGACTCAGAGTTCCTTCAAGTTAGATCACACATCCACAGGCTACCCATTTTTTTTGGTACATTAAAAAATATTTACAGTCCTATTTCCCACAGGTCCCTTGTTCCTGGCCCTAGTTGTTAATTTCCAGTTTAGATTTTTCCTCTTTCTGCCTCCTGGCTTTTCAAAACTGTTGTCATTCACCTGGCTTTGGGGTCCAACCACTTTCCCAGCATTCCCTCCTCCCCTCATCCCCCACTTGGTTGGGAACCCTTGGCACTCACCTATTCTAATTTCTGATGTCAGTATTTGTCCCTTCCCCACCCCTTACTGTGAACTCCCAGTAGGCAGGGGCTGGGTCTTAGCTCTTAGGTCCTGTCAGGGCTGAGCAGAGAGCAACGAAGGCAGCCAGCACTTAACTAATGTGTTGTTCAACCTCAGGTGACTCTCTTTGACCCTGGAGATTTTCTGGCTGTGAGTAATGTGAGGCCAGGGGCAGAGATGAGGGAAGGAGCCCGGGCTCTTTCCAGCCCCTCCAAAGCATGAGGTGAAGAAGGAGGAAGAGAAGGAGGAAGAGGAGGAGAAGGGGGAGGAAAAGCAGGAGGAGGAGGAGGGGGGAGGGGGAACCTGACTTTAATTAGCCAAACCATCACCCCACTAAACTCCACTGAAACCCAAACAAGCCCGGCAGTCCCATATGTCATAAGAATTAAGGGCATGGTTCCCACTTCCTAACGACGCTTTTACAGAAACCGTTCCACTGTAAAACTTTATGATTTGAATCTTTATAGCCGCCAGCAGAGCACATGTTCACTGCCTTAAATTATAACTTAATCTCAATAGAAGCGGTAGTTTCCAGGCCTCTGGAGCCAGGGCAGGAGAGAGCAGGGAGCCTGCAGAAGAATCGACTGCCTCTCTGCCCACCTGCTCTCGCCAGGCCCAGAATGACGCCCAGTGGACAGAAACATTTTCAATGGGGAGAGGGCCAGAGGAGAGGGGACTTGGAGACCAACATAACTCAGGCCACTTGGACAGTGGGTGCCTAGGGCTACTGAGATACTAGCACCCAGGGTATCTCCTTTCCTTGGGCTCATTGTCAGGGGCTGTGAAACACTCAATAAGCAAGGAGAATGTAGCTAGTTGGCAGAGTGCTGAGTACTGGCCCCAGAGTCAGGACAGACCTAAGTTCAAATCCCACTTCAGGCACTTACTAGCTGTGCGCACTAATCTCGGTTTCCTCGTCTGTAAAATGGAGATTAATCACAGCATCTCCCTCCCAGGGTTATTGTGAAGGTCAAACATATTTGTAAAACATCTGGCAAACCTAAAAGTGCCACATAAATACAGCTATTATTATCAAGGATCAATAACATCAAAGAAGAGAATTGACCTTTATATGAAGCAAACATCAAGAATCAGTTTCCTCATCTGTCAAATGGGGCTGATGATCCCTGTTGTCCATCCCTCTCAGGGTGGGGATGTTTGAGAAGGTTTCTGGGAGGCAGAGCCAAGGAGTGAGTGCATTCCAGGCACCGAGGGATGCCTTGTGCCAATACATGGAGATAGGAGATGGAATGTTGAGTTTGATAAACAGTAAGTAAGTCATCATGAAGGATGAAGGACAATATATAAAATGAGTCTTGAAAGGTTGGCTGGCTGGAGCTAGATTGCAAAACTTTCAATCCTAGACTGAAAGATTTGTATTTTATCCTAGAGGAGATAAGGAGCCGCCAATCTCCTTCTTATCTGTTCAATGTTAATTTGACTGTCAGACATGTATGAAGAGCAAGAGGGATAAGGAGGTCACTTTTCTGATCTGGGAGAAAACAGTTTCTGAGCAGAGGAGCCAGCTTACAGGAGACTGAGAAGTAAGTACTTGAGTGAGGAGGAAGTGTAGATATGACCCTAGAACCACAACTTTGTCACAAAGACTGGCAGGGAAAGGATGGAAGGAGATGGGAGAGTGACTGTGTGGGATAGAAAATGGTGAGGAAAGAGCTTTTGTTGGTTTCATTGGTTTTTTTTGGATTAGGGAGACCTGTGCCCACTTTGGGCAGAGATGGGATAGAGCCAGAGAAAAGAGGCTCAAACACAAGAGACAGAAAGACAAGAAGACCAGGGAAGCATCTCGACTGCTCTTTACCATCTGGGTAACCTTGAGCAAGATGGATGCCTCAGAGGCAGCAGGGAAGGAAGATGGAAGTGGTGAAGCCACCAAATGGTTCCCTAGCAGAAACTTACCTGGTTTTATTTGTGGAAATAGGATTCAAGATCTATACTGTTGGTCTATAGACCCAAAGGACTGAGAAACCCTTCCATCTGACTTCCCTCTGTGAATGGGCCAGGGGCTGACTTGCATTTTCTATTTGTTTCCCTAGTACTTGGAACATAGTAAGTGCCTAATAAATACTATTATTAATATATGTATATTATATATGATACATATATTATATAATAATATGTATGTGATATTTCCATTATAATATAATATCATAATATACTATAAAATATATCCATTCAAAGTGATGCCCTAAAGCACAACTCTGACCACGTCACTCCCCTGCTCAATAAGCTCCCATGGCTGCTGTTACTTCTAGGAACAAATAGAAACTGTTGTTTGGCATTTAAAACCTGTCACAACCTAGCTCCAGCCTCCCTTTCCAGCCTCATTATTCTTCCCCTTCACACACTCTGTGGTCTCACCAAGCTATCCTAATTTATTGTTTGTCACATATCACAGATTCCATTTCTGGGCCCTTATTCAGGCTGATGCTATATGTGGAATGTTCTCGCTCCTTACCCACATCTTTTAAAATTTTCTTTTTCTTTCAATGATTAGATGGAAAAATCTCCTGTGTGAAATCTTTCCAATCTTCCTTCCCATCCTCAGTTACTAGGGCCTCCCCTGCCACAATTTTCTTATATGTACTTGGGGTATGTCTTGAGTATACTTAGTTGTATACGTCTCCCTTGATAGAAAGTAGGCCTCTTGAGGACAGGGATTATTTCATTGTTATCTTGGTATCATGGATTGATTGATTGAAGCCTCCAAGAAATTAACAGAATAATAGACTGGAGTCAGAAAAGAACTCAGGTGAAAGTTGGTCCAACCCCCTCAGCTTACAGATGAGGACATTGAGGCTTAGACAGATTAAGTGACTTACTCAAAAATTACCCTGACGGACCCATGACTGGTCCATATGCTGCAACTCCAAGTATAGAGGAGAAAGAAAGAGGTGCCCTGAAGTAGGGAAGCCAAAGGAAATTGACTCAACTGACTGATTCAGCATGTCCCAGAGCAGCATAGCTCAGGAAGTCCGGCCCGCCAAGGGATAAGTGTGGAGTCCCATACCACAACAACTGCTGGACTATGGGACTTACCTTCAAACCCAGATGAGATTGGGAACAAGAGACCCTGAGAGGTGAGCAGCCCAGGCAGATGAATGTCTGCCCTTCTTTGGGCCAAGACAAAATGGAAGCCAGCATGTTCTCCTAGGGCTCAGGGATGCTATCAGATCAAGCCCTCCATAAGGTAAGAGGTGGCTCCCAGAACCCTCAAGATCACCTAAATGTTAGCACACCAAATCTCATGCCAAGTCTACTTCTGAAGAGAACCATATTCCTGAACAAGGAACCCTAGATCCCTAGGGATCAGTTGGGATCGGTGGGTCAGCCTAGGAGATGGCACTAAAGTCGGGACTGATCCAAGGAATCTCAAAAGGCAAGTCTCAAACATCAGATGGCACAAGCTGATGGGTCCCAAAATTCCTTGGCAGGAAATTCTTCCCATAGTGCTCTCTGAGGACTTTACCAATTCCACATCTGCCTCACAGGAGCTGATGTTTCAGAGCTTAAAGGGCACTCATCCAACTCTTTCACTTTACAGAGATGAAGCCTAGATACTGTTTCAGGTCACATGGTGGCTGAGAGCATGGCCAGAATCTGAAGCCAGATACTCTGACTCCAGATCTAGTCCATGAGCCCTCTCATGTCCCTTTGTCACTATTGAACCATGCCCTGGACTGGATGTTTCATGGTCCTGCTTACTAATGACATACGTGACAATGTGGTACAAGTGGAGAGAGTGCCAGATTTGGAGCCAGGGAGATCTGCCTTAAGTACGTCCTAGCTATGGGACCCTAGACAAGCCATCACCTCCCTTGACCTTAATTTTCTTAATTGTCAAATAGGGATAATGACACCATCGACCTCATAGGGCTATAGGGAGCAGCAGATTCGATCAAATGTGTATGTTGCATCAGGTCAAATTAAGCACTTTGCAAACCTTAGAGCACATATCCATGGGAGGTCTGTCCAAACAGACAAACATTGAAAATAAAATACCCAAACAAAAAGGGCCTTCACTGAGAAGGACTCCTTAGCCTGGTACCACAAGCCTTTCTGGGTTGAAGCCTGGGGATAGGAAGATGCACCTCCTCCAGTCCTCCAGCTAGAAGGCAGCCAAGTGACCAAACCTAGATTAGGCGGCTACTGTGACCAGGCAGAAGAGGGTATACAATGAATGTAATGGAATATTATTGTGCTATAAGAAATGATGAGCAGGTAGATTTCAGAAAAACCTGGAAAGACTTATCTGAACTGATACTGAGTGAAGTGAGCAGAACCAGGAGAACCTTGGTAATGGCAACATTGTGTGATGATCAACTTTGATAGACTTAGCTCTTCTTATCATTGCAGCCATCTAATACAATTCCAAAAGACTCAATGCAGATTGAAGCATGATACCTTTTCTTTTTACCATTTTTTGTTTTTTCCTTTCTTGTGGTTTCCTCCTTTTGTTCTGATTCTTCCTTCACTACATGACTAATGTGGAAATATATTTATCATGACTGCACGTGCATAACCTATATCAGGTCGCTTGCTATCTTGGGGAAGGGAGGGAGAAAAATTTGGAAATCAGAATCTTATAAAAATGAATGTTGAAAATAATCTTTACATGTAATTAGAAAAAAAAATAGTATTAAAAAGAAGAAGAAGAAGAGAGGATACAAAAGAACAGAGGAAACTGTGCCTGCCCTCAAGGAGCCTCCATTGTGCTGGAGATGCTGTAGCAGGAGACCTGTAGGTCTCCTCCTGGACCCTCATGACATTGGATGTGTTCATATGTATGGGCTGGAGAAGGAAATGGAAAATCAGAGACCAAGGCCAGGGAGGGCTGGAGATTCAACATTTTTAGGAATGATTCAGATGAAGGGGACCCTAGATGAGATGCTTCTCCAATCTGCAGTTGTTGGACAAAGATGGGAGGGGTAGCTGAGACAGAGTTAGACTGCAAAACAACTTCACTGGGACAGAATGATGGGATGAATGTAATATGATTAACTGAGTAACAAGCATTTCCTTGAAGGTGTGCAAAGCCCTTTTTATTCCTTGTTTCATCTATGCTTCACAATATATCTGAGATGGCATCTATCTGGAGGAGGAAGTAGGCTCCAAGAAACTGAGTAACTGGCCCTGGATCAGATTTAAACCCAGGTGCTCCCTAAGTCCAAACTTGACTGTACTTGGAGCTAAAAATAAATCTGAGGTTCTTTCTGATTTGGAGGGAGCTGGATGTTCTGGGAAAGAAAGTTGACTTTCCTTCTCAACATCTCTCAGACACACCCCCTTTTCTCCTCTGTAACTTCCCTCCCCCTTCTCCCCAGTTCAGGCCCTCATCCCCTTACCCCAAGACTATTGCAATAGCCAGTTGGTGGGTCTGCCTGCCTCAGATTTCTCCTCACTCAATTCATCATCCATTCAGGCACTAAAATAATTTTCCTAAAGTTCTGATCATGTCGCACCCACACTTCTCAATCAACTCCAGTGGCTCCCTATTACCTTCAAGATCAAATACAAAATCCTCGGTTTGGTGTTCAAAGCCCCCTTCTAGTTTTCCAGTCTTCTTACACCTGACCTTAGCTTAAAAAGACTGGGGTCTCCCCCTGCATTCCGGGTCATCTCCAGTCATCCTGATCTACACCTTGGCACTGGACCCAAATGACTCCAGAGGAGAAAGTGAGACTGGTGGCAAGCCCTGCTTCACCTAAACCCAAATCTCTTTTAAGTCATGGCTTCACCTTCCCAACGTCATGGTCCTCTTCAGGAATGAAGAACAGTGACAAGAACAACTCTTTGATCTAGTGACACAGACCTCCTGGTGCTCTCTCAGCTCTAGGCGTTCTCTCTGGCTGGCCCCTCTGGAACGCTCTGCCGCCTCATCTCCATCTTTTGGCTTCCTACAGCTAAAATCCCACCTTCTACAGGAAGGCTTCCCGACTTCACTGAAGTGCCTTCCCCCGGTTGATGATCTCCACTTTATCCCATCTATATCTTGTTTGGTATTCGTTGTTTCTTAGTTATCTGTCTATTGGCTTCCCATGAGACACTTGAGGACAGGGATTGTTTTTATCTTTATCTGGTAAATACAGCCATGCTATGTAATGTCAATGTGTTTTAGGTTCACTGTCCTCTCATGGGCATAGCTGATTCTAGGGTAACTCTAGGGCAATATCTAAGATAGATTATCTGAAGGGAGAAACACAGCCACATCTCAGTTGTATGGAGATGCTCCAATTCCTCAGTGGTGCTGGGGTGTTATCAGCATGGGTACTTTCTCCAACAGGGCAGACTGTAGCCCAGCCAACCTTTCTCATCCTCTGTTCTTGTCATGTGTCCTCCTGAGAATCCTCTAGTGTGTTGGAGTATTTCCTTTGGTTTTCTTTATGTTCTCTGACTACCAACCCAACTCTCGAGTTGGTGCTGCATCTTTCATTTTCTAAATGGGGTTTGTCCATTTCTTTTCCCAATGGGACATTTCTAAGAGGATATTCTTTTCATCTTGCCATGTTAACACAAGGCTTTCCCCTCCCACTCTACATCAGTGCCCTTCCCCAGGAGGTTGCTGAGCATCTGTTTGGGATGCACCCATACATGTGCATGTTGTCTCTCCTATCACAATGCAATAGCCTTAAGGGCAGGGACTGGTTTGCTTTTGGCTTTTTGATAGTAAATGCTGATTGATTGATTGCTTTTTGCACATAAATCATTACTGCTATGCAAAGAGCTTTTATATAAATGTCAGCCAGCAGCATCATGGGTATCTTGTGGCTTGCTTATGCCCTCAATACATTCATTTCTTTGCTCTCCTTATGGTTTTAACTACCATTTTGAGTCTTCAGAGACTGTGGTGTTCCATGACTTGTAGTTATGAGCATCATGGGAAGGAGGATAATAGGGAGTAGTTGGATGGACAGGCTAGTTGAATTAGTTTATCATAGATGGAGAATTGGAAGGAATCTCAGAGGCCATTTATTCTGACCTAAATAAGGATAGTGGAGAAGTCCAGGGAGGTTAAATCTTTCATAACCCTGATAGATGAAGGATGAATTGGGCCTAGAATTACATTGTGGGGAGAAAGCAGATTGGAATAGAATTAGGAAACTGCACAAGGCTTTTAGCAGCCTAAAACCATATACCCCAACTTTTCAAAAATATATAAATATAGATGAAGTAGTTCAAGGCCTGAAAGGCATAAACATAATTAAGAAAGGAATTTGGAACAAAGATTTGAGATGGAGGGTGAAGCCTCAGATTAAATCTACCTACAGGTATTGTTACGTTGCCTGGCCAAAGAAAGGAGCTGCAGACCCAGAGAGCCCTTGGTGGTTTGCGGAAAGAGAAGCATCTGAGATGATTCAAGTGTAGGCTGGAGACCAGGCCTTGATGAAATACCAGTACAAGGCACATTCTAACCTCAGATCAGATATAGGCTTGGAAATGAGACCTGAGAGTGAGAAATTCTACACCCAGGTGGCCCAAAGAATAATGCCTGGCCCTGATTATAAGACCAGCTGAGTATCACCCAGCAGAGACTACATGTCATGGGGAACAGGAGAAAGCCATCTGGTGACATAAAAAGAAAATATTGGTAATCCCACAGTATTGGAGACATGGGCTGCCCCTCCACCTGTGTACCCTTGCCACATGTGTGCACCCTCAACATGTGTGGTCTGGATAAACACATCTCTTATATTTGTGTCCACCACATATATGACCTGACCTACCGTACATGTTTGCTTTATGAATGCCCTTCTATTCATCTCCCCTGGTGGTATCCATCCCCCCAGATGGATAATCTTCTTTTACAACATCCCTGACAACTCATCATCCTGCGTTTGCCAACACGGATTACGATGGTTTTAGTCTTCATCAGGTATCAAAGATCTTCCAAGCCTTGGCCAATGTCAAAACTCCTTAAGACCATTGACTAATAGAAGGAAAAGTGATCCCTATCTCTAGTATGCTATGTTCCTGAGTAGGAACTCAAGGGCTCAGGGTGCTACAGAAAAAGCATTGGATTTGGAGTCTTAGACCCTGGCTCAAATTTTGGTTCCTCACTTATACTTCCGGTGAGAGGGTATGCACTTGTTTTGTGAGGGAGATATTCTGTGGCTCCTTTTTCCCTTTTTAAGCATGGTACTTTTTATTACTATTCACTTGACAACCATCAACAAACACAACAATTTCTTCACACAGAAAACTTAGAAAAATAGGACTGTATATTCCACCATGAATTCTCACTACATAAAGCTTGGGCTTTTAAAAAGTATTTTCTTATATTTAACATGGTAGCTCCGACACTGCTCTACTTGTCAGTGACTCCTTCCAAATTTCCTTCTGTTCTCTTCCATTTATTTTTAAAATGATTTGAGAATGTTCTTTCTTTTGTGTTCTTCCATTTTTGAGAGCTTTACTAACTTCATCCCTCGCTACTCCCTCCCCCATAACTCTTATACTAGTATAGCTGTAACTTCCTTCATAACAAATAAGTAAAGCCAAGCAAAACACATTTATGCATCAGTCATGTTTGAAAATTAATGCCTCATTCCACACCTCTAAGTCCTCACCTTTCTGCCAAGAGGTGTGAAGCATGATTTATCATTAGTCATTTGGAATCATGATTGGTCATTGCATTAATCAGAGTTCCAAAGTCATTCACAGCTGTTTTATTTTATAATGTTATAGACCTTGTAGAAAATACTTGCCTGGTTTTTCTCACATTTCTTTACATTAGTTTATATAAGTACTATCAGGTTTTTATTAATCTATTCCCTTGGTGATTTCTTATGACACGTAATATTCCAATACATTCACACTACAATGATTTAGTCTGTCATTCTTTTATTGACAAGTACCCACTTGTTTCCAATTCTTTGCTACAACAGAAAGTGCTCCAATAAATATTTTTGTACTTATGAGTCCTTTCCCTCTTTATCTGTGTTTCTTTTCTTAATATGGCATTAGCGTTTCCTTGTTATAGCATTAAACGATTTTGCTTTGAAGTAAGTATGCCTTGTGGCTGACTAGTAAAATCAAATACATCTGTGGGGGCTCAAGCTATGTTTTTGTTTTGGGTTTTGTTTTGGAGTGAATATATGTGTCCAGAGGGTAGAAAAATCCAGAAATGTAAGGAAACTTGGGTCATCTAATCCAACTCATATCTAACCCTCCCCCTCAAATGTATTGTACAACATCCCTAACATGTGGTTGTTTAGCCTCTGCCTGAAGGGGTTGTAGTGGTTTCTGTCTTCATCAAGTAGCAAGGGTTGCCTAAGCCTTCCTTGGGTGAATGGGTGGATCAGAGGCAGAAGTCTGAGTTTTCCATGACAACAGCAGGGACCAGAGTGTGTATCCATGTATGACAGCTATTTCTAAGCAATTATAGATTCTTCATAATTCAGTAACTTCCTGTTTAGTGAGAATCTGAACTCTAGGAATCACCCTTAGGCAATAAATCACTCTGGACAGCCAAGTTTTCAACACAACTGGAGACTAATCCCATTAAACATAAAAACTTTTTATTCAATCCATTTGCAATAGAAATCTCTCTTTTAATATTGTACTTCCCTACCTCCTTCAACAGAGAATATGATAAATCACTTCCCCTTTTTATCACTTTTATGTCTTTATACAACCCCAATATGGTACCATACTCCCATAAGGACACATGCTATTGAGGTGAAGGACTGTTTAATCACACACTATATGGCCATAGTCTGCAATGTTTGGGTCTACTTTTGGTAGTATTCCCATCTTTTTTCATACACAGGTTTTCACAACTGCTCTCAATGTGGTCACAGTATCCATCCATATTAGTCCTTCTCTAATTTATTCTAGGCTTGGAAAACCTATGAACATCCGGCCTCTGCTGAGTGATTCTAATGTGGGGATGTCAATTAGGTAGATAGGTAGATAGGTAGATAGATAGATAGATAGATAGATAGATAGATAGATAGATAGATAGATAGACAGATAGATAGATGGACAGAGAGAGAAAGTCTTTACCCTTAAGAAATTTGCATTCTAAGGAAGAAAACACACAAAAAGAGAGTCAGGAAATTGGGGGAGGGGAAAGAGGAGTAAATGATAAGAAAAGTTAAAAAAAAAGTCCAGAGAATCTGGTACCAGGAGAGAAGTCAGGCTGCGCTTTTCATGAAGTAGTGATCTGTATCAAGAATTCACTGATCTGAGAAGGATTTCATTTGGAGACAGCTTTAATTGTTTAATTTTCCTTCCTATCACTTGCCCCAACTAATTCTAAACCATCTCTTGGAGGCCATACTGATTAGGGCTGATCCCTCTTCACAGAGTTTCCAGCAGTCTTCCCGGAACCCCGGCATGATCAGCTCTGGAGCAGGCATAAAGACAACTTCCTGACAGCAGTTCCATGTGCTGTTCAACTCCCAACTATCCTAGGCTTCTGATCTCTTGGAACTGTTTATCCTGACCTTTGTCACCTGGAAAGATTTCTCTTTGGTAGAGAAAGTTGAAGTCAAATATAGCTCAAATGGGTGCCACCAGCATCGTCTTGAAGAGAATGCTGGTCTTAAGTTTTTTAAGGCCCCAATTTAAGGGCCAACTTTCCTGCATTTCCTAGTTGGGTAGTCACTTTAACTCAATGAACTTGAGTTTTCCTCATCTCAAGGGTCAATGATATTTGCATGACATCTCATAAGGAGAAGGTGAACCATAAAATTACAATCATAGTTAGCTTTATCTATTCTTATCCCACACCAGTATCCTGCTAACCCCATGCAGTGAGTGGCCTTATAGAGACATATCCAATCAGTTGTCAAATCTTGCCACACTTACTTCCACGATATCCATCCCATCCCATTCCATCCATCCATCTCCTCCAATAGCTACTACCCTGGTACAGGCCCCCATCACCTTCCCTTGGACCATTGGCAGAGCCTCTTCATTGGTCTTCCTGATCCTAAGTCTCCCCTCATTTCACTCTACCCTTCACACTGCTGCCAAGATTTTCCTAAAGTGCAAGTCTGCCTTCCCCCCACTCCCCAGATCCCCACTCAATAAACCCTAGGGTCAGATATGGACTCCTCCATTTGGCTTTCAAGCCTTTTTATGTCCCAGTCCCAAGTTACCTTTACAGCATTATAACGCATTATTACCCTTCACACATTTTACAATTCAGCCGAACTGACCTTCACACATGATACTGCATGTCTTTGCCTAGACCATCTGTCACACCCCAAATGCACCTTCTCTTTCCTGCTTTCCCCAAGAATGCTTAGTTTCTTTCAAGACTCACCTTAATCCACATGGATTGTAGAGAATGTGGAGGAAGTGGAGAAAATAATTAAGAGCATAGAAAAAGTATGAAAAATTGGAAAGAGGTACAAGAAGATTGGAGAAGTAGGAAGGGACTAGGCTGTGAAGGGCTTTAGATGCTAAAGAAAGGACTTGATAGTTGATCTTGGAGACATGAGGGTGCCAGTGAATAGTGGGGTGATACAATCATACCAGATCTTAGGAAAATTACCTTGGTTGCTCAGTGGAGGATGAATTTAAGAGGGGAAGGACCTGAGATAAGGAGACTAACCACAAGGTCATTGCAACAGTTCAGGTCTGAAGTGATAAGGTCCCCCTCCCCACACCAGGTAACCATGGAGACATATAGGAGAGAGGTCGTGAAGGTAGCAATGATAAAATTTCATAACAAATGGGATAGGTGGGCTGAGATTGAGGAGCTGGGGATGTGACCAAGGTTATGAACCTAGGGGACTGGGAAGATGGTGTCATCCTCAACAGTAACAGAAAAGTTGGGAAGAAAGGAAGGTTTGTGGGAAAAGTTAATGAGTTCGATTTTGGTCATGTTGAGTTTGAGATGCCTACAGATCATTCAGTTCAGGATGTTAAAAAAAAGTTGGCGATGAGGGTCACTCAGGAAAGAGATTAGGGCTGTATAAAGAGATCTGAGAATTATCTGTATAGAAAAAAGTTGTATAATTTAACCTACCAGAGCTGAGCTGATGAGATCACTCAATGAGATATATAGAGGGAGAAGAGAAGAGAATCCAGGATAGAGCCTTGGAGGACACTCACAGTTGGCAGGCAATGTGAATATGGAAGAACTTGCCCACAGAGATTGAGTAAAGAAAGAAAGGGGGTGAAGGGCAGATCCTTAGGGAATATCCATGTTAACGGATCACAAAGAAGACTGTAGAAATAGAGAAGGAATGTTTAGAGACAGAGGAAAACAGCAAACTTCCGTTGAAGTGGTAGGCGATGACATGCGAAGGACTCAGGGAATTATCGAGTTCACAGAATTAGAGAGGTAAAAGGAACCTCCATGGCCACCCAGTCCAACTCATATTTGAAAGACATCCTTGCTATAATACATGTGACACCTGGTCATCTAATCTCTGCTTGATGACCGCCAAGGATGTGGCACTCACCACCTCTTGAGGCAAACACCCTGGGACAGCTCAAAAAGAGAGAAAGGTTTTCCTGCCATCCAGCCTCAATATATCTCTCTGCAACTTTCTCCCATTGCTCCTGGTTCTACCCTTGGAGTTCAAATAGACAAATCTGCCTCCTCAATCATATCCCCTAAGATGTCTCTACTCAGAGCCAACATCCTCAATTCCTTTGTCAGATCTTACAGTCTTCCATGTAGAACTACCTCTCACCATCCTGGGTGCTTTTCTCTGGAACTCCCCAGAGTCCTTTGTAGATTGTGGCACCCAAACTGATCATCATATGCTAGATGAGGTTCAAAGACTGAGAGGATGAGAGAAGACTGATACATCTTTCAATGATTGGATCATCACCAGTAACTTTAGAGATAACTACTTAAGGGATAGGAGGACAGCAGAAGAAGTCAGGGATGCAAGGGGTGAAACAGAAGGCAGGTGGGACGAATCAGAAGAACTGGGTGTAGACCACTTTTCATGAGATTTAGCAATGAAGAAAAAGAAAGCAATGGTACCGTATCTAGATGAAGTAGAAGGATCAAGGGAAGGCTTTCTTGGGATTTGGGATCAGTCAGTATGTTATAAACACCTCCTGGGAGCATTTCAAGTCCTTCCCAATTTGGCCCCTGCAGGTCTTTCTGGACCACACAACCTTTTCCACTTCCCAGATTCACATCCACCATCCACTCATATCCCTTCCACTGAAGGTCTTTCCCAGTCCCCCTAGATGCTGGTGCCTTCCCCCTCTTAGAACACCTCCCATGAATTCTGTAGACATTTTGTGTATACCTAGTTTATTTCAGGGCAGGGATCCTGTTTTTGCATTTCTTTGTATCTCCAGCACCTATCATAGTACCGGGCACACAGTAAACTGGCCAATCTGACAGGAGATTCCGCGTGTGCCTTTGTACAGCCCCTTTCCCTGGTCCCTGTCTTCTTCCTTCTCACATCTGCCTGCTGGAATCTCAAGCCCCATTCAAGGGTGAGCTCAGCTGTCACATCCCCCATGAGGCCAGCCTGCCCTGATCACCACAGCTGTTAGCACTCTCCTCTCCTTCATCCTCCCAAATCGCTATGCATTTATGAGCTAGCATCTTGTATATAATTTGTAACTGACTTATCTGGGTAAAGATTGGATCCCAAGAGCCAACTGTAAGTTTCTCAAAGGAAAAAACTGACTTTATATCCCCAGGGCCTAGCCCAGTACCTCGAACATAGTAAGCACTTAATAAATGCTTGTGGAACTGACTTGATGAAGCAGATGGGGAGAAAGGTCCTGAGGGAGACAGGAGTGAATGAAATCAGGGGAACAGGTAGAGGAATTACTGTAAATGAGGCAAAGGTATATCTTTTCTTCTGTGACCAAAATAAAGGAGGAGGGAGGGGCTGGTGATACTGAGAAAGAAAAGAAAAGGGAACCTGAGAGAGCTTGCATCAGGTGGCCTCAATCTCAGTGAAGCAGAAGGCAGGATCATCTGCTCTAAGTGTGGCATTTTGGGGCCAGATTGGCAGCAAAAAGAGAAAGGTTGGAGCATTAACTGAAGGAAATGAAATCAGAAGTCATTAAAAGGATGGTAGATGGATCATCCAGCAGCAGCAAGGAATCTCTATGGGTGAAATGAGCTCATTTCATGACTTTTCTCTAGTGACTCCCAGCAGGCCTGGAGAAGGAACTGGGGAGGGTGGGTTATAGGATGATTTCCCTGTGATAGTAAGTCAGGGGGAAGGGTAGCAGGACACACTAGAAAGAAGAGATTCCAGAGACAAACCTCTCAAGTTTTCAAAAGGGAATTGAGACTTTCAGTGTCCTGAAGCATGAACCTCCATGAAGTGACTCCTTTAGGTGGGCTATGGATCCTTGATTGAGAGGGTTTTACCTCCATATTAGTAGAGAAGTTAGGAAAATAGTAGAGTTTTGGGAGAATTTTGGTGGAATTTAAAGAAATAGAAGTGAAAATGGAGAAGCAGACTAGAACATTATGGAGCAAACCCCATACCCTATCCCCACCCCATAGGTGAATCAGCATTTGTTATTATATGAGACAAAATTACAGAGTGGGAATGTACATTTATGTTGGATAGAAGGCAATGGGTTATCACGACCACATGGGAACAACAAAGGGATGATGACTGCTGGGTTCTCTCAGAAGGAAGAATGGGAGAGGCAGCAGAAATGAGGAAATAAATTCATAGGGAATTGGAGTGGGGATCTGAACCCAATGGAGAAGGGGTTCACCTGTCTGCAGTGGGAAATGGAAAACTCTTGGGAGTAATTGGTACACTGGGAGATCACCTTCTTTGAAAGAATATTGTGACTCCATGGACAATATCCTGCCGCAGGAAATAGGATATAACCTGGCCCCTTCGTAATTTTTTTCTTACACATACTCTATGATCCAGCTACACTGGCCTACTTACTCTTTCTCACACACTACACCATCTCCATGTCTTTGCATTGACTATCTGTCATGCTTGGAATGCTTTCCTCCTCACCTCCACCTCCTGACATCCCTGACTCCTTTCAAGACTCAGCTCTAGTCCCACCTTCTACTGGAGAACTTTCCAAGTCCCCCGCACTCCTGCCCCCAGCAGATGCTTGTGCCTCCCTGATCTTAGATTACCTTCCATGGGTTCTCTAGAAATCTTGTATATACCTAGTTTATTTCCATTTTATCTCACCTAATAGAAAGTGATCTCCTTGAGGGCAGGGACCCTGCTTTTATTTTCCTTTGTATTCCCAGCACCTGATGCAGTGACTTACACATAGTCTGTGCTTAATAAATTCTTATTGGTTAACTAATACATGAGCTCCTAAGGGTAGTTGGACATTCACAATGCATGATAGTTGGGCGTAGATTCAGAAACAGGATGGCATAAACAATGGGAAGGAGAAGGATCACAAGAAGAGCAGGTCAAAGTAGACCACGTGATTTAGGAAGCAGGCTAATTTCTACCATGGGATCCTTCTTTAATCCATTCTTCTGTAACACTTCTAAGATTGAAATAGAACTGAAGGAAGGGAAGATGGAGTGAGATCAATAAAGGCAGTAAAACAGAAGTTAGTATAAGAGAGAGCTCAAACCCAGGACTTCAAAACACTTAATTTGATGAGGAATGCAAAGAGATTAAAGAAGAAATAAGTAAGGATAAAGACCATGACTCAAGGCTCAAATTTCAGAATAGCCAAGAAGGGAAGAAAATGTAATAAAAGAACAACGCAAAGAAATTCTTTAGGGAAAAACCCCCCTAAGAAACAAAAGAAGTTGGAGGGGTGGAGAGGAGGGAGGTTTTGAACCAACCACAATTGAAAGGGGGAAAAGAAGTAGGAAAGCAGCGGGGATCAGATCTGCTAGGTAAAAAGATAAAGAAATCAATCATTTAAGCAAATCCCCCAAACTAAGGAAGGGCTGACAGATACAGTAGAAGGTAAGGAGGGAAGAAAAGTCTGTGAGAATAACGTTCCTCGAAGCAGTTTAGATAAAACCAATTATAGGGTCAATGTGATGGCTTAAAAGAGAAAGGAAAAACTTATATTTTTTAAAAATGGCCTTTTTGAGATGTCGCCTCTATGTGAGCATCAGCAGGTTTCTGGGACGTAGTGCCTAGATAATAAATCAATCAATGAACATGCAAGTCCTACTATGTGTCAGACACTATGCTAAGTGCTATGGGTACAAAGACAAGGGGTTTTTGTACCCACTGCCCTCAAGGAGTCTACATTTTAATGTAGGAAACAACCCGTATCTCTATTATGAATATCAGGCCACTGGAACCAGATGGCTCAGGAGGAGAAAATGAAGCTGCTGACTTTGCACAGCCCTCCCTCACTCAAATCAAAGTCAACTGCAAGTCATGTCATCGTTTCCCTGATGTCATGGGCCTCTTCGAGAATGAAGGACAAACTCAACATCTATTAGTATTTTGGGACACATACAAACCAGATACAAAGTAATCTTGAAGGAGAAGTCACTAGAAGTAGAGGGACCATGTGGAAAGGGGGACTTGACTGCACCTTGAAGAAAACTAAGGGGTGGGAAAGGGAATGGAACGAATGGATGAATGGGCCAAGCACTTTACAAACATCTCATTTGATTCTCACATCAAACCTTCGAAGTAGGTGCTATTATTACCTCCATTGTACAATTGAGGAAACTGAGGAAGACAGAAGCTAAGTGACTTGCCCAGAGTCACACTAGGAAATGTGTGAGGCTGAATTTGAACTCCAGAATTTCCCAAAGTAAAAGTAAGGAGAACGGGCATTCTAGGCAGGTGGAACAAAGACACAGGGGTGGGAGACAGAGAACTACATGGAATACATATATGGGGAACTGGAAAGACAGTTTATCTATACTGCAGGGTGTGCGAAAGAGGAGAGGAATGTACAACAAAGTTGTAAAGGTGGAAGGAGATCAAGTTGAAAAGGGTTTTAAGGCTAAACTGGGGCGCTTCTATTTTATCTGAGAGTTATAGGGTTTACTGAGTAAGGAGAGGGGCTGATGACATAGTCCTACCTGTGATTTAGTATAATCATGTTGGTGGTTGTGAAAAGGATGGAGGGGAGAAGGGAGAGACTTGAGGCGAGTGGGTAATGTGCAGAGGAGTCCAGAGGAGAGGTATTGAGCACCTAAACTAGGATAGAGGCTGTGGGAGTGAAGAGAAGGGGACAAACCTGAGAGATCTTGGAAGGGCAGAGGCTGCAAGATCTGTCAACTCATTGGGAAGTCCAGGATGTAGCGAACCTGGGTGACAGGAAATATGGTGGTGACCGCTACAGAAATACAAAAAAGGAAAGGTTTGAAGAGCTTTGACAGTGAGCCTGGACTTATTAAGTTTGAAGTGTCTATAGAACATCTCCTCCAAAATGCCCAGCAGACAATGTGGTTATGGGGCTGAGGCTCAGGAGAGAGGCCAGGTGTGTCTGTAGATACAGAGCCGCTGATAGAGGTGAACGGACCAGGTCATTGAGAGAGTAGAGAGAGAAAAGGGATCAGAACTGGGTGGTGGGGAACACCCACACTCAGGGGGTGTTCTATGGAGGAAGACTTGGCTAAGGACCATGAAAAGAAGTGGTCAGACAAATAGGAGAACTTGGTCAAATCGCTCAATTCTTCTCGCCTTCCGTTTTCTCATCTGTAAAATGACAGGGGAGGATTACACGATCTCTCAGGCCCTTTCCAGAACTAAATCTATGATTCCATGTGGAATAGACAAGATCTGTTCTGTTTGCTTGTCAAGCACCAGTGTATTGTGAAGGCTTCCTTCCATCAGAGACTTGAAAGGCACTGGGCACAGCGAACACCGAATACCATCACAAAAAACTGAAACTGATGCCGGATTCAGCAGCCCCTGAGTCAGGCAACAGCCAGCTCTAGATCTGGGGCCCTCCCTCTGGTCCCATTCAGAACAAAGACCAGAATCAGCATCAAATTAGAAGAAAGGCTAACAATGAGAGCACACTGTGAGCAATCGCAGCATCTTTGAAGCGACCTGTTCAAAGGAGCCACTGAGGCCAAAAAGTGGAAAAAGAAAAAAGGCAAGAGACTAACCTTGATCATCACCATTTTTGCAAAAGATTAACTGATATGAAATCGTCATCACAACAAAGAGACCCAAAGAACCCTGAAACCACCTCGGCCGCCACCACTTGATCTCCTTGCCAAGCAGAGGGATGTGGCTGCCACGGCAACCCTTCTTCAGAACACGAACTCATTTGTAGGACACCATGGAGGCTGTCGGAAGAGGACACACAGTATTGCCCTTATCAGACTGCAAGAGAGCAGTGAAAGTGAAAACAAGTCCTCAGAATCTCAGTGTGAGACCCAAACGAACTACATCATACCAAGAGCATTCACTGATAAAGTGGGCAGGAGGGCAACAAACAGACATAAAACAAGGGGGAAAAAGTCAGCATTTCCATTCAATTTTCCCCATTGCCTCAAGGATAAATATTCCAGCTTCTCTATTTAGCATTTAAAGCACTTCACAAGCTGGCTGCTATTTTCTTGTCTTTCTCCAATGGTCTCTGATCACTTCCCTTTCACATATTTTTTGGGCTCTGGACAAACTAGACTACTTGTGGCTTCCTGTAAGTGATGTTCCATCTGCTTTTGCCAAGGCTGTGCCCCATGCCTGGAGCACCTTCCCACCCTAAACCTCTAAATCCCTTCCAGACTCAAGCACCCACCCCTAAACAAAACCTTTCCTGATTTTCCCAGTTGTTAGCATTCTTTCTTAATGGAACCATCCCTGTCCCTGCCCCTAATAATTTTGTGCTGCTACTCTCTTGATTCCTCCACTTGCCTGATGGGTTTTTCTCAATCTTTTTTGTAGCACCAGCAGCAAGCAGCAACATCCATACCCAAATCAATCAGCAAGTATTTTATTAAGCTCCTACTCTATGTCAGGCACTAGGCTAGGCACTAGGGTCACACAGAGAATGAAACATTTCTTCCCTTCAAGGAGCTTATGTTCTAAAAGGGAAAAAAAACATGGACATAAACCAGCATATATATATATACCTCTTTGGTAGCAAGTTGAGATGACCAGGAAAGACTTCCCATAGAAGGTATTACTTGAGCAGAATTTTAAAGGAAACACAGAATTTTTTTTAAAAGAAAAGGAAGGCAAGAATAAATAATGAATTTTGGAAAAATACAATTAGCCCCCCCCCCCCCCCCCCGCCAAAAAAAATGAAAGGAAACACAGGATTCTAAGAGGCAAGGGTTTCCTTCTTTTTTCCTTGAAACAGTCTTGATCTTGGTGATCCCATCTGTTCCCATAGGTTCCGTATCATCCTCACATAGATCACTCCCTGATCTTAGATCCAGCCTGAGCCTTGATCATGAGCTCCAATTCTATATCACCGACAATTCCAATGGATGGCATCTCACATAGGCATCTCACATGAAAATGCCCAAAATAGAACTTACTATCTTTCCCTCCAAACCCTACCCTCTTCTGAACATTCTTATTTCTCTCAAATGAGCTACCATCTTCCCAACCTTCCAGGTTCATAACCTCAACTTGTCACTCCCTCCAGTCCTCTACAATATCCCATCTGTTGTCAAATCTTGCTGATTGTCCCTTCACAGTATCTCTGGTGCCCATCTCTTTCTGTTTAATCACATGGCTCCCTCCCTCCAACCTGCCCACACTTCATCCCATTCAGGCCCTCATCTCCTCTCATTTAGACTATTGAAAGAATTTCCTAATAGGTCTCCTGCCTTACATACTGACCAAAGTAACACTGCTAAAGGACTGGTCTAACCATGTCATTTCCCAGTGAATCAACTTTAATGCTTCCTTCAGAAATGTGATCTCAGACAAAGTAAGTAAAAATAGACTTGACTAAAAAAGACCAACAGGAGTACCACATCATACTGGAAGATACCATAAAAAATGAATTAATACCAAACCCTAACATGTATGCTCCAAATAGATGTGCATCTAAAAAAGAAAACACTGTAACTCCTAAAATCTCCTCTGCTGTTTGATATTTTGAAGCCCTTAAATACCTTCCACTCTGAAATTGTCTTCCATGTATATATGTTCATACATACATGTTTTACCCATTAGACTGTGAGCTCCTTGAGGCAGATATTTTCCTTTTTTGCATCCCCAGCTTTTCAAAAACTATATCCTTAGCGCTTAGCATAGTCTGTGGAATCTAGAAAGCACTTAATAAATGCTTGTTAGTCCACTTTATGATCTGGCCTCAACGTTACTGTATTTCTATGTCTTCAGCCAAACTGGTTTTAGCTGTTCCTCATTCACAACAATCTACCTCCCTTCTCTGCACATTTGCACAGGTGGGACCTCCTGCCTGTAATGTCCTCCTTTGTCTTCTCTACTTTCTAGAATTCCTTGTTTCTTTCAAAACTGGTCTCCAGCACCCCCTCTCCTATCAAACCTTTTTTGATAGTCTTCCTTCCCTAGCTGTTAGTGCCTCCTCCTGAAACTTACCTTGCATTTATTTTGGGTCAACACGTTAATCATGCAACCAAGTATTTATTAAGAATATACCATGTACCAGTCACAGAACTGGTGAGGGGAATAGAGGTAGTTACAAGCTAGTGAAGAGTAGTGGCAAGTACAAATATAGGTACATACGAAGTAGATACAGAATAGGTACAATATGGGGAAGCATTATTAGGTGGGGGACTCAGGAAAGACTTCTTGTAGGAAGCGGTGATTTGAGGTGAAGGAAAAAAGGAATTCCAAAAGGCAAAGGGGAGGAGAGAGTAAATTCCAAGTCCAAAAGCACAGACACAGGAAATGGAGTAGTGTCTGAAGTACAGTAAGAAGACCAGTTTGTCTAGATCAGAGAATATGTTGGGGGTGTAATGCATAATGGAGGAGGTGAGAGAAAGGCAAGTTGGACAAGTGAAGTGCTTTTCTCTCTCAATTAAGCTGAGATATTTTAAGCCCAATGGGGGAAACTCATTCACACTGTATAGTGCTTGGTAATCTGTATTACTTCCCTAATTTCTGTTTGCTATTTGCTTGGATAAATGGGTTTATTCATAATTCACTAAGCATTATTGGACTACATCAAAGATGAGACCAACATTAAAAAAACCATCAATATTATATTTCAAGAAATCATGAAAGAAACCTGTCTATATATATTAGAACCAGAGGGCAAAATGAAAATAGAAAGAATTTACTAGCCACCTCTTTAAAGAAACCCTTGAAATGAAAACTCCTAGGAACATTATAGCTCAAATCCAGAGCTTCCTGGTTTAAAAAAATACTGTCAATATCCAGAATGCCAGAGTTCAAGTACTAAGGAGTTAGACATTATCGCACAAGATTTAGCAACTACCACTACAAAGGGGAAGAAAGCTTGGTATTTGACATTCCAAATCACAAAAAATATAGTCTTACAACCAAGAATAACAGCAGAATTTAGCAGGAGAAAAAAAGATAAATCCTAAAGAAAATGGAAGACTTACAAGAATTTGTAAACAGAACCAAGTAGAAACTTTGAAATACAAACATAGGAGTCAGGAGAAACATGAAAAGGAAAAAATGCACCAGCAATCAGAAGCAAATATACAAGGATAAAGTATACATGTTCTCATGGGGAAGGAGTTGTTGCAATTGTCCACTAAAGACTGTAATGTCATTAGGAATCAAAGAAGACTGGGAGTGACTTTAGTATATTTTGATGGTCTTAAGAGAAGAAATGAAAGGAAAGGGAAGAAAGAGGGAGAAAAGATAAGAGAACTTATCTCACATAATTGGCATGCGCAAGTAAAAGAATATAAAAGCAAGGAAAAAGGGGCAGGGGGCAAATGTTACTTGTACTTCACTTTCAACTGGACTGATAAAAGGAAGGCAAGAGATATATGCACAGTTTGATGTAGAAATAAATTTAATTCAACAAGGAACAGGAGGGAATGAAAAGAAGGGAAAAGTAGAATGAGGGCTAGTAAATTTAGGGATGAATTACTAATAAGCAAAACAAACTCTAACCTCAGAAGCTAGATTGTGAAGAGAATGGGACTAAAAGAAAAGATAAAAATGGTAAAAAATAGAGCCTTGGGTCTGGAAAAGAGAAAGAAAAAAGAGGCAGATTGCATCAAACATATAGCAAGTTGCCTCAAGCATATAGCATCTATGCTGAGCATCTGCCTTCTCTCTCTTTAACATCTTTTCTTTTTTATCAGCAACATACAATTTTTTTGTAAATTAATTTGTTTTCAGTTTTCAGCAATCATTTCTATAAATTTTAAATTTTCCCCCCTCCCTCCCAACATCTCCTTTTCTTATAAAGAAGGAGCAGGGAGTGAAAAGAGGATAAAATCTGAAAGGAGAGGATGGTGTAAAATACACAATTTACACTCATATCTGAGAGTGTGAATGGAATGAATTCACCCATAAAATGGAAGAGGATAGTAAAATGGATTATAAAGCAGAATCCAAGAATATGTTGTTTCCAGAAGGATGGAGTTAAAATAAGGGGCTGGAACAAAATATACTGAGTTAAATGAAAAAAAAAAGCAGGTGGAGCAGCAAGGCAACAATAAAAATAGATATGATTGAGAGAAATAAACAGGAATATGACATTATGCCAAAGATACTATAAGTAACATGTACTCTCCAAATGGTTTTACATCTAGAAAAACTAATTGGGTATGTGAGAGTGAGGAAGAGTAAAGAGTCCAGGGTGATGATTTGGTGGTTACATATAAGCTTTTAACTTAGTAGAGTAACACTGAAAGGTTTTACTGCAATAAGAAGCCCCCTCATTTTCAGCTCATGGAAGATTCCTTGGTAAACGCAGCCACAGACATAATGATGTTCAACTGTCTTCTCATAACTAGAAGGCATGAAAAGAGGGAGGAGTATGCTTCCTCAAGGTATTCACTGTTGTCATAGAGTATGTCGTGCAGAAGTCTACCTAACCTATTTGCCATTGATGTGACAGAGAGAAAGCTGGACTTGGCACTGGGAAGAATTTAAGTTTGAATTCCACCCCTAATAGTCGCTAATTCCTTGACCACAGGCAAGTTATTTAACCTCTCTGAACATAATGTTCCTCATCTATATAATACTTATAAATCTCCACAGGATGATTGTGAAGATCAGAAAGACAATTATACAAAAGTCTTTGTTGCCCTTAAAGTACGAAGTAAACATCAGTTGTTATTGTTGTAGTTTACTCATCAAATTTGTCACCAAGCTAGGAGGGAGAACTAGCATGTCAGATTAAAAAAAATTCAGGATCCGAAAGACCTCAGTAGGCTAGAACTTTGGGATAAACTGTACAATAGGAAATTTCACAGGGATAAATGTAAAAACTCTTACATTTGGGTTCCCAAAAGTCAACTTTGCAAGTACAAGATGAGGGGAGGTATCGCTAAACAATGGTTTATCTGGAAAAGATCTAAGGGGTTTAGTGGACTGCAAATTGAATCATGAGTCATCAAGGTGATATGGAAGCCAACATTAGGATGCATTAAAAAAGATAAAATATCTAGGGATGGAAGGTCACCATACTAATCCTATCATATTTTGTCCGGTCAGGTCATATTTGTAGACTTTTTGTCCTGCTCTAGGCATCATATTTTACCCAGGACTTTGGGAAGCTAGGAAATACCTGGAGGAAGGTATCCGGGATGGTGAAAGTGCCTGTCATTACGCCATATGAGAATTACACATTTATTAAGTGGGTACTGTGTACCATATAAGAATAGGTTGAAGGAAGGGGGTATATTCAGCCTGGAGAGGAGAAGAGAAGAGAAGATTCAGGGTCAGCATGACAGCTACATTCAAATGTTTGAAGGGCTTTCATATAGAGATTTCTCCTCAGCTCTAAAGGTCAGAACTTGGAGCAAAGACATGAAATTACAGAGACAAATTTAGGCTAGAGATAGTGGGTTCTTCCTCAGTGGAGATCTTCAGAAAGAGGGTGTCTCTTGCTGAAATATATGGGGTTTTTATTCACATCTGAATTGAACTAGATGTCTTCCAACTTCCTTTCCAAATCTAAGATTCTGTCATTCCATGAAGACATAAATGAAAGAGATTCCTATGGAGACAGGGCCTTCAGAATTTCCTCCTTTTTTTTTTTCATGTGATTGGGTTGATTTTCAACAAGCCCCAAAACATTGTAGGATCTCTTCAATGAGATCCACAATTATTCAGAAGAGACCGACATAACAATACATAAAGGAAAAATTAGATAGATGAAAACCATGTATTATCCTATCTGGGAGGAGCAATTGTCTATCCAGTGTATCCACAATGCATTTACATGCATGTACTTCTACAGAGGCACTTCAGGTGGACAGTCATTCACATCTAGAATGGATTAGCAGGAAGAAGATGAGCTGGATTACATTTGGAAAATTGCATTGTGCTTTTGACAAACCCAGGATTCTCCCTAGTACAAGGACCCTATCTTTTCAATACCAACATTCTCTTGGCAGCGTTCGATGCTTTAGGATTTTGTAGTTCTGTAATCCTGATGGATTCAAAGTTGAAGATGAACTAAGATGATTTGAGGCACAGAATGGAAGCAAACTGTCTACAACATATCAACTCATCCATCAGCCAACAATCGTGTATTAGGTGCTCACTCTATGCCTGACCCTGTACTAAGCACAGGAGATCCAAAGAAAAAGCAAAAATAGCCCTATCCCCTCCATGCTGGTGACTTAAAGGGATATCATCAATGAAATGTGAGATTGAAAAAGGAGTTAGTTAATTGTCTGCCATGAACGAGTATACCCCCAAAAATGTGAAAGTAAAAAAGACCCAGAGACACGCCAACAGGACGTTGGGTAGATCCTATGTAGAGAACATAAGCTTCTTGAGGGCCAGCACTGTCCTTTTGTCTTTCTTTGTCCCCACAGCACTTAGCAGAGTTTCTGGCATACAGGAGATTTTTAATAAATGTCTGTTGACTGACTGACACTAAGATATGGATGGTTTAGGAGCAAAAGAGGGAATCTCCACACTGATATAATCTCAAATCCAATTTGCCTATAATGGCTTTATATTAAAATTCCAAATTGCAGACTTTAAGGATTTCCATTCAATTTGTTCCAGTCCCTAATTAGTTAACAGTCTTCAGTCTGGGGGTAGATAGCTGATGGCATTGTGACAAAAGTCGGCCACTTGTTCCAGAAGTCTTTCTCGATATGTTTCTCTGTCTCTGTCTTCTCTTTCTCTTCTCTTCCTTTCTCTGTCTCCTGTCTCTCCCCTCTCCTCTCCTCTCTGTCCTTTCTCTCTCTCTCTCTCTCTCTCTCTCTCTCTCTCTCTCTCTCTCTCTCTCTCTCTCTCTCTCTCTCTCTCTCTCTCTCTCTCTTTCTCTCTCTCTTTTACTCTCCTTATCTCCCCTCTCTCTCTTCCTCTCACTTTGCCTGTTATTTTTTCTCCACTTCCTATAATTTCTTGTCTTTTGCCTTCTCTCCAGCTTGTGCCTCAGTCCTGCCAGTGGCACCTAGTGGTACCCATGGGTGTTGCTTACCCTAATTCCTGCCATCTACTCTTTCTAAGCAAAACTATATACAGACCTCTATTGAAGCTCCTACAGCCCTGCTCTGAGGCTTCATCCACGGGATTCTGCCAGCCTAGGAGGAAGGACAGTCTGCCTATGCAGCATTGGGTAGAATTGTAAGGAATCTGAGAACTGGAAAGGACCTCAGGGGCCATCTAGTTCAACTCATGCACACAGAATCCCTACTCTGACATACCTGATGAGGAGATTCTGTGGGATGAGAAACAGTGTCCCTGATCAGGGAACAGAGCTGACATTCTAAAGCAAGAGATGAGACAGACATAAATGGAAATGCCCCAAGGACACAGTTACCAAAAATATACCCTATGAAGTGGCCAGAGTGGTCAGAGCAAGGTAGAGTTCATCAGAGAACAAAACCTTCATTGAAAGAGCAACTGGATTTGGACCTGAGGTCAGGGCACATGACTTCTCTTTGCCTCAGTTCCCTCATCTGTAAAAAGGGAATGGTCATAGCGCCTACCTCCCAGGGTTGTTATGAGGATAAAATGAGATAACACATGTAAAGCATTTTTCAAATCTTAAAATTCTATATAAATACTTTAAAAAACTTATTGGTGTTTATGCCTAGTAATATCGTATAGATAACAGAACCTAACTGCCATATAAATGCTAGATAATAACAATTATAAGTGAATAATTGTAATTTAATACAAGAGAAGCATATTATAGGGGACGACAGACTCAAAGAATGACAGAACTGGAAGTAATTTTAGAGTCCCTCTCATCTAACCCCTCCACCCCTCATCCCCTGATAAATTCCCTCTTCAACATTTTTAACAAGTGTTATGTTTGGATACCTCAAGGAACAGGTAGCTCACTAACAACCCAGGCAACTAATTTCATTTTTAATAGCTCTAATTAAATTTTTTTTTTACCATATTTTAATTTACACCATTTACTTTTATTTTCTGAATATATCCTCTCTATCCAGTAGGCATTTCTTATGACAAACATTTTAAAAAAGAGGAGGGGGAAACAAGGAAGATAAACGGACACATCAATTATGTTGGACAGTACATGCCACATAAATAATATTCCACCTCTGCAAAAAAGGGAAAGTGATGCTTTTTTAAAAATCCTCTTCTTGGGGGAGCAAGCCTTGTTTACTCTAATTACACAGTTTAGGGTTTTTTTCTGTTCTTTCTGTTTACCTTATTTAGCTCAAGTGGACACTGTTTTCCTGGTACTGCTAAGTTCATTATCCATCCATTCGTATATATCTTCTTTGATTCTCTGAATCCTTCATATTTAGCATGTCTTACAATAATTATATTCCAATATATTCATGTTCCAGAGTTGTTGTTTCTAGCCATGCCCCAAATTGATGGACTCTCACTTTGTTTCACTTTCTTTTCTACCAAAAGGAAGACAGGAAGGAAGAAAACAAACAAAAAAAAAAAGCAAAAGACAGTCTCTACCCTCAGGAAGTTCCAGTTTAATGAGTCAAATGATGTAGATATTTAGTCACTTTGCCAAATCACACCTGGTACTTTGTAGGTAATTGGTGATGCTTTTTGAACTTTTAGAGTCTCTCTCTCTGTGTAAATATATATGTATACATATACACACAATATACATATATGTACACATACACACAAATATAATACATGCCTATTTGATATATATGCATATATGTATATATTACATACACAGACATAGTCTCCATCTTTCAGATATCTTACAACTGCACCATCTACTTACAAATGAATATCAAATCTGTATCTCTAGCCCATTCCTCATCTAAGCTAAAGCTTTGCTTTTCTGGATGACGAGGTCTTCATTACAATTTCCAGGTGCCCCATGTCTCTCCCCACTCCAGTTCATCTTCGACTGGGCAGTCAAATTAATTTTCCCAAAGCTCAAATCTGCCCTTGTCATCCTCACCCCCACTCTACTACTCATTCAGCTGGAGTAGCTCCTTTTTACTTCCAGGATCAAACATAAAATCCTCCATTTGGCTCTTAAGACCCTTCAGAACCTGCCCTCCCTCCATGTTCCCAGCTTTTTTAGCCCCCCACTCAGCACCCTATGTGTTCTGATTCAGTGACATTGCCTCCATCTTACTCCTAGCATTTTTGCTGGCTATCCCCCCTCTGACCCACCTTCCCTGAATTCCTTCAAGTCTGAACTAAAGTCTCACGTCCTGCAAGAAATCTTTTCTAACCCTCTTTAATCTGAGACCATCCCAAATTTCTCCTGTAGATATTTTGTTTG
This sequence comes from Bettongia penicillata ogilbyi, assembly GCA_023548195.1. Taxonomy (NCBI): domain Eukaryota; kingdom Metazoa; phylum Chordata; class Mammalia; order Diprotodontia; family Potoroidae; genus Bettongia; species Bettongia penicillata. The sequence goes on from JAJHZJ010000096.1 coordinate 12,598,810, forward strand.
TACCCAGTTGTTTGCATGTTATCTCTTCTATTAGGCTGGGAACTCCCAGAGCAGGGACTGTCTTTTTGCCTTTCTTTGTATCCCTAGGGCTTAGCACACAACCTAGCACATAGTAGGCACCTACTTAATTCTTGCTGACTTGATTTCATTTGACTCTTGTTATTTCTATCTAAATTTCTTTCCATCCACCTCAAACTCCACATGTCTAAAACCAAGCTCTGTAACTCCCAATCCTGCTCCTGCTCCACAAAATCAGCTGTTCTCCCAACCTCACTACTTCTGTTAATGATACTTCCATTTCCCAATCACCCAGGCTCAGAACCTTAGTGTCATTTTAACCCTTCTGTCTCTCTTGCCTCCCAGATCCAATCAATCACCCAGTCCTGTCAATTCTTCTGTCAAACCCTCTCTTACATCCAAACTCCTGGAGGGCAAAGCCTCCCTTATTCATCTTTATGGGCACACAGTAAGCCCTCAGGGAAAGATTGGAGAAGCTGTTCTCTGTTTCCACTGGGGGTCTGATCTTTGAGAAGAGCAGAGTGGAGAAGGACAAGAGCCCTGACAGATAACGGCTGGGATTCCTAACAAGTTGCCTTCATTCAGCCTTGAGCTCTTGTCTCAGAGAGGTGCTTTTTCTTAACCCTTAGAGAATCCCAGGGATGATTTGTCACCAGGGTTATTAGCATTTCTCCCTGGATATCGACAGCTTGTCTTTCCTCCCTCCAACCAGTGACTGATTTCTTCAAATGCTCGCCAAATACAACCCAAGTCGCCATGGTAAACGTATTGACAGAATCATATTAACAGCTGCTGAGCATTTACAGGGTTGTAAGTTATGCAAAAAAAAGGTAAGAAAACACACAGGGAAATAAACCAAGTCCAATCAACAATGACAATTATTTATTTAGGAGCTGCTGCTGGAAACAGTTTTTTATATTTTAATTGCTAATTATAGTCTCTCAGTGAAGGGTGGCCTTGGAAAAAGTTACCTACGATTCCTTCTTAAATCCAATCATTAATATTTGAAGATACTCAGTTCTGTAACTGTGTATGTGTGTGGTTGACCTGCCCACACTTATCTCAAAGGAAGGAGGATAGGAGGAGAAGGAGCTGAGATTCCCAGCAGTTCCTCTCTACCCTGTTTCCTTCGCTAGACCACTCTTGGAGAGAGGTCCATGCACTTGGTTGGACCACACCATTTACCTCAGTACTTTATTGTGGTAGTTGTTTTTAAACCTGGGGAAGGCTCAATAAGCAGAATTGTGCTCTAAGCCACCACATTACCCCTGATTTTTCAAAGAAATGACCTATCTTTCGTAAGTTAATTTGCACCTCTTATTGGGAGATATGGGTTGCTTTGGGCAAGACACTAAGCGACTGTGTTCCAATTTCTTCTCCCTGGGGTGCTTCGATGAGACCCTTCTAATAAAGGTAGTAACTAACCCTCTGGGCCCAGGGTCTAATGGCAAACTAAAGTAACAGAAGCCTGGGTCCCCCATGTGTGACTGAGCATGTTTTGGCCACAAGTCCTTCCTGTCTCCCATATTTCCAACTTCACATGCTTCTTGAAGAGAATCTAATCCACACAGGGAATTTAATCTGTCCTTTTGCCCGCATCTCATCAGCACTGCTTTGTGGAGGAATGTTTGATGTCACAAGGAAAAGGCCTTAGAGTCTTTTAAAGCCTTTTTGATGTGAACCAGAAAAATCATGTTTTGTCAAGAGCACACTCAACTTGAACCTCAAAAGGTTCAGAATCCAGAAACCATAAGGTTCAAGTGGGATTTAAACTGGGCAAAATCACTTCCTTGTCTTTTCCTGGTAGTCCCCCCTTGTCCTTTGTGTTAGAAGTCTCTGCCTTGACTCTGCTGGGGTCCTCTCACTCACAGGAGCCTCCCATTCCTCTTGGATCAGCTATCACTGCAGAAAAAAATCCCTTCAATCTCCCTGCCCCCACTTCTCTACCAGGGCTGCCCAAACCCCACCCTCATCCCTCAGCTTGAGGGCACTCAATGCTCTGGCCCCAAGAGGCCCTTGGTTGCTCCTGGTGGAGGTCAAATGATTTACAGAGCCAATGAACTGCTGATTACGTTCTTAATCGAGATGTTTAACAGTGCACAAAACAGAGGTCCCCATGCTTCAGGCCCAAACTGGAACCTGCTCGAGGGACTCTCTATCTACCTGCTCCCCTGGGAGGCCCCATTTAGCTGGGCTTGACCAGAGTAAGCTCCAAGCTTGCCATGCAGGATGAGTGACAGATGAGGTCAGACTATCAAACGTTGATAACAGGAATTTGGCAATGCAGGAGGTGTTGTGACTGACTCATTAGAGTGAGGCTTGAGCAGACATCGGATGGAATGATGGGAAAATTTATCCCACTGGACTTCCAGGGTTATTGTGAGGTAAGGTCTGTAAACCTTAATGGCTCCACAGAAATTGTTCTGATCATAAAGCCAGCTTGAAGCTAAGGTGATGAGAGGTCAGGGACCAGGTTAGAACCATCAAAGCCTTTCCGATAAGCAGGTAAGCTAGGCAGGCTGGAGGTTGAAAATGATGGCAGGTAGAAGAAGAGTTAGGTAGACCCATGGCCTAGATAAACCAGATTAGGATGGAGGTGAGTGACTGATATGGACATTGGGCAAGTCACTTCCTTTCTCAAAACTTCCATTGCCTCCTGGGATTTGTGCTAAATCACTTCTAAGGTGCCTCTGAGTCTTAAATCCTATGACCCCTAAGTGAGATGGGAGTGATGGAGGATTTGGAGGTTGGAAGAAAAAGCAGAGATGAATAGCCAGGTTTCAGCATGCTGGTCACCTCCATTCTAACCAGCCTTAGAGTATTCCAACTCCACCCTTTCCCAAGCCCCGGTCATCCTTTCCTACCTAGGCAGAGCTGGCTTCATGAGGAGAGTTTGTACTTTTGTCTCATTTGGCTCCCCAGGAAACCTATGACCATAAGGCAGGGAGACTGTTATGCCATGACTAGGAAGGATGAGACCCCCTCTAGATTCTCTAGATTCTCTTTGCTGCTTTACTGATCTCCCAAACGTTAAGGGGTGAAAGCTGCTCTCACCTGTTTCTCTCAGTTTCACTCTCCAACTTGGAAAACTACAGCAGTAACAGGCACCAGGCAGAAGTTAAAAGTGGGCTAACAAATATTCAAAATGAAGTATTCAAACAGTATCTTATCAGATCCTCTTAAATACCTACTCCTTGAAACCTGTAAAATAGTTGCCCAAACTCTAGCATGATTTCTCCCATTGTGTGAAAAGCTCATTGGGCTCATCCATCCCCTTCAAGCCTGGCTAACCCAATCATGGAACGTTAGAGGCTTTATCTTGCCCAAAGCTCATAACAACAAAGCCATAAGTGGGCACTTGACCCTGACCTCAACTCTGACCCTCTGGGATTACCATCATCCCATTTGACAGATCAGAAAACCAAGACTTCTGGAAAGAAAATGCCTTAAATAACTAACTAGTTGAGACAATCGGCTGCAGGATTCAAACCCAAGTCTCTCCTGACTCCAGGTCCCAATCCCCTTCTTCCTACATCACATTTTAAGAGGCTACATCCCCAAAGAATCTCTGATCTCATGGGGCCTTGACTCCCTCAGCCTGTCAGCCATCTGTTCATTCAGCACCTGCTCAGTGGGATATTTATCAAGTTCTGTGGGGTTTCCAGAGATTTGTCTGAATTCATTCATTCATTTGAAGCCCCCTGATCAGGTCTGGACTGGGGCAAAGAAGAAATGTGGCATAATAGGGGACACTCTGAGTTTGGTACCAGGAAGCCTAGCTTGGAATTTGAAGGCCAACCCTACTGCCTGGATAGGTCCACATAGTGATAGAAACAGGGCAAGGTTTGGGAGGAGAAACCTGGGTTTATATCCCAGAACCCAACACTTCCTGGCTTTCATTTGATGCTTGTGCTGTTGTTGACTAACTCTGGCTCTGGGTAAAACCTCAGGAATTATAGAATTGTGAGTCATCATTAATATTAAGTGAGTAACCTGGAGCAAGTTCCTTAGTGGGTTTTAGTCTCTGAAAACAAGAAAGGATTGAGGGAAAGTCTAAATCTTATGAGCCTGTGGATAAAGCATGGTCCCTATCCTGGACCATAAGGGCCATGACAGTGAATATAATTGGGATGATGAGGAGGGAGGGATCACTTCACACTGGGAAGAGGAGAGGAGGGAGTGTTTTAGCTGGGTCTTCCTGGATGGGCAGAGTTTCAGTTGATAGGAGAGGAAAGGACTTTCCAGGTGAAAGGCAAGTCAGGGATCTGTGCATGCTAGGTAGGCATACAAGCCACAACTTCTGTGTAAACTTTTCCATTAAAAGAGCTGAGCAGTCACTGCAACACCTGAAGTCACAGGGTTAGAGCTGGCAGGACCCTGACAGGGGCAGTGTGGGAGAACAGTAGCAGGCAGCGTTTGACAGAGTGAGGATGGACGTCACCAGCCTAAGGGAAATAAAATTGGGGAAAAGAAATAGGGAAGAAAGGGAAGGGAAGGTGGGCTGGGGCTGGGGCAAAGAAGAAAATAGGCATTCATATAGCACCTACTGTGTGCTGGGCACTGTGCCCATTGTTTACAAGTATGATCTAGTGGAAAGAATTGGCAGATGCAGCAGCTGATATTACTGATAATCAAGATATCATGGAAAATAGAAGTGCTACAAGACTGGAGAAGTGAGTGGGGTCTCAACTGGAAAGAAGGCAGAAAGGAGGGAGGGAAGAAGGATCTGGGGGTTTTATTGGACAGCGAGCTCAGTGACCCTCAGCAGCCCAGAAAAACTTGTGTGCTTTTGTGTAGCTTCCGGGGAGTAGGTGGCCATCTCATCCCTGGGTGAGGCTGCTCTGATCAGCCCACAAGTGGAGCATTTACCAGTACTCAGCTCTGGGTTGCAAATTTGAGGGAGGCTTTGGATAAACTGGTAAGTTAGTGAAGCAGGGTTACCAAGATGGGGCTATGCCCTGGTGAGAAGGGTCAATTTAACCTCAAAGGTCAGAACTGGGAGTAATGGATTGAAGTTGCAAAGAGGCAAATTTAAGTCTTCATGTAAAAAAAAAGCTTCAGAAGCATTGCCTTTATTCCTTAGGAGGTGGTGACCTCTCACTCACTGGAAATTTTCAAGTAACAGTTGTAATAATTAAAAAAACAAGTCACATTGATGTAGCACTTTAAAGGAAGACTTGCAAAGCACTTTACAAATATTACCTCACTTGATCAACTCCAAGAGGTAGGTATTATGCCCACTCTACAAATGAGGAAACTGAGGCATATAGAAGTGATGTGACTTGTCCAGGGTCACACAGCTAGTCTGTATCTGAGACCAGGTTTGAACTCAGGTCTTCCTGACTCCAGGACCAGTGCTGTATCCACGGAGACAGCCCCTAGCACAAGTAGAGGTGGAATGACTACTCTCCAGGTGTGTTGTAGGGGAATTCCTACTCTGGCATGGGTTGGATTGGTAGGTTGCTAAGATCCTTTTCATCTGTCCTGTTCTTCTATTCAGAGATTCAGTGACAAGCTAAACGATCACTGCCATAATCCAGAGTGAGCCTGACTGAACCAAGAGGGTTGCTGTGAAAAGCGGAAAGGGACGGGATTTCCAGTAGGTACATAGGGGAAATGGATAGGACTTGGTTTCTATAATGTTCTGGGTAAGAGGGATGGAGGTGGGAAGGAAGACTGGGAACCAATCAATCAGTCAACCTGCATTTATTAAGAACCTACTGTATGCCAGGCCCTTCTCTAGGCACTGAAGATTGGAGAAAGCCCTGTCCTCAGGCAACTTATATTTGAATGGGAGGAGGCAAGCATACCCTGATGAGTGCATAGAAAGTGATTTTGCTGGGTCCCTGTGGCCATTTTGGATTCTCTCTGATTTCCCATCTTCTGTCAGCCTCATCCAGATTTTCTCTGTGTTATTGGCCCTTTGCTTTCCCTTCCAGGTCTTATTTCTCTTCCACGCTCACTTCTCCACCCCACCTCCAGGTTCTCTGATATCCAAAACTTTCCCACCTACCAATCTGAATGTTGAGTGCCCTCTTTCCCTCAGTTTCCCCAAGGCTCAGTGTGGTGCTAGCAGAAAGCAGGGTCTTTTCTTTCCTCCTGCTCCTATAATTCAAGTAAGAAGGGAAAGAGAGTTAGCGGTCTCCTGAAAATGCTTACTCTGGGTCAAAATGTCAGTATGACTAAACTCAGCTTGGCGTCATTCTACTTCAAGAAAAACCTTTTCTTGTCTTTTTGTGCTATTAAAATCAGCTCTCTTCCTGCCCTCTTCCCCAGCTCCGTTTCCTCCCCATCTTCTGACCCCGCTTTAGAGCCATTGGCCCATTATTTTTATTCATTACCCAAGATATTTTTGGCTGAGAAGAAGGAAAGGGGAGAAAGGGAGGGAAGGAGAGAAGCAGGGAAGAAAAAAGCCCCAAATGGCAGGAGAAGGAACCAATGAGCAAAGAGGCTGGAGGTGGGAGGATGAAGAGGGGCTGAGGCTTCAGGGTCTCCCTGTCATAAAGGTGGTTAGGGAGTTAAGGAGGTAGCTTTTGACAAAGACTCCCTTCCCACGGCCTCCACTCCTGAGCTCTGGAACAGGATTCTGGAGCAAGGTTTGGGAAGGCTGGAAAGGGTCAGGTGAAAGGGAATGGGAGGGCATCCGCCTCCCCAAGAACCCTGCCCTAAACTCACTGCCTGTCCAGCAGCATTCCCCACCCGACCCCCTGGGCCTCCCGCCCTCCAGAATCAGCTTAATGGAATAAACCACTTAGGGACAGAGCGAAAAGAGCAAACTAAATCTCCCGCCGATTAAGCCTCTTAGAAGTAAGAATGCAGCTGCAGAAAGAGACCGAGCTTCTTAGAGAAGAAACCCAGCTAGCTCTAGGAAGGGCCCGGCTGAGGGTTCAGAAGAGTCAAGAAAGAGAAGAGAGCGGTGTGTGTGTGTGTGTGTGTGTGTGTGTGTGTGTGTGTGTGTGTGAGTGTGTGCGTGTGTGGGTGCGTGTGTATGTATGTGTGGGGCATGTGTGTATGTGTATTTGAGTTTGTGTGTGTACGTGTGAGAGAGTGTGAGTGTATGTGTATGTATGCGTGTGAGTGTGGGGTGTGTGTTTGTGTGTATGTATGCGTGTGGGGGGTGTGTATGAGTGTGGTATGTGTGTGTCTGTGTGTCTGTGTGCATGAATGTGTCTGTGTGAGTGTAGTGTGTGTGTGGTGTATGTGAGAGTATGTGTCTATGTATATGTAAGTGTGGTGTGTGTATGTGTGTGTGTATACCCAAACCCATTCTGTAGGAGAGACAACTTGGGCAGATATAATAGTAGTAGTAGTAATAGTAATAGCTAGTATTTATCTACCATCTACTAGGTACCAGGAACTGAGCTAAGCACTTTACAAATACTATCTCCTCTGATCCCCATAGCAGCTCTTAGAGACAAGTGCTATTATTATCCCTGTTTTACAGGTGAGAAAACAGAGGTGAAGGGACTTGCCTGAGGTCACACAGCTAGTAAGAGTCTGAGGCCACTTTTGAACTCAGGTCTTTCTTACTCCAGGCCCAGCCTGTGCCTGAAGATTATTGGGATGCCCTATATAAGAGGTCAGGAGACAGAGGTGTGCTCAAGTTAATTGGAACAGGCTCAGGAGCCGACTGATAATTTTCAGTGTGAATGTTTGCACCTTGTAATTCAGCAAACACCACAAATCAGAGCCTGCTTTATTGTTTTGTTGATTGTCCGGACTTGAGAAAATGGTCATAGTGCAGATCAAACCCAGGTGTGTCTGTCTGTTTCGACCCGTCACCCCTACCTCCACTTACTGTGTTACGTTACTGCCCAGAGATAATTGAGGCCAATCCCCTCATTTTGCAGGGGTGCAAGGGATTGGAGTGACCTCCCTGAGGTCATGCAGGCAGACTCTCTGGTGTGAAATCCAGAACTTACCGTTATACCACCCAGCCTTGGAGGGAATCAGTTAAGCCTCTCCTGTTCTAGGCCCCAACATGGCAGCCAAACAGCAAAGATTCATTGTCTGTCACAGGCCGTGCCCCTAACCCTGCTTTATTTGGGCTCTGAGACTCGGGTCACAAAATTAGAGAGAGTACATTCTAGATCCCCTTCAGGTTCTACTGAAAAGAGGCAACCTGGGAAAGCCTTGGATCACTAGACCATGAGACTATATCCTTGACCTTCCAAGACCACTCTTTTATACTAAAAAAAAAGGGACTACTGTCCTACCTCTCATGATTACAATGTCTACAAGTCCCACTAAGTGCTAAAGAGTTCCCAAAGAAGGGAAACAAATCACTGGTTTGTGACACCAAGATCAGATTCTTTCTCTTATAAAGGGTGCAAGTGATGAGCTCATCCTTGTGGGAGAGAGAAGGAAGGAAGGAAGGATCACACCTGAAGGTTGCTCACCTGTGGCACTCCCAAGCAATCACTGAGAGCAGGGTTGTTTAACCTTTTTTGTGTATCCTGGACCCCTTTGTGGATCTATGGAAGCCTATAAATCATTTCTCAGAATCAGATTTTTAAATGCATAAAATAAAACAGAATTCCAAAGGAAATGAGTTCTATTGAAATAGTCATGAAAATAATTTTTTAAAGTTCCTGGACCCTAAGCCATGAACCACAGACGTTCCTCTGGAACTTTTGCACTGCCTGACTCCATCCTCATACAAACCTGCCTTGCACTCATTTATTCTTTGTCTTTCTCCCCAGATCTAATCTCCCCTGATCCCCAAAAGCCATTTTGTGTGCCCTGAAAACACCTCCGTTTCCAGGCATCTCATCTGGTTGGTTTCCCGAGGATGGGAAGTCACTGAGACTAAATATGAGAGTGGTTCCCCTGGGAAGCAAGAGGAATAACACTGGAACCAGTTAATTAAGATCTTGTTAATGAATCTGCTTGTTAATGGTCTATTAAATAATCACACGATGAATGAAGTTTACCACACAGGAAAAGACGTTTTCCAAACATTTACTTTCTCCCTAAGTCTTAACCAGGCTAAAAACCCTGCTGGCTATCCCTCTAAGAACTGTGGGTTCTCCTAAGCCCCTTGGACCAGCCCAGCCCAGCCCAGTGCTGGATGGGGATGGACAGACAGTATCAATACCCATCCCGAAGAAGGGGAGTCTGTTTTCCCTCAGGCATTAAACCAAGAGTCAGTCTGGTCTCAACCTTCCGGGAGGTCTTAGAGATCTAATGTCCCAAGCGCCAGGGTCTACACTTGGGCCTGTCATGGCTGCATCCGGGACAAAGCACTACCCTTCTGTTTCCCAACTTTCTTATTTCACTGGGCTAAGTGGCTTGGACTGGGAAAGAGGAAGGGAACTAGTTGTGTAAAAAGAAGGAGGGAATCCTAGGCTGTGAAAAAGGAGAAGCAAACCTCAGCCAGGGTGCCTCCGGGTGAAGCCCAGAACTACCCCCTGTCCCTGACTCCCTGGCAACAGGCTCCATCCTCGGGTCTCCAGGACCGATGACAGCCAGATCTCAGCTCCTGGGACGGAAAGTGGGCCTGGCTGGGCCGAGCCTAGCTGCAGGCTGGGACTCAGCTCATCGGAGAGCTCCCTCTAGGTTGAGCATTTGGGTATTGTTCTCGACCCTGCCAGGGACTGGTTGCTCTGGCTTCAAGACCATTTGGGTTTGCATAAGGCATTTCCAGTCACCTTTAAAGGGTCATTATTCATGTTTCTGCTTCCCAGATGCCCCAGCTGCAGCCCTCTGTGTGCAGAAACACACAGACACACACACATACACACACACACACACACACTGCAGGCCTCTGTGTGCAGAAACACACAGACACAGACACACACACACACACACTGCAGGCTTCTGTGTGCAGAAACACACAGACACAGACACACACACACACTGCAGGCCTCTGTGTGCAGAAACACACAGACACACACAGACACACACACACACTGCAGGCCTCTGTGTGCAGAAACACACAGACACACACACACTGCAGGCCTCTGTGTGCAGAAACACACAGACACACACACATACACACACACACACACACACTGCAGGCCTCTGTGTGCAGAAACACACAGACACAGACACACACACACACTGTAGGCCTCTGTGTGCAGAAGCACACAGACACAGACACACACACACACACTGCAGGCCTCTGTGTGCAGAAACACACAGACACACACAGACACACACACACACACTGCAGGCCTCTGTGTGCAGAAACACACAGACACACACACACACACACATTGCAGTCCTCTGTGTGCAGAAACACACAGACACACACAGACAGACACACACACACACACTGCAGGCCTCTGTGTGCAGAAACACACAGACACACAGACACACACACACACATACACTGCAGGCCTCTGTGTGCAGAAACACACAGACACACACAGACAGACACACACACACACACTGCAGGCCTCTGTGTGCAGAAACACACAGACACACAGACACACACATACACACACTGTGCTCATATCCATAGGAAATCATTTCTTCCATCCCTGTTCTCTGACCCAGAGCCTCCATACCTCCACAGAAACAGACACATTGACCACAACCACTTGGTCTCTCACAGCTCCACATGTATGTGCCTTGGTGACTCATGCCACCTGTGGCTCTCATGATCACAGGCAACATTTGCCACATGGGAATGGGCCAGGAGCATAGTCTCTCTCATCCCTCTTCTCTCTCCCTCCCCCTCCACTTTCTGACTGTGCTCCTCTCTTCCCTGTCAGACATCAACACAGCTCCAGGTGTGACCAGCATTAGCAGATGCAGGTGGTTATAGATGGCCAGGACACTTGGCATACAGGAAAACAGATGAATTTATTAAGCTTTTATTATGTGTGAAGTACTGAAGACACACAGAGAAAAATCAAGATGGTATCTGCTCTCAAGGAACTTATGTTCTAATTGGGAGAGACCGCAGAAAGAACAAAGCCAGGTCAATGGGAGGGCCTAGGTTTCTCTAGGGTGTGTCAGTAAGTTATGATCATGCCCAGTATCTGTTTATAAGAACCCAGAATACCTTTGGATGCAGTTGAAAGGCATATGGTAAAGTCTAGTGGTCTTCCATCTTCCCTGCATTCCCTTCTCATCCAAGGGATTATCCTTGGATTATCATCCAAGTATTTATGTCACTCTTCTAGATGGGATCTAGGTGCCTGGTGCAGGGGATGGTAGAGGTAGATCAGGAAAATTAAAAAAGGAAGGATGTCCCCCAATCCTTGCCCCAATGGGCTGTGTGTACTGAGGTGAGAACATCCAACCCTCCCTGTTGTCCAAAACCACTTTGGACAACTCTTCTACCTGAAGCACAAAACCATTCTATAAACTATGTTCCACTGTAGCTCTTCTTCCAACAGCAGGCAAGGGCCCCTGCTCTCCATGAATGATTGGTTAGTCTAAGAAGGAAGGAGGAAAGCTGAGGAAGAGAAGAAAAGAGGCTGATAGCTCTCCTTTCCCTTTCCAGGAAGCACAAGGAGCCATGAGAAGACCAGTTGGCTGGAACCCAACATGAGCAAGAAGGCTTTGGGAAATGGCCCAACCAGCCTCCCTAACATCTGGTTAAGTACTGCTCACCCTTCCACCGGGCCACCTCATTATTATGATGCTTCAGCAGAGAAATGAGCAAATTGTGTGCACGTGGTACCCCAAGCAGCAACGACAGAACTGAGACCACCACAACCAGTAGAGAAAGAAATCGGAGGGAGGCAGCCACGGGGGCCAGGGCCATGGAGGGAGGAGGGGTGCATGAGAAGAGATTCCTGGGAAGCTGCCAGACACATTTGTTCTTATCAGGCCACTGCCTGGAATACGCTAGTTCCTGCTTTCTGTTTCTCCAATCTTAGCTTTCCTTTCAGGCCCCATTCAGACCGCATCTCCTCCAGGAAGCCTTCCTAGACTAGGCCAGCCCTTGGAGATAGACTCATGTATTCCTTGCCTATATCCCCTGTGTATGTGGCATATAACCATATCTTTTTTGTACTGTTTTCACATGTAAACCGTCAGAGCAAGGATAGTGTCTCATGCCTGTTTGCATCCTCAGCTCTGAGTCCTGTATATTCTAGGAACTCAGCGAATTTACACTGATGCTAATGGTGAAAAGGGGAGGGGAGAGGGAAGGGAGCAGCACTTATAAAGCACCTACAGGCACTGTGCTAAGTCATGTATAAATGTCTCCTCCAAACTGGAGAAATCTTAGTATTTTTGTATTTCAAGAGATATTAGAAATTATCAAATCTGTAAGGCTAAAAAAAGAAGAAGAGAACTTTGATATTATCTCCTCAAAATCCAAGTAAGATAAACTGAAAGTCTCTCTTGTGACTTTGGGTGAGTAGAGGGCCACCATGGGCCATGATTTGAAAGAACGAAGTATTTGCTGAGCCTCTATTAGTTATAGAAAAGTGTGGAAAACAGCCGACATACATAAAACTAGACCAGAGAAGGGCAAATATCCCAATTTCCTCCAAAAGGAAGAAAATTGAGCCTACATATCATAGACCAGTGAGTTTAACAGCAATCCCTGGCAAAACTGTAGATATTATTAAAGGGAAGGTTAGTGAACATCTTGAAAAAGGAAACAGACATGACAAAGAGCTAGCCTCCAAGGTTTCATCAGTAACAAAGCTGGACAGGAAGAGTTGCCGTTGGAGGGGTTTTGCAGGAAAACGGCAATATTAGGGTTTTGTTGATGGAGCTATCAGGGAGTCCAAACATCCTAGAAAGTAATTCAAAATTATGTGAAGAAAATAATAGCCATATTCTTTGATCTGGAGATTCCATAGTTACTCCCAAGGAGGTCAATGACAACAAAAGAAAAACCCCATAGACACCAAGATATTTCTGGCAGCACTTTTTGCAATAACAAAAATCTGGGAATCATTTGATAGATGAATGCTTCAAAAAGTAGTGGTCCATGAATGTCATGGAAATGCTGTAGAAGAGAGCAAATGTCATTGGTGCTGAGAAAAACAAGAAGACTTAAAAGAACTGATGGAAAGTTAAGTAGGCAGAAACCTGAAGCTGATAATAACAATAACACTAACAATGTAACTAAAAAGAACCATAGGAAACGGAATGCTATGAATGTATGAGCAAGGGTAGTCTGAATTGGAGAAGTCACCTCCCTCACCTTCATGGCAGAGGTGGAGGACTCTAGGTCTACTGGTGAGATTTGCTGAACTTCTTTTATTTTTTTTCTCTTCTTTATTGTGGGGGATGGCTCTTTAGAAAGGAAAGGGAAATATTGAGAAATGTATGAAATCATTAAAATTTTACCTGAAAAAAATAACAAGGCATGACAAGCTGACTCCATGTCCTTTTTTTTGGCAGGGTTAAAGGGAGTGGGGTGGGGGAAGAATTTATATACTTAGTATATAAATTTTTCAGGCACTGTACTTATGAGATAGGTACTACTATTATCCCTATTTTTTAAATCCCCATTTTATAGTTGAGAAAACTGAGGCCAGTAGAAGTGAAGTGATTTACCCAGATCTTGCAGCCAGTCAAGTGTGAGACCAGACTTAAATTCAGATCTTCCTGACTCTAGTTCCAGTGCTTTATCTATTGAGCCACCTTGCTGATAGATGATGTAATGATCTGGTTTTTACCATTAAAATTAGACAATGACTTTCATGCTTTTTTGGGGGAAAAGAAGGAGATTCAACTCAACAAACATCTACTATCCACCAGGGATATATAGGGGTCCAAAGACAAGAACCAAATTGTCCCTGCATTCAAGGACCTTATATTCTTCATCTCTTTACAGCCTAGAGTCAGTGCAAAGTCACTGAGGTGGTAGAAGGCATGTCATGAACAGGAAGCAAAAAGGCTGCCAAGTATAATAAGGAACATGGGATCCACCTGGAAAGTTGGGGGTAGGGGAACCTGGACAATAAAAGGCTTTGAATGCCAAGTAGAGGAACTTGTATTTGATCCCAAAGACAGTAGGAGGACATGGTACCTTCTTAAGGGGTTTCTAATATTAATTCAGCAGCTGTATGGAGTATGGATCAGAGAGGAGAGAGATTAATTAGGGAATTGTTGCAATAATCCAGGTGGGAGATAAGGACAATCTGAATTAGGGGGCTTTAAATATGTTACCTTATTTGAACCTCACAACAACCCTAAGAAGTAGGGATTACTAGTCATCCCATTTTACAGATGAAGAAATGGAGACACTGAAAGGCCTGAGGAACTTGTTCAGCATCCCACAGTTAGCAAGGGGCTAAGAATGGTTTCAAGTGAAGTCTTCCTGACTTAAAGTCCAAATATCTGCCTGTGATTCTGTTTATGGTTTATAATCAGACCCCTATATACCTTAGGACAAACTAGAGCATCAACCCTAAGGGTTCCCAAGGGCTTCCCCACAGGGCTAGCTACAAGAGAGACAGGCATATTTAGAAGCCGAGTCTCAGCTCTTGAAAGAAGGTTCATCAGCCTAGAAAACCTTCCTTCACAAGGTTTAAATTTCAAGAGGAGAAATTCTTGTGACCTCTCTTTCCCCTGACCTGTTTCGGGGCACATCAAAGAAAAAGACTTATTCTGCAGTTGGCTTCTAGCCTTGAAACTGTGAAGCAGAAGAGGACCCCAGAGTGGGAACAGATACTGAGGAAAAGGGCCTAGACTGGGCCCCAAGGCTTGGATGTCCCTCTGAGCCAACATAAGGGCCCCTCCCTCCCCCCACTTTTGCAGCCAGAAATGAGCTCAAGGGAGCAGCCCACTGCAACCCCAGGAGATCACTTCCTGCCTGAAGGCTGGAGGGCTAAGCCTCATGAGAAAGTCAATGACCTAAAGTCCAGATTGGACACTGGGGAACTGAGCACCAAGATCCCAGCACTTCCACCAAGATGACTGTGGGACTTTAAATGTCACTTCGCTTTCCCTCACCTCTGAAATAAGGAAGGTCAGGTACTAAGCAGACAAAATGGAAGCACTTCTCCTAAAGAATCCTGGGCAAAGAGGGTTGGGTGGGGGAGGGGGAAGAAGACAGAACTTTGAATCCAAAATCTCATCTCTGTGGTTAGGGAAGGGTTAAACCTCCCCCACCCCCTCCTCTCTGTGGCTACAGCTCTGACCTACTGAATGAAGCCCCACTAGGTTGCGAGCCTGTCAGGAAGGAAGCCCACACATCCAGACTTTTGTTGTTCTAAGGTTGGGTGGGTTTTTTTTTCAATTTTACTGCTCAGGAAGGAAGCGAGCTGCAGGCTGGCCCTCACTGCAGCTGAACTGATTACTAAGCCTGGCCTCCCCTTCTGGGTGTCTCTCCTCCCCAGCCCTTCTTGCCCCAACCCTCTGCTTTCTTTTTTTGGCAAAGAATTTCTTAACCATTTCTAACATTCGGACCCGAGTCTTGGAATCTTTTTTTTTTCTTCAGAAATAAAAAGAGAATAATGGGTCTTGCAGCGACTACCTCCCTGAGAGGAGGATAAGACAGCCCCATCTGCAAAGACAACCCACCCAGGTCATTCACTACCTGGGGCTCTTTCTAACCGGGATGCAGATAACAGGCCAAGCCCAGATGGAAAAGGGGATGCTGGAAATGCTTAGGTCCTTTGGAATGTCCTACCTCCTCGAGATCCAATATTTAAACTAAGACACCTCCCCCACAGTTGCTTCCCTGACCCTGCTGACCCTTCCCCCTTCCTGACTCCCCATAACATACAGCATGTCCCTAAAGTCTTCGTGTTATTTTAAGCTATGAAAATTTAGAACTGCCCTGATGATTTTTGGGACACCCTGTAACTAAGAGCTACCCTATAGGTATTTATAAGCACCAATGGGCTTTCTTTCTTGCAAGAAAGGAACCCTGAGGAAGCCTGCCCATCCATAGAAATGGACAGTGAGTAACCATTTATGCCCAAGACAGGGCACAAGAATGCTACTAATCTTACCTTTCCAACTCCCTGCTAATACAAAGACTCCATGAATGTTAACTGCCCTCTCCCAACCCAGCCCAGTCAAGTGCATGCCAATGCCCCTCTTCCGCCAACCTGACCTACAAGGCCCCCTTCCTGCCCAGTGCTGAACCTTCCTGGAGCAGAGACAATCCATCCATCATGTGGGGAAGCTGTGACACAGAGATAGGGGGAGGGGGAAGGTTCACAGACCTGTTTACATACAAGGAAGGGGAAAGTAGTATATAAATTGAGATGTAAGGAACAGAATGTAAAGGCTAATGGGTCTAATATGAATCAAATCCTGTTACAGAACATCTTACACATATACGTGCCCCCCTCCAATATCAAAAGCACGAAGAGATTGCCAGTGACCCATTTATTTCCCCCAATGGTAGATAAAATGGAATTTTAGCATCAGAATTTAACTTAGAGGGTAACTGTAGAGTTCATAGTTGGGGGATTTGACCTCTCTGGATTGCAAGCCTGAGCCAAATCACTTCCCTCCTCAGAGACTCCATTTCCCTGTCTGTAAAATGACCTTGGTCCTGCATCATTAGGCCTTACCAAAATCAAGGGTGAAAGGGAGCAGTGAGACAGACACAGGAGTTCCTGCCTAATGCTGAGTGGAGAGGATTAAGGAAGGGAGAGGCTGCTGGCTGAGCCTAATCATGGAACTGAACAAGTCAGAGTGTTCTGCACAGGGGATCAGAAAACGGAGAGGACAGCAAGGGAGGGGGCTTCACTAAGAGGCAGCCCAGCCTAGCCCGGTCCATCCACCACTAATTTACATTCCTCCAAAGATGGCCCCTACTTGCCTCATTTCTAAACACCTTTCAGGTTTCTAGAATAATCAAAATCATGCCTTCAAGACACAGGAAGCTATACCCACGACATGGAATTCACTTATTTCCTTGGTGGGGAAGAGTTTTGCTCTGAGTATAGAAAAGAAAATACCTCTTGTAAAAGTTTTTGCTCCCTTTGGAGGCTGACTCCTAAAGGGAACATTTCTCACAAGGCAGATCCCTACCAAATGAGAGGCAAAATGCAAAGGGAATCAGTCATATCCCATAGTCTTCAAAACCCAAAAGTCCTGAAAATGTGTGACTCGAGAGGACTCTGTGTCCTTGAGAAGCAGAAAAGGGACATACTGGGATAATTACCATACTATATCTGCAGGCTCAGGGTCAAATGAGGAAATACAAATGCTGCTTGGTTTGGGCCAAAGCTAGCGATGGAAGTTTGGGCAAAAATCAAAGGAAAGAAAAGTAGAAGCAATTTTGTCAATAAAGTATATTCTACAGACCACCTGGACAGAAAGAAGAAACAGATGAGCAGTTCAGAAATCATATACAAGCCTAGTATTGAGAGGCATGACACAGTAGAGACGCTAGTCTCTCTCCTGAGTGCCAGTCTCACTTCACCAACTGCCTATTGGACCCTGAACTATATCTCTAGCAGGAGCTCAGACTCAAATACTGAAATGGATCCAAAAACTCATCCATCAGGGAGAACTCTCAAATGATACAAATTGGAATATATTCACATGTGACTTCTCTCAAACTTCTTACTACAGAATATCACAGGGGGACCTTTGTGATGTGCTGGAGGACTTCCTTACTTTCTCCTGACATTGAAAGGGTACTTTTTATGCTTTACCTTTGCTATATCACCAACCCATCTTCCTATCATCCAGTGCCTGAATGATATCTTTTGCTTCTATTCATTGAGTTCCTCATAGGATACTTGTTTTAACCTTCTTATACCCACCCATTGTCCTCTGCATGACACTTTATTTTTAATTCTGAAGAAGCTATTGTGTATATTATGTCTCATTACTGTGATGAAATACCGAGAGTAAGTTGATATTTAAAATATGGGTTTTTGCTTTCACAGGAAGACTGAGGGCATCAAAGGTACTTTGCAATTTCCTAAAGAATATCCAGCTGGTCCCCTCCTCTTGTTCAACTCTAGCCCCAAAGTGTCCTTCACGTATCTGGATTGTATACATGTGTGTGTATATATATACATGCACACACACATATACATGTATGTATGTTTGTATACTAATTGACAAGGTTTATCAAGTGTTCATTGGAATACATAGTGTCATCCAGGTAACTGACATTCTTCATCCAATTGGTCTTGTGTGGATGGTCAACCAAATTCCTTTGAATTAAAAATCTCTTCCAGAAGATTCTTCACCTTCTAGGACTCAGAGCGATCAACACAATGTCATTTGCAAACAGGTGCATCTGGAGGGTGTCATCACCAACAGGAAATCCCTCTTCAACTTGGACTCTGGGGCTGGCTACTTGTTATTACAGCAGTGAGCACCTATGGTGAGCATATAGCTCCCTATTTTATGCCTCACCTGGTGTTTTGTGATCTGAGTGATGTTGAATAGGATTGTTTCTATTTATATCTTTCAAGGAAACTTAAATGATCTTGGCATATAGAAGGAGGAAAGTCTAAAATACTTTATGATGCAAATAAAACTCAATCTTTTCCCAAGCCAACCCATCTTTTGAACTTCTCTATTAAATCAGGGATTTAATGGATTCCAAACCTCAATGTGTCCTCTACTTCTCACTCTCACTCATCCTACCTAAGCAATCCATTGTCAAATCTTGTTGGGTTCTATCTCATTAGAATCTCTCAGATACAACCCATTTTTTCCATGCATACAGTTACTGTCCTAGTTAAGTCCCTGGTTATCTATCATTCAGATTACTGAAACAGTTTCCTTCTTTGTCTCAAATCTCTCTTTACACCAATGTATCCTCCACCCAGTTGCCAAACTGACTTTCCTAAACTTCAAGTCCGACCATGCCACTCCATTTACTCCCTACCAGTGGCTTCCCATTACTTGTAGGATCAAATAGAAATATCTCTATGTAACCAGCTTTTAGAGATGGTCTACTTGGAGCAGAGAGCACTGTTCCAAACTTGGCTGCTTCCAGACATGTAGTAACTCCAGTACTAAAGGACATGGATACTTTGAAATGATGGCATGAGCCACTCATTGGCTACTGAGTCAGGAAGTTGTTGACCGCTTTAATATTCATTTAGCAGAAGATCTCCAGTAGATTGTCTCAGAAATTTATGTTTGGCCTTTGGTCTATTTAAAACTTTTCTAATCAATGACAGATCAAGTCTAAATTTGCAGATGACCTCAAACTGGAAGAGAGAGTTAACACTGGTTGACAGTCTAGGTCCAAGATAATAACTATGGAAGCCAGGTACCAGGCTTCCATATCACTTCCTGGGTGTCTTCTCCATGCAGCCTCCATTCATCACTTCTGTCCCTCCACCCAATGAAACTCGGCCCCTTGTGTCCCCTTGCCCTGAGAGTTAGGCTTTTGTATTATCTTGCCTAGATCCAGGCTAGGACTCCATGTCCAGGCAAACTCCACACACTTTTTCCAGTTCTCTCTGTATTGCCTATTAGTCCTTGAGGGCTTGAACTGCCTTGCTTGCTTGCATTTATATACCCAATGTTTAGCACAGTATCAGATACATAATGAGCATTTAATCAATACTTTGGCTATATATCTATCTTGACAGGTCAGAACACAAAATCAAACAATAATTATATCTATCTAGCATTTATAGAATGTTTTGAGGTTTGCAAAACACTTTACAAATATTAGCTCATTTGATCTTCACAACAACCCTTTGAGGTAGATCCTTAATCCTATCCCCATTTTACAGTTGAGGAAATTGAGGCAGACAGAGATTAAGTGATTTGCCAAGAGTCACACATATAGTAAGTGTCTGAGGCCAGATTTGAACAGGACTTATTGATTTCAGATCTGCTTAGACTTCAGTGTCTACTTAGACACTTATTTCACAAGTATAGGATGAGAAAAGGCATGATTAGACAGTAATTTGAAAAAGATCTGGGGGTTTTAGTGGACTGCAAGCTCATGCCAGTAGTGTGATGTATCAGCAGAGGAAACTGATGGGATCATGGGCTGCACTGAGAGAGAGAGAGAGTTTCCAGGAATAAGGAAAGAGGTGAGAGTTCCTCTGTTCTCTGCCCAGGTCAGACCATATGGAGTTTTGTGTTAAGGAACTGCCATTAAAAAAAAGAGATCGAGAAAATCCATGCCAACATGGAAAGTAAAGGGTCTTGAGTCTATCACACAAAGATCAGTTCAAGAAGCTAACGAGAGGTGATTATCCCAGAGATGAAAAGGCTGAGCCATAGGAGGGTTGTGTTTCAGTATTAGAAGGGCTGTCCTGTGGTGGAGGGATCAGCCTTATCCTGCCTGGCCCAAGAGGCTGGGATCAGGAGCAAAGTGGAAGGAGAGGGGGAAATGACAGAGGACAATTTAAGATAGTGTGTTTCTACTTCCTAACCAAAGAACTATCCAAAAGGGGGAAGGACAGCCTAGAGAGTTAGTGGACTCCTCCTCTTCCTTGATGATCTTCAAGTAGAAAAAGTAGACAAGCACTTTGGGGTAATATGTATTAAGAGATTAATTTTTTAGTTATAGATTGAGAAGAGAGATATGGTTAGATAGCCATCAAGGCCACTTGCAACCTTAAAATTCTGTGATTCTGTAAAAGGAGACCTGATCTAAAAAGAGGGATACGCTAAGAGCTAAGAATTCTCTTCAGAAGTCTAAAATACAGACTTGTAGCTCTATAAGCCTAATTGGAAGAGAGCAGGAAGGGATGAACTGTGTTCAGCAGCTCTGTCTCTCTTTGCTGTAGGACAGATGCAAAGCTATAAGCTTTGGATTGCAGATGAATGTCAATGAAAGAACATGACACTTGGCTGGTGAGTCATGCTCGGGTTTACTGGATTGGATTTCACTAGAGACCAGACCAAAGGCACCTCCTTGTGAGTGGCACTGAGTTTTTCTGAGACTCAACCCCTGCTGAGCAGAAGGTCCTCAAAACACCACATTTTCCCCAAAGATGACTTTTATTTCTTCCAAATCACTGTCAATACACAGAGAGAAAAATGGTTGCCAAATGTCTGCATTTTGGGGTGAGGCAGCACCCATACCTTAGGATTTCCCCCAGGATTTTGACATCTTCCTTTCCTAAAATATCTCATCATATTGTTACCTCTGTGGCAGGGCCTGTAGCACTGAGGGAAGAATATGTGAGAAGAAAGTTGACTCCATTTTAGGTTTCTAGAGAGATGGGAGATTAAATATTCAAAAATCATTTTTTTAGTTATGAAATACATTTTTGTCGGTCTCTCTAAAGGACGCTTTTTAATGAGACTTTTTTTTTTGCCTATAGTCATAAAAGAAAAAGCCCTTACTACCTCATGGTAGTATCTCTCCTTTTCCTTTCCTGAGTATCTGCTCTCAAGACATCTTTCTAGTCTTTTTCCAAACCTCCTTCTTCCCCCTTTCCCTAACAAAAGCATCTGGCCACAGCCCAGGACTAAGTGAAAGAGCTGCCAGGGGAGCCAGTGCCAGTGATCATTGGTAACACTGCATCAGAGCTGCCGACAGCACCTTGGTCAATGGTTAAAAAATAAAAGAGAAACTTAAAATGAGATCTTTATACAGCAGAAAAGCCTCAGTCCCCAGGAACAGGGACGGACGGAGTCATCCCATTATCCTGACATACTAGCCTGACTGCAGAACAGGTATTAGCCTTTCACTAGTCCTGACCCCTACCAGACCCCCTCCTTCCACAGCCCAATCCTCACAGAGCCCCGCAGGAAACATTAGAGAGGACTGCAATGCAATTAAGGAAGTTGCCTGCTGACAATCCCCCACCCCCTTTACCCTCAGAGAAGCAATGAGTGTGTGCTGGAGCATCCCCAGGGCCCAATGCACCTTACGGAGTCTAGGCAGCAGCAGCACACACCCATGGGCAGGGAAGCGGCCACCCCACCGATGCCACGACCCTGGACTAGGCTTTCCAAAACCTTACAGCTACCAAAGAGCCACCAACGATTCGCCCTAGTCTCCAGAGCTCTTCTATTTGAAAAATGCCCAGGCTGCCTAAAGGCGAGCCAAATGACCCTGGGAAAGACAGGAAGTTAACCATTGGAAGGAACAAAAAAAGGCTGAATTTAGCTAGGAGTCGGCGAAGAGGTCTTATTTTGGGGGCTTTAGACAAGACTCCTTTTTACAAAATGCGCCATCGAGAAAAAGCCTCATTCCAAATCTACCGACCTGTCTCCGGCCAGTAGGGATTGTTTCATCCTTTGTTATCCTATCATCACCCTTCAGGCACACAGTAGGCACTTAATAAGCGCTGGTTTGTCCCACGGGGACATACCAGGGACGTAAAAACCATAGGTCAGCGTATATTCAGGCAAAACACACATATTACTCCGGCGTGCTGAAAGGGCTGCACATTTCCGAAAGCCCCACGTAAAACTAAAATTCTGTTTTTAGGACTCTCTTCCTTAACTGATGGAGGAAAGGGTAAAGAACTAGCCCTGTTCTTTGGATGTAATCTGTGTTTTGTATTTCCAGCACAAAAGAGGACACAGACCGAGCCACCTGGGGCCCCTGAGGCAAGCTGAGGGAGGAGTTACCCGCAGGGACAAGATACTCACAGCTCCGCTGCTTTCCCTGGAACCTCCTCCACCCCACCACCCGTACACCCTCCAGACTCCTAGCTGAGGCCAAACTCGGCTTCTCTGAATTAGCGAGAAATCTAGTCCCTCTCTAGCCTCTGCCCAGGGGAAATACTCCTAGGGATTTTGGCAGAGAGGACTAGAGATGAAGCTTAAAAGAGAAAGAATGCCAGCCCTGAAAGATGTGAGTGGTCGGGTTCAGAAGAGAGAGGTACCGCGGAGACACGCGCAGCCGCCTAGGTCCGCAGAGACCTGAGACCAGCATGGCCCTAGACCGTCCTTTCAGGACTCCCGAATAGCGCAGGAGAAATTGAGGCCAGCGCATCTAGCAAGAGGCCAGACGCATCTAGCGGGAGCTTTGAGTGTTGGTCAGATCGCTTTGCTCTGCACCTCTCTCTCTCCAGTCCCCGGCCTCGCTAGGCTTGTTTTGCTCGCGTGAAAGGGGAAGAAACCTATGTGTGCAAGGGAGTGAATCCCTCCTGGTCCGGCCCGGCCCACTCTGGCCCGCAGCCCCCAAGCCAGCCACAGCCAGGCCTGGGAGCTCAGCGCCAGTCCTCTCGAGTCCACTAAGGAAAGATGAGGAGCTTGCTAGCGTGTTGGAAAACCACATGAAAGCTGTCCCAGGGGCATAAACTGACTGTGAGGGGCAAATATTTCGACAGAGAAAAGCGTCCCTCCCTCCAACCCCGCCTCTCGCCCCTCATCTGTCCTCCCAGCCCCACCCCCCAACGATCAATTACAACGCACCCTTCTGCTAAGGGAAGAGAGAGAGAAGACGAGGGAAAAACAAGACGAAGAGAGGGAAGGAGAGGCGAGGGCTAGGGGAAGCGAGGGCATGCGAGTCCAGGAGAAGGGAGGAGAGGCGAGGGGACCCGGGCGGGGCAGGCAGCCGAGGCGCAGCCGCTCCTGGAAACGGCCACCCGATCGCTTCTGCATGACAATTGACGGCCGGCGGGCTGGCGGGCAGGCGGGCTGGGAGGGAAGGGGAGAAAGCGGTCGCCGAGGCCGTTTTCTCACCATGGTGATTAGGCATTCCGGCCGTGCACCGACAGGCCTGCCCGCAGCCCAGAGAGCGAGCTAGCGAGCCCCCGAACCAGGCGGGCGGGTGAGGAAGCCCGGAGCCAAGCCAGGCCAGATGGCTCTGCAGCGGCCATCAGGGACCGCTCCCATCCAGTCCGGCCCCACTTTAACTGTTCAAACATTTCTTTATCCCAACAAGACAATGAAACCAAACAGCATGAAAGGGAGTCTCGGGGCCAGGGGTGGGAGCGAGCAACAAAAATCCACCCACCCACTGAGGAAGTTCTCCCCCACCCCCAACCCCTAGCCATTACCTCTAAAGTAAGAGGATTGGGGGCTTTCACCCCTATGGGAACGATGAGGATTGGGAGTCAGCCCTCCACCCAGGAAGAGGATTGAGAGCTGTCTTCCCCCCCACCCCCCACTCCGAGGAAGACTGTGGCCTGATCCCCCTACTTAAGGAGAAGAAGGATTGGGGAGAGTCCCTCCTCTCAGAGGAAGAGTAGGGTAGTTGGATGTCCCCCACCCCTCCATGGAAGAGGGCAACTGGGTAGGGGTGGAGAGCAACTTTTTCAAACCCTACCTAGCCCCTAGCCCTCTTCTGGACCTGAAAATGCAAGTTTGGCTGATGGGCCTTCACTCTGACTTGGACTGTAGCTGGGTGAGGATCAGTCTGGTCTGTTTGAAAAGTGGGGCTATCAGAGATTCTCCTTCTCAAAGTCCAGGGTTGGCTCACTCAGGACCTGAAGAGGAGGCAGCCTGGCTACACCCACCTCCTCATCCCCATCCAAACTCCACCTAGGCAGTGGTCATAGTCCATCATCTTCAGTGTGAAACTGGGGCCCCGGGAAACCCTATCATTTTCCAAACTGCTGCTTCTGAGGCCAGCACAAAGAAGGACCACCAGGAGAGGCCTGTTGAGCTCAAAGGCAGCACCCCCTGATCCTCCCGGAGTGTTCATTCCTTTGGCTGCTGATGAGATATTTCAATAACAGCTGCCGAAAAGGGCCAAGACTAAAGAGAGCAATGTGAATTGGCCAACTCAAAGATTTCTCTGGAGGGAAAGTAGCATGGTGTGTGATGCCTGCTTAGGGTTGCCATAAGGAAGTGAAGGCAGGACAGGCTAGCATAGTTCTATCTATTGTTTCTTCCATTAGATGATGAGCTTCTAGAGAGCAGAAACTGTCTTTCACCTTTCATTGTATGGATCTAGCTAGTATTTGACACATAGTAGGTACTTAATAAATGTTTATTGACTAACACTCTCCATACACCCCAAATCTGAATTCCAGTCCCTACATCCTTGGCAGGTTCAAGTTCAGAAAACTAGAACTCACATTTGCAGGGAAGAGAGGGTATATCCTGGGCAACCACAACTGTGGCAGAATGAACTGGTGGGTGAAGGACCCTGGGGGCAAGAAGGCAATCAGAGCAGAAATGTAGATATTGAAGAGGTTGCCTACAGGAGGCAACCTGGGAGAGGGAGGCCTCTCAAGCAATGAAGGAATTCGAAACCCAATGACTATCAAAATAATCCAGGGCAGGTAATAACTACACAGGTGATGGCATGGAACACCAGGCAGAATCTTCAGATAAAGATGCACTGATTTAAAGGGCAGACTTTGGGAAACAGACCCATAGTCCCCCATAACACATGGTGACCCTTTGTCCCCATACCATACATTTCCTCAGACAAGAGGTCAAAGAGAAGAGCTTGGGAAGTGGAGGCAAACAAAACTGGTCTTCCCTTTTCCATTCTTAGCTCCTCTGCCAGCCAGAGATGATGCCACTTCCAGGACCCACCCATCCCTTTCCCAGGACAGACCAAGTAGTCTCTGAAAAGGGAGATAACTTCTGATCACCATGAAACCTTAGGAAAGCAGTCATAATGTATTTGTTGATGAAGGAATGTCCAGAAATCCCAGGGCTGAGACGAAGCAAATGGAACACTTTGGAGTGCTCACATATCCCCTGAAGAAGTCCAGCTTTCAACCAAGAACACCTCATGAGCTAAAATAGACTTTTTTTTTTTTGGTGGTTGTCATAGTAGCAAAGAAGTGGAAACAAAGCAGATTCCCATCAGCTGATGAGTGGCTGAACAAATTGTGGCACGTGAATGTGAGGAAATATTACTGCACCAGGAAATGCAGTATTGAGGAATAACTAGGAGAAGCATGGATACACAAGAACTGATGCAGAGAGGAGTTAGCAGAACCAAGAAAACAACAGTTACAACGTTGCCATGATGACTACAGACATGTAAATGGAAAGAACAAGAAAAGGAACATAAGCACCATGTTATTATCCTAGTGACTAAGCTTGACCCTGAATAAGAAATGAGAAAAGGCACTTCCCTTCCTTCTTTGCAGAGCAAGGGGGAACTATGGCTGTAGAACATTGTATATACTGTCATTGGTCTAATTTGCTAAACTGCTTTTTTTTTAAAAAAAATTTATCTTAGAAGACAGTTTGCTAGGGAGGGAAAGGAAATTGGAAATGAAGGCAATGTTAAAAAAAAAGAATTCAATAAAATGTTTTAAAAGATAGGAAAATGTACAATTCTACCCCCACCTAGACACCCATAGAAGCATGTATTAGCCATGCTCACATCTCTCACATCTACTCCCACAGCTGGGCACAGAATGGGAAAAGTCATGCCACGGTTTCCATTACAAAACCCATTTTTCAAGGTCCTAAAACCCTTACATTGAGCTAGAACCTGGTCCACAGAAACTCCAGCTCCATAGTTCTGCAAGAATTTTATTGTAGTCCTTGTTTTTGAATTATAAAAAAATAACTTTTTTTCTGGAAAAGAACACAAAGGGTTTACAAGTTTTGAAAAAATTATCTGAAGAATCAGTCGCCATAGAATGAAAAATCCAAATACCTCTGCGCCCTGCAGCCAGCCAAGTCCAAGCCTAGCAGCCTGCCTCTTTGCACTCTAAGCAGATTCTGGCCCCACCTTTACCTACCCAGTCTGACTGAGTCCGGAAGGCATTCTTCTACACTGTTCCTTGATTATTTCAGAAATAGTACTTATTTCAAAGAGGTTCTGTGGGGAGGGCCTGAAAGGCGTCTAGTGGGAATAATCAAGCTTTCTAACGGCTCTTAAATATGTATTTACATAAAACAGCCCATAAATCCTCTCGCCCCCATCAGAGTATGACAGGAGCCAAGAAGCCACCACAGACCTTGTCATGCTGCCTCTCCAACCCTTCTCAGAAGAAAAAGGTTTTCTCCCGCTTTATGAAGATTCCTCAGAAATGAAGCACCAGTCATCATTCCCCCACCCCACCCCATGAGGCTACAGCAAAGCACTGATCTGTTCCCTGAAACAAGGTCACAGGAAGGTGGAATCCCCCTCTTCCCGCTCCCTTCAAGGGAGTTACAGACTCCTATGCTGGGGTCTTCTCTGCTCAGACATTCCTCAACAGGACTCGAGTTCTGGGTCAAGCCCTGAGCCCCACTTAAATTTTGTTTTTGTTTCTTTCCTTTGTGCTAATATAACCATCTGGATGTGCACATAAGCTATACTCATGCATTCCTATAGACTTAGTATGGGGCAGGGGGTAGGGGGAAGAAAGAAGGAGAAAAGTCCTCTGGAAAAGGCAAGATTGTGTTCAACATAAAGTAAGCTAAGGGGAAAGGGCTCTCTAATACTTAAATTTGAAATGAAGAGGTTTTCCCTCCCTGCTGATCAGCATCTCATTAATTTCAAGGTCAGAATTCCATTTCACTTTGGGAGACAGCCTCATTTCATTTTTTCTCCACCCAGGCGTATTCCTGTGTGAGGTAGGTATCCATCTCCGTGGGGGGACGGCACCAGCACACACAATACAAGCCAGGCAAGGGAAGAGTTATGGCTATGACACCCGCAGGGGGAATGGATCTCCACATCTATGAGTTCTGACTTGACTAACAGGCTTTCGCCTTCTCTGGGTGCCTGCTTGATGGAGGTTGAGGATAAAAAGAAAGAAAAGGGGGAGATAGACTAGAACTGCCAGGGATCTGAATGAAGAGAAGAATCTCCATCCTCGCAGCGTGTTGAATCAGTTTCATTTCAAAGTGGTGCTGCTAGCCGAGAGGAGGCAACAGCCTTAATACACGTTGACCTAGGACAGCTTTAAACAAGGGGGAAGTAAGCCTCCACTCTCTTTGCCTTCTCCTACACTAGTAGGGGTGAAAACCCAACAGCACAACAGGAAAGTCCCAGTCCAGTACATAAGGCAGGCTTACCCGGAGAGCCAGATCAGAGTGAAAGGGGAGCCCGCAGCTCAGCCAGATGTGAGTCACTGAAAGTGAGAGGGGAAAGAAGAGCTAGAGAAAAAGTGAGAGAATGCTCCAGTTCGCAGTTATACTGTGGCAACAGCAGCCTTCTTCCTAAGTGGGAAGGTCCTAGGCTTGCAGACACTGACATAAAAGACACACTCACAACATATTTCAAAACCAAAGAGCGATGGATTTACAAGGCAGGTTGATTTTATGATGACTTTTATTGAAAAGGTACGCTGGGTTTAGGCAGATGCCTTTTAGCGCTGGGAAGTTAACACAGTGCCTAATTCAAGGAGACAGCCAGAGGAAGCAGGGCCGACAGGGGAGAGAGCGGCAACGTCTCTATTACTCTCCCCGGCATCATAAAGTGAAGAGAAAAAAATGGTATTCATGTTGGGGGCTGTAGGGAGAGTGGGGGGGGGGTGTTAGGGAATAGAGGAGAGAAGAGGGGAAAGAAAACCTTAACTGGAGTTTTCTTAAGAAAATAAAACAAAGCAAAATCCAAGAACAAAAGGATGGGTGGAAAGAAAACCCCTCGCTTCATAAATTCTCCTCAGGCTGGCAGAAAGCCACTCTGTCTCCATACTGCCCTGAAGCTCCAAACGGAGAGTCCCGTTCTGCTGGGCGGTGGGGGTGGGAATGGGGCGGGGCATGTGAGGGACCAGAGGATTCAGCCCCTCTCCTGCAAAGGGTCTCTTCTGTTTATCAGCCCTTAGGAAGAAGCGGTTGGTGTCCACAGAGGGCACTAAAGGTCACAAGAACACACCTGAGACTCGCAGGAGCTGTTGTATCTGTTGGCATTCCCGCAAATATGCTAGCTGTCTAACCCCAGGATACCAAGGAGAATAAGACTATTATAAGACTTCCAGTGTTGACCAACCTTGGCCCTTCATTGCTCTCTACCCAACACAATCCACTGCTGAAAGAGAAGACTGAAAAGTAGACTGTAAACTGACTGCTAGGTGTGGCCTGATAGGAAGAGATCCAGAAATGATTCAGAGACCAGAGAACCAAGAGGAAGCCAGCAAAGGGCCTTGAGAGCCCACAAGCTCCCTCCATAGCCTGGCCAAGCATGGATGAGGTCCCCCTACCCCCAGCACTTCTGAGCCCAGAGCCCCCAAGGGATACTGCCCACACAAGGCCAACACAGCAGGTGGCTTGGGAACCTGCCCGCCTCCCTGCCAGACTGCCTGCATGAATACATTTCAATCCAGAATCTAGCATTGCCCACTGAAGGGAGGTAACAAGGACCCCCCGACACCCCACAACTATTGGGACGGGCAGGCAGACAGGGAGCAAGCCTCTTCAGCAGGAGTGCCAGAGGCACTACTGACCTGTTGAGCACCAGCATTTGGCCAAGCTGACCCAAGGGAAGGGACACAGGGATACACTGGGCTGCTACTTACATCTATCATTTCTGTCCTCTGGGCTGGATGAAGTCTCCCGGTCAGAAATGAGGCCAGAAACAGCAAAGATCTTCTTGCCAGTGTCATCCACCTTGAGGGAGCTGGGGGAGCCTGAGGGCAGCTGGGCCCCAAAGTCATACTCTTTGCCATCTGCATCAGAAAAACGCAGGTGGGGCGACTCTGTGTCATGGCAGTTCTTGAGTCGCTTGGCAGGCGTGAAGGCCGACTGGTAGCTCTCCCGGTCCTCGGTGGAGGCAAAGGGGCGGAAAGCCCCTACACCACTGTGGTTCAGCATGCTGATGGGGCTACAGTCTAGGTTTGGGGGTGCAAACTGGGGGTGGAGGTGCAGCAAGGAAGGGGGAAAGTCACGGTTGGCAAAGGTGCCAGGCACTCCACTTTGCCTGTGGTACATGGAGGCAAAAGTATAGGAGCCATTGGTGAAGGGGATATGCACATCCTTATCTACGGAGACAGGAACCCCAAAGGGTCGGGGCTGCTGGCAAGGGATGGAGGCATCCCGGCTGGCCTCCGCTGTCGATGCTAGAACCATCAGGGCGGGGGAGGCCAATGGGTTGGGAAGGTAGGATGAGTTCTCCATCTTGAAGGCTGCCCGGTGTAAGTCCATCGGAGTCTCTTTCGATGGCAGGAGTCAGACAAGAAACGGTCTTCCCTGGAAGGGAGGGAGGGAGGGAGGCAGAGCAGCACCTGGGGTCGAGGCAGGGAAGATTACTGGGGAATCATCCCCTTCCAAGACCTGCAGGGACATCAAAGAGAAAAAAGGGGGAGGGAGGAAGGTCAGGGAAAAGAAAAAAGGGAAAGCCCGACTGATTGCAACTCCATCCTCCTGGCTTCCAGTCGCTTGGGGAACAGACACCACAGGCTTCAGGAGTCACTGGGCAGCAGCAGCATCCGACCGTTTTCATTCAGAAAAATCAATAGACAACTTACTGTGATGTACGCGTAGCTGACTTTGGTCCCTACACGTTCCGGGTGAAATGCGCCTGAGCCCAGCAAGGAAAAAAAACACAAAATCTCCAAATACAATATTCCCTGGGTAAATGAGGTCACCATATATACCAGATTTTAAAGTGATTCTGTCTTGGTACCCCACCCACCCAAGGCAGGGCTGGTTTGCTACAACAGATGCAGTTATAATTGTTTTTTCATACATGGCCCTCCCCCCAACACACACACACACACACACACACACACACACACACACACCATACCCTTCCTTCTTCCTTCTTGTCCCCCCCCCCCAATATCATGGCTATGTGAATTTAAATGGATACGTGTGATGTATGTAAGCAGGTGACAACATAAAGTGAATGTGTATAGTGTGAATACTTATGCATTGTGTGTGTATATACACAGAAACCCACAACTTTATATATTATCAAGGACTTTTTATTCTCCCAAGTGAAGCTTCCCAACAACTGATATTGTGAGTATCCCTCTATCTGCACATAGCTTTTCCCCTCCCCTCTTTTCTGTAGCTGAGCAAAGACTTCTATCATAACGTGCCTGGCCTGTCCAATAATATTAAAAATGGAGTGGGTGTCTGTGGCAATGCTCTCTGAAAGTATCTGTCTTTCAGGGACAACCGCAACAAAAAGATCATTAATTTTAGTTACTAATGCCTTCACTTAAGTAGATTTGTAAACTGCTTAAATCTACCGTTAACATTTAGAGCAAAATGGTAACCAAATTTCTGACAGCCTGATGTTCAAACAGAGGCCCCCAAAGCACATGGGCAGCTAGGAAAGATGGTCTTCAATTCTCGGCTAGTTCTTGCCACCTCAGAGTCTTTGCCTGGTAGTTTCTGCAGGGCGGGGCTACACACCAGGAATGAGCATGGCATAAGGTGAATACAGGACTATTAGCTTCCAAAAAGATATGATTAATAGAAAGACCACAAAGGGCACCCGAACAACACCATATGATTTAAAAAAATCCCGACAGCTCAGGCTGCCAGAAATCACGCCCTTTGAATCTAAAGAGTCACTCACTGCAACTAAATCGTGCCCAAAGAGCATCTTTCTAATGGAAAACCTTTTGTATTCCTTGAATGGAGGAGCCTCGGTTAACAAATGGTATAAAATTCCATCCTTGGCCTTAATGATAACATTTCCTTCTTCCATCCTGTACCAGACGCTTCCATGACTATTATTAATTGTGAAAATGAGTGGACATCATCAGATTGCTTCCTCATTTGGCACTCTTCCTTATAGGAATCATTGCTAAATTACCAGATTATGCATCTCACATTAACGGATTTTTCTCTCTTCCAAATTTTAAATAACTTTTCCTGTCAAGTTGGAGCAAAGCAGGGAAGATCCGGCAAGGACAGCCTGGTTAGCCTGACAAGGATAGGAACCCTGCGTCCGACCGTTTTCGGGCCAGACGCATATTCACAAACCGAACCAGAGGAGCCTGACCAGTGTGTCCCGCTGCTCCCAACCGCCTTTCCTTCACGACACCAAACACAGACAGGACACTTGGTTGGCCAAAAGCAATAATGGTGGGTCCCTCCTGAGCAAGAGGGGTGGGAGAAATGGACAACGCCAAACGCACGTTGAGGAGGGGGTGGTGGAAGGGAATGTTTTCCTATAGAAAATGACCCCGGGACTGACCCTTATCCCAGAGTTCTTTTGGCCCCCTCCTACCTCACCTCCTTCTGTTCAACGTGTTTCATAAATTAGTAATCTGGCGGCCGAGGCAGCAAGTCGAGCTCAGCAGAAGGAAGGACCCTGTGAATCGCTCACCCCTAATTCCGGATTCTTTTGCAAAGTTCATTACACCGGGAATAAATCAGGAGCATTTCCGTTTGGGGTTTGTAATTCTTCCCCGCACTTTTCCAGAAGCCGCTCGGGGGGCTCTTCTCTCCTCTCCTTCCACCCCCGCCTTCCACACCCAGAAAACTGTGCAGAGGAGGAGGAGGAGGGGGCAGAGTAGGCAGAGGCAGCCGCCCGCAGTCATTATGAAAATCTATAGTTGATACACTCCTAATGTCAAAATGTCATGGACTTAAATACAGAGCCCCAAATAAGAAAACTAACTGACCCTCTTAATTAAAAAAATATGGATTGTCAGCTAATCAGTGGGGGGGGGGGGTCGGTTGCTCTGGGTGGCCGTGTGGGGGTGGGTCGTTCTAGAAGCAGGAAGGCGAGTGAGGGGTTGAGAACCAAGGACTTCGAACTAGGGGCTGAGAACCGAGGGCAGGAGGAAGAGTGAGGGGCTGCGAGCGAGGGGCTGCGAACAAGGGGGCTGCGGGCGAGGGGCAGCGACGCTTATGCTGACGCTTTTTAATTTAGCGCCTCGTGCAAATCCAGATTAAAATAACTCCCGCTATTGATCGGAGCAGTGGAATTGACATTAATTTTAGCTCACTTCTCACTTTGCAAAGGGATCAATAGGCAGTAATAACAGCTGACATCCCCGCTGAAAGGAGGAGAAAGAAGGGCTGAAGACAGAAATCGAAAAGCAACCGAATAAATCACCAGCCCCTTTTCCCCGGCTTCAGACAAACTCTAAAGCGATCGCAAAAAGTCTTTGTTGAATTAACTCAACAAGGAGGAAGATCAATCCGCGAAGCCAAAGAGATTGGGGGGCAATCGGGGCGGGGGGTCTCTGGAGGGGGGAGCACCAGCCCCGGGACTGGTTGGGCTGGAAGCGGCCGCAGCCACCGCCCCTCGCAGGGGCTGGGGTTTTTCTTTTGGTGGGAGAGGGGGGTAATCTCAGGCCCCGGGCTTGCTTAAGGGAAATGCAAACAACCCTGTTAGAGAGAGTCCTAATTGAGTGGTCCGACTGCCCGACCCCAACCGGATCCGCCAGACTGTTGGACAGACGGCAGCCTGCAAACACAGCCCGGAGGAAGGCAACGAAAGTCCTGGGTGGGAGGACGGGTCGAGGGGGACTGAACCCAGGTAGGGGCCACTTCTCGCCTGGCTCAGGAAGAGCTAAAGCAAACCCCGAGAGAAAGTCGGCCAGACCAGGGCTTGCAAGCCCTCCTCGCCACCCTCGCAGCTGGCCGAAGCTAAAGGGCGTGGGGTACTGTGGTAGCGGCCGCCGCCCTTTCCCAGCCAGAGCCGAACAGTCTTCCGTCCACCCCATCCCATTCCGGACAGCCCCGGGTTTGAAGGGCCGCCGCAAGGTTACGGACCGGGGGAGGGCTCCTTCCCGGGTCGGTTGCCGGTGGTCGCCCGGCGGTCTGTTCGTCCCTACTAGCGTCCCTACTAGCGTCCTTCGTTCGTTTCTCTGCACCGCTATTCTTTGCCGCCTCACAACAGGTGCCAGAGGGGTGCCCTCCCGACCAAACTCTCCCTGGGTCCGCGACTTGGACAGGGAGGGCACAAATATGTAGCTTGAGCTTTTCCCCTGGCGAAACCCAACTTTCCCGAAATGCCCAGGCAACTTGGGAGGCCGAGCACAAAGAGCGCTGAGGCTGCGCGGGGACCCGACCCAAAGGAAGTCAGGGAGGAAACGCGAGAGGAAGGGTGGAAGGGAAAATGAGCGAGGGAGAAGGACGGAAAGAAGGCGAAGGCGGAGTTCCAACGAGTCCCGGTTGGAGAGTATCCTTTCTGTCTCCGAGCGCCCAAAGGGCAACCCCTGGTTTCCACGGCCTGACCCGCAGCAACGCGGAGCTGACCCGCACTCCTCTGCCCCCCACCCCCGGGAGCAAGAAGGACGCGAAAGGCGGGCACATTTCGGGGCTCTCGACTGACTGACTCGGGCTCAGTTAGCTAGCTTTCTGCCTCACTCTCGGCGGGGCCCAAGCCCGCCCGGAGTGAGGGCTGGGGATAGATCCATAGCCTCCAAGCTGGTGCAAGCCGTGGTCCCCCGGACAGTTATCCGAGCCAACCGGGTTCCTGCGCTGTCTCCAAGAAAGCTCGGTCCACGCTTAAGAAAGCAGCTGGAGACATAACCACCAACTGGGTATCCAAAAAAAAAAAAAAAAAAAAAAAGACCCCCGCCCTGCCTGCAGCTCCTGGGCTCATGCTACGGCCCTGGCCTACCTCTCCGCCTTTCCCTCAAGCTTTCACCCCTAACTTCGTAAAAGAGAGGGAGAAATTCGTTCAAGAGCACCCAAATGGTGACCTTGCAACTTTGCAAAACGAAAAGGCTCAAGGGGCCACGGAGTAGAGGCCAGGGCTGATGGAAGGCCGCGCTCGGGGCCGGACTGCTCAAGCAGGCCCTTGCCAGAAGCCCCAGGAATTAGGAGAGCTCTGGCAAGCCCTGCCCTGGCGCGGCCTCCCTTCAGGCCCA
Organism: Bettongia penicillata ogilbyi; assembly: GCA_023548195.1. Classification (NCBI taxonomy): domain Eukaryota; kingdom Metazoa; phylum Chordata; class Mammalia; order Diprotodontia; family Potoroidae; genus Bettongia; species Bettongia penicillata. The sequence goes on from JAJHZJ010000096.1 coordinate 12,633,234, forward strand.
CCGACCTTTCACGGAAAACCGCCGCCCCTGTCTCCTCTCTCCTCGGCCCCGGAACCTTGGCAGCCCAGGCCCTGGGTCAGACACAGTGTGAGAGGTGCCTGGAGGGGGTTGGGGTGGAAAGGAACGGATAAATGGAAGAACTAATGCGTAGATGGGCGGGAGGGTGTCGAAGTGGGGGGTCAGCAGTCCAGCTTGGCTGCGCAGGGCCAAACAGGTGGGTGCAGCCTTTCGGCCCCAGGGCTTACTCCCGGCAGAGCCCCCCACCACCCTAGTGGTAGGAAGAGCCAGCGCCTGCCTACCCTGCAGCTGGGCCTCCCCCTCCGTCTTCCCCGCCACCGGGTGGGTTTACTTCACAACGGAAGAGCTGATCAGTGCGGGGCATTTCCCGCTTCTCCCCGTTCTTGCTGCTTCCGTCTGATATCCCTTTCCTCGCTACTATCCTATTTCTCTGCTCTCCCCTCCTTCTGCTATCCACTTTCTCTCCTCTTCTCTCCTTTGCTCCCTTTCCTTTCTTCTTGTCTTCCTTCTCGGGGAGCCGAAGCCAGTGAGGAGGGGAGCCGGTGAGGGCGAGGCGTCCCGAGGGAGGGTCTCCCCCAGCCCATCAACTCGACTGGCTTCAAAGCTCTCTCGCTCCCTCTTTTCAGTCCAGCTCCGTCTTGAGTTTTCCTGAGACACCCCCCCCTCCAGCGGGATTAAACGCTCCTTAGGGAAACGGAAGAGACTGGGGGACCCCGGGCCCTAGCTGCCCCAACCTCTAGCGGAGCGGGCGGCCTGCAGCACACTGGGGCACCCCCTATCCTCGAGCCGAAGGCAGCAGCATCTTTGCGTTCTCGCCGCTCCCGGAGTGGCCCTGCCTGCTACAAAACTGAAAAAAACGAGCTAACCTGCCAGCTGACTACCCGAGGAGGGGAAAGAATCGAGTTCTTTAAGCCTAAGAGTCGATCCTGGGGATCCCCCATTCCGGAGGGCCGCACCCTCCCCCAAGTCCCATAAGCAGGCCGGCTGAACCGAGCCGAGTCCCCAGGCTAATCCCTGTTCAGGCAGCTCGACTGACCTGGGTGCCGGAGTTCTGACCGGCCGATTTGCTTGCTTCCTTCCTTTCACTCTATCCCTGTGGTCCCCGCGACCGAACTGTCGAGTAGCCCCCAGCGTGGCGGGCTTGGCTTTAAGTATCGCCAAGCTCTGGGCCCAGGTCTTGTAGGTAGGCTTGCGAAAGGGACAAGACTTCGGTGCTAAACCCAAAGGGCGGACCAAGGCGGCTGTGGCCCTGCAGAGTTCTGGGGGCTGGGCTGGGGCCGCGACTGGAACCTACAGGGCGGCAAGCCTGGCCTGGGAAAGGTCTCAGGGAACGCGGGACTCATTGCGTTGGTGCAGCAGCCGCCAGGGCCCTTTGAAAAGTTTTGTTTCCAAGTCGGGGACGGGCAAAGTGTCACTTAGTCTAAGTCAGAGAGAAAGCAATGGAGAAGGGAGACCTAACACGGGCACACACACACGGGCACACATGGAGGAACACAGACGGGCACACATGGAGAAACACAGACAGGCACACGAACGTGCTCCAGAAGATCTGGAGACCCAGAAAATCCCGGGAGCCCTCGGGAAGGCCGGCTGGCTCCGCGGCCGAAGCAAGCGGAGTCGAGCGGAGCCGAGCGGGATAAGCAGGCGGGAGGACCGACGATAGAGGCCTGGGGGTTTCTTCACCTCCCCCAGCACCTGCCTCTTTGCCCCTGTAGTCTTGCTTCCCCAGCCCAGCCCTCCTCCGCCTCTTTCCCGCCCCCGCCCCTCTCGCCGCCAAGTGAACCGGCACAAGTAGGGGTCCGAGGTTACCCGAAAGAACTCACTCTCCCTCCCTCTAGCTTTCCCCCTCTCGCTCGCTCCGCGTCTCTCTTTCTCTTCCTCCGGGTTGCACAGAAGCGGGAGGCTGGCGGCTTGCTCCCTTGCTCCCAGATCCCTCGTTCTCTCGCTCCTTTTGTGCTTTGCGGGTACGAATCCCTTTCTCCCCCTGATACTACCTTTCCCCCCACGCCAACACCTCTGGGGATCCCTCCCCGTTTCCGAGCTCCGAACCAGCAGGAATTTCCTTGTCTCTCCCCCACACCCCACCCCATCCCCGAGCACCCGGGGAGAAGATAGTCTGGCAACCAACCCAAACAAAGTTAAAAAGGACAGTAGTAAAGGCGTAGAAAAGCTACCCCCGCCACCTTTTCCTTTGCTCTGTCCTCACCCTTCACACTGGGCCAACAAGCACGTCCTAGATCCCTCCCCCGACCCACTCCCACCCCCCCACCCCACCTCACCAACCAAACCAAAACAACAACAAAAAATAAGACAAACTCCAGGTGGAAAGTTCGAAAGGCGACGAGAGCGAAGTCGGCTAATGTTCAGAGAGCGGATACTGTGTGACTCCCAGGGGTCCCCAGGAGACCGACCCCGGAAAGTTAGCCTGGTTCCTGAGCAGCCTTGCTATTTCCTTCTTGCCCCCCCACCTCGTATACACACACACAAGCACACACACACAAACACGCACACACACCCCTTCTGCGCTCCATCCTCACCGTGAAAATTCCTTTGGAGAGCGACTGCACTTTTCAGAAGGCAAGGGAAGCAAGGCGAAGAGTGCGGGGCATGGAAAGTCCCGGCTGAGCAAGGGTGGTGGCGGCGGCGGCGGCGGCGGCAGAGGCGGCAGCAGCAGCAGCAGCAGCAGCAGGCGGCTGGCCCCCTGTTTGAGCTCGCCAGCTGCCGGGGATCGCATGTACAGAGCGAGAGCTTCGGAGTGAGAGAAGGAGTAGTGCTGCCTCTCAGCGCTGGCTCTAATCAGTGAATGAGCCTCCACTCTCCGAGGGACTCCCGCGAGCCAGCGAGCGAGCGGCGCGCACACACTCACTCCCTCACACACGCACGCACACACACATACACACACACACAGACACTCTCTGCTCTTTCTCTTTTTCTCTCACACACAGGCTCACACACATAGAGGCACACGCACACAGGCACACACACACACACACACACACACACACACACACACAGAGGCACAGTGAACACTGAATACATTAGGACACTAAGGGAGTCTGGGAAATGGAGTCCGGCCGGGGGCATTCCCGGACAACAGATCTGATGGCCAGCCTACCCGGGATGGTCCAGATAGTGGCCCAAAGAAAAGGCCTGAAATGTCACCATCAGAGTCAGTAAGAGCTAACCGCGAGGAAACGGCGAAGCTGCCCTAGATTACCAGTCAGCCCCAGGACAGGGCTCCGCGCCAGGCAAGCTCGGCCTCACCTGACAACCCCCTCTAAGGGAGCCTTCTCTGGGTCCGCTCCCCCAAGAACAGCTGCTAGGAAATTCAAGTCTAAAACAGAATTGACTAAAACACTAAAGAACTAATTGACGTCTAAAGAAAAAACGGGGTATCCGCGAAGGCAGAAGCGGTGGCCAAGAAAGGCTCGGTGGGATGAAGAGGAAGGAACGTGGTGGGGAAAGCTTTACACCTCCTGTGATTCCATTTGTGAGTCGCTTTCTCATCATGACTTCCCTTTGAAATTCGTTTTACATTTTATTTTTATGCATAATTCTAACCCGGGTGATATCTCATTGTCACATTACTTTCAAAGACCTCAGGTTTCCCCTCTGGGAAATGGGAGTAATATGTCACTTATTCTCTTCCCGAAGAGTCCCGGGAGTCATGGACTGTTTTCCTAAAAGCCCAGGATCCTAAAAAGTAACCATTCTCATTTATTATAATTGTCGATAAGGATACTAACAGCAATTTACATTTATGGAACACATGTACCCTTCCCAGAACCATAGAATTCACTTCAATTTGTTTGAACACACATTTATGAAACACTTATGTACCAGACATTGTGCTGGGCCAAAGAGGAGCAGCCTCTGCCCTCTTGGCTCTCTAAGTTTGTATATGTTATACCTTCATCTCCTTATTCCCATGTCCAGGCAGATGCCAAATGTTGTCCTATCTCCCTCCATGTCATTTCTCACATTCTTCTGTCTCTCTTCTCGCACAATAACCTCCTAAATGATCTCTCCCTCTCAAATCTCTCCTTACTCCAATTCATCCTCCACACAGCTGCTAAAGTAATTGTCCTAAAGTCTGGATCAGGCTATGTCACTCCCCTACTCAATAAACCTCAGTGGCTCCCCATTAAAATAGGCTTAAATACAAACCCTTATACTTGGCATTTCAAGCCTTTTACAGGCTGCCTCCTTCCTACCTTTCCTGCCTTATTGTACATTATTCCCCTTCATGTACTGTTTGGTCTAGTCAATATGGCTTTACTGGTCATTTAACTGCATATCCCAACCCTGTACTTTTGCATGAACAACCCCATGCCTACAACAAGCTCCCCTCATCACCTTCACATCTTAGAACCCCAAATTTCCTTCAAGACGCTACCACTTTCCTGATCCTCCTTTCCTTGTATTGATGTACACATACACCTGTGCTTTCTCTCCAGATAAAAATGTAAGTTTCTGGAGGGTAGAGATTGTTTCACTTTTATCTCTCTCTTCTCAGCACCAACCACAGTGCCTGACGTACAGTAATCCAATAATAAATGCTTGTTGATTAGACAGTCTACTGAGGTGTAAAAGAGAAGCTTAGCTCCACCAAGTGTTCTAGGTGGACACTAAGTTTAGAGAGATGATTTCCTGCTGGGGGAGGGGGGGGGTGTTGGAAGAATGAGAGACTTTATGGAGTGATTGGAACTAGTGCTGAGCCTTGAAGTACAAGTCTTTAAACCCTGCTGTTGACAAAAACTAAATGTGAGTCCCTGACATACCAGTGTGAGATGACTCTTCTTCCTGCCCACTATGCTCATTCTCACAACTCAAACCAGAACTGCAGTTACCTAGACAGTGTTTAGTACACAGTTTCTCTGGTCCAATGGAGAACACAGATCATCTGAAGCAATTCTGCCCCCTCTGGAGATCTGCTGTGGGGGAATGAACAAAGTTATGCCACCTAGCTCAATTCTCCACAGTGGTTTGCTGTTTTCTTTTGCAGCTCATTTTACAGATGAGGAAACTGAGGCAAACAAGGTTAAGTGACTTGCCCAGGGTCACACAGAAATATCTGAAGCCAGATAGGAACTCAAGTCTTCCTGACTCCAGGCCCAGCACTCCATCCACTGCGCCCCCTAGCTGCCCACTCCTAAAGTCTCTTTTCTATTGAGAATCTAATGAGTGTTTGATGTTTGGCAGTTTTAAATCCCCTCACAAGTTAGTTGTTTTGACTTATGTCTCTCCTGAACTTTGATGACTCTGGAGGAGAGAGTGAAGTTGACAACAACTCTGCCTCACTTAAATCTAATTCACACACAAGTCAAGACATCACCCTCGTAATATCATTGGTTCTCTTTGAGAATGAAGGATGAACATGTTACTAAACTTAAAACACAAACTACTAGCTTTTTTTTTCTCTTTTCTTCCTCCCTCCATTCCTACCTGTGATTTCATGCATATAGGGAACTGCCAGGGCAAAAACTCTCTGGCCAAGTTATCTACCTCCCTTAGTCTTAGGGAGACTGAGCAGGGTACTTTAACAGCCCTGACTCTATCTCTATCCCTGCCTCTAGCGGAGGGTAGAGAGGACTTGAGCTAAGAGAATCTTAACCTGAGCTTCTGGGGAGCTTCATATCCATCCAAGAGATGAGTCCTCTGGGTGGGGCCATAATCTGTGCATCATAGTACTGATACTGCCCCCTTGATGCACACTGCAGCTCTTCCATATCTTAGGATTCAATAGGGTTCTTAAAATCATAATAAAATAAGCCAATTTTCTTTCATGAATCAGATTAGGTTGAACACAATTACAAGGAATAAAGGCATCATTAATGAAAATATAAAAGGCAGCAAAAAAAAGTACTGCAAAGAAGACTTGATTTGACATCACAACATCACGAATCTAGGCAGACATTAAGGTTATCGAGTCTAATTGCCTCATTTTGTAGTTAAGGAAACTGAGTCTCAGACAGTTGTGGTGACTTGTCCAAAGTCACACAAGTGTAAATAGCAGAGTAGAGATTTGAACTCAGATTCCCTGACTCCGAACTCATCTTTTGTGGTACTGTAGCAGGGCATGGATTTGAATTCTGATTACTACTTATCACCTATGTGAATGTGGGCAAGACATTTGTCTGTGTCTTCCCATAAAACCTCCAGAAAGAATTGAATAGAAAGTACAGTGGAAAGAACACTGGGCCCAAAGCCAGAGAACAGGGGTTCAAATCCCACCTCTGAAATTATTACCTGTGTAGCCTCCTTGAACCTCAGTTTCCTCAACTTTAAAATGAGAACAGGGACATCTAATTGGTACCAACATGCACAGAGCACCAGGCCTAGAGTTAGGAAGACGTGAGTTCAAATCTGACCTCAGACACTAAGCGCTTGACCCTGGGCAAGTCCCTCAACCCTGTTTGTCTCAGTTGCCTCGTCTCTAAAGTGAGCTGGCAAACCACTCCAGTATCTATGCCAAGAAAACCCCCGATGGGGTCACAAAGAGTCTGACATGACTGAACAACACAACAAGAGTGCTGGACCCTACAGTCCTTGCCAGACCTATGATCCAAACTCATCTTATGATAGCCCTCACATTATCCACTTCTGCCTCTCATTCTCACTACATGAGCAGTCTGCTCAGACAGTAATATCTTCTATGTTATTTCTCTCATACAATTCATTTTGGTCACATGATGCAGCCACCCCCAATCAATCAACAATCATATATTAGGTGCTTGCTATGTGCTAAATGCTAGGGAGACAAGACAAAAACAAACGCAGTCTCTGCTCTCAGAAACATTACTTTATGATAGGGATGACAACATGTACATTTAGAAGTATATACAAGGTATAGACAGAGTAGAAGGAAGGTATTCTTAAAGTGCAAGTCGAGCTCTTGGATAGAACAAAGTGATGAATTTGAATTTTGAAGTAAGGCAGGGAATCAAAGAGGTAGAGGTGAGGAAGAGAAATATTTCAGCAGTGGGGTACAACTAGTGCAAAGGCATCGTGAGGGGAAATGAAAGATGGAACATCACATGGAAAGAACAGCAAATGAGAGCTAGTACTGGATGAAAATTGGACAGCTAAGGCGTAGAGAAGTGGGCAGGGAGCTGGTGAGGAGTTTATGTCTGGTCTTGAAAGCCGTAAGGAGTCACTGAAGTTTATTGGAAAAGAGACACTCCAAGATCAAACCTATGCTTTAGGATGATCACTCTGGCAGCTGTGCTAAAAATGGATTGGAGGGGGGAGAGACTTGAGTAAGGAAGACCAACCAGCAGCTATAGCAATAGTCCAGGCAAGGGAGGTGGGAGGCTCAAACTGGTGTAGCACCCATGTTAGTGGAAAGAAAGAGAGTGATGCTAGAGATGTTGTGGAGCTAAGGCTAATAAAATAATTAAATAAATATTAAACCCTACAATTTATTTTTATTAAATAAGCCATCAAATAAATTATGATTTGTTTATGTATAATATTATATATAATAATATATTATTTATCATATAGGCAATTATTAAATTAATTAAATAGATGATTGAAATAATTAAATAAAATTAATAGATATTAAAATGAATAATAAAATGTTATGATGATGGGAAGAGTGAGGGTGAAGAGTCTAGGATGAAAAATTAATTAAAATAATTTATGAAGGGCTTGTTATGTGACAAGACCTATCCCAAGCACTGGAGATACATTCAGAGAGAAAGAGCAAGCCCTGCTTTCAAAGAGTTTACACTCTAATAAAGGGAAAAACAAACACCTGTAAGGGAATCATGGCCGGAAGGGGAAGGGGTTGTTTTGATAAATCATTGGGATGGGCAACTGATTGGTTGGACTCTTCCAGGAACAGCAGTGTAAATTCGATGATTATCCTCAAAGCTAGAGATGGAAAGAGAATGGAGGGGTACAGAGAAGGGTGTGGAAATGAAGCTATCTGGAGGTTTTGAACCTGGATGTCTAAGGTAGTACCCTCAACTGGACTAAGGAAGTTGAGAAGAGAAGTGAAACTGGAAGGAAAGAGAACAAGTTCTGTTTAACACAAATTGGTCTATCCATGGGTATAGCAACATATCAAAGAAATTATATTCTATAACCAAAGTTGAACCAGAGATGCAGAGTTGGTTCAATATTAGGAAGACATACTTGACCATATATCAGATCAGCAAAAATCATATAATTATATCAATCAAAGCCAAATAAAAAAGCTTTTGACAAAATTGCACCAATTTTTGTTTAAAATTATAGAATACATAATACTATTCATCACAGCATGATAATACTATATGGTACTATATGGTATGTGTTTATATAGTATAGACATAGTATATATAGTATGTAGCTAAAATAGCATATATTTAAAATAAAGAGCCAACAATCATGCAATAGGGATAAACTGGAGTCTTTCCCCATAAGATCAGGAGTAAAGCAGTGCTACCCATTGTCACTGCTACTATTTGACATAGTGTCAGAAATTCTAGTTAAAACAATAAGATAAGGAAAAAGAAACTGAGGGAACAAGCATAAGAAATGAAAAAAAAGTGCTGCTTTTTGTAGATGATATGATGGTGTACTTAGAGAAGAACCCTGAAGAATCAACTAAAAATTCATTGAAATCACCTTAGCAAAATTGCAGGATATGAAACAAATCTACCTATATTATTTGCATTTCCATATATTACTAACAAAATCCAGCAGGAAGAGATAAAAAGGGAAAGGCCTTTTTAAATGACTATAGAATGTATATATAATCAATCAATTAGTCCATAAACATTTAGCAAGTACCTACTATGTACCAGGCACTGTGCTGAGTCCTGGGGATACAAAAAGAGGCAAAAGACAATCCCTATCCTCAAGAAATTTATAGTCTAAAGGGGGAGACAGATAAATACACAGAAAGCTCTATACAAGTTAAATAGGAAATAATGAATAGTGGGAAAGCACTGGAATTAAGAGAGGTTGGGGAAGGCTTCCTGTAGAAGGTAGGATTTTAGCAGGAACTCAAAGGAAGCCAAGGAGGTTCAGGGGACAGTCAGAGAAAATGATGGAGCAGAGAGATGAGTGTCTTACTTGAGCCAGAAGGCCAATGTTTAAAGAATATGTCAGGGAATAAAGTATGAGAAAACTAGAAAGGCAAGAGGGACCTAGGTTATAAAGGGCTTTGAATGACAGAGAATTTTTAATATTATTCTAGAGGCAATAGGGAGCCACTGGAGTTTATTGAGGGGAGGGAAGGGAATGATAATAGACAGACCTGCACTGTAGGAAAATCACTTTAGTAGCTGAATGGAAGATGAATTGGAGTGTGTATGTATATGTGTGTGTGTGGGGGAACTTGAGGCAGGTAGATCCACCAACATGCTATTGCAATAGTCCAGGTATAAGGTGATGAGAGTTTACACAAGAAGGGCAGTGGTGTCAGGAGATAAGGGGTCATATGTGAAAGATGTTGTGCAGAGGTTAAATCATCAGGTCTTGTCAACAGCTTAGATATGGGGGTGAGGGGTTGTGAGGGATAGTGAGGGGGTGACTGTTGGGTTGCATCCAATGAGGGACTGGGAGGATGTAATAGTAATAGGGAAGGTAGGAGGTGGGGAAGGTATATAGGGGAGAAGTTCATTTTGGGACATATTGAGCTCACCAGTTAGAGATGTCTGAAAGGCAGTTGGACATGTAAGACTGGAGGTCAGCAGAGAGATTGGGGCAAGATAGGTAACTTTGAAAATCATCAGCATAGAGGTGGAATTAAATCCATGAGAGCCGATTAGATCACCAAGTGAAGAAGGTTCAGTGTCTGCCGAGGGACACTGTTTAGAGGGTAAGATCTGAAAGAGAATCCACCAAAGGAGACAGAGACACAGATACGTGTCAAGTCAAGAGGCATTTATTACACACTTACTAGGAGCCAGGCACTGTGCTGAGCACTGGAAACATGAGATATAAGCAAAAAAAAAGACAGTCCCTGCACTCAAAAAACTTATATTCTAACAGGAGAAGAGAGATGAAAAGGAAAAGAGAAGGTACTGGTATGAAAGCATGATAGTGATGTCGGGAGAGGCAGAATCAGAGCTAAGAAAGGAGGGAAGGATGGTTGACCTGGGCCCTTCCTCAAAATGGAGCTTCCAATAGGAACCTGACAATTGGAGAAGCCAAGGTTGCAAGTATCATGAGACTGCATCATTAGGGAGCTAAGATGGTTGAAAATCTGGAGAGTTGAGGGCAGAGCTCAGAGACATACACAAGAAACTATAGCACTACAACTTCAAAGACTGCTTTATGAAAATACAGACCTAAATAAATGGAAAAACATTCACTGTTCATGGACAGGCTGAACCAATATGATAAAAATGACAATACCACCTATTCAGTGTTATATCAATAAAACTACAAAAGGATTACTTTATACAAGTAGAAAAAATAACTATGAAGGTCATATAGAAAAACCCAAGCTTAGAACTATCAAGAGAAAAATGAAAAAAATTGAAAGGATGAGAATCTTATACCAGATTTCAAACTATGCTGTAAAGCAGTAATCATCAAAACAATTTGGTAGTGATTTAAAAAAAAAGAGGAAGTTTAACAGTGGGACATATTAAGTATACAACATATAAAAGAAACAAAACTAGTAGTAGCAAGGTATTCAATAAACCCAAAGTCCCCAACTAGTGGGATAAGCAGTTAATTTTCAATAAAACCAGCTGAGAAAACTAGAAAGTAGTCTAGTAGAAATTGAGTTTAGATCACTACTCACACCACATACCATGACAAGCTCCTAATGGATACATGACCTAGATGTAAAAAGTATTTCCAGATCTATGGATCTATGGAAACAAGGGGCCAATAATCAAGATCACAGAAATTAAAATAGACAATATTGATCACATAAAATTTAAAATGTTTTGCACAAACAAATATAATTCAGCTAAGATTAGAAGGGAAACTTAACTAGGAAAAATATCTTTGCAACAACTTCTTCCGAGAGGTTTCATTTTCCAAGTTATACAAAAACTTTATTCAAGTTTAGAAGAAAAAACTACTTGCCAATTGTTAAAGGATATGAATAGGTAGTTCTCATGAGAAGCAATCCAATCTGACTATAGTCATATTTTCAAAAAGTATTATCCAAATCACTAAGAATTAGAGAAATATATATCAAAGCACATTGGAGATTCTACTTCACACCCATCATATTGGCAAAATTGGTGAAAGGGGAAGATGACAAATGTTGGAAGAGTTGTGAAGAAAAGGATTTATTGATACATTGTTGGTGGAGCTGGGAATTGGTATGTCCATCCTGGAAAGCAATTGGAAGCCCCCCCAAATTACTAAACTGTATATACCTTTTGACCCAATGATAACTTTACTAGAGTTATACACCAAAGAGATCAAAGAAAGAAAAGGTCCTTGATGTCTATGTGTGTGAGTGTGTTGTGTGTGTGTTTATCAGCTTTGTTGGTGGAAGTTAAGGGGATGCCCATCCTTTGGGGAAGGGATGAACAACTTATGGTTTATAAATGTAACAGAATACTACCATGCTGTAAGAACAAGATGATTTCAAAGAAATCTAGGAAAACTTATATGAACTGACACAGAGCATGATGGGCAGACATAAGAGAGTAATCTATATAATAACAACACTATAAAAAAAACAACCCCGATGGACTTAGGAACTCTGATCAATGTAATGTTCAGTCATGATTCCATAGGATTTATCATGAAGAACGATGCCCATCGTCTGCTAGAGGGGTGATGGTGATGATACAAAATGAGACACATTCTTGGGTATGCCTAATATGGAAATTTGTTTTGCTGGACTATGCACATATATATTAAAAGGGTTTGTTTTTCTTTTTTATTTAATGGAGGAGGGATATATGAGGGGAAAAAAAGAAACGCTCAGTAGCTGAAAAAAATAAAACTTCATTTTTGAAAGATGCCCATGGCACATTCAGTTGGAAACTTCTGATAGGTGACTGGTGATTTGGAACTGGAGATCAGTAGAGACGTTAGGGCTGCATATATAATCTGCAGTCTTCTGTACTGAGATGATATTTGAACACACAGAAGCTGATAAGGTCACTGAATGAGAGTACAGAGAGAAAAGAGAAAATCAGTCAGTCAACAGCATTCATTAAACTCTTACTATATGCCAGTCACTATGTTTAGTAAATACTAGAGATAAAAATTACTAGCAAAAAAAAGTCCCTGTCCTTAAGGAATTGAATGGAAAAAATGATACATGAAAGGGTAGCTAAAAAGGAACCTATATCCCAGTCAAGAACATGATGGAGAAATCTGGAAAAGTGTAATCTGGTGAGAAATGAAGAACTGACTGACCAGAGCATTCTTCTTCAATAGAGGATCTGGGAGGATCCTTCCAATCAGAGGGGACCCAAGGGAGGAGGGTACTTCCAAGGTGTAACTTCAAGGGCTGAAGTGATTTTCTCAAGTTACTGAGTATAATAGAGAAGGCTAGAGGAGAAAATTTGGATAAGAAATGAAGAAATGGAAACTACATAATAATGAGTATCAAATGAGAGGTATAGATAAAACAGGAGTTTAGAGAAAGAAAAGATCGCCATTGGTTGGGATAAAATGGCAAAAAGTAGAAAAGGAAAAAAAAAAAGCCTAGGGCAGAGTTCATGGGGGACATCACACTTCAAGGCGGGGGAGGGGGGGAGGGTAAAAGGTAGGAGGAAAACTAAGAGAGGAGAGAGTATGCAGGAGGAGAGAGTGACCAAAGAGTATCAATTGCTACAGAGCAATCAAGAAAGATGAAGAGTGAGAAAAATCCAGGATAATTGTCCATTTGGCAATTAATAATAATATCAAGCACTTACGGAGCACTATAAGACTTGCAAAACCCTTTACAAATATTATCTCCTTTGACCCTCACAACAACCTTGGAAGGTACATGCCATTACTGATTCCATTTTGTAAATGAGGAAACTGAGGCAGACAGAGCTTAAATCACTCGCTCAGGGTCACACAGCTAATAAGTGCTGGAGGCAGAATTTGAACTCAGATCTCCAAGTCCAACTCTCTATCCATGTAACTAGCTACCTAGAAGTCTCTAATGACTTTGGAAAGTGTGACTTTAGTTGAATGATGAATTTGAAAGACAGATTGATGGAGGAGAGGAAATGAAGGTGCAGAGTGTAGATGACTTGGCATCCTGTCACTCTAGTCTATCATAATACAATAACTGGTATTCAAAAGAGTAATTTTTTGTTATCCAGGAAAGGTGTTCAACATATCCTTTAAGATGGAGATGCAGGCAAAATGTTTCGCAAAACTTATTATCAAAATTTTGTTTAAATTCATGCTTGAAATCCTCCCCAATTTCTTTGCAGCAGTGAAGGACGATGGGTGTAAAATACTGTAAATCAGGTCATACTTTTTCAATAAATTGGTTCATTTCACTGAACTGCTTTTTCCCTTCTTTTTTATTCTTTTTTAAAAAAATATAGTTCTCTGGCAGAGTGTTAGGGGGAGATATACATTTGAAAATGCAGAAGATGTTAAAAACACAAGATATTAAAATTATTTTAAAAATAGATTGCTACTTAAAGGAATGAATTTCTAATAGTGGAATACCTCACTCCTTCATATGATAATGCCTTCAATAAGGTATTAATTAGCATCAGTGTCATGAATTGGAAAAAAAATCATTGTTCTTGGGTTTAGAAGATCCAGCTTTGAATTCTGACCTTGAAATGAACAAGCTGTGTGACTCTGCATATCACTTAATCTCTCTGGGCCTCAGTTTCTTTAACTGTCAAATAGGTATTCCTTTCCTCAAAGGGTTATCATAAGGAAATTACTTGTAAGCCTTAGACTCTGTATAAATGTGAGTCACTATTAATTGTATATAAATGCCAAGAAAATCCAGATGGAAAATATTTGGCAATTTTTGAAAGTTTGGTTAAATGGGTGAATCCTGTCAAATTGGTACAGTTATGAGTCTACTCTCAATGGATTTCTGCAGTATGTACCAAGTGAGGATACATGGTCACTCTGAAATTTCTGTAGTTATATTGCTTACAAAATCAGATCAAAACCAAGGTTGGAATAAGCCTCCCATCTGTGTGGGTATATAGATCAGAGGACCTACAGTTAACCCTATTAGTATATGTAACATAGGGAGGCTACTTCCCTGGGATGGAGACAGAGAAGGAGAGGGAGGGAAAAAAGGAAAGGGAGAGGGGGGGGGGGGAGGGAGAGAGAGAGAGAGAGAGAGAGAGAGAGAGAGAGAGAGAGAGAGAGAGAGAGAGAGAGAGAGAGAGAGAGAGAGAAGAAAAAGAAGAAACAAAAAGAAAGAAAGAAAAGAAAGAAAGAAAGAGAAAGGAAGAAAAGAAAGAGGAGGCAGAAGAGGAAAAAACCCTAGTGATCTTAACTTTGTAAGAAACTTGTAAACTTAAAGGAACTTTACAAAATAAAAATTATTCTATTTGCTCCTCTAAAAGACACCCTCTCCTCCCTAAGAAAAGCAAACACCACCCTCTGTGAGGCACCAAAATAATAAAAAAAAAAAACCAGAAATAAAAGAAAGGACACCACAAAACTCTCTGGTTTCCAATCTGTTACACACATTTCTTGAACATTTATTTTGTCGCAAGGCAATACTCTGGATGCTGTAGGAGATACCAGAAAATATACCCCTCCAGTCCTTGTCCTCAAGGAGTTTATCATCTAGTCAGTCAAATATCTAATGAAAGGATTACTATGTGCCAGTCAATGTGCTAAGTGATAGGAGTACAAATACAAGTAAAAAGAAAGACAATCCTTGCCTTCAAGGAGCTTACCTTCTAATGGGGGCAGGGGAGAACAACATAAAAGGGAACTTGAGACAGAGCTGGGGCAGGGAGGAAGAGATACCTGGCACTAGGTATGGTGAAGAAGTCCAGAGCCGAGCAGCCTGGTGGGAAATAAAGAGATGGCTGGCTTGGACTCCTTCCTTAAACAGAGGTTCTGGGAGGCCCAGATCAGAGGGAGGGGCCCCAGAGGCAGAGGGTCTTCCAAGGTATGAGTTCCAGGGCTGAAGGATGAAGAAACGTCTTCTGGTGCATGGTGGGAAAATCCAGAGGAGAGAACTTGGGTGGGAAATGAAGAGAAGGCAACAGCTGTACATGGTAATATGTGCCAAATGAGTGGTCCAGACAGTATATGAGTTTAGGAAAGGAAAAGATCACCACTGACTAGGGGGTCCAGGGAAAGCTTCTTGGAAAAATGGGAATTTAGGGGCAACTTGAGGGAGAGGGGAAATGAGGAAAGGGAAGAGTAAGGAAGGGGACATAAGTGGAAATGACCAAGTAATGCTGGGGAGATAATACATTCAACAGTTATCGAAGGTCTGTAGTAGAATGGTCAACTTGGGAGAAAGAAGCTCAGCTTCAAAGTACCTGACCAATCATCATCCTACGTTTGGTGTAACACCTCCAGAGATGGGAGACTTACCACCTCTCAAAGCAGCCCACTCTGTCTTTGGATAATTTTAATGTTTGAAAGTTTCCCCATGCCAAGCCTCGGTTTGCCTCTTTTGAACTTCTGTCGATTATCCCTACTCTAGTTCTGGACTCTGGGGTCCAGGAGAAGGTGGATCACCCTTCCATGTCACCCTTTAAATAAAAACATTTACCAATAACTGAGTGGATAAAGAATATGAATAAACTTTTCAAAAAGATTACAAACTATAGATGACCATATGGAAACATGCTCCAAATCATTGACAAATACAAATTAAAACAATGCTCGGGTTTTACTTGAATTCTTCAGACTAGAAAAGATCACAAAAAACAGGGACAGTCAATGTTGAGAGAAAAGGCTGCAGAAAGACAGGCATACTATTGGTTGAGCTAGCAGAAGCCTAACCCCCTTTAAAAAAAATTACTCAGCACCTCCTGAGGTTAGGTTGAATTAATCGTTGTTTTTATTCAATGCCCTCAATTGCATGAGAGGCTACTACCGCCGCCTCCTGCCCCCGCATATTTTCAGTGCCCCCATGAGGCAATATTGCCCACTTTGGGAGCTATGATAGGGAATGGGCAAAACAACCTGGATATCAATTTAGAATTATATAAACTGTCCACACACTTTAATTAGAATTCCACTACTGGGTATATGACCCGATAAAATTTTTTAAAAATATTATATAGCACTTATAGGTTATTTCATTTGGTCCTCACAACAACCATGGGAGGTAGGTGTTGTTATCACCTCCATTTTACAGGTGATGAAACTGATGCCCAAAGAGGTTAGGTCACACAGCTGGTAAGTGTCTGGGGCAGGATCTGAACTCAGGTCTTCTTGACGGTTAGCTTAATACTCTTTCATTATGTCGACAAGTTGCCTGTCAAGATACAAACAAAGGACCAATATATACAAAAACATTGACAGCAGCACCCCTTGTAGCTACAAAGGACCAGAGACAAAGTGATTATCAATCACTTAAGGGATGACTGAAATAAATCATGGCATAGAATATGTGTATGACTGGAAGCAGAGCCCCTCTGGAGGCTCTTGGATTCAGGCTCCTAGGCTGTCCTCATAATGGTCTAATAATGGGAGTCAAGATGGTGGTGGTGGCCTGAACTGCCTGGCCCAGATTTCCTCCTTCTGTGTCCCAACCCCCTACACTGCCCCTACTCAAATCCTCTCCCCTCACCCTGTTCTGTGGGTGACAGTTGGCCATTGGTGGGGATGGCTACTTCCTTATCCACAGAAGATGCTTTCTTGTATAATGGTGGTAAGGAAGTAGGATTATGATGGAATATTTTTATATAACAAGTCAAGGAAACACAATATCGTAACAGTCAATTAACCTGTCAGTATCCCCAGAAAAGTCTCTAAGGCTCCTGGTCTTATTACTTTTTCTCAGTCTTCTTTGCTAGTTTATCATCCATATCGTATCTCCAAATTCTGCTGCACCATAAGGCTCATCCTCACCCTTCTCTCTCTATACTCCCATCTTTTTACCCATGGGTTTAATTGCCATCTCCATGTAGATAACTGCAAAATCTTTGCCTCAGTCTCTCTAGAAGTCCAGTCCCACATTGTTAACTGCCTGTTAGGAATCTCAAACTGGAGATCCAGTAAGCATCTCAAACTCAGCATGTCCAAAATAGAACTCATGATCTTCTCCTCAAGCTTACCCCTCTTCTGAATTTCCTTATATCTCTGGAGGTCCCCACCATCCTCCCAGTCTTTCAGGTTCATAATCTCCATTTTCACCTTCTCTCAAACCCCACAAATCCAATCAGTTGCCCAATCTCATTCTTCCTACTTCTACATCTCTTGCATTTGATCCTTTCTCTCTACCAACACAATCACCACCTTAGTTCAGACTATGACCTCCAGATGAGTATTTTTTCTCCAGTCTTTCTGAACTTCCAATTTTTCATCACAAAGCTGCCTTTTTCCATGAGCACAGATCCAACTAGACCACCCCTCTACTCAATAAATTCCCTATTGCCTCCAAGATAAAATATCAGTTCCTATTTGGCTCTTCAAACCCTTTACAATTTGGCCCCAATCTATATTTTCAGTCTCATAATGTATTACTCCAATTCCTTCAACTGAGAATCAGTCCAGTCAAAATGATCTTCTTGTTTTCTCAAACATATATCCATCTCCCTTCTCCCAGCCTTTGTACTGGCCATTCTCCATGCCTGGATTACATTCCTTCCTCCCATCACAAAACTCCTTGCTTCCTTTGAGACTCAGCTCAAATACCACATAGTACATGGAGCCTTTCCTGATCCCCAAGTTCTTGGTACCCTCCTCCCCCAAAGTACGCTGTATTTACTTGGGGTTTATTCTAGGTTTATTTATCTCTGGGCAACTTGTCTCTCCTGATAGAATGTCAGCTCCTTGCGATCAAGGATTGCTTCATTTCACTTTGCACCGCAGCACCTGCCGCATAGGAGGCAACTAATAACTGCCTGTCAATTGCCTGCTTAATTGATAGATTCCATCCCCGTGGCATACTTTTGCTTAGTTGTTTTTCTTTATCAAAAGGGAGGGTTCAGTCTGGAAGGGAGAGTCTGCTTGTTTGTTTTTTAAAATAACCATAAGATAAAGACAAAAGGCATCTATAAAATCTATTAAATGATCACTCCAAAACACTAATATGCCCCCACCTAAGTCATTTCTTCCTCAAGCACACTATTTCCAGTTCTTTTAACCAACCCTTTTATAACATGCAGGACCTCCAAGGCAGTCACTATCCAGGTCACCTTCCTCTGAGCCCCGACAAGGAGAATTGGAAAGGAATCCCCTCTACAATATACTTGACAAGTGACCAGCCAGCACCTAACGCCCTCCGAGGCGGCATTTCCCAGGACAGTCTTGTTGTCATTGTAGGAAGCCTCAAGATCCCTCCGAGCATCTTTCAGCCCCCTTCACCTTCCTTGATCCTGGTCTCGTCCTCTGGGAGTAAACAGAACATATCCATCTGATCTCTCTTCCTCCCGACAGCCCTTTAGGTATTTGAGGACAGTGTTCATTCCTTAATCTCTTCAGGTTTGTCTTTTTTAGGCTAAACACCCCAAGTTCCTTCAAGTGACCCTCATGTAAGATGATCTCTAAGCTCTTCCTTAAATTGATTGTCCTCTTAGGGACATTTTTGAGACTTTCAATATTTTTCTTAAACAATAGGACTCAGAACTGAATGTGAGGGGATCCAGGGCACTGGACCTGGGGTCTGGAAGAATGGAGCTCATATTCTGACTCAGAACTAGCTATGTGACTGACCCTGGGCAAATCACTTAACCCTTTCTCAATCTCAGTTTTCTCATTTGTAAAATGAAAGGGTTGGACTCAGAAGTTCCTTCCATCTCCAGAGGTGTGATTTAAAAAAACATTATTTTAGACTCAAACACCAGAACACAAATACAGAATGGAGAAAAGAAACAAAATCATATCATAGACTTAGATATTGGATGTCATGTGCACATCAGAACATAGAAGAGGATTCAAAATATATAGCAATAACTTCACGTTTCAAGAAAGCCTCTATATTAACTACCCTGCATTAAGTTGAAAGCTGTCTACCTTCTCTTTCCTTTCTTGTAGGTTTTCTTTTGTTCTCTGCTGTACACTTTTTCCTCTGTTCTTTTTCCCCCTTCCTTCCTCCTACCCACCACCCCAAGGCTACAATTGAGCATGGATATATTTATGTACAGGTATTGATATATACATATACGTATACATAGATAGATAGATAGATAGATAGATAAGCATATACTTTCCCTAAGAGATTCTACTTCTAATCTTGTTTTTATGTTTGTGCATATCTCTCTTTTCCTATTTCTCCTAACTCCTCTACTTTACTTCTACCTGCTACCTTGCCTTCCTATTACTTAACCTACCCCCACTCCAGCAATCCTTCCCTTGTCCTCCCATTCCCCTAAATCTAAACACCGTTCTATAGCCCCTTTTTAACCCATTCCCTCACCCTCCCTTCTAAAGAGCCCTCATTTATCTTCTCTTCCCTCCTTATCCCCTTAGAGATTTATTTCTTTTTTAAATTTAGAAGACTTTTATACTCTTCTAGATGTGTATGTATTTTCCCTTCTAAAACTCATTCTTGATGAAAGGAGGTTTCCAGAACTAATAGCCCCTCCCCCCACTAATTCTTCTATATTAGTTCTTCCTCTTGCACCTAATTTGTATAAAATAATTACTCTTCTTGAACGGTTTTGCTTTTTAAAGTCATATCATACTCAAGCCTACCCCAATCTTTCTTATAAGCTACCTAATAATTAGTAACAATTTTAGACATAGGTTTTACATTTGCCATATATAAAAGGTAAACATTCTGTCCTTATTGAGTACCTTATAATTGGTATATAATATTTCTCCTGGCTCTTGTATGTCAAATCTTCTATTGAGTTCAGGGTTGTTTGTTTTTTTTTTTAACAGAGTGCTGAAAGTCTAACAAGTGATCAAATGTCCATTTTTTTCCTTCTTAAAATTATGCTTAGCTTTCCTGGGTGTGATATTTTCTGTCGAAGGCCTAGCTTTTGCTCTTCAATATATAGTGTTCCAAGACCTGAAATCTTTTATTGTTACCAGCTCTAGGTCTTGTGTGATTCTAATCGTGGTGCCATCATATGTAAATTGTTTTTTTTCTTGTTGCTCATAATATTTTGTCCCTGTTTTGGGGTTTTGAAGTTTAACTATGATATTTCTGTGAGTTTTCCTTATAAGTGCTCTTTCAGGAGGTGACAGGCAGATTTTTTTTCTCTTTCTAATTTCTCCTTCTGATGCTTCAGGACAATTTTCTGTAATCATTTCTTGTGTTATTGTATCAAGATTCTTTTTTTGATCAGAACTTTCAGGTAATCCAATTATTCTTGTGTTTCCTCTTCTTGATCTGTTCTCTAGATCTGTTGTTTTTCTTATGAGATATTTCATATTCTCTTCTATTTTTTCATTTTTCATATTGCTTTTTTTAAATTTCTTCATCTCTTATAACTTAACTGGCTTCCCTTTGCCCAATTCTCATTTCAGGGAGTCATTTTCTTCCTTAAGATCCTGAATCTCCCTTTCTAATTGATTGACTTTCTTGTCATAATCTTGTTTTTCTTGTATTATTCTTGTTTTTCTTTTTTAATTTTTCCTCCATCTCTCTCATTTGATTTTTAAAGTCTTTTTTTAGTCCTTTGATGAATGCTTTTTGGGTAGACATTACTCTTTGGGGTAGAAAAGGATTTCTTTGCTTCAATATCCTCCTCTGAAGACAAACCTCAGTCTTCTCTATTACCATAGCAGTTCTCCATGGTTGGATTTTTTCTCCTTTGTCTGTGTATCTTTTTGCTTTTATAATCACTTCTAGTCCTGGGGTTTGGGGGATGGTGCCTCTGATCCTCTTCAGTTCTCCCTTCTGACTTTGAACTCAAACCAAGACCTCCAGCCTCCTGTAGGTGCCCACAGCCATCAGTGCCTCCACCCTACTGCTTCTGAATTCACCTAGTGTAAGCTGGTTCCTTCTCACACACACCCCTCTCTGCAGCACAGCTGGGACTGGGGGTTCCCTAGATCTTCCCAAGGTCAGATGCCTACTTTTCCTTACTGTCCCAAGGGGTAAAAGTTCCTGGGCAGCCTCTCCAACCAACTAATCCTAGGGCTTTCTGTTTGTTGTCCCGTAGCCTTCATAGGGAGGAAATCTAGTTCTGAGAGTTTTCTTCTGGTGTTCTCCCTGTTCTGCTCCTACTTGTATTTATTTTCACAGCTCTGTGTTTAGCCCAGAGACACTATTTTATCTCTTTTGTGGCAGAAAATCTTGAGAGCTTGAAATTATCTGATCTGCTCTGCCATCTTCCCATCTTCTCTCTAGAGCTGTGACCTTAAGAAACTCCTGACCCTGGACTGTACCTCTCGCCCCCCCCCATATGTACTTATAACTCCTTTTCAGGGTCCCAGCTGAGACTGGACTGCCTTTAGACCGGACTACCATTGGAATACCTGATTTAGAACTAGCTTGCTATTTTCGTCCAAATGTAACACAAATTTAGGGTACCATCACAAATCTCCTTTCACATTAGCCCCAGAGGGTAACTGGCTACTTTTCCCATGAAGATTTTAAAAGTAACCATGAAATATTGGAGACTTTCTTCTTTCTCCCTTTAATTGAGATCTACAGAGTGTGACCTGCCCAGAGTCACACAGCCAGCATGAGTCAGGTACATTTCTAACTCATAAGCCCCCACCAGTGTGATAGCTCCACTGTCAGTTGATATGAATTAGCCAGCTAGCCTTAAAAAGCCTTTAGAAATGTTACCAAGGTGGCATAGTAAAAACAATTTGTTCATTTCCCCAAAATTCTGTACCTCACTCTTCCCCAAGTACATACAGAGTCCAAGGAAAAGTGGGATCAGACTTAGAAAGGATATGTGGTAGAGGAATGATTCACAGCTCTTGTTAGCCCTTTAGTAGAGTCTTCATGAAGCTCCGTTTACCTGCAGTAAAAGTCAGTTGGAAGAAATGGTAGCTACCCTGTCTCCCACCAGTCCATTGAGTCAATGAGCACATAGCTCTGAGAATGTAGCCACTTTTGCCTCTTTGAATTTGTTCTTTTTTAATTTCAGGCAAACTAAGTGTCCTGGGATGAAAATGTCCAGGTGAGCTCATGATTCCAAACAATTCAGAGGTTAAATCATAGTTGGTGGTGGGAGTTGAACAGAGAAAAGGAAGGTTGTCCACCAGAGTGTGTAGGGGCTGAAGGCAACAGGAGCCCCCTGCATCTGGAGAGACTCAACAAAGAGGAAGGGATGTAGAACAAAGGTCATCTTTATTCAAGGCAGAACTGCTTCAGAGAGTGTGACCTCTTGTGGTGGAGAAAAGGACCAGCCCTGGATATTAGGCACTAACCTCAGAACCCAGAAGACAGTTAGACCTAAGAGGACCTTCATGAGAACTCTGAAGGAAGAAAAGGGTTTCCAGAGCCAGGAGCTGGGATGTAGTTCTTAGTGTGCTTTCCACATGCACCTGATACCATTAAGTAGGACGCTACTCTCCCAATGGACATTACGGGATATTGAGAGAAAGTGCACCTCAGGTTTTGGGGAGAAAGTTTTATACCAGTACCCTCTCAGTTAATACCTCTTCTAAAAGCTAATTAAGTCAGGCTGATTGATTGTTAACAGGGAGCACACCAAGAGCAATAGTACTATAGCCCTCAAAGGTTACCTCAGTCAGCAACAACCTCTTCTTTGGAAATTCCAAACCATCAGATGTTCCAGCCATGCTGCACCCTCCCCAACTCTATCTACCCTTTATGTGCTGTCTCTTCTCCAATGGTAACCTCCTTGAGGGCAAGGGCTACCTTGTTTCCTTGTACATGTATCCTCTGCATTGAGCAGAGTGACTGACACATAGCAAATACTTAATAAAAGATTTTTCATTCATTCTTTTTTTTCAAAACTATAATAATAGCATGAAAAATGTTCAATGCAACCCTTTTCTCTTTTACCTAGACAGTTTCTTTTTTCCACCCCTAGAACCACTCTGGGTTCTGATAGGTGAGTTCTTAACTTCTCTGGCCCAGAAGATAAAGCCTCCACTTCCTGGCCACATGCTTTAACCAGTCCCACCCTGTTTTCTAGCTTCCTTTTATATCCTGTCTTTCCACACTAGAATGTAAGCCCCTTGGTCATTGATAAGAAGAACATTTGTTTCTCCACTGAAATATTGAAAGCAGCACTTTTTGTCATAGTCAAGAACTAGAAACAAAGTAGATACCCGTTGTTTGGGAAACTGTGGAATGTGAATGTATTGGAAAATTACTGTCCTGTTAAGAAAGGAAAAAATAGGATGAAGATAAAGAAGCATGGGAAGAATGTACTCTATGAACTGATTCAGAGTAAAGGAAGTAGAGCCTGGAAAATAACACATACAATGACAATGACAACAGTGTAAATAAAAAGAGCAAAAAAATTATGTTCCAAATGTGAATGCTATAAAATCATAAAGAACAAAGAGATATGAGAAAACAACCCCCACCCTTCCTTTTTTTTGCAAAGGTGTTTAGTCTATGGAGGTGAAACTTGTAGATATTTTCAGAACTTTTAAAAATATAACTGATTTTGCTTATTTTTTTTCTTTAAAAAATTTTGTTATATGAGAAGCTGGGAGGTGAATATCAGTTTTCTGAAAGGGAAAAATCTGTGCTTCTGGAAGACAAAGATTGTGTCTCTAGCACATGGTACAGGTACTGGCATATAATGAGTGACTAATAAATGCACTATCTATTCATCTATCCATCTATCTACTATCCATCCATCTATCTATCTATCTATCTATCTATCTATCTATCTATCTATCTATCTATCTATCTATCACTTATTTACCTACCTACCCATCTAAGACACATTCTTCCAGAGTCATATTCCACACATGGGTCTTGTACTACAAAATCTCAGTGAAGCCTACTGAATTCAAATTTGCCTCTTTGTTTTAGGACCTCTAGTTCAGTTTTGTTATTAGGCAAAACATTTACTGACTTGTCCCTTCCTGCTTTTAGAATCTGTGATCTGGCGTTTCTACCATTCTGTGAAATTGCTGAAGCAGATTTAGGCTTGACATACATAATAATTGCTGTTCAGTTATTTTCAGTCACGTCCCACTTTTCATGACCTTTTGAAGTTTTCTTGGCAAAGATAATAGAATGGTTTGCCATTTCCTTCTCCAGATCGTTTTATAGATGAGGAAACTGAGGCAAACTGGATTAAGTGACACAACTAGTGTCTGAGCCAGAATTTGAACTCAGGTCCTCTTGGCTCCAGGCTCATTGTACCATTCAGCTATCTCCTAACAATAGTAGCTATTCAAAAGTGAAATGGACTATCTTTCAATTAATAAATGTCACAGGATAAGAACAGGCAGTTTTCAGAGGAAGAAATCTAAGCTAGAAATAGCCATGTGAGAAAATGCTCTAAATCACTAGTAATTGTAGAAATCCAGAATGAAACAACTCTGAAGCTCCATCTCACCTTCACCTTATTAGCAAAGTTGACAAAAATGGAAAATGACAAACGCTGGAGGGGCTACAGAAAAACAGGTACGTTGATGAACTGCTGTCGGAGCTGTGAACTGGTCCAGTTGTTTTGGAAGGCAATTTGGAACTGTTCCACAAAAGCGATTAAATTGTGCCTACCCTCTGATATACCAGTACCACTACTAGTTCTATATCTAGGTCTATAGATTAATACGTCTAATGAATGAATGAATAAAAACGCATTTTAAGCACTTACTATGTCAAAGCAGTAGAAATTCAAATAGAAGAATAAAACATAGATAGTTCCTGCTCTCAAGATAAAAACAAAGGACTCATAGGCTCAAAAATATTTGCAGGAGCTCTTCTCGTAATGAGTAAGAACATGAAACTGAGAGTCCTAGTGAATTGAGTGAAGAATATTTTGCTTTTTCCTTCCTTTTTCTTTTCTTAGACTGCTTTTTCCATCTTCTCAATGAGTGGGACAGAGGAGGAGACAGAGAGAAAGAATTCTGAACTTAAAGTAAAATTTAATTAAAAAAAAAGGAAAATGTACTGCTTCCAGAAATAGTGGATGCCCATTCCCCCTTACCAGAGGTCTTCAACCAGGGGCCAAATGATTTTTCTTTTTGGAGATAGTAGAGAAATTTTTGTGATTAGGTATGTATTGGACTAGATGGCCCCTTGAGGTTCCTTCCAACTCAGGGTCTGTGAAACGTCATATGAATCTAAACTTGACTATATAGAGTGTTGAAAATAACATAATAACCCCTAATAGCTGGAAAATTAAGAAGCATGGCTTTGTAGTCTAGGTTTGCCCTTGGACTGCTATGTAAAAATAATGGAAATAAATAGAATAACTCAAGTCTCAAATATTGTGAAAAAAATCTCATAAGCACGGCTGAAAAATGTCTTATCAATAGCAAACACTACAATATTATCCTCTCCCACACACTCATAGCTAATACAACTGATTCATTTTTAATTGTTTTTCCAATACTCATGACTAGTTGAGTATAGATTGATGAATGAATGAATAAGAAAGCATTTTTTTTAAGTTCTTACTATGTGCTAAGCAGTAGGGATTCAAATAGGAAAAACCCCCAAGACAATTCTTGCTCTCAAGGAACTCACACTCTAATTAGAGGAGTCAACATATAGAGGAGGGTACAGTTGTGGGGGGCATGGAAGCTTCTATAGGCTCTAAAGTCCTAAGGGTGCCTCAGCAGGACACATGGCAAAGCCCAGGGGTCCTTATAGTGCACAATCAGGGCAGATGACCATTGCACAACGTTGCTGTTACTGTGTTCAATGTTCTCCCGGTTCTGTTCACTTCATTCGATATCAATTCATATAAGCCTTTCCAAGGTTTTCTGAAATCTGCCTGCTCATCACTTCTTATAGCACAGTAGTATTCTATTACATTCACATACCACAACTTGCTCAGCCACTCCCCAATTGATGGGCATCCCTTCAATTTCCAATTTTCTGTCACTACAAAAAGAGTTGTTATAATTATGTTTATACATGTGAGCCCTTTTCCATTTTTTGCAATCTCTTTGGGATACAGACCTGGCAATGGTATTGCTGAATCAAAGGGTATGCACAGTTTTATAGTCCTTTGGTCATAATTCCAAATTGTTTTCCAGAATGGTTGAATCAGTTCACAACTTTACCAACAATGCATTTTCCCACATTTTCTCCAACATTTATCATTTTATTTTGATTTTTTTCATGTCAGCCAGTCTGATAGATGTGAGGTGGTACCTCAGAGTTGTTTGAATTTGTATTTCTCAAATCAATAGTGATTTAGAGCATTTTTTCATATGACTATAGATAGCTTTAATTTCTTCACCTGAAAACTGCCTGTTCATATCCTTTGGCCATTTATCAACTGGGGAATGTCTTAAAATATAAATTTGACTCAGTTCTCTATTTTAGAAATGAAACCTTTATCAGAGACACTGACTGTATAAATTGTTTTGTGGAGATGCATAGTGGCAACCATTCCTCCAGAAACAAGAGATGAATGTATCTCCTTGGTCACCCTAACCCTGAAATGTGTGTCCACTTTAGGGAACCATGTTTTAGAAGGGATATAGATAGTCTGAAAATATCCAGAAGCTAATAACCAGGATGGCCAGGGACCTCAAATTAACTTGTATTTCCTTTCTATAGAGTCTGTATCTATCTGCTCACAACAGCTCATGTTGTTGCCCAAGATAGATGTGCAAACTCCCTGCAGGCAGAGACTTCTTTGTCTTTGTATTTCCATCTCCTAGCCCAGTACTTAGAATGTTCCAGCTCTGTACTTAAGTCTGTACTTAAGAAATGCTTGACTGCTACCTTTTCCACATCAGAACTGGGCCAAAAAACGAAAAGATTTAAGAAGAAGTAAAAAAGAGTCACAAAATTCCGGAACTGGACAGAACCTCAGAGACCACCTAGTCCAATCCATAATCAAAATGAAATTCCCTCTAAAAATACCCATCAAGTTTCCATGAAGACTGCCAGCCAATGAGGAGGAACCCCTGCTTTCTGAGACAGTTCATATGATTCAAACAGCCAGATTCCAGAAGTTGTTGCTGTTTGTCCTTCATTCTCAATGAGGACCATGACATCAGGGAGGTGATGCCATGACGTGCAAGCGAATTGGATTTAAGTGAGGGATTGCTGTGTGAAGTCACCAGCCTTACTTTCTCCTTGGGAGACATCTGGATCCAGCGGACATATATGGATCAGGACCACTGGAGATGGCCCAGAATGCAATGACCTTTTCAAGCTAAGGGCTTTAACTGGTCTCAGGAAGCAACAACTGCATAGCCACTTGGTCAAGCTAAAACCTCTTCTAGTTGAGCCTTACTCTCTAATCCTTATTGGCCAGGTTCCTCTCTCTCTCTCTCTCCATATATATATATATATATATATATATATATATATATATATATATATATATATATATATATATATATATATATATATATATTACATCCAAAGTAGAGGTGCATGTGTAGGCACTCTGCAGTTCCAATGCTCCCCCAAGTCCCAGGAACCTAAGAGAGAGTGTTAAAAACTCAGGGTTCGGGGGTTATGTGTGAAGAGTTGAGATGAGAGGAGAGGGGTGGGTTACAGTGAGTGAGAGCCCTGGGCCTGGAGTCAGGAAGACACAGTCCCAATCTCCACACACCAGAATGGAAATTCCAGCTGATGGAATTAGAGAAGAGATGCTCCTCACCTCAGGCATATCCCTAGAACTCTGAGGGGAACATACAGCTGGCCTTGCCCTGGTAGAGTGAGGCCAAGTTAAGCATTTCAGAAAAGAGTAAGAAGTAGAGGCAGTGTTCTCAAGGAGGTTAGCCATGAAGGAGAGGAGAGATAAAAGACGGTAACTGGCAGAGATGGTTGGATCAAATGAAGACTTTTTCAAGGATGATGGAGTCATAGACATGCTTGGAAGCAGTAGGGAAGAGCCAATAGATAAGAGATTTGTACCCTAGAGTTGTGTTTTCTCTGTTGAACTACATAGAACCAAGTCAACTGGTATGTTATAGATGATGACCAGCAACTATGATGTTTCCCTTTAGTCTTTACTTCTTTAACAGTTTCCAGAACTATACCTAATTCTTTGTTCATTGTCTTTGAAGAACTCAAGATAAGCATTACTCACGGAACAATGGAAAGACCCAAGGTAGGGTGAGAGTAATCACTATGTAAAGCCATTGGGGAACTCCAAACAGATCTAGAGTAAAGGACACCATTAAAGATTGACAAATCCCAGCTTTGGATCACTACCCTTACTGTGAGTTGCTGGAGAAAATAAATAAACTGCCAGCTGGTTCTACTATAGGTTTATGTTACCCAGTCTCAACTGGGCCTTCACTGCAGCAAGGCAATCTTTCTACATCTCTCCAATTGACTCACTATTACACTCACCAGAGCAGATTTTGCAAACTCTTTCATCTCTCCTCAAATATCGAATGGTTCCCCTACACCTTCAATTGGTAACCTTGTTTTATATTTAACCAAAAAAAGTGAGTTGATTCACCAAGAGCACCTTCTTTTCCTTTCCTTCTCATCTCATCTCCTCAGACACCTTCTGTCACCATCTTCTCCTTCACTTATCTTTCATCTGTTCTCCTTGCAAGAGCTAGCTAACCCCTCTACATGCACAAGCAATCCCATTTCATGCAGTCTGTTCCCACAAATGGCTCCTCTATCATCCCCACTTAACTTTAATTATGCCTACTTTCTGCTTCCCTCCTGCCTACAAACTTTTCTCTTCCATCTTCAAAAAACTCTTGCCTGATCCATGTATCATCACAAGCTCTTGTCCTATATCTCTGTCCCTTTCATAGCTAAATTCTTTAAGTGATGCCTTCCCTTCCTCTCTTCATCCTTTCTTAACTCTCTACAATCTATCCCCCAACCTCTTCATTCAATGGAAGTTTCTCTTTCCAGAGATACTAATGATGTCTTAATTGCCATATCTAATGGCCTCACCCTTCTTGATCACTCTCTTTTCCTTGACCCTCTCTTCTCTAGGTTTTCTTGACACTGTTCTCTCCTGGCTCTCTTGTGACCTGTCTGAATGCTCCTTCTCGGTCTCCTTGGCTGGACCTTCATCCAGGTCATGCCTACTAATAGTGGTTGTTCCCCAGGGCTCTGTCCTGGGCCCTCTTCTCTCCTCCCTGTGCGTTAATACTCCTGGTGGTCTCCTGAATCCCCATGGTTGTGGTTACCATCTCTACACTTCATCTGCTTGTCCAGTTTGAACCTCTTCCCACCTCCAGTCTCAAATCTTCAGCCAACTATTAGACATTACACCTTAGATGTCCTGGAGACTTTTTAAACTTGACATATCCAAAATGAGCTCTTTATCTTTTCCCCACTCCCAAATCCTCTTCTCTTTCTAACTTCCTCCTTACTGTAGAGGACACCATCTTCATTCTGGAAATCTGGCTGTGTCATCCTTGACTACTCACCTTCTCGCATCCCCCACATCCAACCATTCCTCCAGTCCTGCCTTTGTAACATCTCTCTCCTATACACCCCCATCTCTGATGGACAGAAGCCTCTTCATTGGTCTTCCCAAGCTGCAATTCATCCTCCATTCTGCTGTCAAAGTCATCATCCTTGTCTGACCATATTCCCTTCTATTCAGTCAACCCCAAGAGTTCCCTATGACTTCCAGGATCAAATAGAAAATACTCCATTTGATTTTCAAAGCCCTTTATAATATGACCCCATTCTACTTTTCTTACCTCATACATCTCCTTACTCCTTTCTGGGTGCTCTTCCATCCGGTGAGAATGCCCTTTTGTCATTCCTCACACAAGAAACTCCATCACATGATTATGTGTCCTCCAGGATCAGGGTTCTCTCCCTCCTCATCCGTCCCTCCAAGCTTCCCTGGTCTCCTTCAAGCCTCACCTTCCAGTCCTCCTTAATCTTAGTGCCTTCCCTCTGGTGATTTGTCCTGCCTATAGCTTGTTTGTACACCATTGCTTTCCTGTGTGTTGTCTCTTCCATCAGACTGTATGGACACTTTTGCCTTTTCTTGTATCCCCGTTAGGTAGCCTGTGCCTGGCACATAGTAACTAGTTGACTGACTGACTGAGTAGACATCCAGAGGTTGTCAGGGGAATGGTAAAGGGCCTTGTGACCCTGTCCTCTGAAGCTGAAAAATCTGGGCATGTATAACCTGGAGTAGAGAAGGCTCAGGGGACATCAGAGCTCTCTTAAATCTTGTAGGGAATGTCCTGTGGAGGAGGGTTAGATCTTGTCTGCCTGTCCCTCTTGGGCAGAAGCAGGGGCAGACTCACTAGGTCTGGAGTCATCCAGACCTTTGGTTCTTGGAAGCGATCTAGGGTGCATCTAGAGGTGAGGAGAAACCAAGCATCTTAGTGGGGTTGAAGGAGCTGAGAGTTTGTAGAGAGCTGTCATGTTATCTTTAAAGCAATTGCCTTGGTTCTCTCTGGCCTTGGAGAGGAGAACCAAGAGCAATGGGGATAAGCTTCAAAGAGGCCAATTTTACCTCAGTGTCAGGAAGAATTTCCTAACCCTGAGAGCTAACCCAGATGATCAAGGGCTACCTTGGGAGGTAATGAGTTCCCTGTCACTGGAGGTCTTCAGGATAAAGCTGGATGGCCACTTGTGTTGGACATAGAGGGGATTCCTTTTGGGGGTTCAGCTTGGCTTAAATGCCTTGAAGCTTACTTCCAGCTCTGAGATGTGGGGATTCTGTGACTTGAGAAGGGGGATTAGCAGAAGGAGATGGGTAGGGAGGGTGTAGGTAGAAGCTGGGGCAGAGGAGACCAGGAGAGCTAGCCCCCAGCCCAAGAGAGTGGAGCCATGGGCCACCCTGCCCTCCACAAATGTCTGGGGGCCTTTGGAGGCTAGGCCTCAATCGTCACCCCTGCCTCCCCAAGCAGTTATTACTGAGGTCTTGGCAAACCTTAAGTGCCATCCACATACTCAATGCAGCCCAGCGGATAGTTTCCTGTCCCTTTAAAGCATTAGTGTCAGATTATTAATGCCCTCGTTATGCTCAATTATTTTTATGGCCAGGTAATGGTGAGCTGCACAGCAATGGGGCTCCTGAGCAGTGGCTCCCTTGGCCCGGGTCTCTCATTCCTTGTTGGACAGGACGGCCTGCTGCCAGGTCCCCGGGGAGGAGCAGGATGGCAGTGGTTCTCACTGCTGCCGCATCTTCCGCTCTACTCCCAGGCCTCAGACCCCACTGTCAGAAGGCCTGGCTGCAGGGTGAGGATGGATGGATACCCCATGGCTGTCCAGAAAGTGCTGGGGAGGGGTGGTCAGGAAGGATAAGCTGATGAATAGTTTGGTGGAGGAGTCTCAGTCTCCCTGGGGCCCCTCTCACCCCCATTGAATGGACATGGTCACTGCTATGCGTTCCTGCTCCCAGGCAGATGCTCAGAAGGTATGCATCAGCCTGGACGGCACCAGGAGGTTGGCTAGGAGTCTGAAGAAGGGTCAAGTTAAGGCCTGATGTGCCATTGCTAGAAAACTGTTAGAAACTCCCCAAGGGGCTCCCAGGTTGAGAGCCAGTCCACTCCTACTTCTGAGGCTTGGGCAACTGACTGTCACAATGATACCCTAAACTCAAGGAGCCCCCAACTCCCAGCCCTATTTATTAACCCATATCAGAGGCTCAGCCACAAGGACTGCTCTTCAGCAGGCCTCCCCAGCCCTGGCTCCTGGGCCAGGCTCACCACTCACCTTGAGAAGCTCCTTCAAATCCCCTCTCATCCTCCCTCTCCTCCAGGAGCCAGGCCAGGTGTGTGGCAGATGAAAGGGCCTTGGAGGCAGCCAGTCTGCCCCCTTCCTGGTGCATGAGAAGGAGAGCCCTAAGTGAGCTCCTCTATCTACCTGAGCAGATGGACATGGGGCATGCACCTTTGTGAAAGGCCCCTTCCCCAGAGAGAGCAGGTAGCCCCACCAGCATCCTCCAAGCAGACCATGACCGACTGAGACTCAGAGGACTTGGCCGACTCCTAGCCAGCCTTCTCCTTTCCAGGGCCTCTCAGAAGACAGACCAGAGTGTGTCAGAGTGCCTGGCAAACACAAAGTAATGTGAGGGATGGGGGATAAGAGCTAATGAGCCCCAGGAAAAACCTCATCTCCAGTTCCCTTGAATCACAGGGAGAGGTTGAGAATAACATGCCCCAGAAACTCGAGGCACAAACAGACTTCTGCTTGTCTGAGCCATCAGAGAGAGGTCACCCACACTGTTCCTGAGCCTCAGCGTCCTGCAAAGACAAGAGATTTGCAATTCCCTGGGCAGCCTGATCCCAGAAGCCCAGTTGCTAGCCTGAGAAAGATTTCTTGTGCAGGAATGAGAAGGTGAAAGACTCCCTCTCCTCTGCCTTCATCAGTCCCCCTCTGGAGTATAGTGTTCTGGGGGTCATGCAGAGGCACAGAGGCAGCAGGGGGTACAATGGACAGACCATTGGGACTGGAAGCAGGAAGACCTGAGTTCAAATCTTCCCTTTAATATTTACTAGCTATGGAACCCTGTGCAGGTCACTAAACCTGTTTCCCTTAATGTCTTCAGCTGAAAAGTAGGATAATAATGGTACCTACCTCCCAGGGTTGTTTGTGAGGATTGTATTTGTAAAAGTGCTTCACACACTGCTTTGGCACATAGTAGGTGCTTTGGGAATGCTCATTCTCTTCCCCACTTCATATTTTAGGAAGACTATCCCAATATAAGCCAGAGAGTATCCAAAGGATAGGATAGCAAGGGGTCAAAGTAGATAGGGTACTGGGCCTGGCGTCAGGAAGATTCATCTTCATGAGTTCAAATACTACTTTTGGCACTTAATAGCTGCATGACCCTGAACAAGTCACTTAACCTTGTTTGTCTCAGTTTCCTTATCTGTAAATTGATCTGGAAAAGGAAATGGCAAAGCACTCCGGTATCTTTGCCAAGAAAACTCCAAATGGGGTCATGAAAAGTCAGATACAACTGAACAACAAAATCCAAAAGATGGCAGCCAGAACGGGGAAGGGTCCCAAGACGGTACTATATGTTTAGCGTGAAACAGAGAGGACTCGAGAAGTCTTGAATGGTTTGGAACAAAGATCTTTGACATCCAGTCTCATTCAGAACTTTTATGCTGTTGACTGGTCCCATCACAGTTTGAGATGTGAAAAACTTATGTAAGGCATAGTTCCTGACCTGATGGAACCAATAGTGTAATTGGGAAAAGAGAGACCAAAGGCAATCACTAATGAGACCTATGTACCAGCACTCCATGCCTTGAGTTTACGTGGTCTTGGGATCTTCTCCAAAGTCACTATCTCTACTTTCTATCCTCCTGACCTGAGGGTACTGGACCTGGTACCTGACCCTGAGATTTCAGGGAATCTCAGAATGGGGATAATCAAGAGATCCCCCAATCTATCCCATGGACCAGGCATGAGGGAGTTGGGACCTCTAGAATTCACCATCAAGGGATCTTGTGGACTCAGTCTCAGAATTTAAGAATATGGCAGTAAGGAGAGAGGGAGATATTAAAGTAGACTAAACACTGAGCCAAGAATAGCTAGCTACCCACTCAGTAGACTTTAGAATGAATGCCTCCTCCTCTTTCTGGGGAGGCTGGGGTCCAGAAACCTTCCACCACCTGGCCTGTGGTTCTCCTCTCCACAGCTGCCACCTCTTGGGCACTGCGGTCGTACTGCGGCCTGGCCTAGACTGGGGCTCCTTTCTTAAGTCATGCGAATGAGAATCCATATAACTCCCCTGTGCCCCTACTCCAAGGTGACCATTAGTGCCCACCCCCGACCCTGCTTAGCTTTTGGTTCCACTGCTCTTTGGATTTTTCCAGGAAAGAAAAAAAGCAAGAGAAGTCCCATTTACTCTCCCAAAGGGTGAAAAAATCAAGCATTTGATCAACCAGCACACATTTGTTGAGTGCTTATTATGTTCCAGACACTGTGCTCAATGAATCAGCCCCTGCCTTCATGGAACCTAGCTTATATTTGGGGAGAAAACATGGAAACATGAAAGTCCATATATAATAACCTATATCAGATTGCATGCTGCCTTGGCGGGGGGGAGTTTGGAACTCAAAATCTTATGAAAGTGAATGTTGAAAACTCTTTACATGTAAAAAAACAAAAGCTATAAATAAATAAAATACTATAAAGTACTATAAAATATTAAAATATAATACTATAAAGTGAAAAAAACAAAAAAGCATATGCAAAATAAAAACAAGGTAATTTGGGGACAATAGAATATTGGAGGGATAGGAGAGACTTTTTGGAGAAGACTGGGCCAGAGCTGAGCCTTGTTTGAAGAATTCTAAGGGAAGGCCCTGGGGAATAGAGTGGGGTATGTCAAGAAAAGGGAGAAGGCCAATTTGAGTGGCCAGGGCCTTCTAACTTAGTGACCATTAGATAGATGCTTACTGAGGCAGGGAACTAGGCTGCAGAGCTGGTGATTGGGGATTGTCAGACCCAGCTCTGGCCTGGAGCAGGAAGGGGTGTGTTTCCCAGGCCTCAGGGGAAAGGTCTGGAGACTGCCTGCTGGTAGAAGTCTGGTTTGTGGCACCCTCTTGGAGGGAGGCAGATTGTTTGTATCCCCCAGGGTGTGACCCGTGGAGAACAGCTCTGCTCTCCAGGGAGGCTGCTCAACATCTTCCAGCCCTCCTGATCAGGGAGACTTTCCTGAGGTCTGACCCAAGTTTCCATTCTCTGAGTCACTTCCCATTATTCCTAGACAACCCCCGCTTCCCCCCCTGCCCCTTGCCCCAGCTGAGTCCCTTCCAGCTCTTCAAAGCTTCTCCCCTTGAAATATTTTCATACCGAAGTCACATCCGTTGCCAAGGTAGCATTGTTTGGGGGCTCGAGGACAGAGTCAGGATGTGGAGGCCTGTTCCGGCTCCTGCTGGAAGCCTGCTGGCTGCATGACCTTTGGCAGGGATCTGCCCACCACCTGTGATGGGGGAGGCCCCAGAGCTCTGCTGGACCAGTAGGTCACTGTCAAGGGAAGAGCTCAGGAATGTGGATACTCACCTGGCTGGGGCCAGCAAGGATAGATGCTGATGCGGGGACACAGAATGTGTATGTCCCATATGCTAATTTGTGTGGCAGAGGACTGCCCAGGAGAATGGGAAATGCGGAGAAGACTCGGTGACGCAGGTTCAGCATTACTTAGACCTTCGGGGTTAGTTATACTGTTCCTAAAACCTTAGGCAGCCCACAGCATAGCTCAGTGCATAAGAGCCCCCCTCCTCCCACCCAAAACACAGGGGAACATGAAGAGAGGCGAATGGGACAAACCACCCAGCACCCAGATCCTTCCTCGATCTCCGAAGCTCTGGGGCACAGAGATCTCATCAGGCTCACTCACTTTCTCTACTAACAATTCTGGACTCACAGTTTAAGGAATCTACTTTTACCTGTAGCTCAAAATGAAAGAGAGGGGCCAGTGCCACAGCCCACCTGCCCTGCCTCCCTGGTTGTGCAGTCCACTCAGTCCTAGACTCCATGATTTTTAGTCCCCAAGTTATCCCAAATGACAGCTCTCGTTTGAAATGCTTTCCTGTGAGACCCACCTCCTCTAAGAAGTCTGCTCTGATTAACCCCACCATATTCTATCTGAGGCTTTATGTCCCTTCAGCATTTATCAGTGGCAAACATTGAATTATGCTGTAACACACACAAGAGGAAGGGCAAGAGGTGAAATTCCAATCAGTCGGTCACCTTAGTTCCTTGAAGGAAGCAATTATAAAAACTGGGTGAAAGAGATGCTGACATCATGGGGCACTGGACCAAACAGACCCTCAGTGGAGTACAACAAGTCTTGTAGGAGACAGAAATCCTGGGCCCCAGCCCTAGCCTGTACAATGATGGTTGTTATCTCTGGTCTACTCCCCTGAAATATAGACATGCAACGTGTACCCTACTGAGCCTCCCTCACACACTCATTGTCAGTATATCATAATGGCAGTTGGTAAGCACCCAAAGGCTAAAGGCTGAAGATACATTAATTGGAGAGTGTCAGAATAAACCCAAACCATGGCTCATGAAGGTAATAGGATACAGCATAAGAAATGACACATGAAGAAATCAGAGAAACTTGAGAAGATTCATGAACTGATGCAGATTAAAATGATCAGAAGAAGCAGGACAATTTACATAATGGAGTAAAGGAAAACCACATTGCAAGACTTCAGAACTCTAATTGAGAGATCAGCCAGTTGTGCCTTCAGGGGTCTGAGAGTGCTTTTGCTTCTCCACAGAGAGGTGGTGGACTAGGGATGCACAATAAAGCCATGCCCCCTGTGCTGCTTTGCTTTCTTTACCTGTGTTTATTGTTGGTTTCGAGGACTCCATGTGGGGCGAGGGAGTGAGGGATGAATTAGTAGGAAGTGTCCGAAATGAAAAGAAAAGAAGGGAAAAATAAGAAAAAAAAAAGAGCATCAATAAAATATTTAAAAATCCATAGAAGAAAACAAAAAAGAATTCTAGAAGGGGACAAGAAAAAGATATGGGCAGTTTTGTTACTATTTTGTTAAATTTCAGATACACTTTTTGTAAACTGAACATCACAGAAACTTGGCTTTCCAGGCAAGTCTTTTTTGAAAGTGGGTGGGAAAAAATGGACCATTTACATCTATTTATTGTACTGGGGGAGAGGCTCACCACATTTCAGATATAATCAAATGATACAAAGGAGATTTACAAAGTTTAGCTTTGCTTCTGAGCTCCAGTCCCAGATCACCAATTAAGCCCCTGCCGGACTTCTTCTGCACGTCCCCTAGATATCTCAAACTCAACATGTCCAAAGCTGACCTTTTCCCCTTAAAAAAAACCCTTCTGAACTTTTCCTCATTACTTTTTAAAAATTCTGGACATAAATAAAAAAGTATTTCCAAACAGAGTGAAATAGAAAAAAAAGATTATATATGAAATTGCAAGTCTATTATGTACAATTTGCTTTTCCTTATAAATACATAAAAAAGTTATGTAACTTTCTTCCCCCCCAGAGCTGACTACTATTAGCTACAAATGTGTGTGTGTGAGTGTGTAAAACCATCCCCATTACTTTTAAAGGCGTCGTCATCTTCCCGTGACTCAGGCTCCAAATCTCAGGGGTCTCCTCAGTCCATCACATGCCTTCACCCCGTATATAGAATCATTCACCATATCACTATGGTATCTTCCATTTGTTTCCTTTGCCCTGCTCAATCAACACTCTCGCCTTTCATTAACTCCTCTAAACAACGGCAAATGGTGTTCTCGCTGGTCAGTCAGTCATTACACACTTACTGAGTCCCTACTATGGACCAGGCTCTGGAGGCGCGCGCGCCTCCACACACACACACACACACACACACACACACACACACACACACACACCACAGCATCTGCATTCAAAGTGCCTAGTGTAATGGGGCAGACAATGTAGAAACCACTCTGTACAAACAAGATTCATACAGGATAAATCAGAGATTATAATGACAGAGGGAAGGCATTAAGATTAAGGGGGCCATGGAAGGGCTTCTTGCAGAAGGTGGAGTTATATCTAGGACTAGAAGGAACCTCAGAGATGTAAATGAGGACAAAGAAGATTCCGCAGCGGGGATGGGGGGACTAGAAAATGGAGCATCTTGTGCAAATAACAGCACCGGAGACTGACACCGCTGGATCCGGAGGTTCTGGAGGGAGGTCCTTGCCTCTGATCCCCACCCACTCCAATCCACCCTCCATTCAGTTGCCAAAGTGATTTTCCTGAAGAGGTGATAAGGCAGCTTCTGTCTTAATATACACGGTTCCCCTTCACACTATGACCTTCTGCCAACACTCTTCTTCTTTCTCTTCCTCCTTCCATCTCCCATCTCCAGGCCTTTGCACTGCTGTACCTAGAATGCTGTTTCTCCCCGCCTCCTATGGGGAGCTTTCCTTGAGGCCCCAGCTTTAGCTCAGGGCTCCTGCTGTAAGGATCAAATGAGATCATATTTGTAAAGTACTTAGCACCATGCCTGGCACGGAATACGCACTGAGTAAATCCTTCCCTGGCTCCTCCCTCCTTTCTTCCTTCTTTTCTTCTATCTTTCCTATTGTCTCCCCTCAGTGCAGTGGTAGCTCCTTGAAGGCAGGAACTGTTGCCTTCTTGTGTTTGGATCAGCAGCAGCCAGCCCAATGCCTGGCACAGAGGGCACTTTTAAACAAAAGAGGGAGCCTCAGGCATCATCTGGAAACATCTGGCCTTCCTCCTTGGACAAAGAGGGTCAGGTCTATCATGGCCTCAGGGAATAATAGACTCATGAATTTAAAGCTAGAGGAGAGAGAGACAGAGACAGATACAAAGGCATAGACACAGAGAGGAGGAGGGAGGAGGAGGAGGAGAAGAGAGAGAGAGAGAGAGAGAGAGAGAGAGAGAGAGAGAGAGAGAGAGAGGACAGACACAGAAACACAGAAAGATAGATACAGAGGCAGAGAAACAGAGAGGAGGGGAGAGACAGACAAAGAGAGACAAAGACAGAAGGAGAGAGAGACAAAGAGACACAGAGACAGAGAGAGGAATCATGGCCAGGTTCCTCCCTATTCCCGAAGCGTCCTTTCCAGCACGGGTCTGTGACACAAGCTCAGATAAAGTACCTGGAGAACTGCATCACTTGATCATGGTTCTAAGTCCCAGAGAAGTCAAGGGCAGCTGTAAGCTCCCCCAGGAGCTCCCCACTGGGGACCTAGATGACAAAGGCACTCCAAGCTCGACAGCAAGGCAGAGATGAGGGTGGGCTCGAGGGGTCTGGGAACACTGCTCCATGGGGTAAGATGGGAGTTGAGAACACCTCTCTCATTGTGCAGTGTGGAAAGGAAGGGGAGCCAGCAGCTGCAAGGGATGCCCACATGGGCATCAATGATGTTCAGCATCTCTATTTCAGGGCCAAGCTGGGCATTATAGAGCCCACTCCTCCTATGCCTGGAAGAGCTGAGCCTCATCACCTTCAGGCACTTAGACCCTCCCGGTCCCCTCCAACCTCAGCTGTGTGCCCCATTCTCCCCTTCCTGGCCGCCCCCCGACCCCTGTTTCATGAGCTTTGAGTCTCTTCCCTCTGCTGTGGCTGTATGTGGATCGATTGCACTTTCCCTCCAGATTAATCTCCCTTCTCAGGGGCCTGCCTCCCTCCCTGTGTCCTCCTAGTGCTGGTGTTCTCAGCTTCTCTCCATTTAGCATCATCTGCGGATTTCATTAACTCTCTACTTAACCCCTCTCTCCCAGATCAGCCCTGGAGATGATAAATAAGGCCCGGGGCTAATCCGTGCAGAGGCCCCCACTCTGCACCTCCTCCTCTAACAAGACACGGGGCCTTGCTATTTATCACTCCCTGGGCTTCCAGGTTCTTGGACAATCTTCACTCCAGGTGACAGAGTTATTATAGCTCGGCCAGTTTGAATTGATTTGGGGAGTCAGATTTCCGGTGGATTTCCACAATGTGGGTCATGGTCCAACTTTGACTCTCCTGTTCTCATGGCTCATTTGGGTTTGTGAATCAGTCCTAAGATGGGTGAGTACCAGGGCAGCTGTTCCCTGTGCCAAGCTGAGGATCGCTAGCGCTTTCACCTGCATATTAGCAAGGCCATTACCCAGCAAGCACAGGGAGGGGATCAAGGGCTGAGGGCCTCCAGGAGGCCAAGGTGAAAGCAGCCCAGAGTCCCCTTGTGGCAGAGGCATCCTGATGGTGACCCAGGGAAGGTGATTTCAGAGCATCTGTTTGTCCACTCCCGCGACCTTCTGCAAATCACTATGACCTTCCTGAAGGGAGCTGAGAGACCAAGTCTAGAATTCTTTCTAGATTGTCCCCTGCTGCTGTTCATTCAGACTCTAGGAGCTGATCTCCCAAAGGGGAAGTGTTCTTGTGGTCCTTTTTGATATCAAAGCCCAATTGGCTTGTTTGCAACACCATCCCATTGGTCCTGGTTCTGTCTTCTGGGTCCAGGCAGAAAAAAGTCTGATCCTTCCTCCACAGGACATACTCAAAGACAGCTCTTTTGTCCCATTTCTGTTTGCCATCTCCCTTCTCTTCTCCAGTGTGAACATCTCCAGCTCCTTCAACTGGTCTTCATGTGATAATGACAATAATGATAAAATAATAACAGTAGCTAGCATTTATGTAATGTCTGTGATGTGCCAGGACCCACGCTAAGTTATTTACAATTAATACATGATTAAAACTGGGAGGGAGAGAGAGAGAGAGAGAGAGAGAGAGAGAGAGAGAGAGAGAGAGAGAGAGAGAGAGAGAGAGAGAGAGAGAGAGAGAGAGAGATGTGCTATTATTATCCTCCACAATTAAGAAGACAGATGTTATTTGTACGCAGCAACAACCACAGTGTGCGAGGATTTTTTTCTGATAGACTTAGATCTTCATTGCAATGCAAGGACCTAAAAAATTCCCAATGATCTTTTAAGGCAAAATGCCTTCCACATTCAGAGAAAGAACTATGGAATTCAATCACAGAATGTAGCAGATATTTTTTTTTGTATTACATTTTGGTTTGTTATATGATTTCTCCCATTCATTTTAATTCTTCTATGCAACATAACTATGATGAAAATGTATTTAATAGGAATGTATGTGTAGAACCTATATAAAATTGTATGCCATCTTGGGGAGGGAGGGGGAATAGAGGGGGAAGGAAGGGGAGGGAGGGAAAAATTTTAAATTAAATTAAATTTAAAAAATTAAAAAAAGAAAGCAGAGGTTAGCAGTGACTTCCACAAGGTCACACAGCTAGTTAGATGTCTGAGGCTGCACTTGAACGCAGGTCTTCTTGATTTCAAACCTAGACCATTGTGCCACCTAGCTATCCATGAGAGGATTTCTCAGCTTTTTGCCATCCTAGGGACCCTGTTCTCTCTCCAGCTAATTTGTGTTTTGTCTAAACTTTGGTGCTGAGAATGGAACACAATACTCCAGATGAGCAGATAATCCTCATGAGGGCAGAGAACAGAGGAATGTACAATTCCATATTCTTGGAAACTTGGCTGCTCAATGTGCCTCAGAAAACATTAGCTTTCTGAGCTGCCCATAGCAATGCTGACTCATACTGCCTTTGCAATCCACTAAAATTCCCAGATGTCTTTTGAAACAAACTGCTAACTAACCCTCTCTTGTCTTGTCCTGGTGAAGTTGATTTTTTGAGCCCAAATGTAAGAGTTACATTTTCTTAGATGCATTGGAACGCTCTCACCAATTCAAGTCAACAGGCATTTATGAAGCACATGCTGTGTGTCAAGCACCATGCAAAATGCTGGGGATACAAAAAAAGACACCCCGACAGTACCTGTCTCTCAGGAGCTCCTGATCTAACAGGGGAGATAACTGAGAAGTAGACACAGATCACATATAGATCTGGGACAGCCTGTCAAGAGCTTTGGGAATCCTAACTCAGGCATCCAGCGGGTCAGCCCTCTCTCCCAGCTTTATGCCATCTGCACATATGATGAGCATACCCTCAATCCAAGCTATTGAGAAAGATCCTGTGATCTCTCACCAAGATGTCCTGAAACCACCAGTAATGCTGACCTTTTGTGGCCTTGCCCATCTTTTCTCTAGTGCCTGTCTGTCTGTCTGGCATTCTCTGTCCTGGTCAGATCTCCACTGGAATGTGTAGTTCAGACCCAGGCATTACAGTTCAGGAACCTTTTCATAAGCTGGGGAACCATGCCACCCGCAGCTGAAGGAACCCAGTGATGTGATCTGTGTCACAAACGAAAAAAAAGACGTGGAGAATCGGAAGATACCTTAGAAGAGCCATTTTCTGCTTCTACTCACAGGTCAATAGGGCAGTTACCTGGTGTAGTGCCTGGAATCAAGAGTTCAAATCCTCACACATGTACTAGCTGTGGGTCCTTGAACAAGTCCCTTAACCCTGTTTGCCTCAGTTTCTTCATCTGTAAAAGGAGCTGGAGAAGGAAATGTCAAACCACTCCAGTGTCTTTGCCAAGAAGACTCCAAATGATGTAATTACTGAACAACAACCAGAGGTCAAGGCAGGGGCAGTGAGGGGAACTCGGCAAGGACTCTCCTAACCTTGAGAGCTGTCCCGAAGCAGCCTGGGCTGCCCGTGGAGGCAGAGATCCTCACAGGATAGGAGATCCAGAGCTGGAAGCCTCTGTTTTAGAGGCCATGGAGGCCAAGTGAGGAAGAAGTGATTTCCCAGGTTCTGAGGGTGGGGATTTGAGCTTTCCAGGGTCCTAGCCCTTGTACGTCCCCCTCTCCCCCGCCCCCCCATTCCTCCCAAACAGAGGTTGCGGGACTCCTGGCTGAGGACCCTGTGGGGAGAGGCGGGG
This sequence comes from Bettongia penicillata ogilbyi, assembly GCA_023548195.1. NCBI lineage: Eukaryota > Metazoa > Chordata > Mammalia > Diprotodontia > Potoroidae > Bettongia > Bettongia penicillata. The sequence goes on from JAJHZJ010000096.1 coordinate 12,675,575, forward strand.
CAGGTAGATACCTCTGAAGGAGCTCCTTTCGAGCTCAGGTGCGGTGAATGGACGAAGAAGCTCAGCCCAGGGCTTCCCTCCCCTAATCCCTGCCCTCCTCCGCAAAGCCCCGCAATTCCCATTTCTACTTTGTATCTATTTCTCTGTGGACCTGCTCTCTCCCTCCTTCCGGGAGAAAAGTGCACGCCTGTAGAAGGGGGATACTAGCACACAACAGGCACTCAATTAATGCTGCTGGCATTGAATTAAACTGAAGGCCCTTGGGGGTCCTGGAGCTGCGTGCCCTGCCCTGTCCAAACTGGACCTGCGAAGAAGCCAGACCTAGCGACAGACTGGGGGAGGGGGCGGGGAGGAGTCCCCATTTTCAGCCCCCTCCCTCACCTGCTTTTTGTCACCGCAGTTTCTGCAATGTCTCCATTACCTCCTAATTGGCCAAGACTCTTTTCTTTATTTTTCTTGTTAAGGACAGATTTAAAAAACGGGTTCAGGGCTCAGCGATTTCCGAGCGCTCATTAATTTCCCCCGCGCCGCTGCGCCTCCGGGTTTATTAATGGGGCCGCTTCCTCGCTGGGATTTCTCGTTCCCCTGATGTCCCTGAAGTAGCCTCCCTCCTTCTCTCCCTCCCTCGCCCGCCTACTCGTGTACCAGCCCCTTCCCAGTGTGGTGTGTTCTCACCAGGGCACCCCGCGGGGTCACTCTGCCCCCTCCATCTCCGCCAGGGGGAGTCCTGGCACCCCAGTGGCCCCTGGACTTTTCTCCCCCCTCTCCTCACGAGCCCGACCCCCTCAGTCTCCTCAGACCCCTGCCCCACTTTCCCCCTGACCACACCCTTTCCTCCCCTACTCCCTGCTGGCCCTGGATATTTTGCCCTCTTCTCATGTCCCTGTCCGTCCTTTTCGTCTCCAATACTCCTGTCTCTGCTGCTGAAGAGGAGTAACAGCCCATCATGACCCGCCCCATGCCAGCCCATCTAGAGTGGAGTCGCTTCCCATTTCTGCTCCATCCCTCCGGCCTTTCTCTTTCTCCACCTTCTTCTTCTCCTTCGTTTTGCCTCCCTTCCTCTGTCAATCCCCAGCTCTCTCCCTCCCAAATTTGTGCCCTTCCCGGAATCTGACTCCCAAAATATGGGAGGCTGAGTTTCTGCTTGGGGAGAAAGCCGAGGCCCTTTCCTTTCCCCAACACTTTCCCGAAATTTCTCTGACTCCTTCCTAGTTGGAAGAGAAATCACTAGGCTAGCAGTTGCAGGGCAGGGATCCCCCCACCACCAGGTCCCTCCTCCTTGGCCTTTCATTTAGCTGGCCAGGACTCCCTCCTTTCCTTTAGGGGATCCTCCTGGGTGCTTGGTCAGGATTGTGGGGGAGGAAGGTAGTTAGAGACCTAGCTCAGAGAATCCGAGAAAACTTCGAACACTGGGGAAGAAACCTAGCGGTCCATCTATAGGTGATGAAATTGAGCCCAGAAAGGATACTGGATAGTGGAGTGGTTCGCCATTTCCTTTTCTAACTCATTTTACAGATAGGGAAACTCCGGTAAAGAGGTTAAGTGCCTTGCCCAGGGACACACAGCTGCTAAGTGTCTGAGAGTGGACTTGTACTCGGGTCTTCTGGATTACAATCCTGCACTCAACACACTGTGACATCCAGCTGCTTAAGAGGAGTTGGTATAAGAGCCTGGTGATTCTTATGACTCTAATTCTTTGAACTCTAAGGTCCAAGTCACAGGATGGAGAAAGCCCACAGGCAGGCTTAACAATGGGGGGGGGGGGGTCGGGGTGCAGGGAACAATCCTTACCCAAACCCAGAGCTCCAGTGGGAAGGGAACAGAAATGGCGACTCCATGGGCAGCTGAGTCAGGCAAGATCACATCGGCCCTGGAGCCCTTTCCTCTGAGTGGAGGGTGGAAAGTCCTCTCAGAACCTCCCTTTTAAGAAGGGAGACAGATCCATCTCTGGACTTCTCCAACCTGCACCTGCCTAGCCCCCACCCTTTCTCTTCTCCCTCCACCCCTCCCCCAGCTTTCTTTCCTATTGTCCATTGTCTCCCCCATCAAACTGGAAGCTCCTTGAAGGCAGGGACTGCCTTGTTTTTGTTTGTATCTTCTGTCCTTACCACCGTGTACCTGGGATAAAGTAGGAACTTAATGTTTATTAGCTTATTGAGGGCCAAGACAATTCGTGGAAAAAAGGAGCCTGAGACCCCAGTCCCTTCCCCAGTCCACTCCCTGCTGCCTGGAGGTGAGGGCTAAAAAGGGCCTTAGGGACACATATCTAAGTGTCATCATCTTCAGGCTGAACCTTCTGAGCTCCATCCATTGATCTTCGCTGGGTGTGAACTTGGGGCCCTTCACTAACCTGGCTTAGCAGCTCTCCTCTTCCCTCTTCTGGGGTTCTGTTCAATGTCCTTCCTAAGCTGAGGTGGTTAGAACTGAGCTTCACTTTCTTCAGAGGGGGTTCACCAGGGCAGAGCACAGAAAGACCCTTTCCTCCTCCCTCCTGGGATCTCTGACCATCTGAATGCACCATAAGATGGCCTTGACTTTCTTAGCTGCCATATACCTCTGCTGCTGCCCACAGCCACCCTCAGATCCTTATCTGATGCGTTGTTCTTCAGTGCCACCTTTCCTATCTATGTGTGAAGTTTGGTTTTTTTTAAACCTATATAATACTTCATTTGTCCTACATCTCCTCTGGCTTGATTCTGCCCAGCATTCTAGCCTTTTGGGATATTTGAGGATGACAGCCCTGGCCTCTGGTGTTTGCCCTCTGAGTTCCACTCCAACTTCTTGGTATCTTCTCAACATTTTCTAAGCATTTCAATTAGGCTTTCCTCCCAGTCATTAAGGTACCACCCCTTCTGGGCTTGCTCTTCCAACCCAACTGTCCCTGGGCAGTTTGGGTTTCTAGAAGGCAGCTCATCATTTTTTCCCTCAGAGTGCCAGGATTAACTCTGAGGGGTTTCAATTTTTAGATACAATCCCATTATTAAAAAGCCCCCATCTGGTGTGCTCTCCCCATATTGATCTTGCAGTTAACATCAATCAGCATTTATAAAGGGATATTTCCTGAGAAGGTTTAGTAAGGAAAGCAGTTATAAAATATATTCTCCCCTTCCCCAGGCTAGGACATGCACTCTCCTCTATGGGAAGGAGGCTCAAACTTGAAGCACACTTGGAAGGAAGACCCAAGATTTCTTGCCCTCCCTGGAGAATCCAAAGGAGTTGGATTCTCCTTTGCCCCTGTTCTCTTTGGAATATGGCATTCTGTTGGATGAGTTGATCAGCTGGGCCAGTTTCTTGTGAGACTCAGTATGTTGCTGAGAAGAGCTAAGTCCTTCCATCATCGCATAATGTTGCTTTTACTGTGTACAAAGTTCTCCTGGTCTGCTGACTTCATTCAGCATCAGTTCATGCAAATCTTTCCAAGTTTTCTGAAATCTGCCTGCTCATCATTTCTTATATAGCACAGTAGTATTCCAGTAAATTCATATACCGCAACTTGTTCAGCCATTCCCCCATTGATGGGCATCCTCTCAGTTTCCAATTCTTGACCACCACAAAAAGAGCTGCTATCAATATTTTTGTACATGTGGGGCCTTTTTCCTTTTTTTTTGTGATCTCTTTGGGATACAGACCTAGTAGTGGTATTGCTAGATCAAAGGGTATGCACAGTTTGATTGCCCTTCTTTGGACAAATGAACACACCTAATTGTGCTGACTTGGTCCATGATGAGTTATCTGATCAACTTCAACTGAAGCAAATGTATCATTGTATTCTTTGCTAATTGATTTTTTATTTCCCTCCCTGCAGAAATCATTCCAAACCTCTCTTCTCTCCTCAAGTCTCCCCTTCCACCACCATCCCTCTCCCTCCTCTCACAGGTCTGGGTTGTCTGAAAAGAGATGGAAGCCAAGGTCATGGTGGTGGTTTGGCTTGTCTGGCTCATGCTGCCTCCTGTCTCTCCCTTGGGGTGACTTACTGTTTCTCCCCCTCAATGATGGCTGCAGGGACCGAGCTGGAAACAGTTCTGGTGATTTGAGGAACCCTGCCATTCCCTCTCCAATCTGTTCTTTTGCCCTTTCATTCGTCCTTCTCCTACCAGCTTCTGCATCTTTGAGCTTCTGCATTCCTTACTCTGCTTCCAGGACCATGCCATGTACTTATTTTCATCCTCTCTGGTTGTCATGACACTGCTCTATCCCAGTTCTCCTCCCACCAATGGAATTGCTCCTTCTCCTTCTCCCTTTGCAACTCAGTCTCCATTAACTGTGAGTGCTGCCCCAAGCTCTGTCCTGGGGGCTCTTCTCTCTATGGTCTCTGCAGATTCCTTTTATCTCCCTTGAGTTCAAGGCTCATTCCAAGGTAGATGATTCTGTAATCTACATATCCAGTGTCAGGTCTTAGTCTGCAGCCAGATTTCCAGTCTCCCAACTTCAGATGATTATTGTTTATTTTGAACTGGATATCCCACAATTATCTCAAAGTCAGCATGTCCAAAACTAAACTCATTAGGTACCTCCCCGACCAAACAATCCCTTTGCCTTCTTCCTTAACTTCTCTATTACCATCAAGGGCACCACCATCCTCAAGCTCCAACACAGGCATTACTCCATGACTCCTCATTATCTCTCACACTGCACCCCCTCCAATGTACTGCCCAATCAGGTCAATTTTGCATTCATAACAGCTCTTGTAAAAAAAAATCCCCCTTGTCTCCTCTGGCCCTCATTACTATTGCAATAGCCTGCTGGTGGGTCTCTCTACTTCTAGGGGTTTCTCCCCTCACCAATCCATCCCCCAATCAATTGCCAAAGCAACATTTCTAAAGTGCAGGCCAGATAATATCACTCTCCGGCTCAGTCAACTTCAGTTGCTTTCTGTTACCTCTAGGGTCAAATACAAACGCTTCTATCTGGTCTGTGAGACATTTTCACCTGGTTGCAGCCTACTTTTCCTTCCCTTCATCATTCTTCAGACCAGTCAAGCTGGATTTTTTGCTGTTCTTCAGCTACAACCTTCCACCTCCCTTTCCCTATCTTTCTCTTCCCCATACTTGGAATGCTCTCCCTCCTCACTTCAACTTCGTAGAATCTCCCATGTCCTTCTATGGCTTTCTCAGAGTTCCTCCTGCTCCTGCTGCTGCCTTCCTTCTTCCTAGGAACAACTCCTTTCTATGATCTCTAGTATTCTGGGGGTTTGAAGGCAGTTTTCCCTCTCTCCCTTTCCTCTCTCCTTGCAGGTTAGATTTTGATTAGAATTGCAAGATTCAGAGTTGTAAGAAGCTGGAGGGGACCTCAGATATCATCCATACATCCATCCATACATCTATCCATTGAATCTGGCTCACACTTGAAGCAGAAACTCCCCTCTACATCACCCAAAAATCATTATCCTTTGGTTGAAGACCAATGAGGAGTGAGAACCCATTAGCAGAGTCAGTCCATCCAACTTCTGGGTAGCTTTGATGTCAAGACTCTTCACCATGGCCTTGTCTGGCCCCTTCCAGCTCATCAATGATAACATTCAACTGTGGTACCCAGAAGTGATTGCTGTCATCTTGATGTGGTCCAATCAGGACAGAGGTCTGGGGAACTATCATCTCCTTCATCCTGGAAGGTCTGACTCCTTTCATGTAGAGCCCAGTTCACATTGCCTTGTTAAAATCTTATCTCCATGCTGATTTGTATTAAGCTTGCCGTCCACTAGAACTCCCAGATCTGCTTTCTAGCCACCCCTCCCCATCCTCTATTTGTGATGTTCCTCTGAACAACAGTGCAAAGCTTTGGGTTTCTAGTTCATTGCATTGTTATCATCATTTGCCATCATTTCTAGCTATATCCCAGCAACTCCTCCTGCATGGCCAGGCTGCACTGCCATCTTGACATAACCAGCATTTTCTGTTTCCTCACACAACAAATCCACTTAATAAAAGGAGTTGCTCAGTAAAACTTGGACTCAGTCAAAAGATCAGACCCAAGGACCTAGAAGGACACATGTGACCTCCAGGCCACAGGTTCCCCCACCCCTGCCTAGACTAACATATTTGAGAGCAGATAGATAGAATTTTATCACAGTACCTACCCTGTCCCTGAAAAGAACAGAGTGGCCCTAAACTCCAGCTTCCTTTCCTGGCAGGAAGAAAGGTGGGAGAGAAAGAGGCTGGGGATGTGGATAGGAAGAGGCTGGGACCCACCATGGGTCAGCAGGTATGAACTACTCTGCCTTTTTTGTCAGGCTAAGTACAGCCTGTCCTCTGTCCAATGTTCTTTTGGCCCAAGTGCTTCCAGAAGAGAAGGCCCTTCGTTGGAGAGCAAAATGAGCCTGATGCTACTAGGCCCAGGGTTCATCAGAATGAGGGCACAGTCTAAGGAGCCTGTATGAGAGGCCTCCTAAAACTCTGACCACCTAACATATGGGCCACACCCTGATGAACTAAAGCAAATCCTGCCTTCTGACCTGGCCTGGACTCTAGTCGTAGGGCTCTGACCTCTGTCCTGGGTTCGATTGTGGGGCTGAGTTGGGCCGGCCTTTGGGCTGCTCTTTAGGTGGTCCAAAGAATATTTCAGTCTGGTGGCTTCTGTCTGTGATATGGACAGAGGTAGCATGAATAGTGTTGCTGGAAGGGCTCAGCGTGAGTTTTCTGGGACTTGAATGTCTTAGCGGACCCAGTGAAAGGGCCTGGTCCTCTGGGCCCCCAAAGAGGAAAACACTAATGGTCCCTGCAGCTAGGCCTGCCCTCCCTTGTCTAGGCAGGCAGGATCCCGGAGGTCCTGGCCTAGGGAGCCATATTTCCACACTCAAAGACCTTGTTCCTTGTCTCGTCCTGGTCATAACCCTGTTTAATAGAGACATTAAGATGAATTATTGAGGCAGTGCTGCTGGGCTACGGCAGGGTGGGGGCAGGGTGGCTCAAGGGAACTGCTGTGCAGCCCATATTCAAGAGCCTGTGGGTGCAGGGAGAGGAAGGGAAGACCCAGAGGAGACTGAGGGACAAAGCAGGGACCTGAAGGGGGAGAAGGAGCACAAGTGGGGGGAAGGTGGAAAGGATGAGGAAGGGAAAACAGAAGGAAAGAGGAGGGGGCACAGAGGGCACTGGAGACCTGAAAGAGACCCAGAGGAGCCAGGAAAGGATGAGGAGTGAGACAAAGAAAAAGTAGAAAAGGGACAGAAGAGGAGACACCGAGGGATGAGACAAGGTCCCCAAGGGGACCCAGGAGAGCAAGGTAGGATTCCAGATGGAGAAGGAGAAATGCAGAAGTCACAGAGGGGCCGCCCCCCTGTTCTGCCCTCTACCTTAGTTCCAATAATAAGGATCATGCAGGGCAGCCTTAACCAAGCACTGACTGCTTCTGGTTAGTACTGCTGGTTCCCTGAGTAGTACCTTCCTGGCCTAGTGAAGCCTGTGCTGAGGACAGAGCCAGGGCATGGGCATTCCTAGGACTGTGACGAGTCCCACAATGAGAGTTCCATCTCTTTGATCAATGCTAAAGGGCAAGCCTTCTAGGTAGGACAGAATGCCTGGGAATGGAGAAGAAGAGTAGCTCAATTATTCACTCTATGCCTTTTTCTGGGATTCCCTCATTTGGGTAGCAGTGGGGAATGGTGTTCAATCAGGACAGCCTAAAAGGGCAGGAACTTCGGCTTCCTGTGGGAATAGAGGGAGGGACCAGGATGACAGTGTGCTCACGCTGTTAGTTCTTGATCTTTGACTGTGACTCCCAAAAGGGTGGAGAGGGGGTGAAGCAGGGCAGAATGAAGGTTAGTGAAGCACCATTGCACCCCAAATTCAGCATGGGACACTCCCCCCATTCTCCAACCAGGCATCACAGTAGGAATTCCCTCCATAACCTCTGACTGAGGATCACCAGTGACAAGAAATCCAAGGCATGGAAGAGAGAGAATTCACTGCCACAGGGTCCCTGATCCTGAAGGAAACTCTTTGAGATCTATTTTACCATGGACCTGAGCAGGAAATCCCTGTGAGCATCTCTAGTAAGTGGCCATCCAGTCTGTGTTTGGGGGCCCAGGGAGAGGGAATCACCACCCTCCAGCTGAACAGGACAGCCAAGCACAGATCTCCCAGGTATTCCCACTGCAAATCTCTTTCTAGTTTGACTGGGAACCATTAATGACACCTTGTGTCCAGCCATTTGACCATATCTAAATTCATTTAGTTGTCCTGCTGTCCAGCCTCCATCTTCTCCCAAGAATAGCAGAAGATGCTTTGTCAAATGCTTTGCTTAATTTAAATAAATTATATCCACCCCCATTCCTCTGATCTCCCAGTCTATTACATCTGTCAAAAAATGAAATTATGTTCATTTGGCAAGGCCTGCTCTTGATGAAATAGGCTGCCTCTTTGGGATCACCATTTCCATTTCTACTTGTTTGCCAGCCCTGTCTTTAATATCATCTTCCAGAACTTCCCAGGAACCAAAGTTAAGCCCACTGGTCTACAGTTAACAAACTCTGTTCTCTTCCCTTTTCTGAAAGTCTGGACAACATCACCCTTGTTCAGGGCTGTGATTCAGCTCTCTTGTTCTCCACAATCTTTCAAGGATCTGTGATAGTGGCTCAGACATCACCTCTGACAGTTTCTCTAGGATTCGGAGATGTAGCTCACCCGGGCCAGAAGACTTGAATTCATCAAAGACAGCTTTCTTACTAGATCTTTACTTATCTCAGCCATCAACTCTCTATTAGACATGTTTGTTCTATCTCTTTCTGTTCAAAGGTCATTCTTCTTGGAGGAGAAAACAGAAGCTAAATTAGAACTGAGCAGTTCCGCCTCCCCTCTGTGGCTGTCAGTTGGCCGAGCTGAGATGTTTAGCAGGGTGCTCCCTAGGAGTACAGGGTCCCTGGGACCATGTAATGTCCTTCTTATCCAGCCATTTGGGGCCCCTGCCACACTGTGTACATGCCCTTTCCCCCCCTTTCTCTTGCCTTCCTCTTCTTACTCTGAGAATTGCAATTAAATTAACACCCTGATTGCCTCAATGGTTCACCAGTTTTGTGGCTTCCCAGATCAGAATTCCCTTCCTTGGCCACCCACTGCCCTTGATGTATTAGAATGGAAGCTTCTTGAGGGCAGATGCTATCTTGGTCTTGCATTCATATCCCAGTTTCTGAAAGAAAGATGTCCTCTACCCCAAGCCCAATTAAGAGTATTGGTAACAGGCTATATACCTAATATCTTTATAAGTAAGAACATCTCTCTGATTGAGTTACGGATCCAATCAAAGGTATAAAATAAGGGTGAACCATTCCTAGATACATACCTCTATTGAACCAATCCATCAATCAATGCAAGGAATCTAGGTAGGATGGAAGAGGGTAGAATATTTCAAGCCATTGGACAAAGTCAGATGATTAACAGCATTAATGTGGTAGACAGAACACTGGACTTGAAACTGGCAAGACCTGAACTCAATTCCTCCCTCAGACATTTACTAACTGTTTGACCCTGGGGACCTCTTTCAACCTCAGTTTCCTCATCAGTAAAATGGGGATAATAGTAGCACCTACCCTTCAGGGTTTTTGTGAGGATAAAATGAGATAGTATTTGTAATATGCTTTGTAAACTTTAAAGTATTATGTGAGTGTTGGATATTACTGAGATTGGTTGAAATAATTAGACACAACTCTGGGCCTATGTAGAACATGAAAGGAGATTACAAAAGGAGTATTTTTGCAATTACTTTGAGAGTTAAGCTCTTTGAGGGATCAGACCTTTGGGGTTAGAGTTGACCTATAGCCATTCTACCCTTCCCTATCTACTGTGTCACATCAAAGGTTGGACAAGCAACAAACATTGCATACAGCCAGGACCTGAGAGAAGTCAGCCCAGGTACACCAAGGAAAGGAAGATTCAAGGAGGTTGGAGAGAAGTAAACTTTCAAGAATCTGCAGGTGGCCCAACCCTCATTACCCAGCAGAGAGCAACACATACCTCAGGGAAACTTCACAAACACTCCAGGAAGGGGAGAAAGGATGCCCATCTAACTAGGAACTGTGAGTCACCCCTTTGCCCTATGTGCTCTCTAAGCTTGAGCTCATTTTCCCTTGGACTGTGCAAATATTTGTGGGAGAGTATGTCCCTGAATTTGGGGGATATGTTTTTATACCAATTGTTACTATATGTCCCAACATTACTAAATGCCCCTTCTAAGAGAAAATTAACTCTGTCTGACTGAAAATCAATTGGGAGCACACACATGGGGGCTCATGAATCACAGTATTTGAATCCTCTCCCCTCTATCCTTCAGTGTTAACCCTAAAACTCCAAAGGGAAGACTAGTCTGGGAATCTAACCTATTGGTCCAAGAGGGTGGGGGAAGTAGCCCTGGAAGCTGTTACCCAGAACATAGTAACCACTTAATAAGTGGTTTTCATTCATTCATTTGTTAGCAACCTATTATTAACCCTAAATCATTCTCTTTCCCTCCTTTCTTTTTATCCTCAGTGATTAACAATGGCTGACACATAGTAGGGCTTCATAAATGTTTAATAACTGATTTATTGTCTCATCTGTCCTGAACAGCGGCATTCTCTTTTGTGTATGCTTCTCTTTCCCACAATCTAGCCTTTTTAAAAGCCTTTTTTAGCTTCTCTTGTCAACCAACGACCCTTCGGAGATTTCACACTCCTGATGTTATGGTTAAAGGATTGTTCATGTTTTGTATCAGTCCTTTGTCACCTAGTGCCCCTCACATCATCCAGACACATCTTTTAAATATCTAAATTAATTAGTAAATTTTCTGTGCATTCACATCAGTTCCCTTTAACCTTCACATCACATGTTTCCTTTTAAAAAGTCTTCAGAACTTTATCCTTCCGTTTCCCATCCGTCCAGGGCTTACTTACCCCTATAGAACTTCAGTATATGAGATCCTTGCCATTGTTTCTCTGAACTCTTTGAAATCTGCTCTGCCAAAGTCTAGGTGCCATGTCAGACTATGCCTGAATTTTTCTTTTTCTCTATCACAAACTCTGGAACAGAATGGTCACTTTACCCCAGGTTCCATGATTTCCACCTCAGCAAATCAGCTCTTCTCTGCTAGTGAGAAGCAGGTCCAAAATGGAACTTCTCCTTATTGATTCCTCTACCTTTTGAGAAGTTAAGAGAGAGACAGAGAGACAAAGGCAGAGAAAGGTGGGGGGCAAGTGGGGGAGAGAGAGGGACAAATAGAGAAAAAGAGAGAGATGGGGATAGGAGAGAGGGAGAGAAAGTGAAAAGAGAAAGAGAGAGAAGGGAGAGAGAGGGAGAGAAGGAGAGAATTCTAGTAAAGTTAAGATGTCTGAATCATTGGTGTCCCCATCACTTCCATGCCTCTGTAGCAGGTTTATGACCTGTTTCTTGACCCTCATCTATTTCCTCCTTTTGTAGAGGTAGTCTCCACCAATGACAGTCATTCCTGTTACTTTCTTCATTGGTCTTTACCCAAATGTGGAGACATAAGCAATAACAGAACAGGAATACCTAAACGCAGTACGAGCAAAAAGCCAGTGATCCCAAGGGCAGGAAGGACAAACTAAGGATCGCTGTCCCAGTGACATTCTCCCAGTTGCATGCCTTTGCACTGGGTAACAAGCTGTGCACTAGTAAATATCTAGCCACTGACTTAGGGGGAATGATGGTGGGTGGGGTGTATGAATAATATCCTTTAAAATTTAATTTGCATTGTCAACATTTTCTCCGATACTTTCTTAGTCTTTGCAACTGACAAAACAATAAATCAAGCCCAAGTTTGTCATATTGGCTCACATAGAAAATTTAACAAGTGGCTGGAAAACTTAACAAACCAGCTTCCTTGAGTAGGTTTGAAGCCATCTCCAATACTCTTCTTGGCAGTGGTGGTATTCTCCATGCCTGGTATACTCTCCTTCCTCATCTCTGGCTCCCACTTTCCTTGGATTCCTTTCAACCTCAGCTCAAATGAGGGGCAGGCACCTTTTGTTGAAGGCCTTTTCTGGCCCTTCCCACTGAAAGTACCTTACCTCTGTGTCCCCAGAGTGGTAGCACCGTGTCTGTAAGCACTTAATAAATAATAAGTAGTTGTTGACTGAAAAACATGACAAAAAAACTTGAGCCTCATAATGAAGGAAAAAAACATGAAAATCATTGGAAAATAGTGCCAATCAAAAGAATCCAGAGGTTACCTCCAAAAAATATCCAAGAGGTTTAAAACCCCAAGACATATAGTGGCTACATTTAATAATTCCAATGAAAAACAAAAAATTCTACAAGCAGCCAAGAGGTAGATCTTTAAACATACAAAAGGAAGGAAATTTGAAGACTATTATGCATTCACTAGACACTGAAAAAGGGAATGGAATAATATGTTATGAAAAATAAAGAAGCAACTCCAAGTGTCATATCTTGCCTAGCTGAATCTGATCATAAGTGAAAAAGATGGATTTTCAGAGTCTTCCATAATCTGATTCCTATCTACCTGTGTAATCTTATTTCATATTACTGCCCTTTCATGCAATCCATGATCTATCAAAGTTGGTATATTAATTATTACCAGAATTCAGCATGTAATTCCCTACTTCTTTGAATTTGCCCCATACCTTGAATGGATTCACTCCTCATCTTTGGCTTTCAGAATCTTTTCCTTTCTCTCATCTATTCAACAAATATTTATTAAACCATTACTGTATGTCAGACCTTGTGCTAGGTTCTGGAGATGCAGACATAAGGCTTTGTCTATTTAAAGTTCTATCTATTCCTACGGAACAATTAAATTGGTTTTGCTCAAAGTTTTAACAGAAACAGGTACTGAAGCACTTCTTCTGACTACTGTGAAAAACTATAGTACATCTGGTGTATAACTGAATTGTTTTATGATTATGGGACAAGCATAATTTTATCTGGCTATAGGCTAAAGATGACAATGTGGTTATTAACCATAACCTAAGGTGGGTCATTTACAGAGAAGACCCAGAGTCTGACCTCGAAAAGAGAAAAGGAAAGAGGTGAAATCACAGACTTCAGAACTGTACTAACTAAACTTGAAGCTGGAAGTGATGTATATTCAGTTATTGCTGAGGTATTAATTCTGACTGAGTAGAAGAACATCTTGGAAGTAGGGAATCAGAGAAGTCACCCCATGACCTCGACAAGTTTGACTGAATTATGCATGCTGAGTGGTAGTAAAGCAAGAGGCATCATCTCAACTTAGCAATGGAAGCATCTGCTCAGCACACATTCATTCAGGAATTTTATCTACAATTCCTAAGACCAAAAAAAGGCAACAAAGTGTACAATTCCAGAGTTGTGAGTTACCTTGCATATATGAGTTTTCCTCCTTCGTGTTTTTTTTTTGTCTGTCTTCTATAGGTATGCTCACTCTTTCCCCAAAGATACTTAATAGGACACTGTGACTCAAGTTTATGTGTGTATTGTGATGGGCTAAACGCTGGTGATGCAAATAAAGGGGAAAAAAGAAGTCTCTGCTCTCAGGAGCTCACAATTTAATGGGGGAGACGTCATGTAAACAACTACATATGAACTGCATAGTTTGGAGATCATCATCAGAGGGAAGGCACTAGAATTAAGAAGAAAGTCTTGGGAACTGGAAAAAGGCTTCTTGTAGATGGTAGCTGGGACATAAAGGAAACCAAGGAAGCCAGGAGACGCAGATGAGGAAAGAGAGGTTCCAGCCATGAGGAACCGTCAGTGAAGTGGAGACGATGCATTTGCTATTCATGCATTTGCTTTAGTATATGAGTTGCTGTGCAATTACTATTTCCTTTGCTTTGCTATTAAGTCAATAGGTATAGAGACAGGGATGGAGCTTGAAGGAGTTCCCTGAAGGCACAGGAGGCTGGAGCAATTCCTTAATAAGGGATTATTGACCAACCAAGTGGCTGATTCCTTAATAAGTCTCATAGGCATTGCTAGAGCACTTTTATCTGCCAAGAACTTTACCAATTACCAGTTTCCCAGTGGAGTCTCATCACAGTTTTATAAGGCCTGGGTATGTTCCCATTGTACAGGTAAGGAAACTGAGGAAGGCACCCTGAAATATCCAGCTAGAAAGCATTTGAGGTGCTATTTGAACTAAGGTTGGCTGGTCTAGGTCTAGCTACCAAACTTCACTGTCTTCCAGGCTTGGGAGCTACCGAGAAGCCTTCCCTCAGGCTTCCACCTGTAAGCGTTTTTGCCTTCTCCAGTTTTCCTGGCACAGAGTAGGCACTTAAATGTTTGTGGATTACTTGGTTCCTGGAATGTGACTGACTCCCCTTGCGTGGCCCATCACTCCCTGCATGTGTGACTCATCAATGACGCTGTGGGGGACCCTTGACAAGGCCCCCAGCACCCCAGAAATATAGAGCTGAAAGGGAACTAGGAGGCTAAGCATCTCTGACTGTTGGCTCTCTGGCCTCTGCTGGAAGATCTCCTTTGAGGAAAAGCCCAGTCTAGCTAGCCACTTCAACACTGGGACAGCTGTCCTGGTTGGAGGGTTCTAAACCCCAAAAGCCAGAAATTCCAGAAGTCCAAGGAAAGCCGAATAGAGAGGCAGCAGGGGCATGCATTCTCCCATGCCGGAGGCAAGAAGAGGATTCTATCCATGACACTGGTACTCTAAATCTCTCTCCGAGTAGATCCTGAATCTGGCTTGGGACTGGTGGGCCACTGATTGTCTGCAAGATTAAGGTAAAAGCACCCAGATCTGGCTGGGCTTGGCTGGGGCCCTGTCCAAAGGAGCCAGGGCCCTCCTAGGGACTGTGGAAGGGTGGCAGTACCTGATCAGGTGGGGTCATTTGATTTCCACTTTAAAGAGGGATGCCTTCAATGACCCAGAAGAAAGGGGCTAATCAGAAACCTCTGAGAATGTGGCAGCTGGTCCCCAGGGAGCCCCTGTGGCAGCACTGACCTCCCAGAGTGCGCCATTCGTCCCAGGGCCTGGCAGCTTTATGGGCGCCTGGTCGCCTGTACAGAGCACCAATTTGCTGCTGTAGTTGGTTTGGGGGACTAAAACTTTCAATAAATCTATATTAAAATCAAAGGGGGAATTAAACAGGCACCCATGAGGGCTACCCAAGATGAGGCAGCCCATTAGCACCCTGGCCTCCCGGCCTGGTGATCTCTCTCTCAGTTCAGGAGCGGGTCAGCAGGCTGATAAATGGTCAGGGACCCAGACTGTAGCCGGCTGGGAGTGGCTGCCCAACAGCCAGCTGGCAGGCAGGGGTGAAGGAAGGGTGGAGGGGCTGTCCATGGACCCCCACCTTCTAGCGGGGTTTGGGGCAGGGTGAGATGGAGGATGGGAGGGGGACCCAAGCGGGTGCTTACTTTTCTCTAACTACTCCAGCAAACACTCAGTTTTTAAGAACATCCAACCATAGAATCATGGGAGATAGTGCAGGGAACAAGGGATAGGGGATGGGGAGAAGAGAAGGACCACTGACCTGGGATCTGAAGACCAAGCCCAGAAGTAAGTACTGGGTGCATGAGCCTCAGAATCCCAAAAGCCAGCCCAACCCCAACACGAAAAGAATCCCTGCTATAACCACCAGCGGCCTCCCAGCCTCTGCTTCGGGACCCTCTCAGGAAGGGGAGCTCAGCACTGCTGAGAAGCAGCCCATTGTGCTGAGCAGCCCTGATTGCTGGGACTGTCCTTCTTGACATCCATCCTAAATTCCTCTTGACTTCCCAGTGCCAGAACCAGGCCAATCCCTTCTCCATGGGAGGATTATGGGACAGTCACTGAATACTTGAACTCTCTTTTTATCCTCTCACAGCCTTACCTTCTACAGGTTAAACATGCCCATTTCTTCACTTGTATATATGTGACCTCAAGGGCCTTTCATCAAGCTGCTTGCCTTTCTCTAGATATTTAATGTCCTCCTTTATCAATGCCCTCCTTAAACCATCGTCCTAGAAGTGAACACAAGATTCCAGGTAAGATCTGAATGAGAGCAGAGAACAGCAGGGCTCTCACTGTCCTATTCTTGTATTAATGTAGCTCAAAATGATAATAGATGTTTTGAGCTACCACTTCACACCGCTGACTCATTTTGAGCTTGTGGTCTTCTAAAACCCACAGATTTTTTTTTTTAGAACAAAAGACCACTGCTATATCTCAAAGAGATCGTAAAAAAAGGGAAAGGACCTATATGTAGAAAAATATTTGTAGCTGCTCTTTTTGTGATGGCAAAGAATTGGAAATTGAGGGGCTGCCCATCAATTGGGGAATGGCCAAACAAGTTGTGGTTTATAAAGGTAATGGAATACTATTGCATATAAGAAATGATGAGCTAGCAGATTTTAAAAAATCAGGAAAAACTTACATGAACTGATGCAAAGTGAAGTGATCAGAACCAGGAAAACATTATATACAGTAATAGCAACATTGTTCAATGATCAACTATGAGACTTAGCTTTTCTTAGCAATGTAATAATCTAATTCCAAGACTTATGATGGAAAATGCTATCCACATCCAGAAAAAGAAACGATGGAGTCAATGCAAACTGAAGTATACTATATTCACTTTTTTTGAATTTTTTTCCTTTGCAAACTGAAATTTTTTGCAAACTGTTTCTTCTTTCACAACATGACTAATATGGAAATAGGTTTTATATGATTGAACATAAAAAACCTGTATCAAATTGCTTACTGCCTTAGGGTAGGGGGAGGGAGAAAATTTGGAACTCAGAATTTTATTGAAAAATGAGTGTTAAAAATTGTCTTTACATGTCATTAGAAAAAATAAAATACTATTTAAAAAAAACAAAACAAAACAAGAGACCACTGGTCTAGAGTTTAGACAGCTGACCTTGGCAGGTCCTGTTTGGGACAAGTTCTGGCTGTGTCACCCAGAGCAAATCATTTAATCTCTCAGGGTCTCAGACAACTGTCTAAGGCTTGAGGTTACAAAGAGGGCAATGATATCTGCATAGGTAAAGGAAATTCTTCCCCAAGAGCCTTCTACACAATGAAATCACAAATCCAGTATTAAAAAATATGTATATATGTATGTATATATACATATATACATACATATATATACATATAGATAGATAGATAGATAGATAGATAGATAGATAGATAGATGGATAGATAGATAGATAGATAGATAGATAGATAGATAGATATACTTGGAACCTTGTTCCTTTAGGATCTCATCCCCATCCTCCTTGGTATTTTTAAAGTTTCCTATGTTCAAATACATTCAAACATCTCCATTTGCCTTTCCAACTTGTCCTTTAAGCACACAGTAGGTGCTTAAAAAATGCTCGTGGACTGATTGAGAACAACAGCTATCTAACTATGCCTCCCTCCTGTACTTGTGAAGTTGATGTTTTGGTCCCATGTAGGACTTTGTGTTTCTTCCTATTGAATTTTCTCTTATTTGATTCAGCCCAGTGTGGAGCCTTTCAGGAGTTTTTTGGATCCTGGCTCTGTCACCCAATGTGTTAGCTATCCCACCTAGCTTTGGGTCATCTGTGCATTTGATGAGAATGTGCCTTTAACGAATTCATGGATGAATATGTTAAACCGCACAGGGGTCAAGCATAGACACCTGAGGCACTCCACTGGAAACCTCCTGAACTATTAACAACAGCTCTCTGTGACTGGCCCATCCAATCTGTTCTGAATTGCTTGTGTTATCTATCACCTACATCCATATCTCTGTATTCTCTCCACAAGAGAAGTCTGAAATACTTTACTAAAACTGAGGCAAACTGTATACACAGTATACCTCTCATCTACTTGTTTAGTAATTCTACCAAAAAGGAAAATGATGTTGGACTGCTGGCATGACCTATTGCTGTCTCTTGAAAAAAAGAGTTTTATTTCTCCCCCAATTACATGTAAAGACAATTATTAACATTCTTTCAAAAAAAAAAATTTGAATTCTAAATTTTCTTCCTCCTATCCTCTCTTAGCTCCTCCTTCCCTAAGAGGTAAGTAACTTGATGTAGGTTATACATGTGTTATCATAGAAAATATATTTCCATATTAATCAGACTAAATACAAACTAAAATGAAAAAATAAAAAAAATAAAGTGAACGATATTCTGCTTCGATCTGCATTCAGACTCCATCAGTTCCTTTTTTTTGGAGAAGGATGGCATTTTTCATCATGAATCCTTTGGAATTGTCTTGTGTTGCTGAGAACAGCTAAGTCATTCACGCTTGATCATTATATAATGTTGCTGCTACTGTGTACAATGTTCTCCTAGTTCTGCTCACTTCTCTGCATCTGTTCATGTAAGTCTTTCCAGGTTTTTCTGAAATCGGTCAGCTCATCATTTCTTATAGCACAATAGTATTTCATTACAATCATGTACCACATATAGTACCTGTACCCCTCCCTGACACCTATATTCTAACTTTCATTTTTCCTTGAGAAGCTGTCTAGGGGTAAGAGGAACCAGGACGGTGCTAGAGTGAGGCATTTCAAAGTAATTCTCCTGGAGTGACTGAAAACTGCTAATTCATGTGAAGAGAGAGAAAGTTCTATTTCTGTGTTCTCTTAATTTGAACTCTGAATTTAGTATTTTTTGTATGTAGGCATAAATTATTTCTCTAATACCTGACTTATGGATGTTGAGTGCCTTCTTACTCCCTCATGACTACAGATCCCTTTTTGGGTAAGATGTGAGCCATAACCTAAATTATAAGTAAATTTTGTCATAGGGAACTCAAACCTTCATCTATCCCTGAATTTCTCATTTCTCCCTGTTATTATTGAGGGCAGTGCCATTCTTCGAGTCTCCCAAGTCTCCCAAGTCTACAACTTCAATGATGGCACTGGACCACTCTGTCTTCCCCCTCCCCCAATATTTAATCCGTTGTTGAGTCTTGTCATTTCCACTTACTCAGTATCCCTTGTATCTTTCCAGAATCTCCACTCACACAGCGCTCCCACCCTCCGCCCCTCGCGCCTGGACTGTTGGCAATGCCCACCGGATTGGTCTTTTGACTAGTCTTGCTGTAGTTGCCTAAAATACCACGGTCTTTGCGTACACAGCACTGGGTATGAGCTCACTTTTTATTCACAACATCCCTGGGAGGTAGGGGCTACTATCATTCCCTCATTTACAGAAGAGGAAACTGAGGCAGACAAGTGCAGTGACTTGCCCGGGGTTACTGAGCTACCGAGTGCCCTGAGGCCCTCCTGACTCCACGTGGCTGCCGTCTGGGCCACTCGCAGCCCCACCTCGCGTCACCCCCAGCCCTGCGTTCGGGGCTCCTCCGAGGAGAGTGGAAGCTCCCTGGGGGAAGGCTGCCCGGCGCTGCCAGGCTCGGCCCCCAGTGAGGGGGGGATGGGCGTGTTTCCCCCGATGCCTGTGTGTTCTCCCATCCTTCGGACACGGCTGGACACAAAGAACTGGAGCCACGGACGGGTCATGCGACGATGGGATGAATGAGGGGCGCCCATTAGTGAAGGCATGAAGGCACTAAAGGCCGCAATGCGATGCCTTGATAGAAGTGTGGGGCCTCAGATGTCTGGTCCCTCGCTCTCCAATGAAGTGGGGCAGCAGTTGAACCCAGCCACCCCCACCTTCCCGTCCGGAGCCAGCACCACCGCGCCGGCTTCGTAAGGTGCGGCCTGGGCCTAGGGGGCCCCGGGGCCCACGTGCCCCTAGCTGGACATGCGCAGTGGGCCCGACGGACGCTCGGAGACAGGCCTGCCAGGACTACAGCCCCCATGATACCTAGCGGCGGCAGAGGCCTGGCGGGGCGTCTAGACGCGCATGCGGATGGAGGTACGAGGGCCGGGACGGAGGAAGCCCCGCCCTCCAGGCTTCCATTGGCCCACAGCACCGGCAGCGGGCTCGGCGGTTGGCCAGCCCGGCCGCCCGTCAGCGGCGCCGCGCGGGGTCAGAGGGCACGGAGGTGAGTCGGTGTGTTGTGGGGACTCGTGGTGCGGGCTGTCGCCGCCGCGGCCGCCGAGGGGGGCGACGGGCAGCGGGCGGAGCCGGCCCCGCCTTGGCCTCCCCTGGCCCCGGGCCTGGCCCACAGCCCTGCGCCTGCTCATCCGCCGCGGCCCAGGGGAGGCCGGCGCGGGGCCTGCGGGCGCCCGGGGGGCGGGGGCGCGCGGGGCGGTGGCGGGAGCGCGGACGTGGCGGCGGGAGCGCGCGCCGGGGGTGGTGGGGGGAGGGGCGGGGTGCGGGCAGGGGTTGCCATGGCGACAGGTACCCCGCTGCGGGCGGGCACCCCCAGCAGGGTTGCCATGGCGACGTCTCTCTCTCTCTCTCTCCCTCTCTCCCTCTCTCCTTCTCTCCCTCTCTCCCTCTCTCCTCCTCTCCTCCTGCGGGGCGGGGCTGAGAGAGGGTCTGGATGGATGGGGGCTCCCCTCTCCAGGGGGGATAGGTGTACAGGGAAGTCTGGAAAAGGAGGCTCCACTTCCAGGAGGGGGCGGTCCTCCCTTCTAGGGGCATAGTTATTAGAGGGAGGGGGGAGTTAAGGTGGGCCTATATGGGAGCATTGGTACCAGAGAGGGGAGACCCCAGGGATGGCCTGAATGGGGAGACTCTGCCATCTCATTCTGGGGGAGGGTTAGGTATTAGGAGGGCTTCTCTCCCTGAGGGCATCTGTGTCTTAGAGGGGGGTCTTGAATGGGGCACCCTGACACCTTTTCCCCTGTGCTGTGGGTTCTGCTGGGAATGGGGGGATACCCCAGGATGGATGAGTGGCCTCTGAGCCACAGGAGGCAGGTTCATCCCCACTGTCACCCCTGTCATCATCTTCCTCTTCTTTTGGTGGAGAGGAGAAAAGGATGTTTTTTGGGGGTGGGGCATGGTGGCTTTATGACTTTCTCTTGGGTAGTAAGAGGGCTGGGGGACAATTTGATCTTGACTGGGAGGGCTCTTTAACCCCTGGCCCCAGGGGAGAGATTCCAGAGCAAGGCAGACTCCATGTTGGGCACAGGGACTGGAGAAGGTAGCCCTCTGAGTAGGGGCTAGCTCCTCAGATGTCCACAGTATGTACAGGTGTGGGCAGCAGGGGCTCTGGCTGGGCTCTGGTCTCTCACAGCTGCCTTGCAAGCCCTGTGGCATTGCCATAATAGCTGCTGCTAGTCTGAAGAACTTGCAAGACTTTGGCTTGGTTTGGTGTTTGGACTCCTATATTTAGTATTGGAAAGAATCAGTGTCTTTGAAAACTACTGACCCTGACAGTTTGAACTATTACCACTGCTAATGGTCTCTGGTCACATCCTTAGCATCAGTCTCTTGCCAGAGAGATTTACTGGGGCTCTCTTCTGAATGGCAGTGCCACATGAATCTGATTGGCCAAATGCTAGACTGTATTTGGTGGGGATTGGCTCACTGATTTTGTTTGTGGAATTTCTAACAGGACTGGCTTCATCAAATATGGCTTTATTCTGACTTTATCATACATAGTGTACCTTGTTTTAGTGGGTTGGTGCTTTGAGCTTATGTCTATAACACCTGAGTCCCCTATCACTTAAAAGTCCATTTATAAACAGTGATTTGGAGTGTGACTTCAGTAATGTGAGCTTCCAGGAACTTGGTTAGAAACCCACCACTTGGCTGCTGTTCGGGGAAGTGATTGATAAGGCTTCCTTTATGGATTCGGGGGTGGTTCATTGGAGCTCAGAGCACTTGACTCCACTGAAGTGCTCCAAATTAAAAGCTCATTAACAATTCCTACCCAAAGATCCTGTAAATAATCAGCTGGCTAGGTCAGAGAGTTGAGCAATCACCATGGCTCCCTATATCTTTTTAGCTTGAAACTTCTAAATAAAGGTGATTAAAAACATTGAAAAGTGGTGTTTTCTTTGTGCTGGACTCATTTGGTGAATGGCTTCTTTGGAAGTGTGTGAAAGGGGGCAGGGGTGTTGGGGAAAGAAGGGAAGATTTGCTAGTAGAGAGGCCAGTGCTTCCTGATACTTCCTGGCCTCAAGAAGATTACCCCAGGAGGCCACCACTCTGTCAGGGGTGTAGTGGACCTTGGTGTCATGTGTACATCTTGTTTTTGTTGCTTTGAGTTTCTGAGAGTGAATAGTCCTATAGAGTCCTGTTTTACAATTTTAAGTGGTCTGAGACTGATTTTTATGTCAGGTATTGACTTAAACTTTGTATATGTAGCTGTTTGAATGGTGAGCCAACCTATGGAAGGTCAGAGTCATTCTTGTGGCCTGTCTGTTGCATGGGTGAGGGACTGATGTCTGTGACATTGAGTGTGGACCCACACTTTGAAGATCAGGGCTCCTCCCCACCCCCCCAATGCCCCAGCAGCCTGTTCTCCAGTACTGTTACACAATCCCTTGTTGACCTTACCCTATCTTACTTTGAGGGCTAATGCCTTCTTTCTATTCTGTGTATTCATGGTCCCCTTAACTGCCCGCTAGACTTTGGGTAAAGATAACGATCTTTAACATTTTGCCAAATTAAACTTCCTCCTGCTGCCCAAGTCCTTCCTAAAGCATCTGCCTTGTGCCAATTACCATGCTAGAGATTGGGGATAGAAAGACAAAAACAAAACTCTTTTTCCATAGTAAGAGATAACATGGACCCTTGTGAGCACACAGAGTAAATGTGGGCAATTTTGATCAAGGGAGGAGGAAAAGAAGGCCTGATGGAAGAGGTGACTTTGGAAATGAGCTCTGAAGAAAACTCTGGGGATTTTGAGAAGTAGGGGTGAAGGCATGAGGAACAACAAGAGAGTTACTTGGTCTTACAGAGGTTCCCAGAGTGGGTGATACTACACCCTGGGGGGGTGCTGAAATGATAGAGGGGGGTGGTCATAGCCACTGGTGCAGTTGAGGGGTGTTGAATAAAAATAAGGGGACGTTGGAAGCATAAGGAAAGGAGAAAATAAGAAAATTTTGAAAAACCATTCATACATGTTTCATCTGTTGTGTAACAGAATGAAAGTCATGATTACATTCTTTTCCAAATAAACGCAAAATGCAAGTTATAACCAATCTGATAAGTCTGCTGACAGGTCTTAACAAGCAAGTGTTAGCATGTGAGCACGTTGAGCATTGTCAGGAAGTCCAGCATGCATTGGCAGGGATATGTGCATGTAATGACTTGTTTATGCTATGATGCTATACATTGTATAGTATATAATTACATGATATAATATTACATCATCAAAATTTCAGTGCAGGAAAAATCTCATAAATTTACAATGAATTATTAAATTTAAGATGTATCATTTTAAAAATTATGTATTTTTGAAATGGCACATTTTTAAAAAACTCTTAAAGGGTTAAAGATTTCCAGGGGGTTGCTGAGTAATTTTTTTTTTTTTTTTTTTTTTTTTTGGAAAGGGGCAGTAGGACAAATAAGTTTGGGAACCTCTGGTCTAGAATGTAATGTGGGTAGAGGACTAAGGTGTAATAAGACTGAAAGTGGAGTTGGATCCAACTTGTGAAGAGCTTTAAATGTCAGACTTGATATTTGACCCTAGAGCCAATGGGGAGCCACAGGAGTTTCTTTTGTGTAGGGAGATTGTCACCTTCAAACTTGTGCAGTAGGAAAATACCTTTGGCAATGGTGAAGAAATCCCCACAGGTGTGGGGAGAGGCTTGAGGCAGGGAACCTGGTTAGTCCAGGTCTGCAGTGCTGAGAGCCTGCCCCAGGCATGTGACTGAGTAGGGAGGAAGGTGTGTATATATGAGGGAGGTTGTGGAGAAAGAGATGGCGCTCTTTATGACTTTGTGAGTTGTGAGCATGAATGAAGAGTCCAGGCTGGCACTGGGCTCAGGAGCCTGGTGACTGGAAAGATGGCGGTGCCCTTGATGGATGTTGGGAAGTTGAGAGGAGGGGAGATTTGGAGGGAAAGGTTGACATGTTCTCTTTTGGCCATGCTGAGATTGAGGTTATGTTGTATGTAGAGTTTAAAGTTTGGAAGAACTGCCATGATCACTGAGGTCCTAATTCTGAAATTCAGTGATTTTTTTTTTTTTATTTTGACAAATGAAAGGAGTACAAAGGAGGAAGAGCTCTCATCTGGAAGATGGATGCATGCGTGTGTTCATTAGGAGAGTTCACAGAGGTGGCAGTGTCTCAAGTGGGTCTTGAACGATAGGAGAGATTTTTAGCAGGAAGAAATGGAGGCAGATGTGACGGCTGAGCTGCTGGTGCTGTGCATTTAGGGTTCTGGGTTGAGCCACTAAAAAGGAGAAAAGTGTTGCCCTGATTTTTAAAAAGAGGAATGTGAGTCTGCTGATCCAGGCACATCTCCCTGGCTGAGGCCTGAGCAGCTGTTTATGAGTATCGAGCAAGGGGAATGCTGATCACCAGGAGCCAGCACAGGCTCACTTGGAAACCATCTCACATCTAATCCTATCCTTTGGTGGCAGGGGTGCTGTACTGGTTGGGTAGGGCAGTGCAGTGTTGGACAAAGCCTGTGACCTGACCTGGGTGGAGATGCAGATGTGGATTGGATTAGGTGGATGCCCAGCTGGTTGATTCATGGTTTGATGTCAGCCTGGAGGGCTCAGTCTGCTCTGTTCTGATCAGCATTTTTTATTTGTTTATTTTTATTATAGACAACTAGAAGGAAACAAAAATTTCCATTTATGTGAAACTTTGAATCTCTGTTTTGTATATCTGACTTTTCAAAAGTATATAATAAATTCAGCATATAACCTTCTGAGCTGTTCTGCTTGTTTGGGGATTCCTTCTGGGATTCCTCCTCTTCTTTTGTGCATTTTGAAAAGATGCTTTCATGATCCCTTTTTCTTCTTTCTCTCTTTTTACTTTCTTCCTTCCTTTCTTTGTCCTTTTCCTTCCTTCCTTCCTCCCTCCCTCCCTCCCTTCCTTCCTCCCTCCCTTCCTTCCTTCCTTCCTTCCTTCCTTCCTTCCTTCCTTCCTTCCTTCCTTCCTTCCTCCCTCCCTCCCTCCCTCCCTCCCTCCCTCCCTCCCTCCCTCCCTTCCTCCCTCCCTTCCTCCCTTCCTCCCTTCCTTTTCCTATCCCTAAACCTCCTCTTGCTTCCCTTTCTCCCCTTTCTTCTTGGAAGAAAAGAAAGAAAAAACAAGTTTTATAATATATATACAAAGTACAGCAAAATAAATTCCCTCATTGGCCATGACTAAAAATGTGTGCCCCCTGAACCCATCCCTTCTCTCTTAGGTGGGCAGCGTGTTTGATTGTCTCTTCTCTGGGATCATGATTAGTAATTGTGTTAATCAATTCTTATATATTTCAAAGTTATTTTGCTTTGTAAGATTGTTACTGTATAGCGTATATTCCTGGTTCTTCTCATTTCTGTCTTCATCACTTGATACAGGTCTTACCCGTGTGTCTGAAACCATCTCCTTCATTATTTTTAAGGTGCAATAATACTTTATTACATTCACATACCGTGATTTGTTCAGCCATGCCCCCATTGATGGACACTTAGTTTCTTGCCACCACAAAAGAGCTGCTATAACTCTTTTTGAATGTGTATCTCTAGGTTCTTTTCCTCCTTATTCTCTTTGGGCTATGGGACTAGTGGTGGTGTTGCTGTATCAAAAGGTGGGCAAATATTAGTGACCTTTGGGTTACGGTTCCGCTGCTTTCTGGAATGCCAGACCACAGCTCCACAATCTCAGTGTGCCTCTTTTTCTTCAGCCCCTTCACATTCATCATTTTCCTTATTTGCCATCTTTGTCTATTTGATGAGTGGGAGGTACAATTCCTCAGAATTATTTTAATTTTTATGTCTCTGATAGTGATCTAGAACACTTTCATATGATCTGATAGCTTTTTCCTTTGAAAGCTGTAGGTTCATAAGCTTTGATCATTTATCTATTGGGGAATGACTCTAGTTCTTATACACTTGAATCGGTATTTAATCGTATAGATTGACTATGAAACCTTTATCAGAGAAACTTTGTGCCATTTTTTCTCCAGTTACTTGTTTCCCTTCTAATTTTAACTACCCCGATTTGGTTTATTCAAGAACTCTTGGATTTTATGTAATCAAAGTTGTCCATTTGTCTTCCCAATCACAGGTCTTCTCTGTCTTGTTTGTATGAACTCTTTCCCTGTCCACAGTTAGGAAAAGTGTTTTCCTCCTTGCTCCTCCACTCTATGGTGTGACTTTTCACATGTCATTTGGAGCATGTCATTGCATATGATATGAGATGTTAGTTGAAACCTAATTTCTCCTGGACTTGTTCAGCATTTTTATTGATGGACACAGATCCAAAAGGGGCATTTGTCAAATCTGTGGATGACATGAAGTGGAGCCAGGGAGGATCCCTGCTAGGATGGGAACATGAGGAGATTATTCCAGCTGGTTGAGGTCTTTTTAGAGTCTGATTCTAACAAGAAGACATTTAATATTAGGAAGGGTAAAAAAATCAACTGCTGAAGGACAGGCTGGGGAAGCCACAGTGAAAAGAACCCTGGGTCTAGAGTTAGACCCAAGTTCAAATCCTTCCTCAGATACTAGCTAGGTGATCTTGGGTAAGTCACCTAATGTCAGTTGGCCTTGGTAATGGCATCTTCCACATGGGGTTGTTGGTAGGATCAGTTGAGGTAATATTTGTCAAGACATAGCATGGTACCTGACATATAGTAGGTAAATTCTATATAAATGCTTCTGTCGCCTAGTTGGTAATAGATGTGTCTCGTTTGGACCTCCAGGACTCTGATATTCCCACAGCTCCACTCTGAAAGGATCCTAGGCTGTGTCAAGAGAAGTACAAACATGACAACCTCTCTGTCCTCTGTACCATCCCCCCATGAGGCTCTCTGCTAGGCACTGGAAACACAGAACAAGTCCTCAAGGCTCCCAATTTATTCTAATGAGGGATCTGGTACATTCGTAGACAGTCACAGACCAAGTCGGTGGAAGGTCACCTGAAAGAAAAAGGTGCTAGCAGCTGAAGGGTTGTGGGTTGAATTTGGCAAAGTCTCTGGAGGAAGGTGAGATTGAGTTGAGTGCTGGAGGTGGAGATGAGAAGGTCAAGCATTCCAGGTGTGACAGGTGATGAGCTAGGTGATGAAACAAGCACCTTGGGGTTATTGGACCATAGAGTGGGAAAGGGAGCACTATGTTATGAGGACAAGATTGGGAAGTCCTTCAATGCCACATGGCCTTGGGCTTTTTATTTGATCTGGAGGTAATGAGGAGCCACCTAATAATTCCTAAGGGAATAAGTGGTCATTGACCCACCAGTGTGACTCCTACCCCTCTCTTGTGTCTGATGCTAGGCTAGGTACTGTGGGTAGGAGGGTAAGTGGAAACAGGCTTGGCCTTAAAGCACTTGCATTTTATTCGTGTTTATGGGGCTGGATGGTCATGTACCAAGCAGGCCTTGACCCCAGTGTGGTTCTGAGGAAGAGAGGGTGAGTCAGTCAGCATTTCAGAGCCTCCTATGTGCCAGGCACTGTGAGAAGCCATTGGGACACAAAGAGACCAAGGACAGTCCCTGCTCCCAAGGAGCTCACAGTCTAATGGGGGAAACCACATGTAAACCACTCTGTGCCAACATTCCATAGACAGGAGAAACTGGAGGTGGTCAGCAGAGGGAATGCAGCGACGTGAAGAGGAAGACTCCCTGTGGAAGGCAGGATTTTGGCTCTGCCTTGAAGGAGGAAGTGCACTCCAGGCATGAGAGGCAGTCAAGGAACATCCCTGGTGTTGGGAGGCAGAGCAAGGACACCAAGGTCACTGGATCATGGCAGAGGGAAGGTGCCCGAGGGAGGAAGATTGGAGGAGGGAGAAGGTTATGAAGAACGTCGGTGGCAGATATTTCTTTGACTTTGACTGTGCCTTTGTTTTAGGTGATTGGTGATCATGTGTGTTAGAGTTTGGGCTCAGCTCGGGTGTGGGTGGTTTTGTCTCACTCTTGTCTTCTTTGTCTGTTTGGAGAAGCACTCGTCCCTTCATGTGGCTGCCATAGGTTTTCCCTTAGATGGAGTCCTGGGTATTCCCCTTCCCCCCTCCCTCCCTCAGTCTCAGTGGGAAGGGTATGGAGGAAGGGTGGAGAGCATCTGTGGGGGGAGGGTGTGATACCGAGGGGAGGGGTGACTGCAGTGCCATGAGCCTCCAAGGAGGTGCCCCCTGTTTGGCATATTGGAGTGATCAAGTGGCTGATCCTTCTCCCTGGAATGTCCTAGAGTTGGCCTCTCTAGCTGGAGATGAAGTGCTGCTGGGTAAGGGAAGGGTGCAGGCTAGGAGATGGAGCAGGGCATAGCCACAGGCCTGTCCAGGTTGCCACACCTGAGGCCCTATCATGCAGCCTCCTTGTTCTGTTTTTGGGGTCCTGCAGTGCAAATGAGCCAGTGGTCTGCAGCCGTTCAGCAGGAGTCTGGAGCTCATTAGCCAGGGCATGACTCTTTGTTGGAACAGGGAAAACCTGTGAGCAGGAGCTGCTCCTCCACACATCTCAAAACTTTTCACCAGCCTCTGCTTTGGCCCCAATGGCATCAACAAAGAGAATTCATCTTCCAGTCTATTGAGTTGCTTCCTGCCCAAAATTCCCCTAAACAACTGTCCCTGCCTGTCTGGTGGCTGGGTTTTATTATGGTTGGCGACTGTAGCCCTTCATCTTTGCAAAGGGCCTTCCTCCACCTCTTTGGGACGTGGGTCAGCAGGTCAGCATCCCTGTTACCCCTGTGAGAAAACTGAGACTGGGGAAGCCTAGGGGAGTCATCTAGGGTCCTGCTGGGAGATAGAGGTGAAAATTCAAGATGTGAGTGTATTCATGTTCCTCTGCAGTTTTTCTTCCTTGGAGGGAAGGTGAGGGGGGCACCAACTTGGCCCTTCAGTCAATGGGATGCTTGGGCTGTCAGGATCTGCCTGGCCTTGGCAGGGCCCTGACTCTACCCACTTGGTGCCATCCAGTTGTGACTGAGTCCCTATTTGTAGACCGCCCCCCCCAATTTAGGTATCATTTCATACTGATCTTCTTGGGGGGGGCCTCGAGATTGTTCTGGTGGGTGCTCTGCCTGGTGCAGGTACAGTCCAGAAGCACATAATTTATGGGAGTGGCAGAGCAAGCTGCCGGCAGGCACCTCGGTGACTGGAGAGGTCATTAGTATGCCTGTTCAGACCCTCGGTGTCCTTGCGATTGATTCTCCTTTGCATGTGTCTGATTTGGGAAGTTGTAGATCTGTGAGTGGTGATTGGATGTGACAGTCCAAACATGGCTCCCTAAATTAATCCTTTTAATGGTATTCCAGTCCCAAGGTAATGCTCTCATCTCCTCCCATGAGGAGGGAGAAGGCAAGAGTAGAGAACCGCCTGACCTGCTGCTTCAGGGCACCCCAAGCCTGGCAGTTTTAGGTTCTGGGGAGTATGGCCAGTAGAACATAGGTTTGGAATTGGGCAAGACCTTAGAGCCTAGCCAGGCTTCTCGGGTTATGGAGGCAGAGGGAGGAGGAGTACTTGCTTTGTCACAGAGTGCTCAGGTGAAGATTTTAACTGAGCTCTTTTGGACTCTTTCCACTGCACCTTATTCCTATTGCCTCATTGTTACCCCTGTGAAATAAGAAAAGACTTTTTTCCTTTAAAATAATATTTGGCAGGGGATTTGGAGATGCTGGCTCTAAAGGTGTGTAAATGTAGAACATTCTTTCCTGTTGGAGAGGTGGGCGGGTGAATGTCCAAGGCTAATATTTCAAGCAGATGTCATTTTTCTGTTTGTCTTAGCTGCTTTTTTTTTCTTTAATATAAATTTATTTGTTTAACTTTTTACATTCATTTTCACAAAATTTGGGGTTCCAAATTTTCTCCCCATTTATCCCCTCCCCCGACCCTAATACACCAAGCATTCTAATTTCCCCTGTCACCAATCTGCCCTCTCTTCTATCCTCCCTCCCTTCTCTTGTTCCCATCTTCTCTTTTGTCCTGTAGGGCCAGATGACTTTCTATTCCCCATTAACTGTATTTCTTATTTCCTGGTAGCAAGAACAATACTAAGCAGTTGTTCCTAAAACTTTGAGTTCCAAATTCTCCCCATCCCTCCCTCCCCACCCACTCCCTTTGGGAAGGCAGGCAATTCAATATAGTCCCTATCTGTGTAGTTTTGCAAATGACTTCGATAATAGTCATGTTGTGTAAGACTAACTATATTTCTCTCCATCCTATCCTGCCCCACATTGTTTCTATTCTGTCTTTTGATCCTGTCCCTCCCTGAGTGTTGACTTCAAATTGCTCCCTCCTCCCATTGCCCTCCTTTCCATCATCCCCCCCACCCTGTTTATCTCTTTCTCCCCCACTTTTCTGTACTGTAAGATAGGTTTTCATACCAAAATGAGTGTGCATTTTATTCCTTCCTTTAGTCGAATGTAATGAGACTAAACTTCATGTTTTTTTCTCAGCTCTCCTCTTTTTCCCTCCACTAAAAAGTCTCCTGCTTGCCTCTTGGATGAGAGATAATTTACCCCATTCCATTTCACCCTCCCTCCTCCCACTACATTTCTCTCTCACCGTTTACCTTAATTTCTTTTAAGATATGATCTCATCCTATTCAATTCACTCTGTGCTCTCTGTCTCAGTATGTGTGCACGCGCACGTGTGTACATATGTGTGTGCATGTGTGTGTATTGTGTGTGTGGTCCCACCAGCCACCCAGATAACTGAAAAGTTTTAAGTGTTACAAATATTGTCTTTCCATGTAGGAATGTAAACAGTTCACCTTTGGTAAGTTCCTTATGACTTCTCTTTGCTGTTTACTTTTTCATGCTTCTTCTCATTCTTGTGTTTTGAAAGTCAAATCTTCTTTTCAGCTCTGGTCTTTTCATCAAGAATGCTTGAAGGTCCTCTGTTTCATTGAAAGACTTTTCATTGAAAGATTTTTCCCCTGAAGTATGATACTCAATTTTGCTGGGTAGGTGATTCTTGGTTTTAGTCCTAGTTCCTTGGACTTCTGGAATATGATATTCCATGCCCTTCGATCCCTTAATGTAGAAGCTGCTAGATCTTGTGTTATCCTGATTTTATTTCCACAGTACTGAAATTGTTTCTTTCTAGCTGCTTGCAATATTTTCTCCTTGACCTGGGAATTCTGGAATTTGGCCACAATGTTCCTAGGAATTTCTCTTTTTGGATCTCTTTCAGGCGGTGATCAATGGATTCCTTCAATACTTATTTTGCCCTCTGGTTCTAGAATATCAGGGCAGTTTTCCTTGATAATTTCATGAAAGATGATGTCTAGGCTCTTTTTTTGATCATGGCTTTCAGGTAGTCCCATAATTTTTAAATTGTCTCTCCTGGATCTATTTTCCAGGTCAGTTGTTTTTCCCATGAGATATTTCACATTATCTTCCATTTTTTCATTCTTTTGGTTTTGTTTTGTGATTTCTTGGTTTCTCAAAAAGTTATTAGATTCCATCTGTTCTAATCTTGAGAGAACTATTTGCTTCAGTGAGCTTTTGAACCTCTTTTTCCATTTGGCTAATTCTGCTTTTGAAAGCATTCTTCTCCTCATTGGCTTTTTGAACCTCTTTTGTCAATTGAGTGAGCCTATTTCTCAAGGTGTTATTTTCTTCAGCATTTTTTTGGGTCTCCTTTAGCAAGGTATTGACCCGTTTTTCATGATTTTCTTGCATCTCTCTCATTTCTCTTCCCAGTTTTTCCTCCACCTGTCTAACTTGATTTTCAAAATCCTTTTTGAGCTCTTCCATGGCCTGAGCCCATTGGATATCTATTTCGGGTGTTTGGGGTACAGAGGCCTTGACTTCTATGTCTTTCCCTGATGGTAAGCATTGTTCCTCCTCATCAGAAATGAAAGGGGGAAACATCTGTTCACCAAGAAAGTAGCCTTCTGTGGTCTTATTTATCTTCCCTTTTCTGGGCATTTTCCCAGCCAGTTACTTGACTTCTGAGATTCCTGTCCACCCCTGCCTAGATCCACCCAGCTACTGCTTGGGGTCTGAGATTCAAATGCTGTTCCCCAGCCTCAGGGCTTTCCACGGCAGGCACAGCTGCTATTCAATGTGAGCTTAAGTTCTGGTGCTCAGGTGGGGGCAGGGCCGCCTCCCAGGCTCAGTTCCCTCAGGGGGTTTATGCGGAGACCTTCAGTAATAGATCTGAGGTCCTGCCTGCTCCGGGAATCCCAGGCCGCCGCTGCCTCTGCCGCTTCCTCCCAAGGGGGCCTGAGTTATGGAGACACCCCGCTCCCCTCTCGGCCAGCCCAGATGTCTCTCTCACTGACCTGTAGCACCTGTGGGTGGAGGGACCTTCGCGGCCGCCGGAGATTCCGTCCCTGAAGCCTGCTCAGATCTGCTCCTTTGGGGCCTCGTGGCCAGGACAGCGCAGGGGCTCCGCTCCGTGTCCGGTGCGTGACGGACCTTTGGGGTTGGTTTTTCAGGGCTCTCTGGAACAGAAATCTCCTCCACTGTGTTGCTGCATGGCTTGCACTGCTCCAGAATTTGTGGGGACTTCTTTTTACAGGAAATTTATGGGCTGTGGGTTCAGAGCTAGCATATGTGAGTCTTTCTCCTCCGCCATCCTGGCTCCTCCCCTGTCTTGGCTGCTTTTAAACAGTCATACTTTGTTTCCAGAGGGAACTTAATCATAGATTTGGGGAGCTAATTCTTTATCTTGGTGAAAATTTGGTTCAGCAAGCCTATGGGCCTGGCACTGGGATAGGTCCCACGGATGCAAGAGCCACACCAGAATGGGTCCCCAGAAGACAACCAAGAAGAGAAATATGCTCCCCAGTCATCCAGGTTGCAAAGAGGCTTGTTGTCAGGGCAAGTTTAAGTTGTAGGCGGTAAGGGGCATGGTTCTATATCAGGCCGGCACAACCTGCCACCTGCCAGAGGATTTCCTCTACATTTTACTCTACATTTCCTCTGCATTTTTTGTGGACTGCCAGAATCCTTTGGCATGCTACAGGTTGTGCAGAGGAGGGAGATAGCAGGATCCCAAGGCCCTGAGCCATTTCTGCATTGACTTTGGCCTTCTTGGTGTGATCTGGGAGCCACAGGCCTACCAGGTCATTTATCAGCCATATGACCTTGCAAAAGTCATTACATTTCACTCAGTCTCAGTTTCCTTATTTGACCTATGGGGCTGATGATGCTCACGCCACATTTCCTTGCGGCGGAGGAAAGCATCATAGAAATGTGAGTTGTTGGTTTCCTGGTCCTATTTGTCCTTCAGCTCTCATTGTCCCTGATGGTGAGGGAGGTCTAGGCCTGGGTGCTTTATCTGCAGGTGTTTGAGCTAGCAGTATGGTAGTTACTGACCAGAGAAGGATGAGGCAGCATGCTGCTTCTCCAAACAATCAGGAAGTATGGCTGAGGGAGGGAGGGACAGTGGTTCCCTTCCACTCCTTGCCTTGCTTGCCTGGTCTGTATTCAGGGTAGCCTATATCCTTTGATGTTTTCCATCCCCTCCCCCACCTCCTAGGGCAGGGGTTTGAGTACAAGAGCCAGCCTGATGTGCTAGTCTCCATCCCCAAGTGTGCATGATGGGCTGGGGAACGAGAGCGATCTGTCCGATCTGCAATTATTCTCTTGTCCAGGATACTCAGAAAGATTAAGCTTCTGGTAGATCCATGTGTGGCCTGAAATAAAGTGGGTTAAAACAACTGTTCCTTCCCAGCTGTGACCC
Source organism: Bettongia penicillata ogilbyi (assembly GCA_023548195.1). NCBI lineage: Eukaryota > Metazoa > Chordata > Mammalia > Diprotodontia > Potoroidae > Bettongia > Bettongia penicillata. The sequence goes on from JAJHZJ010000096.1 coordinate 12,709,065, forward strand.
CAGATGGAGGCTGCTCAGGCTCTAGGGAGCTGCAGACTGGTCAGTAAATGTTGAGTAAATCATGGGACATTTTTCTTCTTGTTGTGTATTAGCCTGATGATGATGGGTGCCAAAACGAGACTCAGGAGACTTGGATGGATGTGGCCACTCTTCAGTCAGGGCCTGCATCTTAGGTTGTCTGCAGGCTTTGGTACTTGTGCATGGCTAGTCTTCAGTGGTAGAGAGGTTGGGGTAGTTGGGAAGGTTCCAAAGCCTCTTTCTCTGTGGGTGATGGCTGGCCTTGGATGGGGCTGGCAGCTGAGGTGGAGGATAGGGGAAGGAGCTCTGTGCTCTGTACAGCCCCTTTTATAGGGTAAAACATCACTCTAAACCCCAAGACCAACCTAAGAGTTTTAGGAGGAGACTTGGGTTCTGTAGCCTCTAGCATTCCAAGTGTCATCTTGGAAGAGCTTCTGGAGACACATCTGTCTTTGTGTATGCTTCCTGAGCACCCTGCTACCCCCTCCCTGCCTCTGTCACCTAGTGAGGCAGCATAGCTACCAGGACTTGGCAGGTCCTAAGCCAACTCCCTTTTCATGTTCTTTATTCCAAGGCTTTCTTGAAGATGGGGAGGTGGCTGGGGGCAGAGAGACTTCAGGGTAGAGAGAAAGGGCCTTGTGGATTTGAGGCTTAGGTTCCTGGTTCCCTGTGTTCCAGGTGAGCGCTTTTAGAGGAGAGGTTCTAGATTCTCAAGGCTGGTACCTTGACTGCAATTCCTGGCAAAATGAAAAAAATAGGTTATTAAGAAGGTTGTGAACACTTAGGGAGGAAGGTGGGGATGACTAAAAGTTAGCAAGGGCACACCAGGAGCAAATTCTTGACATATTTTCTGAGGAGGGCAGAGCAGGAGAAAGTAGAGGACCTGATATACTCAGTTTTCAGGTCAGAGTCTCTGCTGTCATTCTTGTGCAATGTAGGGCTTGATGATGGTGCAGCTGGTTGAATGACTGGACCTAAAGAGAGCTTTCCATGGCGTTCTGTGTTCCTCTCACTGTCTTCGTTACCCTCCTTTGGACATATTCCAACTTAGGAATGTCATCATTCCACAGCTTTTCTACCTCAGGGTAACTTAATAGGGATAAATAGAAAGTCTTACAACTAGGGTTCAAAAATCCAATTGCAAATGACAAAATGCATTCATTAATCAGCAAGCATTTTTTAGAAGAATTTTTATGTCTTATTTTTACCCTCACTGACATTTCTCATGCCTTGAGTGTCACTGCTTTGAACAGATAGTTTAAAAAGAAAAAGCAGTTCAGCAAAACTAATAGCAGTTTCAGTTGTTTTATCATTGTGCTTTTCATTACTGTTGCTATTGCTGTGTTCATCCTTCATTGCCGAAGAAGACCATGCCATCAGAGAGATGATGACAAGACTTGCACTTGACTGTATTGAGTGAGGGAGGACTGTGCAGGTCACCAGCCTCACTTCTCCTATGGAGCCACCTGGATATCAGGTCACCAGTGACCTGATATTCATCAGGATGGCTGGAGATGGCCCAGGATGCACTGGGAGACCTTGGCCTTTTAGGCTAAGGCCTTTTCAGATACTCATTTAAAGTGAGGGAATGCCCATTCAGTCAATAGGCCTCTTTAAAAAGTAGTCAGGGGATGGCCCCTTTAAACAGAAGAGGTCAAACATAGAAACAAACAGATAAATAAATGACGCTGGGAGGGGCAGGAACCCACTGTGAATCACTGGATTCAGTTATGTTCTCTATATTGAAGACCCTTTTGTCTAGCTCTCACTTACCTCTGGGTCCTTTTCTAAAAACATCGTGGTAGTGAGTTGATTGTTTTCCTGGTGTTGCTAACTGTAGGTTGTATCATTTCAAATAAATCTTCCCATACTTCCACTCAGTTTTCTTGCCACCCAGTAATAATTTTCTAATATTCATGCAGCAGAACGTTTTTTTAGCTTGAACATTATATGTTCTTTTAAAAAGTTCTTTAAATATTTTATTTTTTTCCAATTAAATGTAAAGAAAGTTTTCAACATTCACTTTTATAAGATTTTGAGTTCCAAACTTTTTTTCTTTCTCCCTCTTGAAGACAGCAAGCAATCTGATATAGGTTATATACATGTGCACTCATATTAAGCATTTCCACATTAGTCATGTTGTGAAAGAAGAAACAGAACAAAAGGGAAAAGCCAAGAGAAAGAAAAAAAGGTTAAGATAGTCTGTTTCAATCTACATTTGGACTCCATCAGTTCTTTTTCTGGATGTGGATAGTATTTTCCATCATGAATCTTTTGGAATTGTCTTAGATCATTACATTGTTGAGAAGAGCCATGTCATTCACAGTTGATCATCCTACGGTATTACTGTTACTGTTACTATTGCTGTTACAATGTTCTCCTGGTTCTGTTCACTTCACTCTATATCAGTTCATGTAAATCTTTCCAGGTGTTTCTGAAATCCGCCTGCTCATCATTTCTTAAAGCACAACAGTATTCCATTACATTCATATACCACAACTTATTCAGCCTTTCCCCATATATGGACATCCCCTCAATTTCCAATTCTTGGCCACTGCAAAAAGAGTTGCTATAAATATTTTTGTACATGTGGGTCCTTTTCCCTTGTTTATGATCTCTCTGAGATACAGACCTAGTAGTGATATTGCTGGGTCACAGGGTATGCACAGTTTTATAGCTCTTTGGACATAGTTCCAAATTGTTCTCCAGAATGGTTTGATCAGCTCCACCAGCAATGCATTAGTGTTCCAATTTTCCCACATTTTCTCTGTCACCCATCAATTTCCTTTTCTGTCATATCAGCTATTCTGATAAGTGTGAGATGGTAACTCAACGTTCCTCTAATCAGTAGTGATTTAGAGCATGTTTTCATATGACTATAGATAGCTTTAATTTCATCTGAAAACTGCCTATTCATATCCTTTGACCATTTATCAGTTGGGAATGGAGCAGAATGTTTTAGCCATTCACCAGTTGATGGGCATCTCATTTCATTTCCGGTTCTTTAATACCACAAAAAGTACAGCTATGAATATTTTGGTGTCTGTGGAATCTTACTCTTTTTCATTTACCTCCTTGGAGTAAATGCCCAGCAGTGAGATCTTTGGGTCAAAGGATATGAACACTTTAGTTACTTTCTTTACATATTTTCAAGTTGCTTTTCAGAATGGTTTGACCAATTCACAGCTCCACTGACAATGCATTGGTGTGCCTGTCTTTCCACAACCTCTCCATCACTGACTATTCTCATTTTTTGTCCTCTTTTCCAATTTGATGAGTGTGAGGTGAAACTTCAGTCTTTCCAATGGTTGTTAATGATTTACAACATTCATTTGAGAATGTTTTGTTGATTTTATTGATGAATGGTCAGAGATTCCACTGGTAGGGCCTTTTCTTCTCTTACATGGCTACTAATTTGGTGTAGGCCCTTATCACTTCTTTCCTCTCCTCCCTCCTTCTGTCTCTCCCTATCTTTTCTCCTCTCCTTCTGTCTTTCATTCTCCCCCTCCCTCACTTCCTTTCCCCTCTTCTTCTGTCCCCTCTCTTTCTCCCTCCTTTCTTCATTCTCACTCTTCTCTGTCTCTCCCTCATCTTTGTGTCTTCTCTGACTGTCTGTCTTTCAGTCTCTGTTTCTCCTCTCCCTCTGTCTCTACTCTCATTCTGTCATTCTCCCTCCTCCCTTTCCCTCTCCCCTCACCTCTTCTCCCCCCCGCCCCCATACCATGCACATACATATATTTCTTTTAGCTGCCTCTGTATCTTAGTTGCAGGCAGTATATTCATGGAGCCACTGTTTAGAATGAGGGTAGGGTGAGCCTGCACTCTGTGCTTTGGTAAGAGCAGTTGTTATGAAAGATTGTGTCTGACTCTGGGCCGTTTTTGGAAGGATCAGTTGACAAGATAGAGAGAAGGGTGATTGGACTGGAGAAGAACCTTGAACCCAGGCTGAAGGAATTGGAGATGTTTACTAAAGAAGACACACTACTGCAGCTGGCTTCAGGTCTTCGGAGGAAGGATTAGCCTTGGTCTGCTTGGCCCTAGAGGAGCTTGAGGGGAGGCTGCAGAGAAGGTGACCGAAGATTGAGATTGTTGGATGTTATAAGGCAAAACTTTCTAATGGGTTCTCTTCTGAGGTCTTGAGGAGGAAGATGGATGTCTGCTCAGATACAGTTTGGATCCAGATGCCTCTGATGTCTATTCCAGCTCTTGTGATGGTTTGATCTGACAGAGCTGGAGGCTCTGAGAGGCTCTGTGGACCTGGGCAAGTAGGGAGGCAGGAAGGGAGGCAACCCCGACTTGAGTGTTTTGGGTGCTCAGTGAGTGTCTTGGTTGACATGTTTAGCTGGCTGAGCTTTTCTAGGGTCACCAAAGGGAGAAAGATGTGACTTTATTTTTCTAGTACTGGGTGGTGGGTGGGGGGAGGTACCTCTAGGACTTAAAATTGTTTCACACATACAGAAGATCATTGAGGTTGCTCTGGAGGATTATGCAAGTGAAGGCTGGCAGGCAGAGCTACTAGCAGGTTATTGCAGTAGTTTACATGGGCCTGACCCAGGATGGTAACGGTATCTGAGGAGTTAAGGGGATAAGAGAGATGATCCCTAGGTGTCCAACCTGAGTGACTGGGAAGTTGGGTAAAGGGGAAGATTTGAGAGGCATAGAGAGTAGTTCAGTTTTAGACATTAATGAGAGGCCCATGGAGTTTGGGTTCTAATAAAGATTCTGCAGAGGAGCCAATCACTATCAATGGTTCCTGTGATTTTTACTTCATCTGTAAAATGGGCAGGACTCTGACTTAGGGGCCTATCCTGCTTCTGCAGTTCTGCCATCGACTGAATGTGTGACCTTGGCTAAGTCACCCCTTCCCCCCCCAGGTATTTCTTGAAGTCCTATTCAGCTCTGACATTGGAATTTTTACAGCAGTAGCCCTAATGGGGTCAAGAAGGGCTTCTCAGGTTGGTGATCCAATTTACAGTGTCCTGTGGTCTACGAGGGGCTTTCCCTGTCTATTCGTAGTGTTCCTGACATGTTCTCGGGTAGGTCCTGTGGTGTAGGACAGAGGCCTTGTGTGGGTGAGGTGAGTATGGTGGGAGGGAGTCTGCAGGCAGGCCTGGACCATGAACCTTGGCTTTGAGGCTGCTGCCTTAGAGTCAGGTTTGGGGCTCTTGAGTGTCCCTGGAATGGGTGTATCACTGGCCATGCTGAATTCCTGAGTCCATGGGGAGAGTGAGGTGCAAATGAACAGCCCCCAACAACTCTAGGTGGATGATTTGGGGGAGGGAAGCTGCTTCGTAATTCTCCTTGTCTCACTTCACAGACTTCTGTTCCTTAGTCTTCTCCCCCTTTCCCCTATACTTTTGTTTTCTTCCCTTGTCTCCTCCTTCTTTTCCTTGCCTCCTCCCCTGTCAGTCACTCTGTGTGATGGAATGCAATGAAATGTCTGTTTACCCAAGATGCAGGGCTTTGTCTGACCTCTCTAGGTCTGCGCTAGTCCGGGGATGCCTTGTTTCCTTGGTCTCTCAGGTAAATACAGATTGAGTCTTTTTATAAAGGCATATTATTTACCTCATTAAGTGTGTGTTTTGGCACATGTGTTATTTACCTGATACACACTCAGGGCTTTGGAACAGGCATTTCTCTTGGCTGTGTAAATACTGTGCACAGATGAACCCTCGATGGGTGCCGTGGGGACAGGTCCCTTCCTTGCTCCAGATCTGGTTGTGCCACGAAGGACTGTGCCTTGCCTCATCTCTTCCCCTAACCTCTCCCACCCCCTTTGCCTCCTAGGTGGGTAACTAGATCCAATTGGGTCTTTGGTACCCAAGGAGGGGACTATGCTGGAAACTCCTAGGCTCAGGTTCCTTTAGGGCTGGTGCTCAGGTTCTCTGCCCCTGTCTCTTTTCTGGGTGCCCACTGGTGATTTGTTCCACCTCATTTGAAGAGCCCTTTGGCCCTGTGCAGCCTGGTGTAGAGTTCATCTGTGGCATTCATTTGGCCATTTGGACTTTCCTTCCCAAACTGGGCTGTTCCTGCAGAGGGAATGCCATTGGGCAGTGGAGAGTACACAGGATTTATTGTGAGAAGACCCGAGTTCCTATCCTGCCTCTGCTATTTACTGCTAGCATGACCTTGGGCAAGTTACTCCACACAGTGTAAGAACTCTGACTTGATCCATCCATTCCCACTCCATGTTTTCCTATATCTCTTCCCTTTCATGAAAGGCTAAACTTGTTGCAGTTAGTGCCTCCACTGCCTTTCCTCTCTAGTCTTGGCTCTCGACAGTCTGATCTCCAGCCTTCCATTCAAAGGAAAGAGCCCCCTCCAAAGTTACCAGTGAGCTCTTAGTTGTCAAACCAGTCCTTGACCTTTCTGTGGCCTTTAGCGTTCCTTGTGGATCACCCTCTTCTTTCTGCTCCCTTCTCTTTCCCCTGGTCTTCCTCCTGCCTATCTGACACCTCTTTCTATATCTCTTTTTCCGGCTAGCTAACCATGAGCGTTCCCTAGGAGTCTTTTCTTCAAGGGTCCGGCTTTGGTCCTCTTTGCTTCTCCCTCCAGAACTGCTCCCCTGGTGATTTTAGCAGATTTTTAGCAGGCTTCGGTTACCATGTCTGCTGACCGTTCTCAGATCGCTCCATGCAACCCTCCCCTCTCTCCTGATCACCAGTCTCGTATCCAATAGTCTCTCAGACACCTTGAAGTGGATGTCCCACAACCATCTTAAACTCTCCACGTCCAAACCCGACCTCCCGATCTTCCCTTGCTCAGTTGCCCTGGCTCTTAGTTGGACATTATCCTTCCCTCCTCACTCTTCCCCCATAGCTCAGCCAGCATGTCTCAGGTGCTTCCTCTCTTAAACTCTTCCTGTGTCTTGGTCTGGGCCGCTCTAACATCACCCCTTCACTGTTGTTATAGCCTTTTGGTTGGTTCACTTGACTTGTCTCTCCCCATTCCATTCCAATCTCCAAAATGTCAGCTTGTTCCTTCCAAAGTGCAGCTCTAACCACATCCCCCTCCAGTTAATCAATTCCAGGGCCTCCTGTCACCCTTGGGAGCCAGTGGAAAATCCTCTGTCATGACCAGGCCTCCTCATGACCTCCCTACTGCTCCTTGACCCTCAACTGTTTCCTGATTCCCATCCTCCCTTCTCATCTCTGCCTCCTCACTTCTCTGGCTTCTGTTCTACACTCACCTAAAATTTACCTTTTGCACAAAGCCTCACCCTACTCTCTCTGATCTCCAGCTTACTCTGTTTCTGTCTTGTTTGTACGTAGATGCTTATATTTTGACTACCCATCATACTGGAAGCTCCTTGAGGGCAGGGGCTGTTTTTGCCTTCTTTTGTATTCAAGCCTTACCACAGTGCCCAGCATGTAAAGATTGCTTATTTGCTTGTCTGACTCTGTAGGTGCCAAAGGTATGGCACTGCCGCTGGGCTCCTGGGCTGTACGACAGGCTGTGGGAGAGGTGGGAAAGCTTTCACTCTTCCCCAAGTCATTGCCCTGGTGCTTTCCTTGGAAGGGATGTAGTCACAGTGCCTTCAGTGAGGCCTGAAGAGCAGATATCAGCTATCTGCTCTTGTGATCTTTCTTCCCCAGTTTGGGAGTCCAGAGGTGTTTGGGACAGACCTCAGCTTGCATTCACTAATGGCATGTGGAGGAAGGATGAGTTGCAGAGCAAGGTCCAGGGGGGCAGGGGTGGGGGCTGTGTGAGGAGGGTGCAGATGAGCAAACTGAGGCTGGTTGGGAGGAAGACCTTCCTAACCATGAGAGTTGTCCCACAGTGACTCAGACTGCTCCAGGAGAGACAATAGTGTTCTCCCCATCGCCACAGGTCTGCAAACAGAGGCTGCATGACATTTGCTGGATCTGTTGTAATGGGGCATTCCTTTTTTGGTTTGGGTTGGATTGCATGAGATGCAGGGTGGCTTTGGGGATTCTGTGGGCTTGTCTACAGACACTTATGTAGTGCCTGATTGTCCAGGGGAGGAGAGGGGCTGTGCTGATGCTATGGATGTTGGGAAATAGCCCTGGGGGAGAGGGGCACTAGCATCTCAAGACTGTGGCCCAAGTCCCAGGGAAATGTGAGCCAGCTCTGAGCCCAACAGCTGCATTTTTATAGGTTTCTTTTGCTATTACTTGAAAAGGTTGTAAAATAACCCTCCTCAGGTGGGATTGGGGTGATGCTGATCAGATTGCATTGAATACCCATTTCACAGAGGGAAACAGGCCTCCAAACTTGGCTGGAAGATTATCAGCATTGACTGGCCCAAGCATGGCAGGAAGGTCTTTGGCTTTAGGGACTGGCCTTTTCTGTGTCCTGAGCAGTGCTGCCCTGCCTGCCTCAGCAGACTCCCAGAAGATCCATCCCCTGTCTCCCTCATTCTTATCCTGTGGGTACCCTTCTACCTTAGCATTGCCTCCCCCTAGCTCCCACTTTGACAGGGGTGGTTAGTAGATCAGTGGTTCTGTGACTGTGTCTGTGGTTGCTGACTGGACAACCCCGACAGCATGAAGCTGCCCATCCAGCTGGAGCCCCATATGTGCCTAACTTAGGAGGCTTCGTGCTCCAGGCTGCTGATCTAGTTAAAGAGAAATGTAAATCTGAGGGTAGAAAGGGACAGTGAGGGTCCTGGCACAGCAGAGGCTACTGGGAACAGAACATCTGGCTTCCAGGGTCTCTTCACTTTTTTCTTTGGAGCAATAACTCTGTGGGAACTTAGAGGGGGAAACTGACTCTCTGAGAAGAGGATATTCCTGTTTCTTGGCGTTTGGACCCTTAGATGATTGGATTAGAGCATTAGTCGTGTTGCTCTTACTGGCCCAGCTGAGTGAACAAAGTCTGTCACATCAGGCCTTTGCTGCAGTAGCCAAGGCAACCCAAGTTTGTGATTCCCAGGCTCCCTGCTGTGAGTTCCCTAACCTGAGGCAGATGGTAGCCCTGAAATGGACATATTTTTTGTCTAGTAGTGAAGCAGACTGGGGATAGTTGTGCCCCCGACTCTCCTGCACAGGCCACCTTGGCGTGTGGAGGATGGCTGGGCCCTGCGTGGGGAATGTCTGGAGAGGTGGAAGTGGCTCTTTCACTGCCAGGGTCACTTACAAACCCTTCCATGAGTCCTTTCAAGCCCTTCCCAGCCTGGTCCTTCATCATATACTTTCCTCCCCTCTTCCCTCCCACATACGATGAAATCCAGCCATGCTGGTCTTGCTGTTCTGTGTATGCCACTCCATCCCCCATCTCTGTGCCTACTCCCAGGCTGCCCCCTGTTCCCCAGATGCTCTCCTTCCTCTCCTCTCTCTCAGCCCCTTTCAGAACTCTGCTCCAATCCTACTTTGGCAGGAGGCCTTTTCTGGTCCCTCAGAGATTGCCTTTCATTTACATTGATCATATCTGTACCTGGTCATTTGCATATTGGCCCTCTTGGTTAGACTCCTAGCAAGCTCTTTGAGGGCAGGGACTGACTTTGGACAGTACCTGGCATGTGGTGGGTGTGTAGGAAACATGATGACTTACTGACCAGTCACCTGGTTGTCTCACTTCTTGACCGTTGGTTGTGTGGCTGCCTGAGTTGGTCAGGTGTGTGTGTTCTCAGGGTTCCAGGGCAAGGAGGAGCCCTCAAAGTCTCATTTTTTATTGGTGCTTTGGGGTGACCCTGCCTGGGATCTGGCTGAGGAGCCCATGGTTCTTCCAGGTCACAGCCCTGGGCAACTGTGTGTGGGCTGGTGCCCCAGGGAGGGCCGGTGGGCCTCAGGAAGCCTCCTGCTGGTGGTGGGGAGAGAGTAACAGCGTGTCTTTTGTCCCCTCCTCCCTCCAGACTTCTGGGTGTTCAATGGTAGCAGCATTTGGCCGTCCTGGGACAGTGAGGCTCTCTCCAGACTCGCTGTGGAAGGCGAGGATAGTACTGGGCTCTCCTCCTCCTCCTCCTCCTCTTTCTCCTCTTCTTCGTCCCGGAGCTCAGCTCCATCTCCGGCAAGACGCTGGCGACTCACGGCTTCGGGGTGGCCATGGCGGCCATGGCAGCCATCCCTCCGCAGAGATACCACTACTTCTTAGTGCTGGACTTCGAGGCTACCTGTGACAAGCCGCAGATCCATCCTCAGGTGACTGCGAGGGGCCTCGAGAGTGGGATGGGGGTGGGCGCTGCCAGGGGCCCTGAGGGGTGTGGCCACCCCTCCTCTGACAAGCTTCCTTCTGTTAGACCTGGGGAAGGCCAATGGGAGTAGGGGTGGGCATAGACACTGCCAGAGGCCCCATGTGGCATATCTACCCCTCCTCAGACAAGCTTCTTTCTGTTAGTCCTGGGTGCTTTCCAGCCCCTGGGGAATACCTACCGGGTATGGGGATGTGGGGGGCAGAGGGGAGAATGACTGGCCAGAGGAAAGCATTGACCTTTCTGGGATTCTTGGGGCAATTAAAATCACTGAATCTCTAGACTTTGAAGGGACTTCATAGGGCATGTAGCACCCCCCAGACCAGAATTAGGAGCCTCCTACAACATACCTGGCCCCTTATTTTCCAGTCCCTATTTGGAGCTAGCTGGGCTTGCCATAGTTCGTAGAGAATGGGGCCTGAAGTCAGGAGGACCTGAGTACAGATCCAAACTCAGTCCCATAGCCTCTGTTTGCCTCAGTTTCCTCAAGTGTAAAATGGGGCAATAATAGCACTTACCTTGCAGGGTTGTTGTGAGGATTGTGGTGTCTGGCACATAGCAGGTGCTTCTCTATCAGTTGGTTCACCAGTACAATGAGGGGCTTAGGCCAAGTGACCTCTGAGGTCTCTTCCAGCTGCAAACCTCTGAGCTTATGATGTGGGAAGTGTGTGAAGGGAGACTAGATTAATTCTGCTTGGTCCCAGAGGCTAGAGCCAGGGTGAGATTGGGGATGGGTGATGGTTTGGGGGGGCAGAGATGGTAAAGAGAGACTCCCATTCCCTGAGAGCTGCTGTGGTGATATTGGGAGGTCTTTGAGCTTGTTGGGGAAACTCCAGATGGAATTTTCATTCAGGTGTGGGGAGGGGACTAGACACTCCCCTCAGAGGGACCTCAACCTCCGGGGTTCTGGAATTGCTTGTGTGTCCCAAGTGTGTGTGTGGTGCCTGTGCTTGATGCTTATGGAAGAGATGGGGCCAGGCTTTGTACTTTCCTTCTTGAGTCTTTTCTGAGACTGTTGTGGTTCTGACCTCATTGAAGCATGGCAGTGAGGAGCATCATACAACGGGAGCCAGTTTGCCTCCTGGTCCAGCAGCAGAGGGACAAGTGGGAGGGCATGGAATGGGGTGGCATGATTAACTGGGTGGAGTGGTCCTACCAAGTGCACAGGAGGGCCATGGTGATGGCTGGCAGCTTGGCCTTGCTATATTGATTAGTGTGACAAACTTTTGGGGAAGGCAGTGAGACTCAGGCAAGGCTTGGAAAGATGGCTGGGGTTTGAATAAGCAAGGAAGCCTGGTGCTGCAGGGCAGTGAGGGCCCTCACTCCTGACCGCACTTGGGTCCCCTTAGGGGCAGGTGGCAGGATGGCACAGGTGAGCTGTGAAGATACTCTGAAAGAAGGATAACAGATCGGGTCAGTGCTGGACATCCAGACTCAGAGATAATTGGCTCCTGGGCATGCCCTGGGGTGACTGAAGGAATCGGGGCAAGAGTCGAGATAGTTCCTGGACAAGGGAATCTGTTGAGATGCTGTTTTTGAGGTGCAGTGGGTAGTACCTCCTGCCCAGGAGAGCAAAGGGCCAAGAACAGCCCTGGAGAGGTGTGGGAGGCCAAGAAGGGCCCCAGGCTAAGGGAGAGGGGTTCCAGAAATGAGGAGAGCCTTCTGCATGGAACCAGCAGGGTACGGGGAGAGCCTGCTGTGAAGCAGCTGGTGGTGCCATAGGGCATTGGGAGTTAGGAGGACCAGAGTTCAAGCTGTGTGGCCCCAGACCAGGCACTTCACCTTGCCTGCACAACTGCCTGCCTCAGTTTCCTCAACTGCAAAATTTAGATCATAATAGCCCCTGCCTCTTGGGATTGTCATGAGGATCAGATGAGATAGCATTTGAAAAACCCTTTGCACACCTGAAAGGACTATAGTAATGCCGCCTATCATGATTCTTTTCCATTCTACCACATATAAAACACTCCTCTGTCTACCCTTTGCAACCTGACTCCAATGTGCTTCTCTAGCCTTATCATACATTTGTAGAAATAAATTGTATTGTTTTTAATGAACAACACTTGATTTTCTCTCCTCACCTTCCCCATTGGCAGAGAACTAAAATCCTTGTAACAGATTTGCAGTCAAGAAAAACAGATTCCCATCTGGGTTATGTCCTTGTGCAGCCTGAGCCCAAACCCTCCATGTGAGCTTGGGCTTCCCTGACCCTCAAGACTCGTTTGAATCCAGCCAGACTGGTCTTGCTGTTCAGTTATGGGACCGTCCACACAGCTGCACAGGCCGTGTCTCATGCCTGGAATGCCTTCCCTCCTGACCCCGACCTTGGCCTCTTAAAATCTCTCATTTCCTTTCAAGCTCAGTGAGGTACCACCTCCTATCTGAGGCCTCCCTCCTCTCCTCTTCACCCACCATCACCTTGTGTTTAGTTTGCTTGTACTTTTCTCAATATGCTTCATCCCTGCAGATAGGATGGTGATTGCTTGAGGCCTACACGCAGTGAGTGCTTAAGCACTGCATGGTTTCATTTGTAAAATGAAGGTCTTGGGGCAGGAAGTGTAGCTGTCCTTCCAGTTGTGAACTGATCTGAGAATGTGCCATAGAGCTCTTCTGGCCTTGGCCTCATCCTTGGGGCCTGCTAAGGTGGCAGACTGAGAGCATGCTGGGGTCCCAAGCTTTGACAAGGCCAGGAGCTGTCTGATTTAATGTCTTAGGTCCAAGCTCAGCCCCTCTTGAAGTCACCTCAACTGTATGACTATAAAAAACTCATGTTTTTCTCCTTGAGCGTCTTTCACATGTCCTCATCTCGATGAGAAATGACTGCATCAGAGGTGAAGGACTGCTTCTGGGCCTTCTCTGTCCATGGCTGGGTCAGCTCCCTGAGCAGCAGGGCTTGTGTGTGAGACCCCCCTGCTGGACATCCCCAGACTAAAGCAGCAGCCTTTCCCATCCCCTTCTGTCCCAGGTCTCTGCTAGGAGAGGAACCACTCCGTGATGTTGGTTGAATGAATTCCATGTGAATGTGGAGTACATAAAGGATCTAGGAGAAGGTTAGCCTAGAGGGGCTCAGGGAGGGCATGGGCGCTGTCTCCAAGCATTGAAAGGGTGTGTCCTGTGGAGGAGTGATGGACCCAGATCTGCTTGGCCGTAGAAGGAAGAATCAGAAGCAGTTCAGGGGATGTGTAGAGGCCAGTTGAGGCTTTGGGTAAGGAAAAACATCCTCATACCGAGAGTTGTCGCACTGTGGGAGGGACTGTCTCACAAGGAAGTGAGGTCCCTGTCCTGGGAGGTTGTCAGATAGAGTCTGGGTGGCATCTGTCTGAGGCCCTTTCCCTTGAGCTTTGCAGAAGGGCATTTTGGAAATGCCCGGGACATGGAAGGAGTTCTAGGTTAGGACCAAAATTCTGTCTCAGTTATTTCCTAGCCATGTAATGCCAGGTGGATTCTGTAAGGGTGTTGGACTGAGGTGATTTTTAGGGCCTTTCCAGCTCAGCCTCACCACAGGTGCAAGGAACCTTTTGTGCTGGTGCTGAGGGTAGTTTCCTCAAAGCTGTGCAGATACTGGCTCGCTATGGGCCATCTTTCTTTATAGAGACACCCTCTTCTGGGTGTGGCCATCTTTCCCTGGGGCCAGCTCTCTGGGACTCTCCAAGGAAGCTGGTCTGGTTCAGAAGGAGGCCCTGCGAGTAACAGCTATGAGTCAGGGGTCTCTCTGTGTCTCACCTCTTGCTTCTAAGAGCTCAGAGGAAAGTGGCTCCTGGCCTGTTGGTCTTGACAAAGAGAAAACTGACCGAGGCAAGGGTAAGCGGGGAATCTTGAAACACAGAGACCCCATAGTGTACTGGGATTCTGGAGAGGAGCCTTGACTAGATCAACAGCAGCTGAAAGATGTGTTGGGTCAGTGCAGACCCTCCAAGATCTGTACCATTGTGATGGGGCTGAGGAGATCCCAGTGAGGTGATCCCATCACTTGCTGGGATCCCATAAACTCTGTATCTTTCTCAGCATCTCTGGAAAGGTGGGTCTGACTGAGTATGAGTTCTTGGCAGGGGTGCTGGCAGCAAAGCTGAGCCTGGGGAGGGGCCACAGTTCCCACAACAGCCCTTGGAACTAGGTCTTACCAGTGTGATAGATGAGGAAGATGAGTCTAAGACGAGGGTGGGAAGGGATCCCCCATTCAGCTGGAAAGGAGAGCCAAGAGTCCTTGAGGCTGACTCTTCAGTCCCATGTCTGTGCCCTCTGGCCTCTGGCAGAAGGATGTGCTCCCCGGCTTGGCAGGTGGAAGGAACAGTTCAGCCACAAATAGGCCTCGGTTTCCTACTGGGTGATCTTCATGGTCCTGGATCTCAGCACTCTGAGGCCCATCTTGGAGAAGAGCAGGATGTGCAGGGACCTCCTTTTGCCTCCAGACCTTGTTGCCTGCCCCCACACTCCTCACACATCCTCCAAGAACCTTAGAGACAACAGGAAGGATGGAGGAGGGTGCTCAGTGGATCTGATGAGGACAGAGCCCTGTCTCAGCCCTCCACCCCATCCCCCACTGATTCATCCACAGGCAAAAGCTTGTTTTGTAGTCAGATGTGTGGTGGCGGTGGCAGTGTTGCTCCCCTTAATACGGGGCCTAAAACTCTTCTTGTTCCACTCCCAGTGGATGGAAAATGAGCTTCTCTGTGTGTTTCTGGAGGTTTGTAGCAGTCCTATCCAGTCCTTTGGTTGGTCTGGGTCTCACCCAGCAGTGTTGGTGTGTGAGCTGGAGGGAAGCTATGTGTGAAGAAGCCAGCGTCCTGGCTTGGCTTTGTTGGAAGAGGGGAAGTTGAGCATGGTCCGCCCTGGGCTGGTTGGTGCTTCTCTGAGATTTCTTGCTGGCCCAACTGCTGTGAAAGCTGTCTCCACTCTGTTCCTCTGTATTCCAGGGTCTGTAACTTTGGAGAAAAATGACCTCTGGGACAAAGGTTTCCTAATGTTTGGTATGGGTCCAATGGGTATTTCTTTCCTTAGGAAAGTTTGCAGAAACACCATCTGCATTTCAGGTTAACCTGCCAGTAAATGATTTTTGCTTCTGCTTATAAAGAGAACCATTCAGATGCTGTTTTTAGGGGTGGGGGCAGTGCTGTGGAGGAGGGGTCGAGCAATTGGAAGATTCCAGAGTTGAGACTTCAGATGCTAGACATGGGCATCCTGGCAGTTCTCCATGATGAAGGAAGGAAAGTGTTTTGGAAAAGTTGAAGGAAATTCAAGATTCTTCTCCCCATACCCTAGCCCCTCTCCTAGCCCCAATTAAACTATGTCTCTTCCCTTGGTTGTTCCTGCCCTGCAGCCCCAGCCCATGTCCTTTGCCCAGTTCTGCTTTGGAGTCTCTTTGGGGCCTGTAGAGAGGGCCCTTGTGGCCCCTCTCCGTCATGGCACACGATCTTTGAGCACCACCCATGTGTCCACAGGGAAGGCCCTGGCACTCTTCTTTTAAGCTGGGAAATGAAATGCAAAACTGACATTAATGTAACTTTCTGGGAGATTAAATGCACCCAAATCAGGAAATTCAAAGTTATGCTCAGCACAGCCTCGATAACTCAGGCTCCCTTGGCGCATGCCGTATTTCCTGTTAACATGGAGGGGTTATATGTTATGGCATTAAAGCTGGCTCTGTCTGCTAGACGAGCAGTGTGGAATGATGGGTGGGAGAGCTCTGTGAGGGGCCTTGCAGGCATGTCTGCTCAAGGAAGGATTCATTTCCTCTCCCCAAAGACAGTCAGTGTCTTCCTTGGCTCTCTGATGACCCAGTCACCCCTTGGGGTGGGACAGGAAAACTTGTTTTTTCTTTGGCTTGGATTGTGGCATCCTCATAGGGGCTTCCTCCTGGGTGTTTCGTGGGTGCTGGTGGACCCAAGAGCGTGGGATGAATCTGTTGGTTTTCTCCAAGCTGTAACCTGCTTTTATCTTCTGCTAGACCCAGAACTGCAGGAGGAAAATAGCCAGGAGGGGTGGGAGGGGGAATGAAACAATGTGAAGTGTGCTCAGGGTTTGGACTGTACTCAACACCAGGCTCCTGCTCCTGGGCCTTGCCCCTTCTGTTCCAGGTGCAGACGAGAGATGTTGGCTGTGGGCGCTGCCAGCAGGCTGCCCCTCCTGGGTTCTTCTCTGCCCTGCTGCTCCTCCTACCTGTGACTGCTCCTTATGAGTCTCCCTTGCTGGCTCCTTAGCTGTGCCTTACTTAATTAAGATCAGAGCCCTCTTCTCTCTCCTTACCCTCCCTGTTGTTGAACACCTTCAGCTGCCAAGGATTCTGTTATCATCTCAGTGCAGATGTTGCCCGCACTTAGATATCGAGCCCCGCTTTCCCATCTGAGGACCTGGCCCATGTTACCACTTTTTGTTGGGCATCTCCACGTCTATGTTCCATCATAGTTATCCCAGACTTCACGTGGCTAAACTATAATTCAGTATTTTCCCGTTTCCCATCCTTCCCTATTTTGATGGAAGAAACCGCTTTGTTTTTTGTATCCCTGCTGGATTTGAGTGGGGAGAAGCTCAAGGTAGGGAGACCCCCCCCCCAATTCTCAGCAGCTGTTGCAATAGTGCAGACACATGGTGACAAGGGCCTGCAATGTCAGAGGAGAGAAGGGAGTGGATGTGAGCCATGTTACAAAAATAGAAATGACAGGACCTGATTACTGACACGTGAGAGAAAGGTGAGAAAGTGACACCCAGGGTTCAATCTTATATGGCTAGAAGATGGCAGTGCCCTCTCCAGCAACAGGGAAGTCCAGAGGAGGGGAAGGATTGGGAGTGGGGAGGAATGAATTCAATCTTAGCCAAGTTCAGTGTAAGATGTCTATTGGACATCTAGTTTGAGATGTCCTGTGGCCAGGTGGGGGTGAGATACTGGAGTTCAGCAGAGAGATTAAGGCTGGAGGGACCTGAGTATCATTAGAATGATGATGGGGTGGGTCCAACAGATGGGAGAACTGGGTGAGAGTAGGGTCACCAAAGCTGGAAAGAAGAGAGTGCCAAGAGAAGAAGGTGATGGACAGTGTCAGGCTGAGAGAGCTTGGGAAGGAGGAGAGGGAGAAGAGGTTGTTACCTTTGGCAGTTGGATGGTGTGCAGGGTTTAGAAGAGGGTGAGGGGAGGTCAATGGTAGATGGCTTTCTCAAGGGCGCTGGCCAAGAAAGGCAGGAGAGAGGGGGAAAGGTAGCTGGCAGGGAAGGGTGGGGTTGGGAAGCAGCCAGGAGCCAGGGAAAGACTTATGGGAAGTAGGGATGTTGGGGGCTAGAGAAGAAATGGTAGGGGGCTACTTGTGCATGTAGAGGGCTGAGCCTTGGCCCAGAGAAGGGTAGCAAAAGGCAGAAGACATGTGAGGAGGGGAAAAGAGGGTACTTTTGGCAAATGGCCTCACTTTTTTCAGGCAAGGTTCTGAGCTAGGAGATTGAGATGAGGGGGTGTTATGGGGAGGTTAGGGCTTTGAGGAAAAGGTTTAGAAGAGATACTGTGGGCACTGGAAAAGTGAAATCCATTAAGGAAGAGTGGAAGGATTACCTGGCAGCAGTGAGGGTCCAGAGGTTAAGTTTGTAGAGGACTCACTCAATCACTACAATTCCATGAGTTTCTCCCAACTTCATTTAGTAGCACCTGAATAGGAGCACAGGCATTGGTGGTGGTGAGAATAATCCCAAACTGAGGCTTGGCAGGGCAAAATCAGTGATAGGATGGAGGGGCTCGAGAAGAGGCTGGTGTGGTGGGGACTGACTTGCCAAGGGGTCGGGATGTGGAAGGGGTGAGAGGTGAGGGCAGGGTGGTTGGCTTTGGAAAGAACTGAAGAATTGGCAGTCACGATGACGGTGAAGAACAGGGTTAGGGGTCATAGTCCAGAGAGAAAGATGGAATGGGCAAAGGATCGCTAAAGTCGTTTGGGAGATGTTCCTGGAGTGCCGGGCTGGCTCTTCATTGCAGAGCCTGGGCCTGCCCTGTGAGGGCAAGGGGACCCTGTTGGCTCTGTGAAATCCAGGCTAATAAGGCAATGGCACAGTGATCGTGAAATGGCATTTAAAGACCCTGTTGTAGGTGCATAGGCCTGCCCTGGGGTCCTGTTTGGTTCTATGCTTGTTTCATGCCTGCTCGTTAGAGGGCTGAAGAAAGTGTGCTAGACCCTACCTCCCTGTCCCCTCAGCCCCCCGCCTCCCTGTCCCCTCAGCCCCTCCCCGCCTCCCTGTCCCCTCAGCCCCCCGCCTCCCTGTCCCCTCAGCCCCCCCGCCTCCCTGTCCCCTCAGCCCCTCCCCGCCTCCCTGTCCCCTCAGCCCCTCCCCGCCTCCCTGTCCCCTCAGCCCCCCGCCTCCCTGTCCCCTCAGCCCCCCGCCTTCCTGTCCCCTCAGCCCCCCGCCTCCCTGTCCCCTCAGCCCCCCTGCCTCCCTGTCCCCTCAGCCCCTGCCTCCCTGTCCCTTCACTCCACAGCCTCACTGTCCCCTCAGCCCCCCCCCCCGTCCCTTTACCCCACAGCCTCACTGTCCCCTCAGCCCCCTGCCTCCCTGTCCCTTTACCCTACAGCCTCACTGTCCCCTCAGCCTCCCCTGTCCCTTCACCCCACAGCCTCACTGTCCCCTCGACCCCCCAGCCTCCCTGTCCCCTTACTTCCCCCAGCCTCCCTGTCCTTTCACTCCCTCCCCACCTTCTACCTCTCTGTTTCCCTTGCCCCTTTCTTCCTTCCTCCTGTGTTTGCTAAGTGGAAATGTGGTTAACACCTCCCCTGGGCTTAAGAACAGGTGGTTGTGGCTTTAGGGCAGGGTTTGCTTGGTGTTTTCTGCAGAGAGTGGATTCTAAGGAAAGTCCTGCCTGGGCAGGTGAGGGAGGCCTGAGAGGGGGCCTCAGCGACACCAGGCCAGAGGGTTTGTGAGGAGCTGCCCAGGGCAGGTGGTGGGCATGGATTGTTGAGAACTGGGTGTGACACTTGAGGCCATCCACAGGCTGGGGAAGGGTTTAAAGGAAAAGAAATTCAGGAAGAGAGTATTGAGGAAGATTAAGTCTGCCCTCACCTGCCCTTGCCTCAGATGCTGGGCAAACAGGGCACTTGGGCCTGTGGCTGTCACCCCCTGAGGATCAGGAAAGGAGCTCTCAAGTCTGCCCTGGGTTTTCGTGTGACAGACAGGAAGCCTGGGAAAGACTTCATTGGCAGACAAAGAATCCCTCACTGCTGAACTGGGGGTTAGTCTTGGCAGGAAGGTATGCCCAGGAGATGGAGCCTTGGAGGGGGTGCCCTGGGCCGTGGGTCTCTCTCTGCAGTGGGGGTGCTCCCCACATCCCAGCCTTCCTGCCTGTGCTCATTTTTTGAGGCTTCATGGTAAGATCTACAGTCCTCCATCCCTTAGCCCTTGGAAGCTGGGCTATGAGAGGAAGTAGCAGGCTGACTGGGCATCTGGAGTGGCTTTGCCATCCCATAGTGATAGGCAGTCTGGGCAGGGTTTGCTGTCTGAGGGCTGTTGCTTAGATGAGGGACAACTCATGAGGTTGTATGCTGAGAACTCAGGCTACTTTTCTGCAGACTAGACCTAGATTCCTGCTCTTCCTGGGTGACCTGGGATAGGTTTTTGCCCTCCTCACCTCACAGAGAAGCCATGGGAGCCAATCAGGTCCTGGGTTCAGAAGCACTGGGAAAAGCCACCCTGCTGCTGCCTTGAGGCCTTGCTCTTGGCCTGTTCCTTAATGTTGTGGTGACTGTCTTCTGTCACTACCCTTGTGCACTCCTGGGGACCCAGCACTTACCGAGGAGGGGCAGCATGTCAGCTGTACTCCAAAGCATCCACAATGTGCCCCATTCCCCCAACACCACAGTGCAGCACACTTGTTATCTGGTTAATGAAACAGTTGTTTGGGATCCCTCAGGGCTCCCCTGGTACCTCAGCAACCAAATCATTCACTTACTGTGTGACCCTAGGCAAGTCACTTGACCTCTGGGCATATCAATCCACTTTGTCGGGAAATTGGCTGATTAGGAGTATTGCATTGTGAGTCATGTGCATTGAGGTCGTGGCCTCTGGCCCCCCCATAGGAGGGGACTTCTTGGTGACTCTTTGCTAGCTGAGCCTTCTTGGTCTGTGCCTTCTCTTTGAGGCAAATATAGGGCCCTCCCTTTGGGAAGAGACAGGGGAAGGGAGGTAGAAGTGAGGAAGGAGTCCATGTCCCTGTTGAAGGGCATGTCCTTGGCTGGTGAGTTTACTCTTGGATTTGGCTGGTCCTCTCCCTGCCTCAGAAGGGGCATTGCCATGGGGGGCAATGGTTGCAGCCATAACCACACCCTGCCTCAGTGGCACCGTGGGGGCTGTGCCTCCTCCCTGTGGTACCTGAAATTTCATAGTAAATGTAGATATACAGGCAGCACCACAGAAGTCATTGATGCCAGCTTCTGCCCTGAAGGATCTGCTTCAAAGAGGCTGTCAGTATCTCAGCACTCCACACAGGACTGGCCATGCTTTAGCGGAGTGTGAGTTCAAGCCCATCCTTCCACCTTCACACATGCATGGTGTCCACGGGCAGTGCATTTTTCCAGAGAACTGTGATCATTGGATTTTATGTGTGACTTGTAGCGTTATGTGTTTTCTTAAAACTCAGGTTGAGTTAAAGTAAATGGTACATGTGCACGTGTGTACGCACACACACACACACGCAGCTCGTTGTCTGTGTTCGAGCTCTCTTCTATTTTAACAGCCTTGAGGTTGACATGGAAAGGGGGGAGAGGGAGGGAGTAAAAAATAAGCCTTTTCAAGCCCTGATTTCCCCACCGTCCTCCCCCTGAAACTTGGAGGCGTCTGCTCTCATCTGTCAAAGTGCAAATCAACAATTAAAACGCAAATAGCCCGATGCCAAAGATGACCCGGAGCACAAAGCAGCTGACAAACAAGGCTGGACAAATCGACGGATAATTTATAAGCTTGGCCCTAAAATCTAATTATTTGGCAATTCGAATTTGCAGCCAGCCAGGGCTCTGCAATAAATTTAACCCGCCATAAATTATTTAGGAGCCGTCTTCGGTGTAAATCAAAACCACGAGTGTTTGTTTAAGAAATAAGCTCCTTGTGCATAAGATGACTTAAAAAAAAATACAAACCAGAGAAACTGAAGCCAACTGTGTTGATCCTTAGTGCGGAGTATGGCGCCTACATCCCTCAGGTACTGAGACCCCATCCTATGTACAGGCTGACTCCTTCATCATTTTACCTGCTCTTGTATGCACTGAGTGATTCCATCCCATGCAGAGCCTGACTCCCAAACATACCCTTTCTCTCCTCCTCTCCCCCCCGCCCCGTGCCACCTGGGACCTTTTCCCTGTAGAAATTGCCTCTTAGGATCCTCTCCCCCACTGAGGCATCTCCCCTGTCACATCCCACAGAACCTTGCTCTGAGACATACACTCTTTGCCACTACCACCACTGGAGAACATTATCCCATTCAGAGTCTAGCTTCCAGGATACACCTCCTCCCCACAACTGAGGGATCCTCCCCTGTCCCAAGTGTCAGGACTTTTCTCCTAAAACCCTGCCTGGGTTTTCTGGGTTTTCAAGGCTGCTTCCAGAAGCCTCCATGCTCTCGGCTATGGTGGAAGCCTCTTCTTTCGAGGGAAGAGTGAGTTGTCTCCTATTGGATAAATACCAACTCCTTCCACAAAATAAACTGGTTGGGTGCTTCGGTAGGGAAGGACATTGGGAATCTATTCTATTCCTTATCTCCACCAGTCAGAGGCCAATGTATTCTATTTCTAAAGATGGCTATGGATAGATTCTGCAGCGTTGAGCACCCTTCCTCATCTGGCACTACTTCTAATCTAGCTTCTGTCCCCCATGCAGTAGGTCAAAACGGGGTTGCTTTCATCCTTTCTTGGTGCTGACAGTGCTTTCTGGGTTCTGTACAACTTTGGTGTGGCTGCTGCAGTGGGCAGAACCATGGAGGTGGCTGAACCTCTGCCCACGTGAAAGATGGATCCATGTGCTGTTAATACATCACCTTTTCCATGACCTCCTCTGATTCAGTTCAGCCACTTGTATACAAAGCACAGTATCAGGGCCCAAGGATACAGAAACAAACACAGGGCTGGGGCAGAGCAGCCTCAGTTTGTTTCCTTTCATCTCCCCCTCTGAGTTTTCTCTTCTCCAGGCTAAACATGTTTTTTTCCTTCAGTAGACTCTCATATGTCATGAACTCTAGACCCTTCAATGTCCTGATTCTTCTCCTCTGGACTCTCCTTCCACTGTGCCCTCTGGAATGCCTGTTCCATAGTTAATAAACTTGCTTTCGCCATAAAACTTTTCTTCTCCCACTTCCATTTTTTGGCTGTCATTGAGACCTGGCTCCCTCTTGATGACCTAGCCTCCCTGGCCACCCTTTCCAGCAGTGGCTGATCATGGTAGAGGCTCCCTCTTCCTCTCCCTCTCCCTCTCCCTCCCCCTCCCCCTCCCCCTCCCTCCCTCCCTCCCTCCCTCCCTCTCTCTCTCTCTCTCTCTCTCTCTCTCTCTCTCTCTCTCTCTCTCTCTCTCCCCCCTACCGTTACTGATGGTGTCAACAATTTGTCCTCTGTAGAGGTTCTTTCAGTCCACATTGATGACTCAGACAAGATCCTGGTGGCCATTTATTAACCAACCCCTCTCAGGGAGATCAATGCTCTCAGCTCACAGCATTCCTCTCCTCCCCATCTGCCTTCGTTGTCCATGTTTGTTCCCCTGAACTTCCCAGCCATTGGATCTGTTCAATTCCACTGACTTACTCCTCCTTCCACAAGGCCAGGTGTCTTGTTCCCAGGTTCATGAACTCCAGAATTCCTTTATATGCTCACAATCTTGTCCTCCCTGCTACATCTTCACTACTAGATGGTGAAGTAGACTGAGAGTCTGGAGGCCTGAATTTAAATTTGGCCCCAGACGCCTACAAGCTGTGTAACCTTGGCCAAGTCCCTTACTCTACCTTCTCAGTTTCCTCATCTGTAAAATGGAGATGATAATAGCACCTATCTCCCAGGCTTTGGGGAGGATAAAATGAGGTAATATTTTAAAAGCCCTTTGCAAACTGAAAAGTGCTATATGAGAACTTGCTTCTATTATCATCATCATCCTCTTCTCTGTTCTTTCCTCCTGCACTGGCTACACTCTGCTTCCTTCCCTGTCTTGATCCCTTGGTGACTCAGCTCAACTCTACACAACTCTAACTCCATATTCAAGCCCCTAACCTCTTTTACCTATCAGTGTTTATTCCCTGGATCATTCCCATCATCCTCCACCTCCTGCTTATGTGCCACTGAACAGAGCTGGAGAAAATCACAAAACCATGCTAACTAGGTCCTCTACAAACTTATGTTTTTACACAATCTCAGCTGGGCCCTCACTGCCATAAGGTAATCTTTCTTTTTTTTTAAAAAAAAGAATTACTTTTTAGTTTTCACCATTCACTTCCATAAGTTTTTGAGTTTTACATTTTCTCCCCTGCCCCAAGATGGCATGCATTCTGATATAGGCTCTACATATTCATTCATATTAAACATATTTTCACATTAGTCATGTTGTAAAGAAGTATTAGGACCAATGGGAGGAACATTAGTCATGTTGTAAAGAAGTATTAGGACCAATGGGAGGAACTACAAGAAAGAAGAAACAAAAGAAAAAAAGAGAGCAAATAGTCTGCTGCGATCTGCATTCAGCTCTGTAGTTCTTTCTCTGGATGTGGATAGCATTTTCCATCCTGAGTCTTTTGAAGTTGTCTTAGATCCTTGCATTTCTAAGAACAACTAAGTCAGAGTTGGTCATCGAACAGTGTTGCTTTTATTATGTGCAGTGTTTCCCTGGTTCTGCTCACTTCACTCAGCATCAGCTCATATGAGTCTTTCTAGGTTTTTCTGAAGCCTACCTGCTCATCATTTCTTATAGCACACTAGTGTTCCATTAAATGCATATATCACAACTTGTTCAGCCATTCCCCAGGTGATGGGCATCCCCTCAATTTCATAAGGCAATCTTTCTACATCTCCCAAACTGAATCCCTTATCCTACTCTCTACAGCAGCTATTCTGAACATTTCCATCTCTCCTCAAGGCTCTGACAGTATCCCAAGCCTCACCATGTATTTCACTGACAAAAACAGGTTATTTCCCCATAGTTCCTCTTAATCCCCTTCTCATCTGTCCTCAGTCATACTGGCCCTGTCTCACACAAGGAAGTTGGCCTTTCTCCTCCACATGCACACTTGGTTCTGTAACCCCTTCTCCGAGCCCCTATGTCATTTACACTCTCTCCTATTTGGTATCTCCCTATCCACTGTCTCCTTTCCTACTGTCTACAAGCACACCTCATCCTTAAAAAGTTCTTGCTTGATCTGACCATCTCCACTAACTTGTCCTATATCTCACCTCCCTTCTTGACTAAACTTAAGAGAGCCTAACTGATGCCTCTCCTCCTTCCTTCTCAATTCTCTGCTACCTGGCTTCTAACCTCACCATTCAACCAAAGCTGCTCCCTCCAAACTTACCAGTGCTCTCTTAGTTACCAAATTTAACAGCATTTTCTTCCCCTTCACCCTTCTTGATCTCTTTGCAGCCTTTGATGCTGTTGCTCACCCTCTTCTCCAGAATATTTTTCCTTGTGTTTGTGATTCTACCATTCCCTGGTTTTTCTTTTACCTACCTGTGTCTATTTCCTTTGCAGGATCTTCATGTAGATCATACCCTGTGAGCATCACCCACTTAGTCTCCAAAGGCTTTTTCCACTCTATCTCATTTGGTGATTAGCTCTTGTGGGTTCATTTATCATCTCAATGCATATTCTCAGGTCTGTATATTCATCCTCTCTCCTAAACTATTGCCCTATAATACCAATTACCTTTTGTATGTCTTGAACTGGATGTCATGTAGACATCTCAAACCCAACATTCAAAATAGAATCCAAGATTTTTTTCTCGCCAAACCCTCCTCTTCCTACCTTTCTTATTACCATCAAAGGTCATCCAGGCTCTCAAGTTTGGTGTCATCCTAGATTCCTCACTTGAATTCACTCTGTATATCCAGTCCATTGTCAAATCTTGTCATTTCTACTTTATATCATTTCTCTCTAATTACATAATCATGCCTTAGTCCAAGCCTTCATCAGTCCTCACCCAGATTTTTCCAGTGGTCTTTGGTTGGTCTCCATGCCTCTGATCTTTCCTTTATCTAGTCAGTCCTCCTCCATTCAGCTTCCAGAGTTATTAAAGAGTAGGTCTGACCATGTTACAACACCCTGCTGAATAAGATCCAGTTATTCCTTATTATAGGAGAGGATGAAGTTAGGGGTGCTTGTAGATGAGTTTGCCTTGTAAAAGAGAAGGGCTACCTCTTCATGAGACAATAGTGATACAGAAGGAGGTAGTGGAGAAGACTGCCTGAGTATTTTATTTTCAAGGGAAGAGGAGGGGGGATAAGTGGAAGCTCTTGGAGAATGACCTTATTTTTTTTTTTTTTAATGAAGGATGAGGTTGAGGTCCTTGGCTTGTAAGATGGAGGAAGGGGATTTGAGGAGGGGTGAACAGCTGTGATGAGTGGGATGATGAATCATTAAGATTGTAAAGGGTTGCCTTGCTGCAGTGAGGGCCCAGTTGCAGTTGTATAATGTAAATTTCTGGTAGACCCATTTACTGTAGTTTATGATTTTCCCCTGGCACATGAGTAGGCACAAAGATGGCAGCAGATGATGGGAATAATCCAGGATTGGGGTTTTGTAAGATGAGATTGCTGACAATAAGGGGATAAGAGACCCCAGCACAGAAGATAGTGTAACTGAACTCTTTTACCAAAGGATTGGTATAGGAAGGCTTGGGAAAGAACTGAGAGGTGGTGGGACTAGAGGTCACAGTGAGGATGAAGAACAAGGTTTGGGGTTGTAAAGCAGAGGGAGGGAGGGAGGGAATGGTAAAAGATTATGATCACATAGAATATGCCAGTGCAGCCCTTGTGGGTAACAGCAAGACCAGAAGCGTTGTTGTTTGTGTCTTTGGACATACTGTTTGCCCCAGTGGATGATGGTGATGAATGCTAATGATAATAACGATGAAAATGATAGCCATCATTTGTATTACCAGGTTTACAAAGCATCTTACACATGTTATCTCTTTAAATTCTCACAGCAGCCCCATAAGGTAGGACCTGTTATCATCATTCCCATTTTTCACATGTGGAAACTGAGACAAAAGGTCTTTTCTCTCCTCTCTTCTCCTCTCCTCCCTTTTCTTTTCTTTTGTTTTGTTTTGTTTTCTTTTCTCAAAGTATTCATGGATTTTGGGTCTGGCCATTCATTCATGTTCTGAATTTCCTCAACTGCAGGATTTGTTGCATTGAGGCCTTTTGTTGCTTTATACCACAGCCCCTTCCCATTCCCCCTCCCCTCAAACTTTTCCTCATAACTAGGGTCTGTGCCTGACAGGCTCTGCCACAGGCCTTACTCATAATCCCCTCCAGTTTTTGTCATCTTAGATTTTGCTGTTATCTAGGCCACAACTTCCCAGTGGGTCCCCAAGTTCCAGGGACACATAGCCGACCAGTGTGCCATCCTGTCAGAAATGGCTATGTCAAAAATAGAACTAGTCTGGGGTTACCCTTCCTTGGTGAGGCTGTCCTGGCTGACACTTTGGGATCCTCCACTTAGCTGCTCTGATCTGATCCCCCCACCTCCCTTCAATAAACTCCAGTGGCTCTCTATTACCTCAAGGATCAAATGGAAAAGACTGTTGGGCTTTGTAAGCCAATCAAAAGCTGAGCCCTTCTGACCTTTCCAGCCTCCAAGACTCATCCTCCATGAATCCAGTCCACAGTTGAGGAACAGTGGCACGAGGCACTCTGTGTCCCAGCTCAGGACATTTTCCCTGGTGTCCTCCCTGCCTGGACTGCTACCCCTCCTCCTCTGCCTTTCTTGGGGAATCAACTTACATCCCCGCTTCTGTAGGAGGCCTTTCCCAGCCTTTTCTCAGAGGTCACCTTCTGTTTTTACTGGAGACATCTTTGATATACCTCGTTCTCTTTGTGTTGTTTCCCCCATTAGACTGGAAGCTCCTTGAGGGCAGGAGCTGTGTCCTTGCCTTTCTTTGTATCCCTGGTGCTCAGCACCATGGCTTGCGTGTCTACAAAGTAGACACTTAATGAATGCTTGTTGACTTAAGATATAGGACCCAGAACTGAATACTGTACTGCAGACATGGTCTGGACAGCACAAGATACAGAGGAATTGTTCCTGAAAACTGTGATTCTCTTAATGCAGTCTAAGATCACAGTAACTTTTTGGATGTCTGGATGGAAGAGATGGGCTCCCATGAGCCCAATCCTGCCAAGGTTTCTTCTCTCTTGGGTTGACCCTAAGCTCCTTTTCTCATCTCTTTCCTATCCCTTCAGGACAAAGGCCAGAGCTCCTGCTCCCCTCATTGGAGATCCCTCAGTCTACTTGTCCCCTTCCTACTTGTCAGGGTCAAATCCTTTCTGTGCTCCTTTGCCCTCTTCTCACAGGATAGATGTGGCTTCTCACAACACTTGGCTGAGCGTTGTGTTACTAAGTGAAGTTATTCAGTCATTGAGATCTTATCAGTCAGTCAAGTGCCCGACACTGGCCGTTTGCTTCCAGGACAACACAAGGCCTGTGATTCAGAGTCCTGAGTACTGAACTCGGGAGACAAGGTAGGAGGGCTCAGGCGGACCTCCTTGTGCCACTGCAGGAGACAGGGTCAGAAGGAACCCTATTGAAGCCACAGCTGAGCCATGGTGAGCAGATCGAAGTGCCTGGGGAGTACCTGGATTCTTTCAGGATGCCTGCTACCAGCACACACAGTAAGTAACATCTGGTTGGGACCTGTCAGGGCCACATGAAGGGGTGGAGCCAAATCTGGTTTGGGGATTGTGCAGTGAAGAGGGAATAGAAGTAGCCAAGACCAAAACTTCAGTTAAACTACCAGAAGAGTGAACCGAAACCTGGGGATTCCTGCAAAGTGCAAGGCTTTAGCCATTGCTCAGACAAAAGACCAAGCAGGGCATGGCCACACCGTCCAAGATATGGAAGATAGCCAAGTC
Source organism: Bettongia penicillata ogilbyi (assembly GCA_023548195.1). NCBI lineage: Eukaryota > Metazoa > Chordata > Mammalia > Diprotodontia > Potoroidae > Bettongia > Bettongia penicillata. Next base: position 12,737,280 of record JAJHZJ010000096.1, read on the forward strand.
TGACTTGAATGCAAAGCTCCCAGCCAAATGCTGGGACTGGAGACATAAGTAGAAGAGAATTGCCAATACAACAAAGAACTATTGTGGGCTGAGAGAGTCCCAGGAGACAACCTCGAAGAAGGGAATGCCTCCATCAGAAGTTCAAATGCAGCCTCAGAGAAACAGTATCCTGGCCACCAGGTGCTGAGTACCTGGAGGAAATGAGACCAGCGATAAGACACGGAGTATTAAGGGAACAACATGCAGGAAGAAGGGATGGCAGGGAGAATGATGAGCTTAAAGCTGATGGTGATATGCAAGCAGTGAACTCCTTGAAAATTAGAATAGGCCACGGAAAGCAGCAACTCCATGAGACGTTTTTTTAGAAAACGAAAAGATTGAAAAGCCAGAAGAAAGCATAAGGTACATGCCATCAAAAGCAACTGACCTAGAAAACAGGTCTAGGAGAGAATCCCAGGCTCCTGGGCCTTGTGGGAGCAGGCTATGTGGGGTCTGTCTTGGTCCACTGCCAGAGAGCTTGTAAATGCCCATTTGTGTCTGTCTTCTGCTTTGGGTCCACACGGCTTGCATGCCTGGTCTTCTGCCTCCATTTGCTTGTCTTGTGGTTTCTGCAGGCTTGTGACAGACATTTTGTAAGACCCTGTGCTGGATGGAAAAGTTTATGAATATCATACCCTCTTCCTCAAAGGCTGGTTATATTTCAAGAAATCAAAAACAAAACTTCCCAGATCTTGTAGAACAGTGGACAAAGTAAACTGAGCAAGACTCTATTAACCAATACTTCTGAAGGAAACCTCAAAATGAAAGCTCCCAGGAACATGATAGTCAAATTGGAAGCTTCCAGGTCAAAGAGGAAATATTGACAGCAACCAGATAGAAAGGATTCAAGTACCCAGGATCCACCGTCTGAATCACAGAAGGTTTGGTAGCTACTGCTGTGAAGGAAAGGACTTAGACGAAACTGTTTGAAAAGGCAAAAGAGAAAAGGCTTACAATCAAAAATAACCGGTCCAGCAGAACTGAGCATAGCCCTGCAGGGGTCAAAATGGTCCACTGGTAAAGAAGAGGATTTCCAGACTTGGTTGATGACAAGGCCAGATGGAGCAGACACTCTGAAATGGAAGCATAGGAGTCAAGGGAAACATGGAATAGTAAAATCCATTTCATCATTTGGAAGGGACTGACTGACTGATCATTTGTTTACATTCTAATAGGAGAAGAAATGCGTATGTTCTCAGACCCTTGATGTCTTCAGGGACCACAGAGAGTTAAATAAGACAGACAGAAGGCCTGAGGTGACTCTGGTTTTGATGATCTTAGGAGAAGCAAAAAATGAGAATACTCTGGGGGTTAGGAGAGTGGAGAGGAGGAGGAAGGAAAGGAAACATACCATCTCACATAATCAGTGGGCGTAAGATAGAGAGTGTACAAACATGGTGAGCCTCACTTCCCTCAGAACTGGACAAGGGCAGGTAGAAAACATGCACACATGCATGCTCATACTCACCCACCTTGGTGTAGAAATCCATGAAGTCCAGACCAAGTGTGAGGCTTTTCATGTCTCCCTATTCAATTTCATCTTCTTAGTTTCAAGCTAATATTCTAGTCTGTCCAGACCCTTTAGGCGTCTCCCCCATGACGTGGTGCCCTCTGTAGATTTGTTTGCATGCCAGCTCTCTGCCTGTATCCTTGTCATGGATGAAATGTTAAATAAATAGCCCAGGGCCAAGCACCAATCCCTGGGGTACCCCACTGGAGACTTCCTACCACATTGACATTGAGCTATTAAAAACTACTCTGAGACTTAAGACCAGTGATCAATGCAGTGATCAGCTGTGACTCCAGAATGCGGCTGCAGGCTTCTGACGGAGAGGCGATGGACTTGAGATGCAGAATCAAAGACGTTTTCAGACACAGCCTGACTCTGCAGAGTTATTACAAGGACTTTGGTGTTTTTTTCTTATCCCAAAAGGGATTGGGTGAACAGATGAAAAGGGATAGAGAGAAGATAGCAAAAAAAAAAAGAAAAGAAAAAAGAGGGTCATTGAGGCATCTTTTTTTTTTAGATGCAGAGAAGATGGCAGGAAAGTCAGAAAGAAGCACAGACAAGCAGGCCAAGTGGGACTAAGGGTAGGCTTCAAAAGAAAAACAAACTGTCTGATAGGGACCTGCAGTTTCTTGTACGGTACTCTTTTTCTGTCCTACCACGTATGTGGAAATGCCTATTTTATTTCATATCTTTCACATTCAGAATTACAAAAACAAAACTATTATTGTCTGAATTTGGCTATTTAGCCAGTTCTGAATGCATCTAATTGTGTCATCATCTAGTTTATATCTCAATCTTTTCCACAAGAATAGCCTGAGATATTTTATCAAATGCTTGGTAAAAATTTAGATTAAGTCTATCCCCAGCATCCCTCTGATCTACCAGTTTAGCAGCTGAGTCAAAGTGGACATGGGGTTGGTCTGGCAAGAGCCTGGCTCCTTAGAGTCTCTGCATCCTTTTCTTCTCTTTGCCAACCATCTCGTTAATGAGTTTTCCCAGGGATCCAAGTTTGAGCTAATTGGGTTTGTAGACTGTTCTCTTCCTTTTTTGAAAATCAGGACCTTATTTCCCTTCTCTAGTCTTGTGGTCCCTGTCCTGTTTTCCATAATCTGAAATATTACTGTCTGCCACAATGTTGACTTATATTGATTTTATACTAACCCTCCCCCCTCCCCCCTCAGTTCATTTTCAACAAACTGCTGCCTCCCCCAGTTTGTCCCTGTGAAGCTGATAGCTGGATCTTAAACTCCACCCTGGATGAGTCAGCCCACTGCTCTAGCCTGCCCTGATATACTGTAGGTAGAGGGGAGAGGAGGAGGGCCTCCTGGACACTGGGGGTGGCTTGAGCCAACACAAGGAGGTAGATGTTGGAGTGGTAGGTGCCAGGGCCATTCTGGTGTGACTGGATCACGGATTGGGTGAAGAGGAGTTGTGGGAGATGGGGCTGCATAGGTGGGCCCAAGGCGACTTGGGATTTATCCTAGAGTCAGAGAAGGAGCAGGCCAGCACCTTGTCTTAGGCAGATTCACCTAAAAATGATTGGGAATGACTGCTGGCATTAGGGTTAGCACAGAAGATCAGGCATTGGAGGGTGGTGGCGGTGGGGGGCAGGAAGGATGTTCAGAACGTGGAAGGCTGGATCGATGCTGCCATTGATGTGGATTCTGGGCCTGCTCAGGAGTAGACAGCAAGCTGTGTCTCCTGCAGCCTGGGCCTGGCTGTTCACATCAGTCTGAAGTGTTTGAGGGAGTGCTGTGGTGTGGGTGATTGATTTGTGTAACAGAGGCTCTTTTTAAGAAATTAAGTTCTGGGCCCACAAGCACAGAGGTCTGTTCCCTCTGGGATGAAGACTGATTTTGGCAGAGGAGGGGACTGTGCCTGGTCAGGAGAGGACCTGGGCCACCAGGCATTTTAGAAAAGGGGCATGCCTGGCTGTCATAGGAGCACTGGATTCAGTGCCAGCGGGGGGCCTTTGGACATCATTTGGTGCGGCCTATGTAGCTCTCCTCCCCTCCCCTGCCCAGAGAAGGGGAAGGGGAAGGGTGTGCAGCTTCCTAGATCAGATGGAAGATAATAGAGCTGAACCCCTCTGACTACACCATCCTATGGTTTTCCCAAGGCCCCTCCTTCTTAGATAGTCTTGGATTTGGTGCTTCTCAGTCAATAAGCTTTCATTAAGTACCTATGAAGTGCCAGGCTCTGTGCTAAGTGCTAGGGATACAAAGAGGCAAAAGACACTGCCTTCAAGGAGCTTACAGTCTAAAACATGCTTGTAGTCAGAGGGGGCAGTGAGCCTATGGGGATGTACAGATGGCCCCTGGGGGCTTGCCAGGCTCCTGGGCAGTCTTTGTTAGTGCCAGGTCACTACCAGCTGTTGCTTTCATTCTGGGTCTCCCATAGGCAGCACAATGGAAGCTTGATTTAGAAACCTTTGGTCACTTCCCATTGCCACCCCCTGCTGCCTGACCTCAGCCACCATTTTCATCTCTCCAACACTGGACTACAGGAGGGGAGTTTTTACCCCTCCTTCCCCATACCAAGCCATATCCCCTTTATGTGTTATCTCCTATTCAAACATAAGTTTCTTGAGGGCAGGGATTGTCTTGCTTGGATTTTTATCCCCAGTGCCTGGCATATGGTAAGTGCTCAATAAACACCCCCTCCACCGATCCCCCCCACCCCAATACCCACCCCTGTGTACCTGGACTTTTTGCATTCTCTGTGAGTCTTCTTACACCATGTTAGCCTGATAGCCCAGGCAGCTTGTCTGAAGAACATTGATCTGAGAAGGGGAGTATAAACTTGGGAGAATCTGTGGATCCGTCTCTCTCTTGTCCCTGTCATGACCCATCCTCCACTCCTCTCATCTGTCTTCACTACCACCATCCCAGGTCATCCTAGGCTCACCTGCCAGTGTTTAATCACTGAACTCAATCCACAGGCCTTTATTAAATACCTGCCCTGTGCTGAGCTTGGGGCTGCCTCTAGCCTCTTCCCTCCCAATCCATCCTTCACCCAGGTGCCAAAGTCTTCTTTCTGACACACAGGTGTGGCTGCAGCATTCTTGGGCCCAAAAACCTTCATTGGCTCCTTGTTTCCCCTGGTAACACACTCATGTGCATGGCCTTTGAGGCCCTATGTGCTCTGGCATCCTTCCTTTTGAGGTTTATCTGCTCATACTCTTTGTTAGACACTGTGCTCCTGCCAAGCTGAACAGCTCTGTGCTGGCCTCTTTTGTCCTTCCGTTTCTCTCTGCCCTCCCTTTCCTTCTTGGTGGGTATGCACCTATTCTGGAGCCTTCACCACCCCCTGCTAGACTCTGAGCTGCCCAACCATGGCAGATGGGCTCTAACAATCCCTTTTCTCTGGGGATTTGGGGGTGCAGGAGGCTTCTGGGACCCTGCCTTCTCCTGGGTTCTTTTTTTCTCCCCCTGTCCCTTCCCTTTAGGGTTTGACCAAGCCTTCCTGGGACAAAGGGAAAGAAGACTCGAGGGTGGTGGGCAGGGGTAGCAGACAGCATCTGTTCCCTTTGGCAAAGGGGAAACAATGACCGTGACCATGATGAGGAGCCTGGGAGCTGAAGTGCTTAGCATTTCATAAGAAATACTAATGAAATTCTAGATCTGGAACAACATTCTGGATCTCTAAAACAAGCCATGTGCTTGTACCAAAGTGGAAAGAGATCAACTCGAAACTATAAATTCTTGGTAATAGCAGGTTTTTCCCTTTTATTTATGTTTGATAGATATTTTTGTTTCCAGAGGAATGTCAACTCCTAATTTCATAATGTATCATGGGCTTAAGAAAATTGAATTTAATAAAGGCCAGAGATGAATGGCACCCTGAAAGGTCCCAACACTTGTCTTTATTAGCAGGACAAAGTGGAGGTCTCCAAACACTGCTTCCCTCCAAATGAAAGTTTAAATGAAAAGTACCCTTGTGTCGCAGGTTCAATTTCATTGTGGCTCTGGCTAACATGGTTAGTAAGGAGTTGCCTTAGATACCAGGGCAGCAAGCCCTGTCCGACAGGCTGGGAGAGGGATGCTCTGCGGTGTGGAGGGGGCAGGGCGCAGAGGCAGGCCAGCCCAAGGGGCCCCTAAACCCATGAGATTGATTCCTGGGCAGATGTCTTGGAGGGAACCAGCCCTTCCAAATTAGGTGCATGTTTGCTTTGGAAAAGCCGGTGGACCAAGACTGGGAGGAAGCCCGCTTATCTCCCTCCTCTTCCACGGAGCAGTTCTCTCTGAACTCTGCCTTTAGCCTGCTTTGGGAGGGGTCAGTGACCTGAACTGTAGCCTAGCCTGGCCATTGGAGGTGAGATTGGAAAAAGATGCATTGCCCACCCAGTGTGGTGCTGACAGGGGGCACAGGAAGATTTCTGTCACTGAGGGCATCTTAGGCACAGACTTTTTCTGGGTTGGGGCTCGTACGCATGTGGTTGTTGTGGGGGTGGCAGTGTCAGAGGCACTGGCTACCCAGGGATGGGGCACAGAGGAAGCTCTATTCCTGTCAAGGCTGCAGGCCACTCTCCAGGCTCAGAGCTGTGCCATCCCCTTTCTGCAGTGGCTGCCTTTTCCACATGCTAATTTTACTCGGAGGAGTTTGCTTTTATTTATTTTTTTATTATTTCCTATTTGTCTCTTCCAGATGTTTTCAGGGCAGTTTTTTTTTGTTGTAAACTAATTCCATTCATGTTTTAAAAATTTATGAAAGCGCTAATAAAAATGTCAAAGTGGTAAAAATGTTAGCTTTTCCTCTGTTTTGATTAAATTTCGCAAACTGTTTTTGAATATTAAAAAGCAATAATTTTTTTTATTCTCTCCCCTCCCCCGCTCTCCCCTCCCTCACTCCCTCCCACCCCCCTGCCCCACTTTGGCGCTTCCCTTCTCCTGGAGCGGTTGGGGAGGCAGGCAGCTCCAGGAGCCATCACTCCACTGGCTCATTTGCACGCCAGAACCTTGGTGCTGTGCATCTCTATTAAATAACGGAGACAAATTAATCTTGGAGACACCAAACAAATTGTCCCTCCTGCTCCTCCTCCTCCTCCATTAAGTTCCTGGGCTTGTGAAGGGGGGTGCTGGCGCGGGGGGAGGTGGCTCTTAGTGGCTTTTATCCAGTCTCTTCTTTCTCCTTTTTGGCTTCAGACTGTTTTATTTTTTTAAACAAATAACTAAGGAGCCCATCTCCCTGGCATGGTGTGAACTTTCTATGAACAGATCGGTGCCTATTTCTGATGGCGGGTCATTTGTATCCTTGGCAGCCCTGTTGATGAATCACTGCTTTCTGGTTCCCCTGCCTGCTGCCAGCAGAGACACATGGTCAGGCTGTCAGGCAGAGGCTGGCATGGGACTGTTAGCGTTTCCTCCCCCCCCCCCCCCAACCCCCCAAACAGGGCTGTGGTTCTGGGATATAGGGGCGGTAGGGTCCAGAAGGAGCCGCCCCCTTCCTACCCCTTTAAAAAAAAGCTTAATTTTTAAGTTAACGTTAATATCAAGCAGATAGGCCTGGCATGTTGAGGATGGCATATGGGTTAGGTAGGCTGTGGGTGGTGGCCTGGCAGGTCTGAGGACAGCCATCTCAGCTTAGGTTAGGAGTGTCAGGTCTGTCTGGATGTTTCTGGACTGCTTGGAGGCTTATAAATCACTTTACATCCACACCCTCACTGGTCCTCACAGCTAGCCTGTGAGCAGAGCATGGTGTGCCCTGCGGGTTCCCCCCCCCCCCCCGCACCACCTTCTCCCCCCCCCCCCAGCCTTGCCTCCTGCCTCCCCTCCAAAGTATGGCTGGTACTTGCTCCCATTCCCTCTCGTCAACTCCAGCAGGTCACCCCTCCACCATCCCATTCTCTGCCTGTGTCTGGCTGCTTCCTGGCTGCCCCATCCTCAAAAGGCTCTCCATGATCCTTCCCTCCCTGTTTGCTGTTGTCCTGTGGATCACCTCTTTTCAGCTAAGTTCCATGAGAAAGGGCTGTCTACACTTCTCACCTCCTTCTCTCTTCTGATCCCTTTGCAGGGGAGGAGGAGAGGGAACATCTTCAGTTGGTGGAGATCTCTCAGCTTCCATGGCCACCACCTTGGGGTGGGCCCTCCTCCCCATAGGCAGTTGGTGTGTCAGTGGAGAGAGTGCTGGTCATGGAGTCTGAATCTGGCCTCTGACACTTACGAGCTGTGTGACCCTGAGCAAGTCACTGAACTTCTGTCTGCCTCAGTGTCCTCAACAGTAAAATGGGGATAGTCATGATTAATAATGTCCACATTAATAATAGCGGAGATGACACCAGGGTTGTGGTCAGAATCCAGGTGCTTGTTAAGTGCTTAGCTCGGTGCTGGCACATAGCACTCCTTCCTTCCCTCCCTCCCTCCCTTGCAGGTTCACCATCCAGATCACACTCACTGTGGCTATCCCCCAAGGTTCTCTCCTCTGTATCAGAACTTCTTAATCTGAGATCTTTTAACTTATTTTAAAAAAATTTTGACAAATGTGTTTAGTTATGATTGGTTTCCTTTGTGTGTTAGTGGGGTCTCTCAGTGTCAGCATGCTGGGTCGGGGTGGGGTGGGGGTCCATGACACACAAGAGGTGGAGAAGCCCTGTGCCTGTTTCTTGCTTGTGATCGTGATCATCTCTGTGCAAAGGATTCCCAGATTTTTGTACCCAGCCTTAGTTTCACTCCTGAGCTCCAGGCCATATCACTGGCTACCTCTGGGACACATTGAACTGGATATCCTAGAGGCATTTCAAACTCAGCATTTCCAGAACCTTCACACTTCCTTTTTTATTGCTGTGGGGATGACCCTCTTCTCAGGCAGGTGCCTGCCCCTCATTTGCCTTCTGGGTGCCTTTGTGTTGTCTGTCCCCGGGGCCTGCCATGCCTTCCTGCCCTGTTGCTACTTCTTGAAATCCCCTTTTCCTTGGAGGCTTGGCTTCCATGCCCCCTTTAGCAGGAGACCTTTTCTAGACTCCCAGGTACCTGTACTCTTCCTGCTTGTATGTGCCTTGTATGTGCATGTTTTCTCCCTTGTCAGAATGTAAGCTCCTTGAGGACAGGGATGGTTTGGTTTATTCTTTCTGTCCTCAGTACTTAGCATACTGCGTGGTAGTATACAGTAAGTGATTAATACATGCTTGTTGATTAACTTTTCATAAGAAAATTGAAGCCCAAAAAGGTGACTTGATGTGTTTGCTTGTCCAAAGTCACCGTGCTAGTGAGGGAATGCTGGAGGCAGGCCTGGCCTGGCAAGATGGGAGCAGTCTGCTAGTGCTTGGGTGGGGGGTGGGTCTGGCATCCTCTGCTTGGCCCTGCCCATTTCAGGAATCTCCAGTTCCAAGTTCAGATCAGGAACTGGCTTCTAGAAAATAAATAATGAGGAAGAGGAGGAGGGAGGGAGGAAGCGTGGGAGAGAAGGGAAAGGAGGAGGAGAGGAAACATCTTCAGTTGGTGGAGATCTCTTGGCTCCCGCAGCCACCACCATCCCCACTGGGCTGAACTGTGCCAGCGTTAACTCCCCCCAGGTCTCCGGCCTCCACTCTGCTGCCAGAGGGTGTTTCCTGATGCTCCCCAGGTTCAGAAGCCTCAGTGGGGCCCTTTGGGGTCTGAGCCTGATGTTCTGGAGTCAACCTGCTTTTCCAGACGTAGTTCCTTTCATATGTTCCAGCCTCCCAGCAGTTCACTAATCTGAGCATCCCGTATCCTGCCCCCAGGCCTTTGACTGGCAGTCTGTCCTGCTTGGAATGTCTGTCAGAAGCTCCAGCTCAGCTGGGCACCTCCTTCAACATGAAGCCTTTCCTCAGGCGTCAGCCTCCTCTGCCTCCTCAGTTCATCCGACCTTTCCTGAAGCTGCTAGAGGACAGGGACTTTTTCATTGACCTTCACGTTCCTAGTGCTGGATTTCATCTTCTAGGGAATTTACAGTGAGCGGCAGAGGGCTCTGGGGGTTGAATGACTTGCCCATGAGTCAGAGGCACGCCCAGAGCCAAGGCCCTCCCGATTCCCCGGCGTGGCCTCCCTTCCCTCTGTTTCATCTTGCAAACTTGCCTTTCACATATTAACTGCTTAATCAATATTCGTTGAATTGAAACTGATCATTCTAAAAACTCTCTCTCCTCCGTCTTTTCTCTTTCCTTTCTTCTGTTTCTCTCTTTTCACTTTCCTTTTTCTTCTGTCCTCCTCCCTCTTGTTCTCTTGTGCTCACTGTCTGTCTATCTGTCTCTGTCTCTTTCTCTCCCCTTCTCTCTTTCCCTCTGTGTAGGAAATCATTGAATTCCCCATTTTGAAGCTAAATGGTCAGACGATGGAAATTGAGTCCACGTTTCACATGTATGTGCAGCCGGCTGTCCACCCTCAGCTGACACCCTTCTGTACAGAGGTAAGGAGTGTGGTCCTGGGAGGCATCGGGGGAGGAGGGAGCTCTGGGCCCGGGAACACTCTGGTGTGCTACAGATGAGGGCAGGATGAGGGCTTTGAGTGGGGCTTTCTGAGGACTGGAGGCTGAGGCTGCGTAGTAAGTAAGGAGGATGTTGACATTGGGAAGGGAGGGGAAATGTCACCTATGTGGTTTTCCTGGCTCCCTTTTTCTTAGGGACTTACACCATTTGCTGTCCTATGCAGGACGTCATGGGGAGGAGACTAGTGGGTCCTGAGCTTCCTGAGGGCAGCCCTGTCCCTGTTTTGCCCTGTGCAGTTCCAGAGCAGCCTGGCCTGGAGTGGGGAGCACTGTGCCCCCCTCCCTGTGCAGCTGGGCAGGCCTCTCTCTACTAACTGGGCTGTGAGGAGTGAGTGAACCTTAGAAATTCTTGGTTGCAGGACCAGGTGGCCCAGGGATGCTGCAAACAAACTGCTATTTTCTCAGTTTTCTAAGAGTGGAAGATGCCGAGCTTCCCAGAGCTTTGTCTCCCCAAGAATCTCTAATATTGCCTCCCTGCTAATGTCACTAAGAAAAATTGCCCTCTTTTGGACAGTCACCTTCTCCCACATCCATATAAATGAAAGAGACAGGGCGCAAACAGCGCCTAACCAACCAGAAAATGACATTCCTGCTATGTAGAAGATGGCAAGGAAGAGCAGAGCTGCCTTCTCTTGGGGCTGGGAGTTGAGGGAGACAGGGCCAGGTGTCTCTGCCCTGGCTCCTCTCCTCTCCAGATCTGTGGGTAAGAAGAGTGACTAACCTTTGCCTAGTGCCTACTGTGTGCCAGGCACCGGAAGAAGCCAAGGACAAAGCCTACTTTACATGTAGGATTGCAGTTGCACAGTACAGCACTCCTGGCAGAAGCAGGAGGGATTCTCCCTTCCTCCCTTCCCCCTGCTTTGTCCCCACCCCCTCAGTGGCCAGCGCCTCCCCAGCTCATCTCAGCAGGTCCTCATCAGCCCAGCCAATCACACTGTGACTGGACCCTGGAGGCCCCAGCTTGGAGTGGGAGCCCCCACCATGGCAGTGTTCAACTCAGAGTCCTTGGGAGCCAGAGCTCTGGGGAGCCGGTGGGGAGGGACAGGCAGCTGTCCTCTGGACTGTACTGGACAGTGGGTGGGAAGGGGGTCCAGCGAGACCTGGCACAGGTTCCTCTGGAAAATGTGGGGTCTTTCCAGAAAGTTTTTAATGGGTCCCCTCAGTGCAGCAGAACACAAGAGAACACTGAGTCAGCAAGTGAGTCACCTCTGAGCACATGGGCTTCCCAGAGGCCTTTCTTGGCCATCTCCCTCCATTTGTAGTTCCCAAATTGCTCCCTGTCCCTCCCCATGTCATTTTCTTTTCTAAGCCCTGAGTGGATCAGGCTGGGCTTCTGGGAAGGACCTAACACCTGGTAGCTGAGCTCATCCACTGGAAGGCAGGTAGTCCATGATGGCATCGGACTGCTGTGGAAAATCTGAACTGGATGTGAGAGAAGATGCATGTGTGCTTGTATGCGTGCATATGCATGTGTGTACACATGAATATGTGTGCATGTGTGCCTATGTATGTACACTGTGTGCACACACACGTGTGTGAGAGGCAGAAACAGAAAAAAGGAGGGTGACAGGAAGAGAAAGGGAGGGAGAAAGTGAAGGGAAAGACTGACAAATAGAAACAAAAAGAAAGGGAGGAGGAGAGGGAGAAGGAGAAAGACAAAGAGAAAAGGAAGGAGAAAGAAGGAGGGAGAAAGAGAGAACAGTGGTGCATACTTAGGCCATGTGGTTTGGGGCGGCCAGGAGCACCTGGTCTCGTTGGGTTCCTCCCAGCACTAGGATCTTCCCTCTCTCCCTTCCAGCTCCCTGGTCTACCTTGTGCCCCATTAGCACATGTGGCAGGTGGAGCCCACTGAGGAGGTGGGCTGAAGCCTGGCTCCCTCCTTTCAGGCCTCATTTCTTCCTGGGAGTAGTAGCCCTGAGTGCGGTGAATGAACAGCTCTTTTCCCAAGCCTCTGTCATCAGCCTGTGCTCCAGGCCCAGGTTATGGCTTGGATAGAGATCCGATGGCATGGGCTCATTCCTCCTGGGGTCTTTTGCCCACTCCCCTCCTCCTTCAGACGATGTTTGTTCGTGTGTGTGTACGCCCACGCATGTGTCCATGTCCATTCTGTTACATGCCAGTAAAGGGTTTTGTCTCTCACACCTGTACTTAGGAAGGGGGAGATTTATTGGTCTCTTTGTCTGGGAAGAAAGAGCAGGTCTGATTGTCAGATTGTACGCCAGAGACAAGTGCTTATAATAATCAGCAAACTGTCTCCGTGTTGCTAGCGGAATACGATGGTGCTGGAGATAAACCCTGCAAGGAGAAAGCTCAGGATGCTGACATGATACTGGCAGCGAGTCTGGGACCTAGCAGCCACTGCCCACTCCTGCTGCTACCAATCCCGGGGCCTCAGGACTAAGGCTGTGCAGCAGGCTCCACTGTGACCCCCGGAGGCTGGGCAGGCAAGTCTGCTCCGAGGTGGCCAAGCCTGGGCCTGCTTCTCAGGGAACAGGCTTAGGAGCAGGCAGAGGGATTAAGGCTAGATCAGAAGCAGAACTTCCCCACAGCTAAGGGACCCAGGGGCTTGAGTGCTGGACCTCGTGCTGGGTGCTGGGAAGACCCAAGTTCCACTTCAGCCTCAGGTCCTTTCTAGCTGTGAGGCCCTGGGCCAATCTTCTCTCCCTGAGTTTCTCTTTTGTGGAATGGGACAGTAGTAGCATCTATCTCCCAAAGTTGTTGTAAGGACAAAATGAGATCTTGGCAAAGGAATTGGCAAACTTTACAGTGCTCTAGAAAAAGCTCTGACATTTCATAGTAATAATAGTGACCTCGTGGAGTGCTCGACCTCCCAGCGACCTTGGGATCCGCTACTAGATATATAATTACCCCCATTTTACAGGTGAGAAAATGGGCTTGTGGCCCCTTACTTGGCTCCTAAGCATCAGAGGTGGGATCTTCCTGCTCTCAGCTAGAACTGGGAACATCCAGGGAGGCCGTGGGGCCTCTTTTCTCTCTCACCTTCCTCAGATGCCACCTTCACACCAGGCAGACATCTGTTCTCCTGCCCTGGAGCATCCCTGGAGCTTCAGAGCTGAGGGGTCTTTGGTGGCCTCTGCCCCTGCTCCTACCTGCTCTGAGTACCTCTCCACCTGGGCTTTGGCAGGGTCAGAGTAAGCTATGCTTCTCACCCGGGACCAAGACATTTATTTTTCTCTTAGGCCAGCTTGCCACTTGCTCCCCATGTACCTGTAGAAACCAGACCTTCTGATGTCTCCTTGGTTGTCTCAAGGAGGCCAGCCTTTTCCTCTCAGCCTCTCTCAGCAAGGTACCTCCTGGTCTTTCCTGCTATCCTTCTCCTCTCTGGGCCTTGGTTTCTTTATCTAGATCATGGAATGATCCCACCTGACCCTGTGGGAGAATGGATGACAGGCAGTCAGGCCAGCTCATTCTGGTGCTGAGAATTACTCCGTGATAAGGGACCAGAGGTCCCCCTTCCCTGGCTTGGGCTGTTGCTTAGGGAAGTCTCTGGCACCTACCCTGCTGGCCACCTGACCCAGGAAGGTTGCCTTCCCTTCATATAATCAGCTCCAATGTGCGACAAACCCCACTTCTGGTGCTCAAGTAATTGTAATTGGCCTTTCCCCACACCCTACCCCACATACCTTTCTGGTGTCCTTACACCTTCTACACCTCAAATAGTATGTGGTCTTGGCACTCTGGCCTCTACCTCCCAGCTCTGCCCTTATCACCTTGGTCACGGGCTTCCTCTTCTGCCTTAATGTCCCTGCTCTAATGACACAGATAGAAAACCTTCCCCAGTCTTCCCTGCTGCCAGTGCCTTCCCTTTGGATTCCCTCCATTCGTTCTGTGTACTGTATACATCATGTTTCATGTTGTCTCCCCTGTCAGGCTGTGAACTCCTTGAAGTCGGGGACTATCTCCTGCTTTATTTGTATCTCCAGCCCATGTACCTGGCATATAGTAGGTGTTTAACCCATGTTTCCTGACTGACTGGTAGAGTCAGAAAGCAGCCAGCTCCAGCCTGTACTGACTGGCAGTCGAGCTGTGGGGTACTGCAGCAAGGTTGGAGAACTATTGGTCTTATGGTCCTGTGGGGCCTCAGTCGTTGACCAGCTGGTTGCAGTGCCCATCACTGACACCATCACCAGGCACCTCCTCCTCTGGGTCAGGCCCTTGACTCCAAGGAGCTGACATTCTCATTTACTGACAAGTAGATTCAAAATGCAGATGAAGGAAATACCAAGCAGTTGGGGGGAGGGTTGGGTGGTACAGTCCAGAAGGAAGGCGACGAACACAGTGGCCCAAGTGTGTCATTTGGGAAATGGAGGCTGTGATGGAGGGGGTCAGGAGCTCTGGGAATCCCAGAGGAGAGGCTGAGCTGAGGCGGACTTTAGTATGACCTATGGGCACAGAGGCTCTGGCTGCTGCTCTTGTGCAATCCCTGGGCAGGGAGACCTTGGCATTGCCTCTTCTCCCTCCCTAGGGCTCTCCCTAAGGCCTCCAGCCTCACCCCTGCCTCAGGCCTGAATCCTCTGACTTGGGCTCCCCAAGCAACGAAAGGGTGCAGAGGGGACTTTCTCTGTGAAGTGAGAACAGGCAGGGCCCACTGCTGGTGAAAATGGAGTAAAAGAACGGTGTCGTTAATCTTTTTAATTTATTTTCCTGTTCGACCATGGGAAGTCTGTAGGCAGCCGCTTTTACCCAATTAAAATACAGATTAATATAAAAACACTTTCCAGAGTATAAAATAGAGTGGCCCTGGCCCTCCACTTCTTTAAGATCCCACCTAATAATGACTTGATGAACTCTAGGTGCCAGCCTGCTCTGCCCTCTCAGCCAGGTGTTTTCTGTTCTTTACATGCAGTTAGAGCTTAATTGGTGTTTGATCTGGAATCTCTGTCCTGCTCCCTGGCTCACTTCCTTTCCAGGTGATGCTGTGGGGGCTGTGGCTCCAAGCCTGGCCTGAGATGATCAGAACAGGCTCTTGGGAAGTGGAGCTACAGCATTGAGCAGAAACTCAGACTCCTCATTTTCCTCTGCCTTGTATGACTGCTCAGCCTCCTTACCTTAGTTTCCCCATCTAGAAGTTCCTTTTTGCTGCCTGTGGAGACTCTGCTTCCTCTTGCCCTTTATGCCTTGGCTTCCTGTGGGTTAGCTCCTGGGAGTGTGCAGGAGTGAGACCAAGTGGGTTGGGGCACAGCGTGTGTAGGGAGCAGGCCAACCTCCATCAGTTGGTAGAAAGAAGGCCCTTCTCACCCATTGGGACTGGTATTCAGTTATCTAGAGCCCAGGGTAGTTTGGGGAATTCTTGGGCTGCAGTTTTTGGGATATTTCTGAGGCTGCAAAAACATTAGAGCTGGGCCCTAGCAAATAGATGAGAAAATGTGTCTCCCTCCTTGTAGAGGTGGGGACTGTGGGTGTGGAGAATTACATGTCCTAGCAGACTATATTGAAAATACTAGCTACTTCTGCTAAACTTTTTTCCCTTTTTTTCTCTTTGTTACTAAGATGGCTTCTTGGGTAGAGGACCAGGATGGATTATATTTAGAAATAAATGGGATATGAAAACAGACTATATCAAAACCTTTAAAAAGTTGTGGAGTGAGCACAGCCACACGTCAGTACCTGGACCCGCACACATTACGTACATGTGCTCACAGACACATATGCACTTCCAGTGTGCAGATACCCCTTTGTCCTTGGGAGAGCAGAGGCAGGTCATCACCTTCTTGTGGGTGGTCACCAACACTGGTCAATGCTCTCTGTAGGCAGGACTGGGTGCTAGGAGCCAGCTCCCAGATGGGGAAGAAGGACCATCCCAGGGCTTGTTCTGGGGTTTGGGCTAAGAGCTACAGGGAGCACTGGCCATCAGGAGGAGGGTTCTGCTCCCTAGGCACGGGCCTCCTGGGCATGATGAGATGGACACAAGAGTAGAAAACCACATGCTTTTTGCCCAAGACGAGTTTACAGTCTCCATGCAAGGATAGGATGTGTTTGCAAGTGTAATTGGTCCAAAGGCAGAGTGAGTGAACTCCAGAGACTTGAGGAGGAAGGAACCCTCTAAGGTGGGGGAGGCTTCCTGGGGGAGGTGGCAGTTGAGTGAGGCTTTGAAGGACAAAAGGGTATGTGTAGAGCAGGAGGAGGGCAGAACAGGAATCAGAAGGCAGCTAGGGTTCTTGTTGTCTGAAGGTGGACTGCTGCCAGATTGTGGATGGGAGGGCCTTAGACATCAGTTGAAGTTCTAATTGTATACCCTGGACAGTGGGGAGCCTCAGCAAGTGCTTGAGGAGGGAAGGCACCTCCTCCTTAGACATCTCATGCTCCTGTGGTGAGTGTGGTACCTGGTGTTGGGTTCAGTATGCTGTGTTTTCTCTCCTTTCAGCTGACTGGGATCATCCAAGGCATGGTGGATGGCCAGCCAAGTCTCCAGCAAGTGCTTGAGGTAAGTCTGATGACCCTTCCTCTGGAGAATTCAGTTGGGTTGTTTGATTACAAGTATGGCTTCATTATCTATTGTTGGGTGACAGGGGTGGGGATAGGGGGTTTCCTCAGTGCCAGTGGTGTAGCAGAAACACCAGCACACCCAGGATAACCTGCTAGCCCAGGTTCTTGGATCTGCTTTTCTTAATGGAAAGCAACTTTTAAGGGGTCAACAATTTTCTGTAATTACATTCACTAGATCAGGGAAAAAGTCAGCACCCTGAACGTCAGAGAAAATACAAACAGGGAAATGAGCATGAAGACCAACAGATAGGGCTCTGACTGCCTGAATCAGAGCAGTATTGTACACATTACAAACACCACTGGATGGAAAGAGCCCTTACATCTGGGCAGTGGGGGATCTGAACATATGGACACTCAGAGTCTCCACTAGGGAATCAAACACTCCTCCTCCAAAGTTAGCCCCAAAGCAAAGTACCAACTTAGAGCATGTATACACTTCCTAGAACCAGAAGGACCCTAATTAGCAATTAGCAAAAGGGTTATTAATGGGTGGGGAAGATCTTAAATCCTGTGAACATTACTAAGGGCCAGGCAAACCCTGATCCCCACTCACGTGTGGGCACTCCTGATCCCTCTGGGATCTCCTTGAGGATGGAGACGGTGACTCTGCCAGCTGCCAACTGCTCACCTTCCTTCCTCCTCCTCCCAGTTTCTCCTCTCCTCTTCACACTGTCCCCTCCTCCCTCTCCTCCCCTCCTGCTCCTCCCCCTCCTCCAGGTGAGCTTCCAGCTGAGCAGACATCTGTCCTTCGGCCCCTGGTGGGTTTGGGGCTTTGTTTTTGTTTAGCTGTAAATGTTGGCTCCTCGTGGCGTGTGAGCACTTCATTAACTACACAGCCTCGGCCCTGTGCCCTCCCCAAGGCTGGCTTTGTTTGCTTTCTTCTCCTCTAGGAGGTCGGCTAGACCGGCACCCCCTCCCAGGCTGGGCTGCCTGCCGGCTACCAAGGAGGCACTGGGCCTGTCAGGGTGTGCAGGCGGCACCGGGTAATGATTCCTGATCAGAATAATCACAATTGCCTGTGTGAGGGAAATCAAATTAAAGGCTTTTGAGGCCTTGGCAGACCACACTTCCAGGATAGACTTGCTCCTCAGGGGTTAGGGAAAGGTTAAGACGGCTCTTCTGCACGCTTCCGTCCTTTGAGGAACCAGGTAGCAGTGGAGTTCTGGCTTTCGGCTCCCCCTCTTCACTGGGTCCTTCTGTCTAGGCCTCTTCTTCCCTCAGGAAGGAGAGCTGGCCTGACCTGGGGGCAGGGAGCAGTAAGGGAGAAGTGGCATCTTAGGGATTTTTCAGCCGCCCTTGTCTTTCTCTTTAACCCAATAAACCTAAATCTGAAACTAGACCACTGGCAAGGCTGATTCCAAGGCTTTTCTGCCCAGTACAAAGGCAGTCCCTATGTATGTGTGGCCTCTCTTCCTCCAGCACTGGCCCAGAGTGGGAAAGTCCTGCCTCTTAATGGGTGGGATGGATGCAAAGAGCCATGCAGGGCAGCCTCCATCTCCCAGCAGGTAAGTTGCCAAGCCTGGGCCTGGAGGCTCAGAAAGACTTTCCCACATTGACCAGGCTGCCAGTGGGCTTGGAATGGCTTATGACCTGATTTGTGAGAGGGAGGCGGGCATAGCCTAATGTGTGTGTCTCACCTTTAGTCTGAACCTCCAAGGGGTCTGGTTCCTGGGGACTCCTTGAGGTTGCTACCTGCATCTAAGCTAGGCAAGAGAGATTCCAGTGAACTTCACTTCACCAGTTACTGGGCCTGCTTACTGCAGGTGGGAAGTGTCCCTGGCCTTTTTAGGAAAAGGTTATTAGACACATGGACAACTTGGGTGGGCTTTCGGAAAGCTTGTGGAATTGAGTCTCTTATGCTGTGTTCATAGGATGGGCAAGTGTCTGACAGCAGACGAGTGAGTGTAAGTGGTCCCACAGAGAAGGCAGGAAGGGGTCGAATAGAGCATTCCAAGGGTCTGGATATGTCCCCGCATTATGGAAGGCATGTTTATCCCAGTGACAGATAGCCCCAGATTGGCAGGTTAGAGCATACCCACATTAAATGGACACTTGGGATCCAAACAGTTCTTGACCACTCCCTACAATTGCAGTAGAGGCTCTCACAGCTCCTCTTTTCAGCTGCGGACCCACATTGACCTTGCAGCTCACTGCAACCCTCAGCTCTTTAGTGGATCTAGAATCTTTAGTGGAGCCACATTTCCACCCTTTGTACTGCCAAGGCAGATTCTTTTTGAACCCAAGGGTAAATCTATGTGTTGCTTTGGCTCAGCCTTTTCACTCTTGGGGACCAAGGAACTCTGCTGACCGTGTTATTTGGCCTGTCAGACAACAAATGGATTGTGGCCCACAGAGGCACCTCTGGAGAAAGGGAGTAAGCCCACTAGGTGTTCAGCACTGTGCCAAGTGCTGTTTGCAAATATCTCATATGATCTGCCCAATAACTGTAGGAGCCAGGTGCTGTTATTGCCATTTTACAGTTGAGAAAACTGAGACAGACAGAAGTGGGTGGATGGGGACTCTTTGCTGTGGTGAGGGCCCAGTTGAGATGATGGAGCATAAGTTTTTGGTGGATGTCAACATGGTTTCCTTATTTTCTCTAGATTAGTTCAGCAGAACTAATGACCAGGGGTCATGGCAGTGGGTGGTGGGAGTAATCCAAGGTTAAAGCTTGACTGAGCAAGGTCAGCAACAGAATGGGAGGGCAAAGGACCCAAGAAGAGAGGAAGGGCAGAGGAGCTGTTTCCCCAAAGGGTCAAGTGGGGAAGAGAGGAGAAGGCAGCCAGTCTAGGGTGACATCCTGGGAAAGAATGGAGGAGGCCCTTGTGAGGGAGAAGGGTAGGGATTGGGCATACAGGGCAGGGGGAGGGTGATCTGAGAAGGGGATTTCAAACGGCATGAGCTTGGAGGTGGCACCTTGGAGGGAGGGGGATTGGCAAGATTGGGACACTTTCTGTGCCTTCTATTTAGCCAGCTTGGTACCTGTTGTTTATGCCAATAGAGTGATAATAATACACATTTAAGATTAGCAGTGCACTCGGCATTCATTATCTTACTTAATCCTCACCACACCACATGAGGGATGAGCTATTCTTGTGCTCATTTTAAAGTTGAGCAGACTGAGGCAGGCTGAGGTTGAATGACTTGTCTGGTGTTGCCCAGCTAGTCGGTGTCTAAGGCAGGAATGCTCTCAGGTCCTTCTGTCATGGCACCTCGCTGTCTCTCAGGCCACAGGCTGCCTTGTTTTTGTCTGTGACCGGCTAGGTTCTTCGCACAAAGTGGGCACTTAATATATTTGCCATAGTTTTCCAAATCAGTCCATTACACAGAAACTCAGTGCATGGGCTATGCAGGCCCAGCAAAGACTGAGGGGTTATTGGTGGGGGGAGACAGATCCATTGTCCATTTCTTTTTTAAATATTAATTTATTAATTTTTAGTTTTCAGCATTCAGTTCCATAAGATTTTGAGTTCTAAATTTTTTTCCCCTTCCTCAAGATGGCCTGCAGTCTGATATAGGTTCCACATGTACATCCATATTAAACCTACTTTCACATTAGTCATGTTGTAAAGAAGAATTAGGACCAATGGGAGGAGCCACAAGAAAGAAGAAACAAAACAACAAAAGGAAAAAAAAAGAGCAAATGTCTGCTTCGCTCTGCTTCCGGGCTCCATGGCTCTTCCTCTGGATGTGGATGCATTTTCCATCGTGAGTCTTTAGAGTTGTCTTGGATCCTTGCGTGGCTGAGCAGTTAAGTCTGTCAGAGTCGATCATGGAACAGCACGGCTGTCACTGTGCAGTGTTCTCCTGGTTCTACTCACTTCGCTCAGCGTCAGCTCATACGAGTCTTACCAGGGTCAGCAGCCATTTGTGCTCTGCCTTTATGGATGTTCACTTAGTAACTTTCTCAGGAATGGAAATCATGCTCACTGGCCCCTAGTTTGCAAATTTTGTTCTGTTCTCTTCCCTTTTAAAGTAAAATTAGGATATTTATCCTTTTCTAACTTCCTGAATGCATTCTCTTGGTCTCTTCCTCTCTTTTATCCTTTTTCTCTCTCTTTCCTCCCTCCCTTCCCTTCCTCCCTCCTTCCCTTCCCTTCCTTCCTTCCTTCCTTCCTTCCTTCCTTCCTTCCTTCCTTCCTTCCTTCCTTCCTTCCTTCCTTCCTTCCTTCCTTCTTTCCTTCCTTCCTTCCTTCCGTCCATCTCTGTCTCTTTTCCTGTGTCCCTATGTCTTTGTCTTCCTCTATATATATGTGTCTTTCATTGACCATTGTCACTAACCCACAGGTTACAGTGACCTGCCCTTCATCTAGCTGACTTGGCCAGGAGGCTCATCTAAGGCAGCAGGGTACCATCTTGCTGACCACTTGCCTTACTTAAAAAATGCTTTATATAGACTTTTAGTGCTATGTTTTTAGTGCTCTTGTTTTTATATCACCTAGATTATCCCATATCCCTCTTCCTCCCCCTCCCAGAGAGCATCACTTATCATAAAGAATTGTCTTTTAAAGAAAGAAAAAGGAAAAGAGAGAAAGCAGGTTGGATGTCAGTAACAGTGCCCCTGCCTTGCAGAGCAGTTGGGAGGTGCCTTGTCTCTGGAAATCTGGAACCCTGCCAGCTTTTCCTCATTTCACCAGGTTTTATTTCAGTTTGTCTTCCTAGCTCTCTTCACTTTTCTCTGCAGCTGTTCATGGAAGTCCTTCCAGGTTCTCTGCATTCCCCACTGGTCGTTGCTGGTCACTGTGCCGAGTGCTGGGGATGCAAGAAAGACAAAATCATGTTCCCTGTTCCCCTGCTCCCATGGATATCCCATCTTGATGGAGGAAACCTTCTGCAAATAGCATTCAAGATGTGTGCAGGGTACATGGAAGGTCCTCTGGAAGGGAAGGCACTGGTGGTTGTAACCAGGAAAAACTCCTGTAGGATTCATTCTGAGTCTTCAGGGAAGCAGGAACTGGATGCGAGAAGGGGAGTATTTCCAGGATGGGGGCAGCCAATGGACATGACATCTCAGTTGATTGTGAGCATCCTTCTCACCCCTCTGAGGTCCTGTCCTTCCTTTGATCCCCTTTTTTTTTCCAGTGTGGGTCAAAACCAAACCAATCCCCAGCCCTCTTGGTTGGCCTTCCTTTTCCTTGTCCTCAGCAGTCTCAGTGCTTTCCAGCCTTAGCCTTCTGTGCCCTGTTCTCAGTAGGCCTTGCCTCACTTTTCTGTTCCATCCTTTGGCTCTGCACTGGTGGCCATCCTGTGTCCAGGTCTTCCCCAGATCCAGGTTGGCTAGTGAGTTTCCCGTGAGTTTGCAGTGGTCTCTTGGGGAATTCTTGTTCTTCAGGATCAGTTCCTTTGGCATCTTAAGAATTTTGCTGTTGAGAGGTTCTCATCATTCTTGTGCTCACTTCCCTGACTGGATGTGATTCCATGGAAGACTGCCTCTCCTTCCCTTTTAAAACCTCCCCACTTCCTCCATGGGTTAGGAAGCCCTGATCAGGCTGATCACACTGAGAGTAGACACACTGAGGGAGAAGAGGATGAAGACTAGCTGGGTGGAAGAGAGTGTGAAGAGGATCCCTTCTCCACTCCCACCCTCACCCCCGTGTCCCAAGAGCATGGGTTGTGAAGGGAGCACATCATCCCCAAGCTGTTCCTCCTCCATTTGGCCAAAGCCTGACCGAGCTGCCAGGGCCTGCTTCCTCTTTTCTGAGCACAGGGTGGACAGTTCCTAGCTTCCTTTGTCACTTCCCCCAGGTCTCCCATCCTTTGTAGCGTGGGACCTTGCTTCTCTTCTGGCCAGCGTTAGGTCAAACATGTGGACTTTAGTGTTTGAATCCTGAGCTGGGCTTCTTACAAGTCCTGTCTGGGGCCCACCTGAGTCATACGAATCAGGGGTCAGTCACCCAGCGTGACAAGTCTGAGGACATTGTTCAGCTGCCAGGAGACCCTCTTCATCAAGACTGTCATGCTCTTCTAGGTTTTTCTCCCTCCATTCAATCTGGGGAGACCCAGGACAAAGCTTGTACCCGTTACTTAGCAGCCTGGGTTCCTCATCCTCCTCCCCTGCCCCTCACCCCCCACAGTGAGACATTTTTCTTCCAGGAGAATCAGGACAGAGTCCCTGAGCACAGCACAGTCCCTGATTGCTTCCTATCAATGAATTCATCTACATGCCACAGGGTGAATTTCCCTCAGGCTGGTACCAGCCTCTGTCTCCAGAAGACTTCCCATCCTTCCTCATCGTTCTGCTTACATGAAATGACACCTGCTATCTCCTTGCATTTATATGGGCCTGGAAGGGCCTCTTCCTCACCTCTGGGTTTCAGCAGCATTACACCTCGTCAAGGCTCAGCTCATGAGCTGCCACCCCCGGGAGGCCTTTCTGCACTAACCCCCCATAAATTACTGTACTCCAAGGCTCCAGAGGGCAGAGCCTGTCTCCATCTTGTCTTTGTATCCCATTGCCTCATATCGAGCCTGGCACATAGTAGGCAACAAATGCTTGTTACATTGAATTGAATGCCACCCTCCCGGCCTCTGATTGGTCAGGATTCCCTTTTTACCAGCCAGATTCTTTTTCTTTTGCTGAAGTCCCCCTCTCTCATTTTGGGAGGAGCCTTTGGTCCTCCCTGACCACTTAGAGAGAGAAGTTGTTTCTGAGCCTCTTCCCCTTGTTCAGGATGAGGTTCAGCCCTCCCCTTGACATCCAGGACAGTCTCACATCTTCGGAGCTCTGCTAGGATTGCCTGGACAGGCCACCAGGTCTCAGCAAGCAACTTCTTGGGGTCACAGTCTTAGAAGAGCATGCTGAGATGTAGTGTTAGACCCTAGTGCGAGGCAGGGCTGGAATGTAGAACCCATATCCCACATTGTCCACTGTACCCGCAACATTTCTTTCTGGAGAGAGTCGTGTGAAGACAGTGGATACCTCTTTCAGTGTAAAGGAAAACTTCTTAGTGATAAAAGCTGTTCCAGAGTTCCTTGGGTGTCCTCATAGGTGGTGAGGCCCCTATCACAGGAGAGCTTCCAGAAGAAGATAGTCGCTCATCAGGTATGTTTGAATGAAATTTGGGCTCACAGATGTTCTTGGGGTTTTTGCAGCTGCAGTCTTGTAGTGAAACCCTGGCTTGTCATCAAAAGTCCTAAGTGTGAGGCCTGGCTGTTTATCTCCCTGAGCCTGGTTTCACATTGATTAAATGCCGATAATAATACAACAGTATGAAAGCCTAGGCTTCTGACTTCCTTGGAACTTTGGGCTACCTGGCTCACAGGACCCCAACCTTTCAGTCTTGGCTGTGCTTGGCCTTCTAGAGCCACTCTTCTTCAAAATGGGCTGGTGGCTGGACTCAGGTCCCAAAAGAGATACCCCCCAACTCTTGCCCTAGCAATCACTGGGGTTGTATTTGCTGCCCAGTGGTGGAGGAAGGATGATCAGATCGCCATAGCTGAGCATAGTCCACATCCTCTCCTTGGCCCGTGGAGGTCAGTGGACAGAGGGGCTCACTCCAGACCTTAATTTCTTGGTCTATAAAATGGTCATAAAATGACTTAAGAGTCAAGTAAGATCAAGGCAGCTAACATTTGTTAAGCGCCATCTGTGTGCCAAGTACTCTGCTAAGTACTGAAGATGCGATAGTTAAAAAGCAGTGTAATGGGAGAGATGGCACGAGGACCACTGAGATACATTGGGGATAGTCTCAGAAGGAAGGCTGTAGGGTTACAGAGGATTGATAAAGGCTTCTAGGAAAAGGTGGGACTTTACCTGAGACTTAAAGGAAGCCTGGGAAGCCAGGAAGGAGAATAGCCCAGGCCTGGGAAATAGCCAGAGAAAATGTTCAGAGTCAGGAGATAGAGTATTTTGTGTGGGGAGGCCAGCATCCCTGGGGTGATGAATAGTGGAGGGGAATAAGGTATAGAATGGAATGTAATGGAAAGGTAGGAATGGGCAGGGTTAGGAAAGACTTTGAAAGCCAGAGTGCTTTCTATTTGATCATGGCGGCCACAATTCCCCCTACCCCCCAGAGCTTACTGAGTGAGGGTGAGGTCAAGTGGTATGATCAGACTTGTGTTTTAGAAATATCAGTTTGGTAGCTGAGGGGAGGGTGAGTAGAGAGAGGAGAGACTCAAGGCATCGAAAAAGACCAGCAGACGATTGGAATAGTCCAGGCACAAGGGAATGAGGACCCACAGATCTGCTTGACAGAGCATGCTGTCTGCATTGTCAGAGGAGGGAGGGGGCACATGGGGAAGATGCTACAAAGGGAGAGAAAATGGGATTTGGCAGCTGATTCGACATGGGGGAGGTGGGGTATGAAAGAATGAGGAGCTGTGAGCCTGGCTAACTGGGAGGATGGTGGCACCCTCAGCTATGACAGGAAACAAAGAAGAGGAAGATAACGAGCCCGGTTTTGGATGGATGGAGTTTATGGGGCATCTAGTTCAAGATGTCCAGGAGGCACTTGGACATTTTGGGGGTCAGGATATTAAGGCTGGATAAGTAGATCGGAGCCAAAATCTGAAACCAGCTAATGTGAGTGCCAGAGGAAATATTGCAGAGGGAGGAGAGAAGAGGGGGCCTGTGGCACAGGATCCACATGAGTATCTGAGTGAGCTCCAGCAAAGAAACCTGAGGGGCAGCAGTCAAAAGGGAGAGGGGAAGGGACCAGGACCTAGTGGTGTCCTCAAATGTAGAGAGAGAGCATCTGAGAGAAGAGGGTGATCAATAGTCAAAGGCTGCAGAGGCCAAGGAGGACAAGCTCGAAGAGCATCATTAGATTTGGCAGTTAGGAGATCACTAGAAACTTTAGAAAGAGCAGTTTTGGTTGAATGCTGAGGTCAAAGGCCAAACTGCAGAGGAGAGTGAAAGGAGAGGATTTCTCCAGGAGCTTTGCCAAAGGAGACAAGAGATGGGAGGAGAGCAGCAGGGATGGAAGGCTTTTTGAGGAGGTGGGAGATCTCCCCAGCACGGGCATATTATATTTCACAGGTGGTAGGGAATCCCCCAGCAGATAGGAAGAGATTAAAGTGAGAGAGTGGGGATGCCCGAGGGGATAGGGTGCTGGAAGAGGATGGGGTAGAGTGGGGTCATCTTCAGTGAGTGCAGATTCACTCTTTGTATTGGTATCCCCAGCGCTTAGTACAGCCGGGTGCTTGGGAGGCAATGAGTAAAAGCTGGAGAATAAAACCCTGGGACAGGAGTATCATATTCCTGGCCCCTGTCAGATTCAGCATTGTTGTTGTCGACTTGGTTGAAGGCAGAAAGTAGCCTGTTTGTCCAATTTGGAGAAGGCCTAAAGGTTAGAGAGGCTGCTACTGCTTTGTATGATAGAATCCAAGAAGATCCCAACAGCACAGAAGGTTGGTTTAAGATGAAGTCAGTAGGGATAAGTATAAAGTTTTGTATTGAGATTCAAAAAATTATTTGCACAATTACAGAGTGGAGTTGTTGCTTCATAAAAGTTCAGGTATGAGAGGGAAAAAACTCTACTAGATACTGTAAAGAAGCCAGGACATAGGAAGAACTTGAAATATCCAGAAGTTTACAGAAACCACAGCTTTAGAAGCAAAGCCTGTGGCCTCAAGAGTCTGTGCACAAGGCACAAAGTTTGGGTAACAAACAAGAGCTCCTACTTCAGGGAGATGCAACTTGATCTCTCAGGTATCTCTTAGATGTTGTAAGTTAAGACCTATGACTGGACCATGACTCTAGAAGACTCTCCTTCCTTCCAAAGAAGCAAGAAAGGCCAAGGGGAGGGTGGGGCCAAATTATAGGAATACTCATGGAGGACGCAGGGTTTGCGTGGAAGTAACCTGCTCAGGAGGCTCCAGGAGGTGCTGTTAAGCCAACACTAATGTGGAGGGCCCTGGCCTTCAATGCTGCCAGGGCTCTGAGTGGACAGTGTCAGGGAATGGTGGCCACTTTGCCATCAGTTGGAGTAATGTCTCAGAACGTGATGGTTAATTTGAGACTCCACGGCTAGTATCTGACTAGCCAGGATGCTGGATGATGCTGATTTGATGGTGCTCAGCCAGGTGTATGGCAGAATTGAGTTTGAGAAGTTTCACCCAACCCATAGGATAGCTACCTCTGCTGGGCAGCTGTGACTCCCATCAGAAGAGCTGCCTATAGATCCAATCCCAGTTTGCGGCATTGTGGTCTGCACTAGGAGTATGTCTTCCTTGGTTAATCTGGCATAAATGGTCCTCCTCAGCAGTAGTCCTTAGCTACTCATACTGTCAGGAAGTAGAGTCAAGATGGCAGATTAAAAAGGACCATTTTGCCTAGCATACCTTCTCCACAGTGACCTAGAAAATGTGCCAGACTGAATTTTGATCAGGAAAGCCAAGAAAAGGCCACAGTGAGTCATTTCTTCAGCCCAAGGCAGCTTAGGGAGAAAGACAAAAAGGTCTGCTGACATTGGGGATGGAGGTTGCCAGGAGTGTGCTTGGTGCCAGCAGTATGGAGCATTTTAACTTAGAGGGACTGAAAGTAGGGCAAGACAAGGTGCCAGGGCAGGAAGTACTAGGGCAGAAAGAATTCCCAGGGGATCCCTGAACTAGTACTGGGTACAGGAGCTGATGCCATCTGGCACTTCTGTTACCCATTACCCAGTTCTGGGTCACACATCTAGGGAGGAGAGGTGTAGTCCAAAGCTGCTGTGGGTCCTGGCTATATTCTGAGCAAGGAAAAAGTTCCAGAACTGTAGTTCTATGGCTCCAAACCCAAGAGAACAGCAGTGACTTAGTTCTAGCCTTTAACCCAACATGTAAGCCTGCAGTGGATTAATTAGGGTGAGAGTCTCAGACCAAAGCAGAGCCAGGAGTCCAGTTACTCTGAACCTACAGAGCTTCCCCTCTTCCTAACAGAGGCAGAGTCCAGCAGCGGTCTATTGAAACTAGATAATGCACAAGCCAACAGACTCAGACCCAAGTCAGGAACTTGCAGAGCTTAAACCAGGAGGGTAGTTGTCAGACCTCTCTCCCAATGACATCTCTTGAGAGCACTGAAAACTTTCAGATTCCCTGCCCCAGAATTATGATTAAAAACTCGGGTCAGACATTCCTGCTAAAAGTGAGCAGAGAGAACCCAGCACTAACGTAAAAATAATAAGTTAAAAGCCTGGAAGAAGGAGCAAGTAAAAACAAACTAAAAAAAAGAACCCAACCAAAAAGAGTCCTTTTTGTGATAGGGAAGCTGTGGCACAAACAGAAGAGAAGGACTTGAAAAACATCCACAGGAAAATTTTCAGAGTTGCAGATTGGACACTCACCCAACAAGAATTCCTAGCGGGGCGGGGGGAGAGAGAGAGTAAAACAGTCAAAAGACTTTTAAAAAATTTATTTGTTTTCAACATTCACTTTTATAAGGTTCTGAGTTCCAGATTGTCCTCCCTCCATCCTCATCCCCTCCCCAAGATGGTATGCAGTCTGATACAAGCTATACATGTACAATTATATCAAACATTTCCACATTAGTCATGTGAAAGAAGAATCGGAACAAAGGGGAAAACCATGAGAAAGAAAACAAGAGAAGAGAGTATACTTGGATTTGCATTCAGACTCCATAGTTTCCTCTGGATGTG
This sequence comes from Bettongia penicillata ogilbyi, assembly GCA_023548195.1. Taxonomy (NCBI): domain Eukaryota; kingdom Metazoa; phylum Chordata; class Mammalia; order Diprotodontia; family Potoroidae; genus Bettongia; species Bettongia penicillata. The sequence continues at coordinate 12,765,351 of JAJHZJ010000096.1, forward strand.
GATGCATTTTCCATCATGAGTCTTTTGGAATTGTCCTGGATCCTTGTATTGCTGAGAAGAGCTAAGTCTGTCACAGTTGGTCATCACCCCATGTTGTTACTGTGTACATGTTCTGGTTCTGCTCACTTCGCTCAGCATCAGTTCGTGTAAGTCTTTCCAGGTTTTTCTGAAATCTTCCTGCTCATCATTTCTTATAGAACAGTAGTACTCCATTACTAGTATATCACAGCTTGTTCAGCTGTTCTCCAGTAGATGGGCATCTTCTCAATTTCCAGTCTTTGTCACTACAAAAAGAGCTGCTATAAACATTTTTGTACATGTGGGTCCTTTTGCCTTTTTTATGATCTCTTGAGGATACTAGTAGTGCTATTACTGGATCAAAGAAGAAGCACTTTTCTAGCCCTTTGAGTAGAGTTCTAAATTGTTCTCCAGAATGTTTGGTTCAGTTCACACCTCTACCAACAATGCAGTAGCATTCCAATTTTCCCACATCTTCTCCAATATATATCATTTTCCTTTTTTGTCATATTAGCCAATCTAATAGGTGAGGTGGTACCTCAGAGTTGTTTTGATTTGCATTTCTCTAATCAGTAATGATTTAGAGCACTTTTTCATATGACTACAGATAACTTTAATTTCCATGTCTGAAAACTGCCTGTTCATATCCTTTCAAGTCAAAAGACTTTGAAAAAATAGAAAAAAATATAGAAATTATCTTGTAGGAAAAGCAACTGAACCTGGAAAAGAGATTGAAGACAGATAATTTAAAGCCATGAGCAACAACAAAAAAGTCTACACATCATATTTCAAGAAATAATCAAAGAAAACTGCCCAGATTTCTTAGAACCAGAAGGCATGGTAGCAGTTAAAAGAATTCAACAGTTGCCTCCTGAAAAAGATCTCCAGATAGAAATTCCTAGGAATGTTAAAGCCAAAATCTAGAGCAACCAAATCATGATTTTCAAGGAACAGAGAGTGTGGAATGGTTTTCCAGAAGGTAAAGGATTTAGACTTACAACCAAGAATGACCTACCCAGCAGAATTCAGTATAATCATACAGGGAGAGAAGCAGACCTTGAATGACATTAAAGGCTTTCAAATATTCCTGATGAGAAGCCCAGTACTGTATAGACATTTTGACACATAAACACAGGACCTAAGAGACGCATTCAAAGTCAGAAATGTGTGAAGAATCATAAGGACTAAACATTCAGCTCGTTACATTCTTACATGGGGAGACGGTACATGTAATTCCTTGGAACTTTATCATTCCAGGGATCTTGGAGGGAGTCTAATAAGAAGGGGCCTGGTGTGATTTTGTTATGTTTGGATGATCTCAAAGGAAGAATGGAAGAGTGGAGGAATGGAATGCACTAGGAGATGAAGGGTGGAAGGAAGAAAAGTGGAGAAAATTATCTCACATAAAGAAACCTTTATACAACAGGGAGGGGGAGGGGGAGCAGGTGACTCTGACCTCGCTCTCACCTGAACCAGTCAAAGGAGTGAAGAATACACGTGCAAACAGTTGGATGCAAGAGTTCATCTTACTCAACAGCGGAGGAGGGAATAGAGGGGAGAGAATAAGAGAGAAGGTGCAAAGGAGGGAGAAACAGAAGTGATTTTGTCATGGTGTAGACTACAGACCACCTGAACAGAAAGAGAAAATAGATGAGGAGTTTGGGAAATTGCTCGCAAGTGTGGAGCAGTCAGGATATGGTACTGATGGGGGACTTCAGTTATCCAGGCATTTCCTGGAAATTTTCCCCAAAGTAGAGCTGCCAATAACCTTGTGATTGGCCTTAATGATAATTCATCCTTCAGAAGGTAGAGGAACCAACCAAACAGGATGACCTTTGAAGGTCCTGTTCGTGGACAAACTGTTAGTGTAGATGCCTCCATGAACAATGCCGGCTTGGAGTCTTGAAATGACAGCCATGCTTGTTACGGTCCAGCCCTGGCAGCTGCTCCCAGGAGTGACCCCAGGCTAGGATTAGGACCTGACCCTGTCTCAGTTACTGGAGTACCTTAGCACTCTAGGCTTCCCTGATCTGTTGTATTAGCTTCCAGGGTTTCCCCAGCTCCAGATCTGGGATCACTCTTGGACCACAGATTTGGGTCCTTTGGTTCTCTGCTAGAATGCTATTGCCTTGGCATTTGGCACCCATCTTTGGGATACCTGATAGTCTGGTTTCCAGACAACCAGAATTTGATTCTGCTTGGACTTAGGTCTGGGGGCATTAGCTCCCAGCATCCCTAGAAAGAGAGCAGAACCTTAGCACTTGGAAAGCTTAGGGTGGTCTTTCCTGGCAGGATGGTAGGGATTACCCTGTTTTTGTCTTTGTATCCTTAGCAACTGGAACATAGTAGGTACTTAATAAATGCTTGATGGATTGACTTCCTGACCCCTGCCTGGCAATAGGGTTATGAATTTTGTCTTAAAGACATGAGTTGGGGCAGCTAGGTGGTACAGTGAGTAGAACTGGAGTGCCCTGGAGTCAGGAGGACTTGAGTTCAAATTTGACTTCAGACACTTGACACACTAGCTGCCTTGCCTTCCCCCCTCCAGAAAAAAAAGAAAAGAAAGACATATTATGAAGTACTTCTTTCCCTGGCCCTCTTTAGTCCTTGATGAGGAATTAATTCTTAATCCTTGTTTGATACCATTTGGTTCAGCTTTAGCCCCAGGTCCCAGGCCTACAGTGGCATGCCACCTAGGCTGAGAGGAGGGGAAAGCCTCAGGGAACTGCCTGGTCCCTGCAGGGCTGGCTGGGGAGCAGGGATTGTGGGCTTCCATAGGCCCAGTGTGCCCAAGCACTATTTTCTCCTGTTCATCCACTTCTGGCTGCCAGGCCTTTTGCTTGTTTCAGAAAAGAAAGGGGCCAATCTCTTCTCTTCTTGTGTTCTTTCCAGAGGGTGGATGAGTGGATGGCGAAGGAAGGCCTTCTAGACCCCAGCGTCAAATCCATCTTCGTCACTTGTGGAGACTGGGACTTGAAAGTGATGTGAGTATGACAAGGGCAGCCCAGCCCCAGCCGTTCAGAGCTGGGCAGTTTCTAGGGGGAGAGAGGCACTGGAGCAGGCTCTGGGCTCAGTGGTGGCCAGGCCCACTCTTCTTGGCCCAAGGACAGGTCCTGCTGCTGGCAGAGCCTCAGGGGGCCGAGGCCAGGCTCGCGCCATCCATGTGTTTGGAAAGTTTACCAGTAAAGGACTGAGAGAGTGTGGCCTTCCCCTGCCTGCTGCTGTGTGTGGCCTCTGGGAAGCAAATCCATAGCAGGGAGCTGTGCAGTAGGTTTCTGGAGGCAGGTCCTTGATGACCTGGGGTGCTGTGGGAGACGTGTCTCCGTATTTTTTACATCTGCCTGTCTCTGTTGGCCCCGGGAAGTCTGATGGGAGCTTGGTTCCTGTCCTTGCTGGCTCTTAGCTTCTTCTGGCCTTAGGGGTGGGGAGGTGTGCAGGAGGGCTGGGGCTTGTTTGCTGAGGATTGAGAGTATTGATCCCTCCATGTTATTTGTGGCTGAAGGAGAAGGACATTCCCTGGGGAGGAATGCTTGCATGCTAGGACCATAGACTCAGAGCCAGCAGGGATCATCAACCTCCTCATTTTATAGATAAGGAAACTGAGGCTCTGGTGGCTCAAGTGCATTTTTCAAGGTTATACAGGGAATAAGTATCCAAGGGGATATTTGAACCCACGTCCTCTGATTCCAGAGCCAGGGTTCCCATAGTGTTCAGAAGATGGAACCCCTGCCAACCAGCCTCTGAGGGGAAAATGTGAAGGACAGGAGCCCCATGTTACACTTAGCTGTTTCCTACTATCACCCCTCAACTCACACTGCACACTCCTCAGAGCCACAGCCAGCCATATCTGAGGGGGAGGGACCATGTGGAGAAGGGGTTGGAGGGTGATTTGGTGGGGGAAGTGATTAAGAGAAGGGCAGAGGGAGATAGACCTTTGGGGCTTGGGGGAGGCGCCTAGAGAGAGGGGTGACTGGAGGGGGAAGAGATCAGAGATATGGTGAAAGAGGCCCAAGAGGGCTCTCCGGCCAGCATGCCTAGGTGCTCTGCTCACTCAGCTATCTGGGTGTGAGTGGGGCCCTTCCTAGGGCGGATGGGAGAGGGGATGCTGTGATTTCTGCCTTTCTGCCCTCAGGTCTTTGACAGTGCCCATTGTGGGGGCCAGGCCAGTGTTACTCACTGAGGTGGCTCGTATTGCTCCTAGGATTACAGATCTGGATCCTCAGATAGGCAGCGACAGAATCTACTAAAGGAAGGATGGGGGGGGGAGGTGCTATGAGACCTGGGTTGGAAGCAGCGTCTGTCGGGGAGCCAGGGGCCAGCTTGGGCTTTGGGAGCAGACTGCCCAGGAGACAGGTGTGTGGGAAGGAAGCTGATGGGGTGGGGAGGCCTTGTGGCTGGCAAGCCTTTGACTGCCTCTTAGCAGCCAGACCCAGGTTAGCTGCTGGGAAGGCAGCCTCTTAATTAAATGTCTTACAACATAAAAGCCACCCAGGCGGACATCCGCACCATGCTCCGTGACAGCGCATCCGATGCAGTGGCGTTCCCGTAACCGCCCATCTGAGTCTCCTCTTGTCTCCACGCCGGCTCATGGAGGGGTTTTTATCACATATAGGAGCAAGGCAAGCTTGACACATGTGCCGCTAAATTGACATCTATAACTTGTTAGTGGTGTCCCTGAGAGCTGGGCATCTAGGTTCTGTGTTCTCTACCCTGAGGCACTGGGTCTGCTGATTAGTGAGACTTAGACAGGTGGGGACTGGGAGCTGGGCTGGGGCTTCTGTCTTATTGGACCGTCATTATTGGGGGGATTTTCATCTGGCTGAGAAACAGAGCCACACCTAACCTCCACTGTCTCCCTGTGCTGCTGTTCCTTTTGCCCTGTTCTTCCTGAGCCCACCTTTTTGGAGGTAGAGCTGGGTGTTGACTGAAGGGCCTGCCTTGGCCAGAGTCAGGTGGACACAGAGTATGTGGCCCTGGTTCATTTCACCTCAAACGATGAAAAACCAGAAGCTTAACTCCAGGTACTGGGGGTGTGGCAGCAAGCAAGGCACACCCCACTGAGTGGGGCTGGGATTGATGGAAGTGGCCCTCTGGCCTGCGGGAGGAGGTTTCAGGAATTATCTGCAAAGGTAGGAGGCAAGGAGAGGAGCTGCCTGCGATGGTGTGCCCTCTGACCTCTTGGCCGGATGTGGGCAGGGTCATGGCTGCTTTCTTGATTTCTTTCATGTTGTTCTTTCCGCTTCTGGATTAGGCATATGCTGAATTTCCCGGTCAGCCTCTATGGGCAAGGATGCCCCCTCCTTCAACAGTTCTAAGAGAGATGGACCTCCAGTGAGCTCCTGGAGTGGAAAGGGATGGTGGTGGGCTCTGCTCCACCAGGGCAAGGGTCTTAAGCATCCAAGGGGCAGAGTATCAAGAAAGGTCACCCAGCAGTAAGAGTTGTCCCATATTGGAACGAGGGTTTGGGGCAGAGGCTTGATGTCCCCTGCTGGGGTGGAGCTTGGGGCCTCTTGGCCTAGCCGGGCTGCTCTGTCTCTGCTTAGAGGGAGCATTTCATTTATTCCTTTCCTCATACTAAGAAGGAGATCCCTTTGATTCCCAAATCTCTTAGGCAGGGAGCCTAGGGCCCAAGAAATCCTTGTGTCCAGGCTGCACAGGCTGTGATGGGGCTACTGGGGCTGCTGACCCCGGCCCCAGCTGGAGATGACTCTGCTTTGCTCCTGACAGCCTCAGTGTGGGCTGGGGCTGCTGCGGGGTGGGAGAGGAGGTCCTGAGCTTGCGTGGGGCACAGCAGGCACACCCCATTCTGTCACCTCCCAAGCCTCTGCCTCATGGACTCACTCTTTCTGCCTTGATCAAAGGAAATGGCACCAAGTCTTGGCTCTGAGACAGTTAGCCTTGAGCACCTGCCTTTGGGGCTGAGGGGGAAGTAGTGTTCCTGTGGCTGGGCTGTGGAAGGACGCTGTTAGTGAGGTGCCCGTCACTGTGTGGCATGCTGATTGGCTGCAGCCATGAGGCGAGTCACCTCTGATTAGCGGCCTGCCAGGGATGGAGCGTGAGTGAGAACTCCCTGCCAGCCCTGACTTGTCTCATTTCCCATTACTTTTATCCATCACCACAAACGCCCAGGCTCCCCTCCTGAACTAATTAAGTTTGCATGTGTTTAGACACATTGCCAAATAGGGTTTAGCAAAGCGGAACTGAGCTACATCTCTTTCTGAGCAGGCAAGGAGTGGGATGGAAACTGGTGCCTGTGAGTGAGGGAGAAATCCAGTACCAAGTAGGGTTGAGTAGAAGGATCCCACTTTGCCGGGGCCCCCTTGGCCAAAGAAATGTGGAGGGACAGGGCTGCCAAAGTAGCTATAGTGGGGGCACTGAGAGGGGACCAGGAGGCAGAGACTCAGTCAGTAGGCATCTATTAACTGCTGTGTGCCAGTCACTGTGTTAAGGGCTTGGTGCACAAAGAAAGGCAAAAAGGGAGTCCTTGGTCTCTTGGAGCTCACAGTCTAAGAGAAGGGATGATGTACAAATAAATAAAAACAGGTTATTGGCAGATCAATTAGAGATAAGAGAAGGAAGGTGGCAGCACTGAGGGGAATCAGGAGAGGCTTCTTGGAGGAGGCAGAGATGACGACAGAGAATGTTCCAGGCACGGGGGCAGCCAGTAGAAATCCTTGAGTCAGGAGACAGAGGGGCTTGTTCCAAGAGACCAGGATTTCTGAGTGGGGAGGGGAGAACAGGGGGAGGCGAGGTATAAGAAGATGGAGCCCGCTTCTGAGGGTTCTAGTTACCGGTGACAGGCAGCTGCTGGAGTTGATTGAGTGTGGGGATAATGTGAACTGGGCTTAAGGAACATCACCGACAGCTGACTGGGAGGTGGAGCGAAGTGGGGAGAGACTTGTGGCAGCAAGGGCTGTCCTGCATCAGGAGAGAAGGGGCATATTCCAGAGATGTCCTAGGAGTGAAATCTACAGTCATTGGCTACAGACTGGCTGCAGAGGTGTGGGAGGACAGCAGTGTCCTGGACAGCAAGAAAGCTGTTCAGAAAAGGGGGGCTTTTGGGGAAAAGAAGATGAGCTCGGTTTGGGACGTGTTGATGTCTGAAAGTCCAGACTGGAGGTCAGCAGAAGCTAGGGCTAGAAAGTGGCAGCAGTCTGTGCAGCCCCACGGTGGCCATGGCCGGCCTCCTGCCCTGACCTTGTCTGTGTCCTTTGGAAAGAAGAATTTGGGGAGATTGGGAAGGGCAAGGAAATTGAGCTTATCCAGAGCCCCTCCACACTTGGGGAGCATTTCACAGATGCTCTCATTGGGTCTCCATGAGGAGACCACCCCTGTGAGGTAGATGCGCTCTTTGTTATCATTCTACAGATGAGGAAACTGATGCTGAGAGAAAGTACATGAGGTTCCTAGCTAAGAAGTGTCACAGGCAGAATTCATACTCAGCTCTCCCTGATTCCAAGGCCAGTTGTCCATCTCCTTCACCATCTAAGTGAGGCTCAGAGGGGGTCCTCCAAGATGTAAGGGGCAAAACTGGGCCCAGAATCCTGGTTGTCTGGATGTGTCTAGCTTGTCATGGCACTAAGGCAGAAGGAGAAAGGAAGGGTACAAGCATTTATTAAGCACCTACCGTGCTAGGGCCTGCACTAAGTGCTTTACAAATACTCTCTAATTTGATTTTCTGGTAAAACTCCAGGTGTGGTGTGGAAAACAGGAAGGCCTCAGCCTGACTTCTGCAAGGCCTCACTGCCTGAAGGCCAGGAGAGGTCCCAGGCCAGGGCCCAAGCTTCTGGGCAGAGTCTGAGACCTCCAGACCTAGGGAGCAGTGTAGCCCCGGAGCTCGCTGAAGCAAGCTCAGGTAGTCAGCAGGCCTCTGTAAGCTAACAGTGTGCTAGGCACTGAGGACACAAAGAAAGGCCCAACAGCCCCTGCCCCCAGGAGCTCCCCTTCCAATGAGGGGCCCACAGGTACACAAGCCTAGGTACCTGCTGCAGCCCTGGGGGCAGCCCAAGAGTCTAAGCAGTGTGTAAGTAGCGTCAGTGGTTCTCTCTGTCCTCTGACGAACCTGTAGGGAACGCCCCCCTAGGTCATGGAGCTTCACTTCAAATACAGAAAATGGAGGATGCATAGAGAGTCATCAGTTGTTCTGAAAAAGATCCAGGGGTTTGAGTGGACCTCAGGCTCTAGTTGCCTCAGCCAGATGAACTGGAGAGTGTCTGGAAGAGGGTACTGTCAGAGGAAGGGCCATTTGGGTGAGGCACATTGAGGGAGCTGGGGATATTTAATTCGCTGAGAAGAATGGAAACCTCAGTGGGGCAGGGCTGGGACCTAGAGCAGGGGCCCAGGCCAGAGCTAGGAGCAGCAGGGACAGAACAGAATCACATTGAGGCTTCCCAGCGGTTGGCTGTTCCAGAGCAGGATAGTCTGGCCCACTTCTTGGTACAAGGACTTGTTGGGTCAGGGTTGGACCTTCCTGTCCAGCTCTGACAGTTCTGTTATGGGCTACCCACAGCCCACCAGAGAAGCCCAGAGGCCTCTGCCCACCTTCCTGGTCAGAGACCCCCATACAGGGGAAACCCAGGCCCAAAACAAGCTGTCTTCCCTTCTCAAGGCCACCATATCCTGTTTCCTTTGCCCAGTCCTCAGGTTACCACCCCCTCAATATCTTCCAGCTGAAGACTGTCGTTCCTGAGCGCCAGGGTCCCGATGGGCATTGAGGCAGACTCCAGCAGGACTCTGCCTCTCCTCTGAGGCAGAAGTCTCACTGGTCCTTCCTTGACTTTGCTACCAAAGTGATTTGCATGACTGTATCCCAGGCCTCCCTACCCCTGGCGGCTTCCTGTGCCCTCCGGAATTCAGTATGGCAGTAGGGCTCTCCATAGTCCACCCCCTCCTTGCCTTTCCAGTCTTCTTACTTTTCAGTCCTGTCTAGCCATACCGGCCTCCTGGCTGTTCCTCACACACCACATGCCCTTTTCCACCTCTATTCCTTTTCCTGATCTGTGTCCCCTACCTGGAATGTTCTGCCTTCTAGCTTCCCTGGCTGACTTCAAGCCATAGCTCCAGGGCCCCCTTCCACAGGGGACCTTGCCTGGTCTTCTCACTTTCTGACTGTGCCCAGGTATTGACACGTTTTCTCCTCCATTAGAATGTGAATTCCATGACAGCAGGGACTTTGTGGCATTGCGTGGACCCCAGGGCTCAGTCTGGTCCCTGGTGCCCAGTGTCTGGCTGCAGCTTCAACCTCCATCCAGTCTTTGACAGCTGGGCTCACCAGTGCTGACCAGTCAAGGCTTCCCCTGCTGGGTTTCTGACGGTGGCCCTGGGGTCCTTGGTCTGTAGGCCTGGACAGAGATCCCTGGTACAGAGAGGCTGCTCTATGTCTGTGGGGAGAGAGATTTGGGGGGGTGAATCCAGTGGCTTCTTGGATTTGCTGCCTGAAGTAGGAGCTCATGACGTCAGCATTCAAGGCGTCTGTGGCTGACTCTGCCTCCCATTTCCTCTTCTCCTTGGGGCCCTGGTGGAGGCCTAGTTGTCCTCACTTAGTGTTCTGCCCTCCTGTGCCTGGAGCTCCTGCCTTGTTATCTCTTGAGAAATTTCTTTTCTCCCAGAACCCACTGAGAGGTGGCCTTTGCCGATGCCTTTCCTGTCCCCTCCCCCAGAGGGATCGAGCCTTGTTATTTATCAGGCTTTCCCCCGTGTTCCATGACTTGCACAGATGCTGTCTCTGCTGTTTGCCTAGAAGCTGTTGATGGCCAGGACTGTTGCTGGACATCTCTGTCCATCTGTACCTGACCTGGCAAACACATAGTAGGTGCTTAACAAAATCTTGTTGAATTAACTTGAATGTGTTTCCCCACAGCAGGTGCACAGGCCTGGGCACTTGGGAGATCATTAAGAAATTATGACATTGATTGGAGCCACCAGGAGTCAGCCGTGTAAAATGTCTCCCCTCTAGCAATGGGATGTAGACTTGGGGGGTGTAGACCAGAGATAAGCAGAGCTTGTTGTGCTTGAAATCCCCCAAGGACAGAAGCAGGAGCAGAGGGAAACAGGCAGCTCCAGGCTCTGTGTCCACGGGAGAAGAACTGTCCCAGGGGAGAGGGTGGGCCCCTCTTAGCCCCTCCTTGGGAATCTCCAAGCAGACACTCATTGGAATGGCACAATAGGCATCATGGTCTAGGGTCGGGTGCAAGGCTGTGTGTGGAAGGCCCTTTGGTGAAGCCGCTTCTTCTTTGTTAGGGACCTTCCTTCCTTGTTGCGTGAGGGCCTGGGTGTACCATGTTTTCTCCCCTTCTCCTAAGTATAAAGGGGCTATTTGGAGCCCACAGGCTGGGACTCCCAAAGGTGCTTCCAAGCAGGGGGTCATTCAGCTTGTGTGGAATCTTTTCCCTAACTCTGTGTCCTTCAGGTGTAGGAGGCATCTGTCATAGGCCCCTGGGGCACCTCCATCTCCGTGTGACCAACCCACCTGCCACCTCCTTGCCCTCAAAAGGATTCAGGAAGTGGAGAATCTCCCCCACATGAAAGAGGGAGACCTGTGTCCTTCCCTCCCCTCACTGTGAGCTTGCCATGTTTGGGGGGCCCTCCGTCTGTGCACCTGGCTTCCGCGGGTGTCAGGCTTAGAGCAGAAGCCCAGCCTCAGCTGGCCTTAAGAGCTTGGCAGTGTCCCCCATGGAGCCTGCCCTTGGCCTGCCTTGCCCTATTGCTTACCTCTTTTCTGGGCACACCTCGAGCTAGTGTTCTTTCCAGCCCCTTCTCCCTTCATCAGAGCTGCTGACCTTGCTCGATGTGGCGGGGGTGGGGGCAGCAGAAGCTCAGTGCCTAGCCTCCAGAGGTGGGGGCCCTCTGGTCAGGCCTCAGAAACTGTCAGGAGCCATGGTGGATGCAGCAGCGGCTGTATCTTGTTAGCACTGGCTCCTGCATCATCCGCCTCATCCTGAATCCATCAGCTTGGCCCAGCTTTAATGAGAGAGAGCCATTCATTGTGGGTGACGTTCCCTGCGGAGACTCGGCAGTGGTATTAATTAAAGAAGAGATACCTGGAGCAGCTGATGAAGGGGCCGCAGGCCTGCCAAGCTCAAATGCATTAGTGGGGAGATGGCCTCGTTAGCCTAACAGGGCCTTAGGCCTGTGAGAGCTCAGGGAGAAGATTCATTTCACCTGCTGGAAGCAGCCTCTTGGAGGAGGTGAGCGGGTGGAGCTCAGATGGCCTCTCCAGCAGCTGTCTTTGCTCTTGAGCTGGCACTAGGAAGGCTGGCGAGGGAGCACGTTAGCCTCCTGTCACCTTTCCATGCTCTGCCCTGCCAATCTCCTGCTTCCTTCCTCATATCACATTGCTCCCTGCTGGGCACAGGTGAACCTCAGAGCTCAAGCCCTCCTTCCTTTGGATGCTTCCTCTCTAACAGGGCAGCATAGAGAGGGTAGTACCCAGGTTGGGTGGGCCCCAGGCCATGTCAGGGGGGAATGGAGGAGGCAAAGGTCACTGGTGAACTATGGAAGACTTCCAGGAGGAGGTGGCTTTCAGTCTGTGTCCCAGAGAAAGATAGGGATGGGAAAGGCATGTCTGGTGGTAAGGGTGGCTGGAGCAAAGGTGTGGGAAGGGAGGAGGGGCAGGCTCACAGGTCAGTAGCCCCTGGGGCTAATATCCCAGGGTGTATTTTAGCTTTTCAGTCTTTCCGGGATCTCTGCTTTCCTTCTGCCTTTAGAAGTGTCTGTGACCAACCAGTTGATCCCCACTCTAGTGGCCAGGCTCATCCCCTGCCAGCAGCGTAAGTGGATCATAGCATGTATTCATAACTTGTTCAGGCTGGGTTTTCCAAGTGTGTTATCAGGATTATGGTACTTGAGCCCCACAGCCATTGTTGGTAGGTGCCATTCTTATCCCCATTTTATAGATTGGGAAACAGGCTAGGAGAGATTAAGAAACTTAAAGGTAAATGGCTGAGGTGGAATCTGAAATCAGATCTCTCTGACTCTAGGCTGGGTTCTTGATCGACTGCTCCTCAATGCTTTCATAGCAGATTGGGAGGGAAAGAGAAATGAGAACCGGATTGGGAAGGCCTCAAGTGCCACGTCAAGAGGCTGCCCTTTCACCCTCCAGGCAAAGCGGCAGAGCAGTAACCTGAATGATGCATGCAGAAGAGGAGTTTGCCTGTTGTGGAGGCTATGGAGCAGTGGGGAAGGTGCTAGCTTTGGTGTTGGAGCCCTGGATTTGAATCTGGTCTGTTACTTCTTGCCTGTGCAGCCCTGGCCAAGTCCCACCCTCACTCCCCCTTCATCTCAGTTGACCTATCTTTAGTCAGAGTGAGACCAATGACCAAGGTAACTGAAGGGAGAGTGATGAGAGGCAAGGAGACCCCCAGTATGGGCTGGGTCCCAGGAGCTGGCTGGTGCTGTTGTCTCATCTCCAGGGCTGGACACCTGCTCCTTGTCACCCGGCCCTTTGGCGCCCTTTCCCCTGGGGAGCCCTGGCCAGGGTGGGTAGGGGCTTGACTGACTCCAGTTCAGGAGACCTCTTGGCCACGAGTTGTCCCTGGTTCCATCTGTGGTCAAAGGGAAACACTCTTGGCCTGATTTGACTATAAAGCACAGACCCAGCTTGAAGGGTTTACGGTGGTGGGGGGGGGGGAGCGGCACCCAGCTCACATTAGGGAAATCTTAACCATGAGCGATGCACAGGCTTGATTTTATTTACCATTTTAATCCTTTGTGTGCAAGTTGGACCAGCCTAGCAGATGTGTTTTATGAAGGCCCTCCTCAGGCAGGCCTCGCCTTGGGAGCCAGAGGCAGCTCAGCCCCCAGCAGGGAGGGGCTCTTGGGCCTCTAGGGCCACCCCTGCAGCCCCTGTCTCTTGAGTGAGCACTCACTATGTGACAGCAGTCCTCCCCTCAGCTCTGGGACATAGGATGTGCCAGCACTGTTAGTCCCATTTCACAGGTGAAGCAGCTGAGACAGAGCTATATGAAGGGACTTGCTGAGGATCATTGCTGGTGTGCATCACAACTGGAGCCTAAACGTGGATCCTTTGACAGCAAAACCAGTGATTCTGAGCTCCCACTCCCCACCCATCAAGGTGCTTATGTGGCTTCTAAACTGTTTCTCCTGTAAGAGAGGGCACTGGAATAAGGGGTTTGATGAAGACCCTTCCTCAGGAGACATGGCCCCTCAGAGTGCCCGAGGTGGGGGGGCTGCCCTCTCCTTGCCATCCCCCACCCCAGGAGTGCTTGCTGCTGCCTGGAGTGGCTATGGTCGTTGCTGTGTGGTAGGGAAAGGGTTTCTCAGGTCAGCGCTTCTCTGGGAGCATCCTGGAGGCTGATTCTGTCTGGTGGAGGAGAGAATTAATCTCCCACTTCCCATGCCTGCAAGGTGAGTGACCCCTGTTTTGTCAGCCCCTGACAGTCTGCTCTCTAATTCGCAGCCCGGGTAATGGAGACATTAGGTTGCTCTAAAGCAAATCGGCTGGTTTGTGCAGACGGAGGCTCGGAAAGGTTGGCCTGGTGGGCGCCTTTCATCTTGGACACACATGCGTGCGCACACACATGTAACACACAGAGATGTGTCTGCACACTGCAGGTAACACCGATTCCTCAGGGCCATCTGCTAGGGGTGGGGGACTGGTGCAGTGGCCAGGGAGCTCCCCGCTTCCCCACAGGTGTCCTGCAGAGGCAGGAGCAAGTTGGGCTCTGTTGGCTTTTGTTACCTGCTTTCTCTGGGGTAATTTGCCTTTGGGTTAAGTGGCTGACATGACAGTGAGAGTGCCCTGTTGTGTCTCCCCCCCCCACCCTACCCCCTGCCCCGGGCATCTTCTCTCGGGCAGTTTCTGGCAGCTTGGGGAGTGCGGCTGGAGGAGATGAGAGGCCAGCAAGTGGGCTCTGGGATTGGCGTCAGGTTAAGTAGAAATGAGGGGAATGAGGAGAGAGGGGGAGGTGGATAATGAGATGTGAGGGTCTGGGCTCGAGCCGAGCAGCTTCTGAAAGGCTTCTCCTCGCCTGTCTGCTGAGGGCTCTGCTTTGGGGAAGAAAGGGAGCCGGCCGAGCCGCTGGGATCCTGACAGGCCCTCCTTGCTCTTCTTGCAGGCAGCCCGAGGCAGCCTGTCTCTTTGTTAACAGAGTGACAGCACTGTGACACCGTGGAAATAATTACTAACAAATCACGGTGCTGACTGCAAACAGCTCTCGGGCTTCAGAGACTTGGCAGGGTGCAACGGAGCAGTGCCGCAGGAGGGCGACAGCCCCCACCCACTCCTACCTCAAGGCCAGGGGCCCAGGGTTGAGGTCCTCGAGGGGCCCCCTTCTGGAGGGCCCTCCTAGAGGAGTAGCTCCTGCAGATGCCTCCTAGAACCTCTCTCCACCTCTCCTTTTGCCTCTGGCTGAATTGCCCTGGTGATTTTGGACAAGTGGACTTTGTCCAGTCCCTCTGACTTGGTCTTCCTGACTGTCAGATGGTAAATAACACTGCTTTCCCAGTGCAAGCCAAGTGGGGGTGGAGTGTGAAAGAGGGACACTTGAGGGGGCTCAGCCCACACACCCAACTCATCCAATATTTATATAGGAATGGGAGTCAGCTGCCGTGACCTCCCGGGTCATCCTGCTAAATAGCTCCTGAATCGCCCTACTTTCTAATTGCTGCAGCTGTCCTTTGCCCTTCCACTGTCTGGCAGCTCCTCACCCTTGGGAGTGGTGGCGACAAGTGCCTGTGGCTGCCCCCCAAAAGCTTCTGGCCACATCATGGACCTGCCCTGGTTTGGGGAAGAGGGTTGCAGCCCCAGAGGGCCTAAGCCTCACCTTGGGGCCTGAGCTGGATTTGATTTACCTGCAAAGGACAGAGAATGAGTCTACTTTGTAGCATGGTGTGGCCTACCCAAACAGAATGGCCATTACATGTTCCCGCCCACCCCTGGTGAGCAACAGGCTCCTCCTGGGGAGAACCCCTTTGCTTCCAGGCTTGCGATAACTGGGATAAGGTCAGTGTGTCTTTGCCCCAAAGTGGGTAGGGAGTACAATTCCAGGCAGAGCCTGAAGCAGCATCCAAGGGCATTGCCACACCTCTTTTGCACACCAGCTGCAGTGAGGATAAGTACTGGACTTGGACCCCCTCAGGCTTTTGGGCCAAGTGTGACATGTGACCCAGGTCCCAGGAGATGCTTTAGGAACAGTGAGGGCAATTTGTAGATTTATCAGGGGCAGACGACACTCTTAATCACTTGGTCTTATTTACAAAGGTCACCCGTGGGATGTGTGACTACCCTCAGCTGTACTAGACTTGCCTTCTTCCCGAGATTCCTGAGTGCTGCCAAACTCGGGGGTGGGGCTGCGGCTGCCCACTTGCCCATACCTAGGGTATTCTTCCTATACCCTGAATAATGACAGTCAAAGTCAAGGGCCAGCTGGGGAGGGGAGGGATGTCCATAGCAGCTATCTCTTAAAGGACATAGGTTGGGAGGCTGATTCCTTGTGGCTGATTCCTCTTATTAAGAGGGCATCCCCCTCCAGACAAATGGCCATCTGACCACTGGCCTCAGGAAATACTCAGGGGCCAGCTGGGATGGAATAGAGGGCCCAGTCTGCTCTGAAGGGCATCAGTGGGCCAGCTTGTGGGGTGAGAGGCTGAGTGGAATCTGAAGGAAGGTAGGTACAAGTTTCTAAAGCCACGATGAGTTCGATCCAGGGAACAGCCTTGTTCACCATATCCCAGAGCCCAGAAGTGGGGTGAGGCTCATTTGCAGGCCACCCCAGAGGCAGGGAAACTTTGGTACTTGTTCCTAGAGTAGTCAAGGATGGGCTTTGAGAAATTCCTGGGAGGGTTGGGCCATGTTGGGGAATAAGTGTGACTAGCGCCCCCAGACTGCCCCTGCCCCCTCCCCCGAGAGGTCACACCTGGCTGAGATCCCAGCACGCTCCAGCAGGAGTAACTGTTGCCTGCCAGCCCCGGCGCAGGTGATGTCCTTTCATCTCAGTCATCGGGAGCCAAGCGGAAATTAAATTCGCTTTGCTCCCTGGATATGGGGTTGATGCCATATTTCTGGAACCCACCAACCTGCCCACCTGCTGAGGAGGGGGCATTCAGGCTCCCTGCCTGTGTGGCAGTCTTGGGGATGAAAACCTGGGGCACCCTGGCTTTGAGTCCACCTGGGTCCTTGGATGGGCAAACCTACCTGAACTCGTGTGTGGCATTGGCAGAGGTGGGGAGTCTGAACATATCTGAACAGTGAGATAGCCTGGCCCCAACAGCTGACAGGAGGGCACAAGCCCTGCTGCTTGGTCAGACTGCTAGCAGGAGCTGCTTGAGGAGTCTGTAGGTGCCTCCTGGGTGCTGGACCCCAAGAGGCAGGTGTGATGGCATACAACTGGGATTGGCTTAAAGAGTCTAGTGTGTGTTCAGCCTGTGTACCAGAAGCATTGCTGTCCTGTTATCACCACAGAAATGTTGGCCAGGGTCTCTTTTAAGATGGCCCACCCTTATTTTAGAAAAATAGGTCCAGACAGTGAGAGGGCTGTGGTCATGGCACTTGTGGTGCTCCTGGCCAGGGACCTTGGCCCAACTTGGCTAGTGTTGGCCCAGATCTGGTGCCTGAATCTTCTCTGCCTGGCAGGACTCTTGTGCATCCTTCCTTCTGATACGGAGCTGCTAAGTGGGTTTGCTTCCCTTACCACATGCATGGTGAGCAGCAGACCCAGCTGAGTGCCACATCCTCAGCCCTCTCAGCCTGACTTTGTCCTGGTGGCTGGTGTGCCAAGCACATCCCCTCCCACCCCCCAGGGACAGGTATGGTCAGTTGTCTCCCCTCTCCTTGAGGAGCAGTTGGGCACAGGGGCCATAAAATCATTCAGGTCATTTGGTCCAAGGCCCTGCCCCAAAACGCTGAACCTTACGTTATGCCTCAAGCCTCAGCTCATCCAGTTCTTTTCCACTGCCTCCATGAATGCAATGCTAGTGACCAATTCAATGGTCAGGAGCCCCAGATCCTGTCCTCAGGGGCCTCAGGCCGGGCACCTCCTGAGCCCTGCAGAGCAGCCTCATGCCCAGGTAGAATGGAAGGCTCTGGAGGGCAGGTACTGGTGGAGGTTTGGGGCTTTTTTGTCTTGGTCTTGTGCTCCTAGTGTCTGGCACATGGTAGGAGCTTAACAAAACCTTATTGAACTGGAGTTGGAGGAAAAGGGTCTGTAACTTGTGTGTTTGCCAAGGCTAGGTTGACAGTCCAGCATCAGGACTTGTGGTCCCTTTCCTATGTAGCAGTGCCCCAGGGATTAAGGGGAGAGCAGGCCCGCAGGGAGGATGGCAACCTGATCTTTGTTAGGCTCTGGGGACAGCCAGGCTTTCTTGGTTCCATCACAGACTTGGTCTTTCTCCTTCCTTTCTGGTTCACCTGCTGACTTGTGGGTGGGAGGCTGGCACCCTTGCCTCCCCAGGGCTTCAGATGGAGGCTTAATGTTTCCAACAAGTCAGATGTTGAGTCTGCCCATTGGCAGATCTCCCCCCCCATCTGCCTGTTCCTTTCTGGAATGACAGTGGAGGCAGGGGTGTGGGGTGGAGTCAGGGTAGGGGTGGCCTGGGCAACCATCTCTTTTGCTGGGATGATAGTACCCTAGCGTTGTTGTGCCCTCCATTTGCAGAGTGCCCATCACTGTCTGGGCTAGTATTCACCACAGCCCTGTGAGGGATGTGTGGGAGAGGGAAGACTTTGCCATTGAGAAATTGAGATTTAGCTCTGAAACGACACTTCCCTGATCTTGCCATCAGGAGGCCCCTGGTGGCCTATGTTGTGGCTTGTGCTGGTGAGTTTGGGCAGCGCTGTGCACACCTTTGATCCGGGGGGTCCCGTGGGGGTTTATGTGGCCGGAGCCTCACTCCCCACCTCCTCTAAGACCTACTCTGCAGTGACATTCATTAATGGAGGGGCTTCAGAAAAAGACATTTCAGTGTCGTGAGGACCCCTCGCTGGAACACTTCCTCCTGGCGCAGGCCCCCTCTTCCCCACCCCCAGTCTGAGGCATGGCTGCTGGGGAGATTCATTAGCGAACCCTGACAGCCGACAGCGGGCGGCAGGCGGACAGAGGCGCACACTGTCTCCTTCCCGCTCCTCCGCTCTCATGCTCCAGCTTCGTGAACACTGATATTTAAAGCTGATGGGCTGCTTATAGACTTCTTGTACCGTGACAAGTTTGGAGTGGTGGGGGGAGAAGACAGACAAGGAGCTGACTGTCAAGTTGGTATTTAAAACAGCCCTCTCTTCTGACCCTCCACAGTCCACAGCAAGTATATTATCTCTGCAGGCTCTAGTTGGAAAGGGACCCTGCAGCTCTCCCTCAGGGCAGGGACCAGGGCAGTTGCAGAGGCTTCTGGGGAGTGGAGGAAGAGAAGGAATGAGAAGGATAGGGGGGAGCATGTGCATAGAAACTAGGACCCCATTAGCCAGTCCTGTTTCTCTGTGGATTGTGTGGACACCTGCCCTCTGGCCCCATGCAATAAACGTAGCCAGGGCAGGCCCTGCCAGTAGTGGTCAGTTCTGGGTGTTCAGCTGTTTGGTGTTGGAAGCCCTCCAGTGGAGGAGCCCATGCCATCCCTGAGGGCAGCACACTGCCAGAAGATCTTGGCACACGAAGGGCTGCTGAGAGTGTCCCTTTCCCTCTCACTAGGTAGTGGAGAACTCAAGCAGGGCTCACAGAAAGGGCCCACCCCAGGCCTGAGTGGTGTTGGGTGAATACCTTGGTCTAGACCCCCTAAAGAAGCATCAGCCCTGTTTCAGTTGGGCTTCTCCCACGGAGGTGAGGTCCCAGGAGGGCCATGAGCTACCCACTCTTCACTCCCATTAGTCAGAGGTTCAGGCGGTAATTGTGTGTTCACCAGCACCACTTGCGTACCTCAAGTCCTACACAGCCTGCCTTTGCCTCCCTCCCCCTTTCTCTCTCCTCCCCTACTCTCTCTCTCTCTTCCCATCCCTTCTTTTGCCTCTCCTTCCTTTCCTCCTCTCCCCTCCCCCCTTCCCTCCACATGGTTGGTGGCTCAGCTGAGATGGCAGAACCTGTTGAAATGAGGCCCCTATTTCCTAGTTTGACCCCCTGAATAATTAGGGTTAAGTTGATACGCTATCTCGGTGGTGACACATTTTATCTCTCTCTGTTTGTACATGAGGACACAATGGGGGAGGAAGGGCCAATTTATGCCCTGTGCGATCTAACCAGGCGGAGATAAAAGGTGTCATGAGCCCGATAAGGCCCAGCCTCAGCGCCTCTCTCATTGTTGCTCAATTGGCTCCATGTTTAATCCCATCCTTTCTCTCCTTCCATTCTCTGGGTCATATTTCACCTCGATGCCATCCTGTAATGATGCCCTGTGCAGTGTGGGAGGAGATAGGCACCCCTGGCTGACAGCCCGCCCTGATAACCAAACTCCGGCCCATCCATCATCAGCCTCTCTCCTCAACTTAAGGAAAAGTGATAACCAAAGCGGGCCGTTTATCACCAGGGCTGTTGATTTCTTCCAGGACTGGAGAACCGCTGGCTCCCAGTGACAGCAGCGGCAGGCGGAGGATCAGGGAGACAAAGACAAGCGGCTGGCCTGCCTTGTGCTGCTCACTGCTGCTGGGGCTGGGATCCCCCAGGGCCAGTTGGGCAGGTGCCCTCCCTCCGCAGGGGAGCCCCAGATTCAGAATGCCCCTCCCCTGGACAGCATGCCGTCTCTGCTGGAGCACCTCTAGGAACAGGGAAGCCTCATCTCCCTCTCTGGCCCCTGCTTCTGCCCAAAGGCTGAGCAGAGCACTGTGAGCACCTCTCAAGCCCACCCCCCAAGTCTCCTCATATCTTCATGGTCTCTTGGCTTTAGACCTGCTCAGGTGTGCCTTCATCTGTTCTAGAGCACAGCCCAGGATAAAGTGCCTACTATGGGTCAGGCTGTGCAAGGGGCTGCGCTTGCATCTCCTTTGGACTGGCACCAGGTCACAAGGGCTGTCTATGCCTTGCCCTTTCCCTTACTCACCTGTTGGTCGTCTTATGGCCTTATTAATGCAGCTTTTTAAGCAGGCTTTCTCATGGAGAGGGGACTTCACCAATGAGACAGGCCCAAGATGGGACCTGTCTGCAACTGTTCACTGTTAACACATTAGCCTTTTGGCTCAGCTTTTTGAATTGGGTTAGCACAGATCAACCCAGGAGAGAGGCAGAATGGGGTTCTCGAGTCTGACCTGGTGACCTGTTCCCCTTTGGCCAGACTCAGGAAGGATTCAGGTCCTTTAGGCCTTTACCTTCAATCTTGGGAGGATGGGGGGAGATGTCTGAGCTCTTGTGCCAGGGTAGGTGAGAGCTAAGTCGAGGAGAGCCCCAAGGGCCTCACTTGGTCTGTCTGAAATTGCCTCTTTGTGCTATGTGGGTATGTTCTGGATGCCTGGGCCAGGAGCAAGAGTCCTGACCTGCCAGCCAGCAAGTCCTGATTTCAGGTCATTCACCAGATACTTCTTTGCTGGGTAACCATGCGCCCATTATCCACAAATGATCATTGTAGCACTTCCTTTGAAGAGTTTGTGTGGTTCTAGCACATGACAGATAGAAAGCTCATCACACACTTACCTCTGTGTGCCATATGAGCACCCATGTTTGCTCTTGTTACTGAGAGGGCTGGAACCCTATCTGTGTGACTAGGCTTCTTGTGTGCATGGGTGGTGGGTGGGTTTGCCTGGAGAAGGCCCCAGCAGGAACACTTTTTCAGGAGCCTGCAGCCGGAGCCCAGCAGGTTTCTGTCTGGTGCTCCGCTTCCCCTCCCTTCTCTTCCCCCCAAAACTACTCTTCAAAGCACAGCCCCTTCCCCTGATGGCTCTGCCAATTCCCTGGGCCCATTAGCCAGCAGGCCGTGGGGGAATGTTCCCCCGCATTCCCCATTTAATGAGCCCCTCACTCTGGCGCACCTGTTTGCCATCAGTGCTGTGGGGGAGGGTAGCTCCCAGCCCCCTTGGCAGGTGGGGCCCTTGGCCTCTAAGCAGGGTATTGGGGGGAGGATGGGAAGAGGTTGGGGGGTGTCTTTCCCCTCTTGTCCCCTGCTTCTGCTTTGTACTACTCTGCTGAGTGCATGACCATGCCCAAAGGCACACAGAGAGGAGAGAAGCAGCTCAGTCTGTTCCTTTAGTTTAAAGGAATAATATGAAAATGATGCTTATGTTTAAGTGGGGGAGGGAAATGTCCCTAAGACAGAGAGCACGTCTGTGGGAAGAAGGCCCCCTCCTTGATACGGTAGTGACCCTTGAGCATGACCCAAGACCCCGGGCTCATTCTTAATCCCGTGGAGGTGGCATGTCAGCTGCAGTGTGGCTTGATTGTAGACTCCTGTGTCCCATGTGGGTCGGCCTTGTGTTAGGGCGAGCCTGAAGGGATGACAGGCTCCTGGGTCCTCTGTGGGTAGTAGGTCAGGGTGAGCCTGCAGGCCTGAGGGGCCACCAGGATGTGACTCACATTTGTATATCACTTTGCAGATCTTCATGGTCATGAGGGTTTGGTTTGGTTTTGTTTCATAACAACCTTCTAAGATGAGTAGTGTGAGGTTTCTTAGCATATACAATTTTATGTAGGAGAAAACAGATCCTCTGTAACCGAGATTTAGTGACTAGCTTAAGTGGCCGCGAAGCTGGTAAGAGTCTGAATGGGAATTGGAACTCAGGTCTTCTGACTCCCTTCTCAGTCCAAGACATTTGGTAGTGGGGTGTGTGTGTATGTTGGGAGAGGACAGGGAAAGTGTGGCAATGACAGGAAATCTCTCCCTTGTATTTGGGGTCCAAGTGCTGGCTGTGGGCCATCCCTTGAGGTCTCTTATATCCTCCACCCTGAGGGAAGACAGTGATATGCCAGCCCCTCCTTGGAGCTAGGCGGGTGGGCAGTGGGGCACTGTTATACAAAGGGCCCTGCCCAGGGAATGAAGCCAGTTATGTGTACAAGAAAAGTGGTTCCATTTTACAGCCTAGGCATAATTGGCCCTTCCCTATTGGCTGCCAATGACGCCATGCAAGCCCCTCATAAAGCGAGGGCGGGCGGCCTGCACCTGTGGACTGGCTGCATGTATAAAATTTCATTTGACGGCCCCACTAAGCATGACCAGATGACAACAGGCCCAGCCATGCCAGCCGCCAGCAAATCTGAGCCCCTGTAAACCATGACTGGAATGGGATGGGGGCAGGCGGGGCCCTCTTGGTGCTGGAGGATACAAGGGAATATGGCTTTCTGTGCTTCCACATGGGTAGCGCCCTCTTGGAGCACCCATCGACCCAGGGGCCTGGGCCTCCTCAGGCTCTTTGGCAGGACAAGCCACTGGAAGCTAGGCAAGAAGTCAGCAGGTCTAACCGCCATCTACTGCTGGTCATACCTTTGAGGTTTAATTTGCTAACCTGGCCCGCACCCCGCTAGGGGAAAGAGTAAAGAACAGAAGAGATTGCCACCCTGCAGGTGCTGATTAAATGTCTCCTGGGCATAGGCACAGATGCTGGGCCCAAGCCTCCCCATCCCCATTTCCCTGCCAGGGATAGGAGGGCGAAGAGGAGACAACCCCTATGTGCATGCTCAGGGCTGGGGATGCCAGGACAGAGGTCAGTAGCCCCTGGCCTTAAGGAGCTCACTGCCCTGTCCCAGAAGTTGGCACGAGAGTGGATGTTAATGGCTTTGTTGAAATGCATCATATTCTGTGTCCATGGTGTTCTGTCCATTTGTGAAACCTCTGACTCTGTCCAAAGAGGAAATAAGGCTGGATTGGCATGACCTTTCCTGACAAAGCCTGGCTGCCTCTGGGTGATGACTGTTCCTCTTTCCAAATGCTCCCGAGTCACCCTTTTAATCACGGGTTCTAGAGTTTTGCCAGAAATCCAAGTCAGGCTCACTGACCTAGAGCCTGCCAGGGATATTCTTGTTGATTTTGAAAATCAGAACGACACAGATGCTTCTCCAGGCCTGGGGTCCCTCCCCTGCTCTCTGGTCTTTGCAGACCTCTGCACTATCAGCAATAACGCGGCAGTCACGTCTCCTGGGTCCATGAGCATTCTCTGTGGGGCGGGGCTCCTGCTTCCCCCCGCTTCTTCTTGTCTTCTGTTCTTCCCCTTGGCAAAGGAAGGGGCATGGCAGCACCTGGAATCTCATGGGTATGGGGCCTCCCGGAGGAGGAAGCTCCCTTTTCCATGCAGGACTGGTAACTTCTTAGGGACGTGTTGCCTTAGAGCAGGCCTGCACAACCTGCCAAAGGGCTTTAGGTGGCCTTCAAGAAGTGTAGAGTGTGTTTTCCTCTACATTTTTCCTGAGTCACCCAAAATCCTTTGGCAAGCCACAGGTTGTGCGGGCCTGCTTTAGAGAGTTTCTTAGGGTGCTCACTGAAAAGAGAAGTGACTTGTTCAGGGTTTCCCAGTTCCTAGGTAGGACTCAGACTCAGCTCCTTCCTGCCCCTGGAACTTGAATCCCTGTCTTCTTCCACCTGTGACCTCTTTCCATCATCTCAGTCCAGGCAGCAAGCCTACTGTGTACTGGGGATACTAGGTCAAAAAACGCAAAGGTCCCTGCCCTCTGGGAACATCTGCTCTCTTGAATGATGTAGGCATGTATAGATGGTTAAACTTTGGGTACTTCTGAAGAGGCAGAGTATTCATAGCATCAAGCAGAGTGTCCTCAAGCAAGTGGCATATCAACATGGGGAGGCAACTGAGGGTCCCGGTGGGCTCTGGGCTGTCCTGGCAGGTCACCTCATTTCTCTGAGCCTGTGTCCTCATATCTAGAATAGGAACAATGATGATGATGATGAGAATACATCCCTCATGGGAATCTTTGGGAAGCCCCAAGGAGATGATGTCTATAAGAGGCTGAACATCTTGGAACTCCCCAGAAACGTGACCTGTCAATAAGGACTCTGTGAGGTGGGGAGGGGAAAAGAAAAGGGAGAGGAGAGGAGAGGAAAGAGTTTTAAATTGGAAAGAAAGGGAACCAGTGTTCGGGGAGGTCAGGAGAATGGCAGCTGGACATCGAACAGGAAATGCTGCTCCATTCTCACTCCAGGCGAAAGACCTTTGAACTTGGGAAGGACAGGACCCATTGGCTCATGGGAAAGGTCAAGTCACCTGGCCCACGTGTCCTGGATCCAAGCCCTTGGTCCTGAAAGAACTCGCAGTCTTGGGGAGGAGGAAGAGAGACTGCAGAATCAGAGAAGGGCCAGTGAAGGCCTGAGGTTCACAGGGAGGGATTTGGACCAAGTCTGCAGCCTCTAGGCTAGAGAGCTCACCCATGATTCCTGGTGGACAACAGCCCAGCTTCTTTGGGGATGGGTCCTGCCTTCGTTTGCTATTCTGGCCAGGGCAATGCTGCAGGATGTAGTGTACCTCGAATGGCCCTTACCAACGCATTCAATAGACAGAGGTTGCCTGGACAATAGTTCAGTTACATGGTTTCAATGCTAGTTGAATGGCTGATTTGAGTCTTCCCGTTTTGGCAGGGAATCTTCAGTGGAATGCCCCAGGAGGCTGTGATTGCCTCCCCTGTGCTGTTTGACAACATTCTTATCTTGATAGAACCACTGGTGGCTTTGTAGGTTTTGTAGACTACACCTGACTGGGAGGGATGCTGACCAATGTTCTGTAGGAGGTGGGGCATGGCAGAGAGCCAGTTTGAAGCTGGTCATCTAGAGCTTCTTACAATGAGAACTGGCCCAAAGTGGAAGGGGGTGCCCCGTAAGAGGAGGCCCCCCTCCAAGAAGGCAGTGGTTTGTTGACTATGTGGTAGTGAATGCATATACTCTCCTCCCCATGTTGTCACTTTCCCTGCTGTCCCATAAAGGAAATGGGCATTCATTTCCATGGGGCCTCGGAAGACAGAGGCTGAAGCTTGAGTGACTGGCACCTAAGGGTAGGGGTAGTGAACGGTGCCACCATTTCCTCCCCCTTCCGAGGCATTGGCTCCCTGCCTTCTCCCCAGCCTGCCCCAATGCCCACTGGCTGGCTGGACTTTGCTGGTCTGTCCTTGGAGCCTTGCAATCTGGAGCTCGCCACACACGTCCTCCTGCTCATTGAGGATCCAGGCTGCTTCCCAGAGGGCTCCCAGAGTCAGTGCTTACTTACTGCCGCCTGAAGGAAGGCCCTCTCACCCGTTCTCTCTGCTCTTTTGCAGGCTGCCGGGGCAGTGCCAGTACCTGGGCTTGCCAGTGGCTGATTACTTCAAGCAGTGGATTAACCTGAAAAAGGTACCCGGGTTTCCTTGTGCAGGCAGGGGTCTTGGCCGAGTGGTGGGCACGGGTTCCATCCACTCCCCCTTCCCCTTCCCTGGCTCTTTTCCTTTTCTTCCTCTCCCAGCCTCCTCCTCCCCTAGCTCTGGTTGGTGACCTGAGTACTTTCTGGGTGTGGGAAGTGGGGTGGAGCTGAGCTGACAGGCACTGCCTCTGTGGGGCACTGAAGGACCTGGGCTGGCTGAAGCAGGCACTGTTTGGGGAGAGGGTTGCTCCTCAGGAACTCATCCCCCAGACCTCTGGGCTTTGGGGGCTTAAGAGCTGTACTTCCTTTGGATGGGTTTCAGGACCACACTTGCATGGGCTGAGCATGTGGAAATGTTTCTGTGAGGCTGCAGGGGTGTTCTGAGCTGGTAGTTTCTGGTAGGGAGCCAGATTCTTGGATCCTTCCCCGCTCACTGTGGGTTACTCCCACCATTGCCCTTTACCCTTGCCCAAGTGTGTCTGTTCACTTGTCAGGGGCCCCATTGTAGAAGAGGTGAGGACAGGTAAGAGCTCCCCATCTGCCTGGTGCTAGCAGGCAGCCTGATCATCTCAGGCATGCAGGCTGGCATGACTCTCTCTCAACCAGTGACCAGAGCACACATACTTCTTCAGTTTCTGGCCTCTCTCAGTGGCATCTCTTTGTACTCAGCCTTGCCCTCTGTGAGATCCCAGCCCACATGGGCAGAAGATGTCTTAGGCTGTGCTGCTCAGAGCTACTCTTGGCAGGGACAGAAAGAGGCTCTGCAGGGTGAGTGGAGCCCACAGGCTTCATTTGAGGTTTACAGAGAAAGAAACTGAGGCACGTCGCAGAGTTCCACAGGGACAGGTAGTTGAGTTGGAATTTGAATCCAGGCCTTTTGACTCCAGGTCCAAGGCTAGATGATAAATTACACAGGCATGTCCAACGTCTTTAAGGTTTGCCAAGAAGTGCACAAATGTTGTCTGATTTGATCCTCACAATGGTCCTGGGAGAGAATGGCTGTTACCTCCGTTTTATAGTTCAGAAAACTGAGGCAGGCAGAGGGTAAGTGGCTCGCCTTGGCTTATTCAGCTCATGAGTATTTGAGGCTGAATATGGACTCAGGTCTTCCTAACTCTAGGACTGCTGTTCTCTCTATGAAAGTCCAGCCTCCCCATCCTTCTCCTTTCTCTATCCCTGTGAGAGCCCAGCATCCCGGAGATGGGTCCAGGGCTCAGGGAGATGAGGAGGCAGGACCTCTGAAGAGACCGTCAGGAAATGGCCTTTTCCTGGCCGCAGCTGGCAGTCAGGGGAGGACGTAGGAGCCCAGCAGACTTTTCTGTATAGTAATGGGCTGGGTGCCTTGGACACATGCCAAGGCTGTGCTGACTGAGGCCTGGGCAGCAGCAGGGCTGGGGAGGGGAGAAGAGGAAGCAGCAAGCAAGGCCAGGGGACATGGCATCTCTGGGTCGTAGGGACTGTGGAGCAGTACACATGTACACATATACACATACTTTGACTACTGGCTGTGCCCATGGAAAGTCCGATCCTTGCAGTCTATGAGTTGAGTGACGGGCATGGAGATAGAGGCTCTCAAGGGTCTGGGCCTGCTGCTTTGTGGGGGAGGCATATGCATCATCAAATAGAGAAACTGGGGAGTGGGGTGGTCAGGACACACCTCCAGCAAAAGGTGGCACCTGAACTGAGACCTGAAATGAACCAGGGATCCCAAGAGATTGAGTTGGAAGGGGATGGGGGATGGCCATTGTAGACCTGGAGAGGGGAGATGGAGCCATGTGTGGGGACAGTGAGGCCAGTGGGCTGGCCTGGGGAACATGGCCGAGGTCCTAGGGAGCCATGCAGGGCTTCGTGAGTGAGAGGGGACCAGGGTCAGACTTGTGTTTAAGACCCTGATGCTTTCTTTGGGGAAGCATGCTTGTGTGCTTTTGTGGCAGCTGGAAGGCAGCTGGAGTTGGCTCCAGGATGCTCTGTCAGATGGGGGAGGCGAGTGGGACCCCTGGCCGGCTGCTTCTGTGAGGGAGGAGCGGGAGTCCTGGGCTGTCAGAGTCAATCTGGGACCTCCACAGATGGGCAGCCCCGGAGGCCCAGCAGGCACTCAGCCGTGTCGACCAACCGTGAATGATGGCCCTGTAAAGTTCATTCTGCTTTCAGGTGGATGGACATGGGGGGCACTGAGTGCCAGTGGGCACCTGATAGGAAGGCAGGATGCTTGGGCGGGGCAGAAGTGGCACTTATGGTGACAGCCTCACCTCCTGCCTGGCTGCTGAGGCTCAGGGGAGTCGCTTTCCTTGAGTGTAACCCTTAGACTTCCTGGAGAACCCCTGTCAGAACCAGGACTCCCTTCCTACCCCACCCCCAACCGGGGGCTTCTTATCACAGTTCTGCCTCCTTTATGGGAGGTGCTGTGGGCAGCTCCCTGTGGCTTCCAGGAGTGGGAGGAGGGGTGAGTCTAGGCAGGTACCTAAGAAGGTACTGTAGTGGAATCTGGCAGCCCTGGAACTGAGGGGTTAACTTGATGGGAGCTGCAGGTTTGGAGACCTTAGCCAAGCTGTACTGGGCCTAAATCTGAAGGAGGCCACTGGCCCAGATTTCCCCAAAGGACCCCTGGGAAGAGAGAGGAGGAGCAGAGGGCAGACAGACCATGGAGAGGGACAGGCCCCTGGCAGCCCCTGAGCCCACATATCACCAAGGATGCCACGTCTTGTCTCCAACCCTGTGCTGAAGGTAGCCATGCCTGTTGACATTTGTAATGTCCTGGAGTGACTGTGAACCCCAGGTGAACTGTCACTAGGGCAGGACGCAGGCCCTGCCCTCTGGGCCGAGCCAGGGGCAGGAGTGCCCTGCCTTGGGCCAAAGCTGCAGTGGCAGCAGGCTTTTCTAGAGAAGATCGGGTGCTGCTCCTGGCACCCCTGTACCCTGCAGTCCTGGCAGGAAGCAGCCAAGGCCTGCACTGCCCTTTGCTCCGGCAGAAGGAGTCACAAGTTGTGGGTTCAGATCCTACCCAGGTCCCTGTGACACAGTTCACACATTTCTTGGGCTGGTCTAGCACTCCAAAGACTCTATCTGCTGCCACGGAGGCTGTTGTGCCAGCTTTACAGATGTGAAGCTGAGGCAGAGAGAGGGCAGGAAACAGACTTGCCTCAAGGCAGGATTGACACTGGCAGGAATCAGGATTCAAACTCGAGGCTTGCTGAGGCTGAGACTGATCGTCTGCTCATTGCGCCACCTGGTGGCCCAGAAATGTGAGGCATCAAAACCTTTTGTAACAAATAGCCTGCCACAGAGAAGCCCCAAGTCCTAGAGGGTAGTGACCCAGGAGGTGCCTTACTTAACCCACCCCCCATTCCAGGGAAGCACCTCACTGTAGAGTTAAAATCCCAGCAAACCGGGGGGTTTTGGGCCTGAGTGAGAAGAGGGGGCCCACAGACAAGGAGAAGCCGAATTTCTAGGTGTTAGAATCCTAGGGACTCCAGAGTGGGCACCCAACCCAGCTGACTGGTCTTACACAGGAGGACACACAGGTACCACCATGGCCTAGGGGGAATTTGAACCCAGACCTTCTGATCCACACCCTGTGCACCATTCCACAGGGTGTTGGGTCTTTCTCTCTCCTTGGCCCCAGAGACCTTTGGGCCTCAGGGCCTGCTTGGGTCACCCCCACTCCAGCCCCAGTGCTGATGGCTAGCCAGGGGTGAGGGCCAGACAGGCCCTTCTCAGCCAGGTGTGGCTCCTGCTGCGTGGGCAGCCCTGGCAGAGGCGGGAGGCTTCGGGCCGCTGGAGCCGAGGGCTGCCGGCTCGGCCTGGCCCTCGGGAGCCTTCTCGCTGCTTCTCCTTTAAATATGTCGTCATTGAACAGCTGTCTGAACTCTGCAGTCTCTTTCACTCCTTCCCTCGCCTTGTTAACATGTGTTGCCTTTGGGGTAATCAGGGAAAAAATATTATGTCCTTTTACAATTACCGGGTTTTGGAATATTAAAATGTCTCGCTGCATCGGCAGTGTTGCTTTGATTGCTATTCTAACCTTTGACTAGCCCATAAAGCGAGCCGCTCTTGGAGCCAATATTGCAGGGCTGAAATTTAATTCCGAAATGATTCCAGATAATAGGGAGACAGATAATATATGCATGAAGGATATTATGTTTGGACTGAATGCAGCAGGGCCAGGGCTGGGGAGTTGAATAATAGCCCAGAGTGAGTTATAATCTGTGGGACAGAAATACCTTACTGTCAGGACCAGAAGAGGAGCCCCTGGATCACAGGCAGCAGGAAGGGGCCATACCCCAATAGGAGGGATGTAAGGGCAAGTACTGAAGGCCTTGCCTGCTTTGCCCTGTCTGTGCCATCAGAGTGCCCACCACGCAGCCTGACAACCACCACGGGAGAGTCCTCTGAGGCAAGGCCAGGTCATCCAAGCTGAGACCTGGTGGAAAGGGAAGGATTCTAAGAGACTCTAGTGAGGAGGGAGGGCATTCAGGGTACAGGGCGCAGTGTGCAAGAGCACAGAGGTGGGAGATGGGAGGCCTAG